>CAWUFW010004938.1:0-717381 GCA_963921515.1 Calotriton arnoldi | reverse complement strand
ACTCATCCTCTGAACCTCCCCTTCAGCATGGGACAACACCTGGTGGCCGACCGCCCTCGGAAGCCCACCGACCCCAGCGGACCTCGCCAAAAACCTCGGCATCATACTCAACTCATCCCTCACCAGAACCGACGGGTCAACGCCGTCTCCTCCAGCTGCTTCAACACCCTCCGCATCCTCCGCAAGACCTTCAAATGGATCCCCCCGAATCAAGAAAAACAATCACCCACACACTCATCACCAGCAGACTAGACTATGGAAACGCACTCTACGCCGACATAAACAAGTCCCTACTCCACAAACTCCAGACCATACAGAACACCGCCGCCAGACTCGTCCTCGGCATCCCCCAGCAAGAACACATCAGCCAACACCTATGAAGTCTCCACTGGCTCCCCGTGGAGAAAAGAATCACCTTCAAGATCCTCACCCACGCCTACAAATGCCTACATAACACCGGACCCAAATACCTCAACGACAGAATCAACTTCCACGTACCCAAAAGAAATCTCCGATCTTCCAACCTCGCACTGGCCGAAACCCCCCGCATCCACAGAGAAAGAGCAGGCGGAAGATCCTTCTCTCACATTGCGGCCAAGACCTCGAACGAGCTCCCGGCAAACATCAGACACCCCCCCTCCCTGAACACCTTCAGGAAGACCCACAAGACCTGGCTCTTCAGCTGATCAGATCTGCGCACCCCCCCAGCGCCTTGGGACCCTCACGGGTGAGTAGCGCGCTTATAATTCCCTGATTGATTGATTGATTGAGTGGGTGTCTCAGTGGGTGCATGAGTGTCTTAGTGAGTGTCTGAGTGGGTCTGTGAGTGGGTGTGAGAGTGTCTGAGAGGATTTGTGAATGCCTCCATGAGTGTGTGAGCCGGTCTGTGAGTGAGTGCATGAGTGTCTGCATGGTTCTGTGAGTGGGTACATGAGTCTCTGTGTGGGTGTGTGAGTGCCTCTGTACATCTGTGTATGCCTGTGTGGGTCTGTGAGTGGGTGTGTGAGTGCCTGTATATGTCTGTGAGTGGGTTTGTGAGTGGAGCTATGCATTCTGGGCATTTGCATACTCAGAGTATTTAAAAGGGAGAACCATGGACTGTGGTCTCACCAAGAAATGACAAGAAAGAACCCACTCATCACAGTCATTACACATCAGATTGTATTCCAATAGATCAACGATGAATTCACCTCCATTAAAGATTTGATATTGTTTTTCAATGTGGAATACGAGATGAAACATACTTGCTTTGCCTACACCAATCCCAAGCAGCTAGGTTTGTTTGCACTTTACTGTGAATTTCTAAGATTTTCAGTATTCTATTTCCTAACTATAATGTCCCTGTAACCTTTATTTTTTTCAATTAATTTCTACGGTTTTTTGATGTTATTTTTTTTTTTTTTAGAATTTTTATGGTTTTTTAATGTTATTTCCTAACTATAACATCCCTGTAACTTTTGTTTTTTTGAGTGAATTTCTACGGGTTTTAAAATTTTAACTCCTAACTTTAAACAGTAACCTTTAACAGTGAGCGTGTGAGTGAATGTATGAGTGTCTCAGTGGGTATGTGAGTGAGTGCATGAATGTCTAAATGGGTGGGTGAGTGGGCATGTGAGTGTCTGAGAGGGTCTCAAACTGGCTGCATAAGTTTCTCGCTGGGTGTGTGAGGAGGTGCACAAGTGTCATAGTGGGTGTCTCAGTGGGTGCATGAGAGTCTGAGTGAGTGTCTGAGTGGGTCTGTGAGTGGTTGTGAGTGTGTCTGAGTAGATTTGTGAATGCCTCCATGAGTGTGTGAGCCAGTCTGTGAGTGAGTGCATGAGTGTCTGCATGGATCTGTGAGTGGGTACATGAGTCTCTGTGTGGGTGTGTGAGTGCCTCTGTACATCTGTGAGTGCCTGTGTGGGTCTGTGAGTGGGTGTGTGAGTGCTTGCATATGTCTGTGAGTGGGTTTGTGAGTGGAGCTTTTCTATTCTGGGCATTTGCATACTCAAGGTATTTAAAAGGGAGAACCATGGACTGTGCTCTCACCAAGAAATGACAAGAAAGAACCCACTCATCACAGTCACTACACATCAGATTGTATCCCAATAGATCAACGATGAATTCACCTCCATTAAGGATTTGATATTGTTTTTCAACGTGGAATACGACATGAAACATAGGGGCATATTAGCAAGACCGGCGATAAAATTATCGCCGTTTTAGCGGCAGGAAACTAGAATAGATACATAAGTACATGGAAGGTATATATATGCATAAGGAAGGTAATATATGCAGATTAAAGTTGCATTTAATAAAACTCTGGCTTTCAAGTGTTGTTGTACTTTAAATTAATTTTTTATTTTTTTTATTTTTTGGAATTCAATAGTGAAGCAATTGTGGATAAATAGTTATGATAAAAGATTTACTTATTTATGCAATCACTTATATACCTGTTAAAACATAGAATAATTTAACTATAAGTAATATATACATTTTTTAAGCTGAGCTAACGGATATCTATATTTTTAAAAACATAATTATTATACACAATTATACAAAGCAATATACATCTGTAGCTACATACCTATAGTCCAAATAAATTCTTATATACAGAGGGACATGCTGTATATTTATGTTTGAGTATGGTGATTATGTGGTGAAGAGCCAACTCTTGAGTAGCCTTCTGAAGATAAGGTGGTTTTCCGTGGATCCTATGTTTGGGGGTATGCTTGGGGGTAAAGAGTTCCATAGATTGGCTGCTTGAACAGAGAAGGATGTGCCACCGATGTTTTTTTTCTTGTAAGGTGGGATTTTGAGGAAGGTGCTACTCTAGAGTGGAGGTTCCTTTGTTGGATGTATTTGGTGATTTTATTCCTGATGAAGGTGGTCCTGTTCCATGTATCACTTTGTGGGTGATAGAAAGCAGCTTGAATGTGGGTCTTCCGGCAACCAGTAACCAATGTAGGGCTTTCAAGTCAGGGTAGATGTGGGCTTGTGGCTCTATATGTAAAAGTAGTCTGGCAGCTGAGTTCTTAATCCGCTTTAGTCTTTTCATAGTTGTTAAAGGTGATCCATATTAGAGGCTATTGGCGTAATTGAGTTTGGACAGAACAAGAGAGATGGTACCCTGCACCTATTGTGGAAATCCCAGATGTGGGAAGATGAGTCTTCACAGCTTGATCTTGCTAGTTTGTCCACTTGGGCATTCATTGATAGCTTGGACTCCATGGTCATTCCTTTAAGACGGTGTTCCCAGATCATCAGGCCATACAGCGAGTGGGTCATAATTTTTCCAATCACCACACAGGAGTATTTCTGATTTCAACGCATTCAATTTAAGATGGCTCCATGCCATCCATTGATCCACTGCTCTGAGACAACTGAGGATTGATGGGTTTCCAATGTCTTTGGGGTATTTCAGTTGAAGGAGTACTGGTGTGTCATCTGCATAGCTATAGCACGTGAGATGAAATTGATTGATCAGTGCCGGTAATTACTTCATATAAATGCTGAAAAGCATGGGTGAGATGATAGAGTCTTGAGGGACCTCTGATTTTGTGAAGTACTGTTTGGAAGAGAAATGGGGTAGTATGGATGGCATTTGTTCTGCTGTGAAGGTAGGATATGAACCAGCCTAGAGCAGTCCCCTCTATGCCGGTTTCTTAGAGTCTTTCTATCAGAGTGTCATGGTCAACTGTGTCAAAGGCAGCTGAGATGTCCAAGAGAAGTAGTGCGGTAATCCCATTCAAGTCAACTGTGTTCTTAAGGTCATCCCAGATGGCAACAAGGGCAGAATTTGTGCCTCTTCCTGGACAGAATCTCGTTTGATAGTCTGAAAGTATGGCATTATCTTCAATGAACTGTGACATCTGGGCGAATGCTGCTCTTTCTATCAGTTTGCCCAGGAAAAGTCCATTTGTAATCGGTGTGTAGTTGTCAGGGTTCAGCAGGTCCAGGTTTGTTTTCTACAGTAATGGGCGTATGTATGACTTTTTTAGTTCTTCTTACTGGTGTGGCAGCAGTGTTTCAACTGCGAGTGAATTGGGACATTCTTTGGAAATGTCTGTAACGTGGTGTTCCTCAGTCAGGATACACATGAGGACAGCTTCCCCATGGAAACTGTGTACTGCTGTAGACTCATAGTAAGGGAAAAACTTTCCAGTGGTCTGAAACCCCTATGGACCTGGGCAGTGAACTGCTCCCCTCATGCGCAGCTCCACCAAGTAGTTGCTGCCATGCAGACCCACTGACCCTTCCAGGGTAGTGAGCTCGAGGCCCTCCTCTACCCACAGGCTCCCGCCTGCACCTCATCCCTGATGGTCCAGTGGTAAAGCGTCTCTGCTCTGCTGCTGTTCTGCCCTCTCTCCCTCTTTTTTGGACTCCTTTCCCTTCTCCTTCCACCTTCTTTCTGCTGTTCTTTTCTTTTTGCCACTTTTCTCTCTTTATTTTTCTTCACTTTCACTTCACCTTTTTTTGTGCTGCAGCGGACCCGTGCAACCCTGCCCCCTTCCAGCACAATGTTTCCCGCTCCCTGCTTTCCACCTCCCATCTGTCCAGCCCTCCTCCCTCACACTACTTAATGGCGGCCACTGCGCTGCTGCGCTGCTGGGCGTGCCAAAGACATGCCAAAGGCAAGCCCATCTGCGCCCGTCCTTGCCCGTCTGCAACTGGTCCGCACCCAGTGCCATGGACACTAGTCCTTGGACGTGTCACCTCTACGACTCTAGCACCCTTCAGGCACTCAAACTTGGATGCAACACTGCCTGCCAGCCCTTGTTGCCGAACGACACCCACAGCCGCTTCACCTGCCACTGCTGCTGCTACACCTTCACCCACCTCTGCTTCTCCAGCACCTTCACCTGCCTGGCCGACCCTCACTGCACCCAACCACCTCAACTGCTTTCTCCTCAAAATTCGATCCATTCACAGACACACCATAGAGATCTGGGACCTCCTTGACTCCGCCTCACTCGACGTTGCCTTCCTTATGGAAACGTAGACACACCCCAGGTCAGCCCTGGACATCACCACCACCATCCCCAAAGACTACAAGATCATCCACAAGGACCAC
This sequence comes from Calotriton arnoldi, assembly GCA_963921515.1. Taxonomy (NCBI): domain Eukaryota; kingdom Metazoa; phylum Chordata; class Amphibia; order Caudata; family Salamandridae; genus Calotriton; species Calotriton arnoldi. The sequence goes on along the minus strand of CAWUFW010004938.1, from coordinate 712,328 downwards.
GCCATCCGACCAGGGGGACTCATCGCCATCGTCCCCAAAAACACCCTTCACCTGACCACCCACGCGGATGGCCCAGCTACCTCATGGAGCACCTCCACTCCCTGATCCAGACCAACCCGAACACCACCCTCCAAGGCACCCTCGTCTACAGACAACCCCGCCCATGAGTTCTCTTCACCAACGCCATCATCGACTTCATCGCACCCCAGGCCCTCGCATCCACCGACTACACACTACTCGGCAACCTCAACTTCCACCTGGACAACCCTAATGGCCAGAACACCTCATCCCTCCTAGAGAGCTTCACCAACATAGGACTCAAGCAGCTAGTTATTTTACCTAACCACACAGCAGAACACACGCTGGACCCCGTTAGAGAAGTTGGCCTGGCATATGCTGTCCACTAGTTATAGTGGGCACCTTGCACCAGTCCAAACAACCCTTATTGATGATAGGTTTAAAGACAACCTTTATTGAAAGCTATCCTAGTGGTAGCTATGGAGAGCAGCCTTCAGGCTAAGTCGTGAAGGAGTGTAAAGCAGCTTGGTTTACCAGATTAAAACCTCTTGAATAACTAAATGAAAGGAGAACCACACAAGGTATATATATAAAATATATGTATTTATTTCTAAACACTAACTACTAATCTCTTTATGAGATTAGAGTTCAAGATACACAATATCACAGTATTAAAACGACAGTAAATAGCACAATATACACTGGGCCCCAGGGGGGGACCAAACCATATATTAAGAAAGTGGTATAAGAACCACGACTTGACTAGACACAGTGCCTAGAGCACGTAGAATCGCTGGGACCCCAAGGAACCACCCAAGGTAGTGACACAGGAGACCCACGGGGGACGGGTGCAGTGTGAGAACACAGCCGCGAGCGCCGTAGGATTCAATGCGGAAAGTCGCGGTTGGAATTTTAAAGATCAAGGACACTTAGGAGAGGACTTTCAGCAAACCCCTTTAGACTTAAGGGGTTCAAGGGCCAACACCCACGTGAGCACCGGAGTACTAGAGTTACCTCACCCAGGGAAGCCGGGTGCATAGGTGTCAAAGGGTGTCGGGAATTGTCGTCGTTTCCAATGGCGATCTGCTGCAAAGTGCTGCTGCCGTGAAGAAGAAAAGTGTCCGGGTGGATCCAAGCCTGGATCGAAGATGTGAAGAACCTGAAAGCAGAGGGGACAGAGTCTGGGTCACTAGCCAGTGACCAGGAGCGGGGCAATCGAATGCCCACCGATGTCGGGTGCTTCAGGTGCGAAGAGGTGAAGCTTGACTCTGCAGCCACGGGGTCCCGGAGATGTCGATGGCAACCAGGAGCCGTATTCGAGCTGTCCCACAAAGGATGTCGAGTGCTGGGGTGTCGGTGATCGGATTGACCACAACAAGCCTTGGAAACAGCAACCCACGCAGGAAGAGAAAAGATGCTTCTGTGTGGACCAGCAAGGTCCTGGGGACTCCCCAAGCAATGGAGAGTCAGGGCATGTCTGGAGCAATTAGGGAAGCTCAATAAAAGTTAGAGTTGCCTTCTTGGGGACCCACAGGTCAACGGACCAGGGATCGCAAAGGGACCTCAAAGGGAATCACAAAATGGCGGCCCACGGAACATTCGTTGAGTGTAGGACTGCAATCTTCGGTGCAGTTATTGCTCGGGGTCAGGGCTACAAGCAACCCAAAGCTCAGCCTCAGGGGTTGCCGGAAAGCTGATGCTTCTGCAAATGGTTGCGGTGTCCAGGGGTTTGGGTTGCACGGTCTCCTTGAGGGATACCGGCCTCAGACTTGCTGTGGGCACAGATCGACCTCAGAGACCTCGGAAAACCCAACTCCTGTGTGACAATATTCTTCGGAGTCTGCAGGAGCTTCGGAAATGCCAACCGGTCAGTTGCATTAAAGGTGCCTGCCTTGCAGGGGAGTAACTCCTTTACTCCAAGGGAGATTCTTCAGTCATCCAGCGTAGTGTAGATCGTCGAAGTACTTGGTTTCTGGTAACAGAGTTTAGTTCAGGTGTAATCTAAAGTCCTGTAGTCAGGGTTTCCTACTTTATACCCAAGGAAGGGGTGGGACAAACTCTGGGGACCCACCTATGGGAGGGTCAGGAAAGAGGGGTGGCTACACCCATTTCCTTTGTCCAGTTTCGCGCCAGAGCAGGGGCTGTGTGCCTCTGCAACCGGTTTGAGCTGGACTATGCACAGGGACACCAAATGTGCCCACAGTGCAGACTTCAAAGCACTCTAAGAGTGCACACACCCAGCCCCAATACACTAAAGCCTGTCTGGGAGGTGGTCACACCTCCCTGTGATAGGAAACCTATTGTCCAGGCCTCCCCTGCCGGAGTTTCGTCCAGCAGCAGGAGGGCAGACTCGTGTCTGCAGCATCCATTTTGTGATGCCAGGGTTCTGTTAAGCTGGTACCGGGTGTACCGGTGATGCCATGTTGCTCCCTCTAGAAGGGAGGAATCATACCTCCCACCCCAGTACTGGGGTGGAGGTATGATTCCAAGGTGTTTGACATCAAACACGACAGTTTTCCATGCAGCCATTCTCAAGTTAGCATTTACCGCGGGGTTATAATGCACTTAAGAGTATATGGTTGGCTACATCACAAACAACCCCGGAATGAAGATTCCGAAAGCTGCAGAGGGGCTCTGCTCATGTATGGGCACCCTCTCACACGAAACCCAGCACCCTGCCTTCAGTATTGATAAGGCCTGCCATAGGGGTGACTGATAGGTTTACATGTGCAGTGATATGGAGAGATATAGGGAACCTATATCTCAGTAAGGGGTGGATACACCACCTTACACAGGCTGCTGTAGCAGACCTGTTGTGTCATTTTGGATGGCCTCTCAGGGGTGGCATAATACATGCTGCAGCCCCTGGGAGGCCTCTGGAGTACCTATGCCCTGGGTACATAGTATACCATATACTAGGGACTCATAAGGGTACCCCAGAATCCAATCTTGAGTGTACCTAAAGTACATGCAATCAATTTAAGGGAGAAGCAGATAGGCTGGGGTCCTGAATAACAGGATCCCAGCCAAACTAAGTCAAAAACCAGCAAAACACCAGGAAAAAAGTGGGGGCAACCATGCAGTCAGATTCCACCTTCCTACACCCGTCTTCACCACTAGCATCATTTTCAGCCACAGCACTGAACTCCTCTGGACTGACCACCACTGCATTCATTTCTCCTTCACCAAACCCACCGTACACCACCACACCCACCGCTTCCCCTGCATAAGCTGGAACAAAGTCACTGAAAGACATCTCACCACTTCGTCAGCAGAACCCCGCCACCAGCTTCCACAGATACCAACACCACAGCATGCAACCTCCATCGGAGGATCACCAACTGCTCCGACACCCTGGCTCCCTTCAAGAAACAACCCGGCAAACAATACCATCAAGAAAGCAAGCTGGTTCACCCCACCGTCTAGAAGCACCTGTAGAAAGCTCGAGAAGAGATGGAGGAATAACAAATCCCCAGAAGCCCACTCTGCCTTCAAAGCAGCCACCACCGCACACCAACACCTCATCAAAACTACAAAGAAAAATGCCCTTCAAGACAGAATCAACTCCAGTGCACATATCTGAAAAAACTCTTCGCCATCATTAAAGAGTTCACCAAGCCCAACAACGAGACCACAGACGTCTCACCCTCCAAAGACCTCTGCAACAAACTTGGCACCTTCATCCACCACAAGATCAAGCAGACCCATGACAGCTTCGATGCCCAAGACCATCCGACCGCTGCCGCAACCAACACTGCCGTCCCCCAGCAGATCCTGCTCAACTGGACCCCGCTCACCACGGACGACACCCTCAAGACTATGAAGAGCATTCACTCCGGAGCCCCATAGGATCCCTGTCCACACCACACCTTCCACAGAGCTGCCACATCCATCGTACCAGAGCTACGCTGCACCATGAACTGTTCCACCGAAACCGCCAACTTCCCTGATGACTGGAAAAACACTGAGATCAACGTTCTGCTGAAGAAGCCTTCCGTGCTCCCCTTCCCAGCCAAGGTCATAGAAAAAGCCATCAACGCCCAGTTTGCCGAGTTCATTGAAGCCAACCATGTCCTGGACATCTCCCAATCTGTTTTCTGAAGCAACCACAGCACCGAGACTGCCCTCCTCCCAGCCACCGATGACATCCGCTCTTTCCTCGACCCGAGCAAAACTGCTGCCCTCATCCTCTTGGACGTCTCGGCAGACTTTCAACACCGTCCCCCACCGCACCCTAAGCACAAGGCTCCACAACGCTGGCATCCACGACAAAGCCCTGGACTGGATCCGCTCCTTCCTCACTGGACAAACACAGCGGGTCAGACTACCACTGTACCTCTCAGAACCTACAGAGATCAGCTGCGGAGTACTCCAGGGCTCCTAAATGAGCCCCACCCTCTTCAACATCTACATGGCCCCACTCACAAAATTGTCAGAAACCACAGACTCAACATCTTCTCCTATGCCAATGACAACCAGCTTATCCTCTCACTCACCAACAAACCCACAGTCACCAAGAACAACTTCCACAAAGGGATGAAAGCTGTCGCAACCTGGATGAGAGACAGCTGCCTTAAGCTCAACTCAGAGAAGACAGAAGTCCTCATCCTGGGATCTACCCCCTCTGCTTGGAACGACTCCTGATGCACTGGGAACACCCCCCACTCCCACGAACTATGCACGCAACCTCAGCATCATACTAGACCCAGCGCTCACTATGAACCGCCAGATCAACTCTGTCTCCTTGTCATGTTTCAACATGCTCCGCATGCTCCGAAAGACCTTCAGATAGATCCCCACCGAATCCAGGAAGATTGTCACCGCACTCTCATCAGCAACAGACAACTACCACAACGCACTCTATGCCAGCATCACTCAGAAACTCCTCCGAAAGCTCCAGAATGTTCAAAACGCTGCAGCCAAACTGGTCCTAAACATCCCCCTCCCCCCATTGCCACATCACACAACACCTGGCCACACAGGGAATTGCAGCTGGGATGTTGCGGGGGAACATGGGATGGAATGTAGCAAATGCAATTTCAGGCTAGCGCCTGGGCTTACATGTTTGCCTCAACCTAGAAGGCAGCCTCAGGGGAGGCAATATAAGCACACTTTTAAGGCAACCCTGATTAATGCCCGCTCTGTGTCTACTCTAAGCATACACAGGACATCTTTGATTTACTCAATGAGGAGCTTCTTGACTTGCTCTTCCTCACCGAAACTTGGTAATCTGAGAGTTCTTGTCCGATAATTGAAATGGCCATCCCATACGATTTTAAAATCATCAGGGCTGATTGGAGTTTTTGGCGTGGTGGTGGAGTCGCAGTGGTGTTAAGGGAACATTGGAATTGCTAATGGAATGAGTTAGGGGAATTGGCGGAATCTGAAGCACTGGATTTTTGTATCAGCTTCTCCCCGCAACACACTTTAGGGGGTGTCCGGATTAACAGGCCCCCTGGTCCAGCTGGCACATTTCTCAAGGCCCTGGATTATGTGATCATCTGACTGGCGCTTCACTATTCTTATTTTATTCTCCTCAGTGATCTCAAAATCCATGTGGATAATTGAGAAGCTGGGGATACGCTGGAGTTTCTTGACTTCATGAATCAAGTCCATCTGCAACAACTGGTCACACTTTCCACTCATCGGGGTGGCCACATTCTGGATCTAGTCTGCTCTAACATGCCACTATTAGTGGGGGACCCCTTGTCTGTGATTTTGGTCGGACCATTCCCTGATTAAATTCACCGTGCAAATACAGACTAAGCCGATGCCGGCTAGAAAGGCCAACAGGCAACAGGGGAAAGCTGTTAATAAGATCGACCCTGATGAATTTAGTATAGCGTTAGCCGAGTCCGTTCCCTTGCTGTCAGGAGAAATCAAGCAAACACTTGGGAGCTATAATAGCTGGATCAACAAAGTGGTTAATCATCCCACCCCCTCCGTCCAGCTTAGGCGTAATAGAAGCTCCCCCACAAAGCCTTGGTTTTCCGGCCCCCTAAAATCGGAGAGACAATAGTGCAAAAAGCTAGAACACAAATGGAGACAGAAGTATAGTCCAAAGGATAGAGAGATCTTTAAAAGGGCTCAAAAGAAATACTATTGGGCAGATTTACAAGAAACTGACGCATCTATAGAGATGCGTCAGCCTGCGATACACTTGCGCCACCATCGATGTGCCGTATTTACAAGACGGCGCACCATGGCGCAAGGATTGACAGCTGCGTCAGAAATTCTGATGCATCTGTTGGGCCAAAAGTCACGCATTGCTGGAGTCGTGTCACAAGCATGACGCAACTCCAGCAATGCATGTTGAGGCCTATACTTATTGTACTGCGTCACTCCTTCGCCTGCTTCAAGCAGGTGTAAGGTTTTGACGCAGTGGCGTCCTAGAAGTGGTGCAGTGAAATCTTATAGATTTCACTGCGTCACTTCTACAAGGCTTTTCTGCGTGGGAACGACCTCCTTGCATACATTATACCTAATGCAGGTATAATGTCACGCAGGGCTTTACAACGTGGCGTATCTCCCTAGATGTGTCATGTTGTAAATTGGCCGCATTGTTTACGCCGCCACTGGGTCACAAAAGTGACACAACAGCGGTGCAAAGGTGTCACAGGGGGCTTGTAAATCTGCCCCATTACTTCCATTTTTAGGTCTAAAAGCCTCTATTATGCTTAGCGTATTGCCCATTCTGGCAATAATGCCAGAGAAATTTTTGCAATTGTTAAAGGCTATCTCCCCCCCACCGGAATGGTGCAAGGAACTTTCAAGTTCCTTTATCAACAAGGTTCGTGCCATATATGCAAATTTTGGTGCCTCTGATAGCCAGCTGTTGGTGATGGATTCTCCTATTGTGAAGATTTCAACCCCTCCGGTTAAAGTAGAGGTATTTGAAACCATATCCTTGAGTGACTCACTGGCAGCCATAAAAACTCTTAAATCTGGCTCGCCTATTGATCCCTGCCCAACTAAGCTATTGGCAGGTGCAACTGAGGTTATTAACCCTGTGGTTAATACTCTGCTCAATTTATCCCTATTGTCAGCCAGGGTACCTTCTGCTGGAAACAGGCCATGATTGTTCCCCTGCTCAAGAAACCCTTACTGGATTCTGCACTTCCTTCTAACTATTGCCCCATTTCCCTTCTTTCAGCTGTGGCCAAGGTCCTTTAAAAACAGGTCAAAAATCTACTTTTTGGAATGGCATAAACTTCTTCATCCGGCACAATCAGGTTTCAGATCTTCACACAGCATGGAATCAGCGTTGGTTGAAATATCTTGGGCTATACGAGAAACCTTAGATTCAGGGGCCCTGATCCTTTTGGACCTATCGGCTGTGCTCGATACTGTCCCGCATGCCCTGCTTCTGTCCCACCTTCGGGAAATCGGTGTGGTAGGGTCAGTCTGGAACTGGCTTAAATCATATCTAAAGTATAGGACACAGCAAATCTGGATACCACCTTTTACGTCTGCCGCCCAGAATCTGAATACGCGGGTTCCTCACGGCTCTCTACTGAGCCCCTGCTGTTTAACATCTATGGGACTGATTCACAAAGGTAAGCTTAGACCAAAAGACCAAAAGTCTAAGTTTAGACCTGAAGTCTAAGTTTAGACCTAAAGTCTAACTTTACTACTAGTAAAGTTAGACTTTTGGTCTAAGTTTAGACCAAAAGTCTAACTTTAGTAGTAGTAAAGTTAGACTTTTGGTCTACGTTAGACTTTTGGTCTAAACTTAGACCAAAAGTCCAACTTTAGTAGTAGTAAAGTTAGACTTTTGGTCTAAGTTTAGACCAAAAGTCTAACTTAGACCAAAAGTCTAACTTTACTACCACTAAAGTTAGACTTTTGGTCTAAATTAGACTTTTGGTCTAAACTTAGACCAAAAGTCTAACTTTAGTAGTAGTAAAGTTAGACTTTTTGTCTAAGTTAGACTTTTGGTCTAAACGTAGACCAAAAGTATAACTTTACTACTACTAAAGTCTAACTTTACTAGTAGTAAAGTTAGACTTTAGGTCTAAACTTAGACTTCAGGTCTAAACCTAGATTTTTGGTCTAAGTGTACGTTTGTGAATCAGGCCCTATGTGTCTCCCCTTATTCAGCTAGCAGATAAATTTGGAGCTAAAGTCATCTCTTACGCCGATGATACTCAGCTCCTTTTCTCCTGGAATAAAAGTGAGTCGTGCTGTACCTATGCTAAAACCTGCCTGACTGCAATCTTTCAGTGGCTAACACTTGCCCAATTGAATTGTAATGAGGACAAGACAGAGATCCTCCTTTTTGGTAACTTCCCTCTGCAGTTTTGGCCTGACGAGTCTCCCCTGCCTTCACCCCACGGGGGTCCTACTAAGAACTTGGGTATCTAGTTCGATGAAAAATTGTGCTTTGGCCCTGAGATAAAAAAATTATCAGGAATATGCTTTGGTATCCTGAAGGCACTGAAAGAATTCTTACCGCTGCTCCCCATTACAGCAAGGAAAACTGTCACCCAAGCCTTGATCACATCCCGCATTGATTATGCCAATGCATTGTATGTTGGTCTGCCTGGCTACCTCTTAAAAAAACTTCATGTTATTCAGAATGCTGCGGCCAGACTACTATTGAACCTCCCTAAGAGGGTAAGCATTATGCAACACCTTCGTGGCCTCCATTGGTTGCCTGTGAAAGAAAAGGTGAAGTTTAAATCTCTGGTAATTGTTCACTCCGCTCTCTATGCTCATGGTCCGGCCTATCTGAGAGCAAGATTCAGGTTTTATGATCCGGCTAGGCAGTTACGTTCCTCCACCAAGCTTATGGCATGCATCCCCAGGTTTCGCAAGGAGAGGACCGGTGGCAGCTCCCTCTCACGGATGGGTGCTGTAGCCTTGAACCAACTCCCAGTGGAGTTGCATGCCCTGAGTGATCCTAAGGCTTTCAGAAAGAGACTGAAGACCCTACTTTTTATATAGTTTTTTGCTTTTTCTCTAATCACCTGCAGGGCATTGATTGAAACCAAATACCTAAACAAAGGCCTTATTGGAGTGTGGTGTTTCCGCAAGCCTTAGTATGTAATGTAATGACCTGGACAGTTCTGTCAGGCGCCCAAAATTATCTACATCCCGGCTGTACTATCTACTTATCGACAATGTTGCAGTGATTACCCTGATGGGACTGCCAGCGGAAGTTTCATGTTCTCACTTGCCCATGATTTGTGGCCTTGGTGCATTTAAATTGAAATACTCTGGCTGGCGCAATAGATCACTTGAGAACAACATGCTACAAGAGCTGCATAGTATCACATCATGAGACTTTTTGTGTTCATTGCATGCTACTGCTCATGTGTTTTGTGTGTCTCTGTACCTCTCTGCGCACGCCTGTGTGTGTCAGTGGGCATGTATGTGTGTTCTCTTACTTTATTCTACTGCTTTGCAGCCTCCTCGATCAAGCCCCGTGCACTATTAAAACTTTTCAAAACACGAATAAAAGGAATGTGGCAATATGCAATGTTGCCATGCAGTGCCTTAGGTAGGGTGCCCTGACCCCTAACGCTGCCCCCCTAGACACAGTTTGGAAGCAAAACACAGCCATAATGTTGGTCCTGAAGGGCTATGAGCCAACTGTGCCCTGTTGCCTCTGCACCTACTGCACTATTGATAGGTGTGCTATATGTATCTGTGGATTCAAATCTTTGCATGGTTCTCTTTTAAGCGCTGTTTAGGCTGCTGAGTTTGTGTCAGTGTGTGCACATCTGCATTTTGGGTGTGTGTGTTTTGTGTGATTGCCTGGTTCGATCAGGCTGCAGCAGTACAGGTACCCAGGTTCCACAGTGCTGCCCGGTTACTCTGCGGTAATCTTCATTACTCTGAGTTCTGGTCTTCCCGTTCCATTCTCTACTAGTGAGCAGCTTATCTGCTCTACAGAATCCTTTACCATAGCAAATGAAAATACTTCCCCCAATATGGCGCCGCCTACACTGTCCAGCATGCATAAAAGGGGAAGATTGACAGAACAACTTCCTGAGAATACCAAAGAAACTCAGGACAAAGAAAAACACAAACTATCACCTGTAACAAAAAAACAGGGAGGAAGGGATGGGTCCAGGAATGGAATGGGAAGACCAGGACTCGGAGTAATGAAGATGAATGGTGAATAGCCGGGCATTACCTCCTCGTCCGTCTTCCCGTTCCATTTCTTACAAGTGAGCCCATACCCAAGCGAAAAGTGATTGAAAACACAAAGACCAGAAGGGTGCAGCAGAACCAAAAGGTCAAATTTTCTCAAAACAGAAACAGTACAGATCACAAATCATGTCCAGCAGACAAAACATGAGAGCCAAAAGCAGCAGATCCTGCCATCCCCAACTGAAGTATGGGGAGAGGCCCAAGTAGCAGCATCACAAATATCGTGCAAGGAGGCACCCTTAAACATGGCCCAGAAGGAGGAAACCCCACGAGTGGACCGCCCCTGGACAGAAGAAGGAAGAGGACAGTGCACAGTATTGTAGGACAGGACCCTTGCACACTTCAACCACCAAGTCAAAGTGGATAGAAAAGGCTTCAGACCCAGGCCAGATGTCCCGTAGGTAACAAAAAGAGAATTCACCTTCCGAAACTCACGGTTACGGTCCAGATAGATGTGAAGAGCTCGCAACACATCCAGGGAATGCAGAACCCCCTACTCAGGGGAGGAAGGATCAGGAAAGAACACAGGAAGAACAATATCCTCCTGACAGTGAAATCAGACAAGACTTTGGGCAGAATTGGCCACAGGATCACCTTGTCCGAACAAAAACGAAAAAAGGGTGAAAAGCCAACAAAGTCCCAATTTCACCAACATCCCTACCCAAAGAAATGGCCACCAAAAAAAACCTTAGCTGAAAGGAACTTAAGGTCAACAGAAAGCAGGGGCTCAAACGGGGGACCATTCAAGGCCTGAAGCACCAAAGGAAAATCCCAAGTGGGAACCGGAGAGCGGGAGAGCGGTAGACAGGCCACTGAAGCAAAAACCTCCACAAAAGGGGAGACACTAAAGAAGAGGCAGAGGCCACCACAGAACCCCAGAAGGCAAGAATGGCAGCCCATTGGTCACAAAAAGACCCAACACAAAACCATCCCGCAAAAAATCCAAGGACCGCACAGGATCACAGGAAGAAGACAAACCCTGCTCCCTACATTAGGAGTCAAAGTTCTTCCAATGACGCATGTAAGACTTCAGGGTCGAAGGCCTACGAGACAAATTAATACTCTGGGCCACCTCCAGGGAACATCCCTGACCCAACAAATTCAAACTCTCAAGTACCAAACCCCCAGCTGGAGGCGAAGAAGAGAGGTCTCGCTGAGAAGCAGAGCAAGCAGTGGAGATGGGGACAGGGGAAACCGCCAATGGGGACATATGTCTAAACCCTGAAGGACAAAAAACCAGGGCCTCCGAGACCATTCCGCTTCAGCCAGAAGTAGCCTCCCAGTCCAACCGGACCTTTCTGAGGACCCGAGCAATCGAGGGAAAAGGAGGGGAGGCGATCAGGAGCCCCTGGGTCCATGGGATGGAGAAGGCATTGATCGCCCAGGCCAACTGCGAAGAAATCAGGCTGCAGAACAGTGGAAGAAAGGCAGTCTCCTCCGAGGAAAAGAGATCCAGCCAAGGAAGGCTGAACATGGAGATGATCTGCTGAAAAACAAGAGGAGACAGACACATGGCTACGGACGAGGGAAACACCCTGCTCAAAGAATCTGCAGACCCATTCTCCCTTCCCGGAAGATAAACTGTAGAGAGAGAAATGAGATTCCACTCGGCCCACAGACCGATCCACCGAGAAACAGAGATCAGCACATCCCCCCTTGCCGGTTGGTGGAGGCACGAATCACCTGATTGTCCGTCTGAATGCAGACAGCCTGGGACCAAAGGAGGGAGCAAACCAACGAAGCGCCCGCCAAACCACCATCAACTCCCACCAATTCGAGGACTGGAGAGACTCTGAATGGGACCACCAGCCCTGTGCCTTGGAATCCCCCAGAACTGCCCCCCCCCCAGCCCACGGCATAGGCCTCGGTGGACAGGACAATGGAGGAAGGAGGGGAAAGAGGTTGAAACCCCTGGAGAGATTGAGAGGGGACAGCCACCACTGGAGGGAGTCCCAAATGTCCTGAGGCACAGGAATGAGAGCCTCATAGTCCTGTGAAGCAGGATCCCAGTGGCGTAGAAGGTGATGCAAAAGGGGATACAGATGGACACAGGACCAGGGGAGGACATGTAGAGTGGAGGCCATCTCCCCCTCACTTCGCAGCCAGAGCCACGCCGACTGAGACTTGGAGAGCACCCAGGAGAGATGCTGGAACAGAGTCAATTGACGTTCCGGAGACAGGAACACCATCCTCAGATCCATTCGGAAGAGGACCCCCATAACCTTCAGAGAATGGGAGGGCTAAAAGGGAGGACTCCCGGTGATTGATGAGGAAATCAAATTAACCCAGCAGATGACAGACCTGACGAACAGCCTCCGTAGCCTGAGAGAAAGAAGGAAAAACAATCAGCTAATCATCAGTGTAAGGGAATACCTGAATACCACAGGAATGGAGTATACCCACCAGGGGGGCGAAGAGCTTCATGAAAACCCTTGGCGGAGATGAAAGGCCGAAAGGAAGCACCTAGAACTGGAAGTGCTGGAAGCCCACAGCAAACCGCAGAAACTGCTGATCCTCTTGATGGACTGGAACATGCAGGTAAGCGTCCATCAGGTCGAGGGAGGCCAGGAAGGAGTCCTGGTGCATCAGCTGAAGAACTGAATGCAAATTCACCTTCTTGAAGTGGAGATGTGGAATGTGCAGATTCACACCCTTCAAATCCAACACACGGCGGAGGTCGGTGGTATCTTTCTTTGAAACCAGAAAAAGAACTGAATAGTGCCTGTGTCCCCTTTCCAGGGGCGGAATCTCGATGACAGCCTTTTTCTCCAAGAGAAGCTGAACACCTTCCAGCAAGGACACTTGCCTCACAGGATCCCATGGTGAAGGAGTCTTCTTGAAAGCCTGAGCTGGCCGAGATGAGAACTCGATCTGGTAATCGGAGACCACCGTCTAAACTGCCCAGGCATCGGAACGACCCCGCCAGCTGTGAGAAAAGAAGCAAAGGTGAACCCGACATGGAAAGGCGGACAGTCATTGCATTGGAACAGGGGTGGAGGAGGCAACGGAGGACAGAGACCAGGACTTGTCACTTCCAGGGGCCCCCCAACCATGACCCCTGCCTTGAAAGGGCTGGTGAGCACCTCTTGACTGAGGAAAGGCAAAGGCATGGTGATAATCAAAACCCCTACCCCGAGAGGGAGGGCGAACAGGAGCCACCAGCTTCCGGTTCTCAATCTACTGTTTGGCCATATCCTCCAGCTGAGGGCCAAACTCCTTGGCACCACCAAAAGGCAACTTCAGAAGGACCAATTTCTATGAGGACTCCGCCTTCCAAGTATGCATCCAGATGTGCCGATAAGCAGCAATGGAAGCCCCAAAAGCCACAGCAGCCGCACACAAATTATCAAAAGAGATGTTCGATAAATAGAGAACCTGGAGTTTCATTAGTGCCAACAGGGAGAAGGTAACCACACCCTCACTCAAAGTTCTGGAAGTCCGTCAAAAGGGACTGGACCATATAATTTGTATAAGCAGTCACCCTAACCGAAGAATTGGAGGCTGCGTAAGACCGTTTAACAGCCCCTTCAACCTTCTTATCAACGGGTTCCGAAGGAAGGGCGACATCAAAAAGAACCAGGCCCTGCGAAGAGAGGCCAGCCATTAAATTATCCACTTTCACAGACTAAGGGAATTCTTCAGAAAACCCCTCCAAGTTGTAACGTTTACCCAAAAAGCGAGGAAAGGCAGTCGTGTCAACATCACGCCACTCATGTGCAAGAACCTTGCGGACAGCAGAATGGAGTGTAATGAGTCAGGGTCAGGCTGGTGGTATGGGGTGAAAAATTCCTCCTCCAACTCATTTACCACAGGAGCAGGAAACCCCAGATTGACCCTAGCATGGGCAAATAATTTGGAGAGCTCAGCTCCCTGAACAAAACGACCCCTGTGGCCCTCATCATCCTCAGGATACCCCAAACAGCAACAGGTTGAAGCCAAGGAACCTTAGCAGGAGGACCATCCGCACCCTGTGCCTGAAATGGAGGGCATCCAAAGTAGGGGGACTTGAGGAGCAACCAGCAGCAGACTCCATCATGCAAACACAAAGGATAGGCGCTTCATGCAGTAGACCGGTTTCTAAGGAAAGGAAGTCTCATGGCCTGACCTCTTGCGGGAGGGGCCTGCCAGCAGGAGGCGACTGGAGCAGTAGAAAACAGTACAGAAGAGCGGGGCCCTGCATGAGGAGGGAAGCCGGAGGAGAAACAAGAACACTCACGCTCTGCGATGCCACCTGCCAACAAAAACCAAGGCTCCCTATAGCAGGGTGAAAAGGTTGGACCATATGTCAAGGCAGCATGGCAAAGCCGCGACCCCGTAAGCAATCAACATAGGTAGCGCGGCTGCTAAAGCAACTCGCAACACCTCAAACATAAAAACAAAAGCAACGCAGCTACCAATGCAAGCCGTGCCCGTAGAAGTAAGAACAAAGGCAGTGTAGCAGCTCATGCAAGCCGCGCCCGCATAACAAACAAGAACAAAGGCAGTCCGGGGGAGCAATGCAAGCCGCGCCCGCAGAATAAACAAGAAAGGCAGTGCGGCTGGGAATGCAAGCCGCTCCGGCAAAAAAAATAATAAAGGCAGCGCGGCGACTAGAGCAAGCCGGTGTAGGAAAAAACAAAAGGCCGCGGGGCTGCTAATGCAAGCCGCGAGACAAGCACAAGAATACACTGACCTGATGCTAGATAAACGACACTGCAACGCAGAAAAAAAAATGAAAAGGATGTTGTTCTGTCGTACTTCCCCCTTTATGCATGCCGGACAGTGTAGGCGGCACCACGTTGGGGAAAGTATTTTCATTTGCATGGTAAAGGTTTCTGTAGACCAGACAAGCTGCTCACTTGTAAGGAATGGAACGACGGAGGAGGTGGTAATGAGTGAGGACAGAGGTCAGTCTGCCCTGTTTCCTGTGCATCAGAGCAGGACTCCTGGCTCTTTCTACCACCCTCACTCGCCATTTGCCAGGGCTCTGATTAGAGGCTTTGATCAGCAGGCCTGGCAGCCTGTGGTGCTGCACGTCATCACATTAGCGAGCAGCAGCATTAATCTGCCCAGCTCACCTACTTATGTGAGACACGCATCAGTTGTTTAAAGCACTCCCTGACAATGTTAATCCAGCGGCAATAAAACCCATCACTTAATTAAAATGTGTTATTGATGGATGCTTTGACTTTCTGCATATGTATATTACAAAGGGTTGTATTTAAATATTCTAGATTCCAAGAGCATCTTTCAGGGCAGTTACTTTTCTATACTTTCTTAGAGTGGCAATTTCAGGAGCACAAGCTGAGCAGCCTCGCTGCAAAATAAGCACCAGTGAAGGGCAGGGCCTATGTTTCAGACTGTCACTTTAGACCTCTGACCCCTGTGCCCCAAGGTATGTGTGAAATTCATTCTTCACAAAAAGGTCTGTATGGCTGAAAAGGAGCACAGGAACGTTTTCATAGAAAGCTAGATCATAGCGAGTTCATATGGTAAACAAATGACACACCCTTGAGCATGCCCTGAAAGTATCAAAGGGCATTTCTGCGCCCCTGCCACTGGGGGCTGCCATCGGAGGGCTTTCCATACAGCTCAGGTACACTTCAAAGCTCGGCGAGTCTCATTTCCTAAGCAGGATTAGCTCGTCACCAGCACAAGGACAACATGCATCTCATTCAAATGGATCCGGGGCGGGGGCACCGAATTGAGGGGCAGATTTACAAGCCACTTGCGCCCCTTTTGCGTCACTTTTCCCATGTTAAAAATGACGCAAAAGTGGCGTAAGGGCCTTGTAAATAAGCCCCTGAGTTTAAACAAACACACGCAAAGGAGACAGGTTTGAGAGCGGGCTGAAGGGGGGCACCGTTCAGGCCACAGAAGACGGAAGTAAAGAGGTGTCACACAGTGATGGCGGGTAAACAACACTGGAACACAGTCGAACTGCAAACATACCCCCCCACCTGCCCACAAAGAAGGTGCCAAGGGAAGTTGGTACATGCCACCTGCCTTCTCCTCACAATGATCAACTGCATTCCTCAAAAGGAGGAAACTGGTGGGATCTCATCCAACATCAGAAATGTTTCCAACTAGGGATAGTCCATGGCGGTGATGGGAAAGTCTTGGCTGGCTGATACACAGGACTGTTTGTCAGTGTATAGGTACACATCAGCTGCCCCATCCTGCCACCTCACCGCATGTTTGCATCATCGGGTGTTTAAAGCATGCGTGGTCACTTGCGATGCGCTGAAACACTGTATTGGGCCTGTACACCCATATCGATGAAAGAAACAATGGGATTCAGGGAAAACAGCTGCGTATAAAGGCCCCCAGAATAACACACGTGGGGAAATCAGAAAGAGATGAGAATAAAAATTGTCCGCCTTTTATTTAAGGAAGGTGCACGTGCATAGGAAGTTCAGAAGATGGTGGCATAGTTTACACAGGAAAGGTGCACCAGCCCCAAATCAAAATGGGACAAGGTATTCCAACCCTTCCCCCTTTTCTTTTTTTAAAAAGTTTTTTGCGTGACTCGACTGAAGCCCAGGCCCAAGATGGCTGCTAACACTTTCTGGCCAATCAAATAAAGTACGGGGACTGTCGGATCCAAGGAGGATCCGCGTCCCTATATATAAATGTTTTTTTTTAATATCTCCCAAGCTACTGAACATATTTACACCAAATAACAAAAAGGGTTCTTTGTGGACCAAGAGCTATCTTTCTGCCAAATTTGGTGTAATTCCATCCAGCTGTTCGGGCTGTCATTGCGACTAAAATCTTGGTGGGAATTAACATTGGAAAAACACTTTTTTAGATCATGCTACAACCAGAAATGGCAAAAGACTTTAAGACAGATGTACAACGCTTTTTAGCGTGCGCAAACAGGTCTAAGACCCGTTTGCACACGCTAAAAAGCATGGGCCCATGGACAAACAGTATTTTACGAGTCGCAAATAAATTGCGAGTCGCAAAATACTGTTTTGCGACTTGCTATTAGGAAGGGCCATTCCCTTCCTAATAGCAACCGCAAAGCTATGTACCGATGTTTTGCAACCGCAATTGCGGTCGCAAAACACTTGCAAATTACCACCTACTTCAAGTAGGTGGTAATGCATTCACAAATGGGAAGGGGTCCCCAGGGGACCCCTACCCCTTTGAAAGGCATGCAATATTATTTTTTAAGGGCAGGCAGTGGTCCCAGGGACCACTGCCTGCCCTTAAAAAATGAAACGAAAACGTTTCATTTTTCTTTTTTAAAGCATCCCATTTTCCTTTAAGGAAAACGGGCTGCATTTAAAAAAAAAAAAGCTGCTTTATTTAAAAGCAGTCCCAGACATGGTGGTCTGCTGAGCACAGCAGGCCACCATCCCTGGGAGGGCCTGTCATTCCCAATGGGCTTGCAGATTGTGAGAGGCTCATTAATATTCATGAGCCTCGCAATTTGCGACCCCATTGGTAATCGCAAACAGTGTTAAACACAATATGGTACATGCCAAATAGCGCCTCGCAAATTGCGAGTCGCAAATGCGACGCAATTTGCGAGGCGCTATTTGGCAGGTCGTACATCTGGCCCCTAGTCCCTTTCTATCTCAGCATGGATGGCATTGTGCTAATCCTATGCTGAAAAACTTTGATGGAAAAAAACCCAGACATTTGAGGTGAACAAATCTGGAGTGTCACTTGCGTGGTAGGGTGCTCTCTACAGGAGCTGGTCTCCACCTAAACTTGGGAACTACCCAGAGTTCTCTGCTTCTGTTTGCATAATTTATGCGGCACTATATGCCTGAAAGGGTATTGTATATATATATATATATATATATATATATATATATATATATATATATATATATATATTTATCCATAAAGTGGCTCGCATTCAGGCACACAGCGCTCTGTCGACGGTGCGATTTTGTAGATACGGCGGAGCCCAGCCGTTATAAAATCAAAGCAGGTTTTCCCAAAGGAAGAATTCTACTCGCACTCACGATATCATCATATATATATTACTCATCAAACTCCCACAAGGAGAAAACGGAGCACTCACTGGTCTGTAAAAATCCATTGTATTGCCCAACAAACGCATTTTGGCATCTTCACCGTTTTTCAATGTTGGTATTGATATCAGAATTTCATGTTAGCATCCTTTTAAAAGGTCTAAGACCACTCTCATTGGTTGATTTCAAATCCCATCGGGTTGCCTTCAATATGCTAATGTACATGGCAGCCATTACAATGTGTATCTTCCATTACTTGTTGTTCCTTTTTGGCATTAATTTTGCAATGTTATTGCTTAAGTAGCACCATTTGCCTGGTAAGTAACAGCTGTACATTACGTTTTCAACTATGCATAGACTTCCTGATGTTTTCAGCCCCAAAGTTTATTAGGACTGGTCTTACTTACAGTGAGTAAGTCGCGGTTGCAATTTTAAAGACAGAGGACCCTTTCCAGAGGACCCTGAAGAAACCCTGTGGAAGACAAGAGATTGGAGAGTCACCCCACCGTGGATACCCTTGGAACCAGGTTACCTGCACCATGGAAGCCGGGTGCATAGGTGTGAAATGGCATCGGAAACCATCGTCGTACTCAATGGGAGACTTCAGGAAGATGCCGCTGCTGGAGAAGGTGAAAGTGTCCGGTGGAACCCAAAGGTGGATTCGAGGTGAAGAGTACCTGCAAGCAGAGGGGACAGAGTCTGGGTCACTCGCGAGTGACCAGGGGGCACGGAAGGCGAGTGCCCACTGATGTCGGGTGTTGCAGTGAAGATCTTGATGGAAAGATGCCAACAAGCCTTTGCAATGGCAAATCGACGTGGTGCACAGGGGTTCAGTTCCTGTGGCTCCGACGAGGGATACTGGCCTCAAACTTGGTGAGAGGACAGGGCAGGCCTCGAGAGAAGTGAAGAACTACAACCTGTGTTGCTGAGCCTTTCGGAGTCTGTGGAAACCCAGGATCAGCAGACCGGTCAGCTTAGTTGCTGTGCCTGCAGATGCAGGGAAGTGACTCCTTCACTTCAAGGGAGATTACTTCAGGTGTCTTGGATGCCCACAGGCCTTTGAAGGTTTACTGTATAGAGCACAGGCACGGACATTGCAGCAGATGATTAGGAGCAGCAGGTGTCTTCCCGGTTGCAACCTTGATACTCAGAGCGAAGTCCAGCAAAGTCCAGAGTGCCCAGACGCTCGAAGTTGAAGTGGTGTCTGAAATGAATCATGTCCCACGATGAATCTAGGGACCCACCCTCAGGTAAGCCCTTAAGTACCCCAAGGAAAGGGTTGGGACGATTCAGGGTTCCCTCCCAGGGGAGGGGTTGGACAGTGGGGAGGATACTCCGATGTCCTTTGTCCAGTTTCGCGCCAGAGCGGAAGCCGATGGCTCCCTGAGCTGGTTTGAACTGAACTATGCAAGGAGGGCCCCAAATGTGCACTTCAAGCAGACTGAGTGGCGCCGGCAAGCGCTCCCACTCGGCCTCCATACACTAAACCCTGAATGGGAGGTGGTCACACCTCCCTGTGACAGGATACCTATTGTTCTGCCTTCCCCTGCTCGAGCTTCACTCAGCAGCAGGAGGGCAAAATTGTGTCTCTGGTCGGCAGCAGCCATGTTGTGCGGGTCTAGAAGACTGGTACCGGGAGCACTGAAGGCCTAAAGGAGGGCCTATACAGTGCTTGGAATCATAACTCCCACACCGTTTACGGTGTGGAGGTATGATTCCAACATGTTTGATACCAAACATGACAGGGTTCATTACAGCCAGTTTCGAGATGGTCATGGCATTATGACGCGGTGCCCCTCTATATGTTTTTTAAAATTTATTTATTTATTTATTTGAGTTTTATATAGCGCTGGCTAGACCCGAAGGCATCAGAGCGCTTTACATGAGGACAGTTACATCAGTTACAAGTTACACATTGTTACAAAAGATACATCAGTTACAAGTTGCATCTATTGGTTAGGGCGTGTGGAGGGGTAAAGGGGGGTAATGTAAAAGGGTAACGAGGAGAGAGATACGGTGAAGAGACGAAGGAAAAGTCTGCCCAATGTCCGGCTGGGTAGTGACGGCCGAGGGGGAAGTCCACAGCCCATCTCCTCTATAGCTATCAAGGTAGCTCCACTGGGCATCGGTCAAAATGCTAAGTCTCCACGGTCGGTGGCAAGGTTCACAGGTTCGATGTCATGATGGGTGAGTCGGATGGGGGTGGAGGGTGGGGGAAATAAGCGAGGTCTGGTCGAAGTCCACTATAGGTGCTGACGTATTCATACACTCTGCGGAATGGCCGTCGCCCACCGCTATTCATCTCTCCTGCTGACCTGAAACTGAGTACTCCCCGGTACCACAGCCATCCAGACATCACCACCGGGCATCGGCCGCGCTGATGTTGGCTCCGTCGTCGGCAGATCAGTGACCCCGGTCTCCATCTTAGGGTCAGACGTGTACCTCCCCGAAAGGCTCCTCCCCTACTCTTCTATGGTTGCTCTCCCGCCTATGCTTCCCTCTGCAAACTGAGATTTGTCACTTTCCACCGCAAAATACTGCCTGTCAAATCAGCATTCCCTGTGTGATCATTCACTCCCTTCTCGCTCGTTTTTCCCAAGGGATCGCCATCTTGGGGTCAGGCAAAGTCGATATCTTTGTTCTGGTGACGTGCTCAACTTTTCTTTTAGCCTCCCCAAACGTCTCTCGGGCCCATTAATTAGGGGCTCGCCTCACCCCGCTTACTGCAGGCATCGCGTGTGGTATGCGCAGGAAAGCACTCGTGGCTGCATCGTCAGCACTGTCTTCCCCGGGCCCCTCCACGGCTCGCTTTCAATGACGGAGTGGTCCCGGGCCCCCTAGTTGGCGACGGGGGCTGCTGGGATGTTGTTAATAGTCTCACAAGGTCAGTTTTCCGTACCTGCAGCCGCCGCATCCGCTATCACCGTTGATATTTGGGCTGATTATCGGATCTTCCGGCAGGCTCAGTCCTCCGTCTCTCGGATGTCGCAGACTGGCGCCATCTTGCTGTTCTTCCTCCCACGGCGTCCGGGGTTCCCCAGTGCCTCCACGCCAGCCTCTGCCTCCAGACACGCACGCCGGGTGCCCCGGTAAGTTCGTGCCGCGTTACGGTTTCTTTGTGGGGGTAGGGAGCCCGAGGGCAGCCCTCGGTTGCGTTAAATAAGTGGCAGGCAGCGGAGCTCCGATAGCTTGCTGCCGCTCTGCCGCCATCTTGCCTCCCTTGGCAAGATGTTATATGGGTGTCTCACTTACAACCCACGAGAATGGACTCCGAAGGCTGCAGGGGTGTCCTGCTCATGCAGGGGCACCCTCACACTTAGAACCGAGCACCCTGCCTTCAGGATTGAAAAGGCCTGCTGTAGGGGTGACTTATAGGTTTTAAGTGCAGTGACCCTAGATATAGGAACCTACATCTTTCGTAAGTAGTGTTAGCACCAGCTTACACAGGTTGCAATGGCAGGCCTGTGATGACAGTTCGAATGGTCTCCCATGGGTGGCATAATACATGCTTCAGCCTATGGGGGACCTCTGAGGTACCAATGCTCTGGGTAGCTTAGTACCATATACTAGGAACTTATAAGGGTACCCCAGTATCCAATCTGGGATGTACCTAAGTACTTTCCATAACAATTTAGGGGAGAAAGCAGTTGGGGTCCTGATCATCAGGATCCCAGTCAGACTAGTCACAAACCACATAGCACCAGGCAAAAATTGGGGGTAACCATAAAAGCAGATCCTACTTTCCTACACTCTCCTTAAAGGCATCCCACACACTTCAGCATGACTCATGAAGAACCTGAGGAAGTATGATTACATCACCCCCATCCTGATGGAACTCCATCGGCTTCCCTTGAGAGTCTGCACCATCTTCAAAGCCAGCTGAATCATCATGACCAGCACTTCAGCTTATTTTTCATACAAGTTCACCCTCCCTTGTGACTTTTGTCACATGCTCAGGCAATACATCATTAGCCCAGAAATGAAGAAGTGTAAAAAAGAAAAAGAAAATCAGCAGGCTATTTCCATCTTTGCACTCAGGATCTGAATGAATAACCTCGTATTTATCAGGAAAGCCCCAATGCTGCTCTACCATCATATTCCATGGAAGAAATTAGATCATTACTTGGGGTGAATAAATGCCCACTTCAAGGAATAATCATAACTCTTGTCAGGATGAACCCTTAAAGTCAATAAATTACCCTGAGCTCAGTCCCTGGTATCTATGGAAACAATAAAAATCCCAAACCATATTAGAAAGATAGATTAAAATGTAATAAACAAAATGACACCAAAGAAAAAAATGTGATAAGGGGAAGCAGAGTTATACATTTTTAAATATTTGAGGAAAAACAGTAACAGAGTATCCATGCCACCAAGACTGTGGTCTGCATGCGTGATTTAAATGTGGACTGATCTTTGGTTAAAATACGTCAGAGACTATTCCATCTATGCCAAAAGTAAACCATTCCGATGGCCTGACAGAGGTTGACGTCTAATTCAAATTCTGCCCACCAAATTTAGATGGGAGAAATCAGAGGTCGTTTTACACCACCAGGAAATCTCTGTTGGCAAGGGGCAATGAAAACTGCTAAATTCTACCCTCACCATGGGAGATAGCTGCCATGGAAAGGAGAGCATTTTTTCTTTTATTTACAAAAAGAAATTCAGCTTCTGGATGTTTTTTTTTCTAAAGCAAAAAAAAGTTTGATTGATGGCTTTGTCATGTTGACAGAGCCGTACTAAACTTCAAACAGCACTAACAGGAATCGTTGTGACAGCGGCTCCAGCCAATGTTTTAGAAATGACTGCCAGCTTGGTGGTCATTTCCAAATTTGGACAGTGGAGTAGTCTCGGCCTGGCAAACGATAAGTCCTCCACCAGGCCAACAGAGATTCCTCCATCTGCCAAAACATAATTGAGGCCATTAGTCTTTTCAGTCCCAATCAACCACAGCAGTACACTTCTAAGTGGAGGGCCCTTAGAGACTCTAAGGGTATCATGCAGAGGCCAACAGCAAAGTTCAGATCAAGTCCAGTTGCCACTAGTCAGCTGAGCACTATAGGAAAAAGGCCTTTTGCAACTTGTGTTATCCCTATTGCCACACAGAAGGTTTGCCAACTGACCCCTGGAGGACACTTCATTGTCCTCAGCGCAAGGGTAAGCAGGTCCAGTCATTCAGGGCTCCTACCAGGTAACAGACAGAAGGTCCAGTCCTCTTCTGCTCTTCAAGTTCACAAAGTGTTCTGAAGTGGGCGCCTGGAGGTGCCACAGTTTTGCGTGACATGCACAGATCTCCGCCACGGGGGTGGCGGATCTCCCCATAGTAAAGTGCAGACAACTTTTCCATGTGTATTTCTTTTCCCCAACTACAGAGTCTTCTTACAGTAAAGTATAAAGGATAGAGACATTTTAAGAAGTTTATTCAACTTGGAAAAAGTTTGTTAACATATTTTTGTGTGAAATATTAACGTAAATTATTTTTAGAGACTTAGGGGCCGATTCCGATTCGGGCCGGAAATCTCCCCGACCGAACCGGACCCGGAGAGATTTCCGACCGAATCGGACCTGTGCAGCCCGACCGAACGAGTACGATGCGCACGTATGCCATCGGACTCGAGTCGGTCGGACTCCCATTGAAGTCAATGGGAGCCTGTCGTACAACGCGTACGCGGGCTCCCATTGACTCAATGGGTGCGAGGCGGACAAGGGTGCCCCCTACAGCGTGTGTGCGGCGAAGTGACTTGCGCCGTACACGCACAGGTAGGGGGGACCCATGGGTCCCCCCTGTGTGCAACTCGCGCGGCTACGCATACAGGGGGGTCCGACATGGACCCCCGAAGTACGGCTCCGACTGCTCTTTGGAGCCGGAGTGCGCGGCTCGGTCGGACTGCTCACGGCGCGCATCGTACTTACCCGGCCGGGGAACGTCTCCATTGCGTGGTGCGAGTCGTGTCCGAGCGAGTCGGTCGGTGCGGTTAGACCCGGGAACGAGTCGGTCGGAGCGGTCGGGACGCCCGGACGAGTCGGTCGGCGATTTCGCATCGTACTCGCTCGCCCGGACGCGCGTACGAATCGGTCGGGAAATAGGGCTCCGAATCGGATCCGGTTAAGCCGAATCCGATTCGGAGCCCTACCGGCCGAGATCGGAATCGGCCCCTTAGTGTACTTATAGATCTAAAGAAAATATATTGCAGCACTTTTGACTAAATGTTTACTTAAAATTAAATTATTTAATATATATTACATGACGTTACATTTATTTTTCTTAAGGTTAAATTAACAAATAAATTCCCACCTATATTTTTTTTATTATGCATTAAGAATTATTAAAAGTAAAATATAGAATACATTAAAAGTAATGCAATTATATTCAGTAAAATGTATTATTACATTAATGTTGAAATGCAAAAAGGGTTATCACAATATTTTATAATTAAATTGGAAATATGTATTATTTTTATATATTTTTAAAATTAAATTATAGTTAATTTTATTTTTAACTATTTCAATTAATTTATTTTAAATTTACAGTATTTCCAATGGGGTTTTATTGTAAGGCCCTGACTTTACTAATTTCTATGAGAGAGCATTGTAGTACCAGCGGTTGGCCATGTGTGGTGCTGGGTTTACACCAGCTCAGAACTGGTGTGCTTTACTACCTTTTAGGGGCCCTTTTTGGCTATGGTAACTTTAGAGGGGCAGGTTGTAAATAAGAATGGGCTTACTCTTTTGTGAGTGGGTAGACACCCCTCCCTAAATTCCCCCTGACACACCCTTACTCCATTTTTACACCTTCTTCCCCTCTCCTTTAGTAGTAAGCATTCACCACTTTCCAGTCACTCTGCTCTATCCCTCCCACAAGTACTGCCTAAATGTATACTTTCTCTTCACTCAGGGTGGAGATCTCTGCATAGAAAAAGCAAGGAAAATCAGAGTTTTAAACCCCCTATGCAGGTATATGAATATCATTTTGTATTATATTTTGTAGTACTGCAAAACATTAAAAAAAATGCAGTTTGCGAATAGGTTACAAAGTGTTTAAAACACCCTGGAGACTGACCGCAAAAGAGACGTGTGCATCCTTTTACTTCAATCACAAGTTTTTGGTGATAAATGTCATCATATTTCACAGGAAAAGTTACCTCTATTTCAAACCACTTTGTCACCTCCAATCTGACTACCTTGCACATTGATTCAGCCATTTCTCATAAATTTACATCTTTTTTTTTTTTTTTTGGTCCTCATTCTGCCAATTTACTTGTTGGCTATACTCACTTTCCCTTACTGTGCACCGGACAGGAATAGAGTCTTTCCACACAAGAAATCTAGCTGCTTCCACTCCTAACCCTCTTAAGCATAGCATGCGAAAGTGGAGGACCAAGGCCGACAGCTAATTATTGGCTTAATCATTGAACCACATTCCTCTGACACCAATCGACCAACATAGCCCATGTCCTCTCTCGACTTTTAGGATCGCATGCCATATCTTGTTGGCTTATGTATATAATATTGTTTTTACACTCGGAAAACAGGGGTGGAACAGCCGACTTCCAAGCCCTACAAATCTCTCGTCTTCCCAAAAGAATAACATAAAAAATTAATCTTGCAACTTTCTTATTTGAGACAACATTGCTGCCCTGGTTTATTCCAAAAAATATAAGTAAGGAAGTTACTTTCAACTGAATACCAGTAACATCCAACAAAAATTCACTGAGATCCATCCAAAATTTAGTAATCTCCGGGCACGTTAAAAACATATGACAATCATCCGCTATTGGATCTTGACACCTCGGACAGACATAATGCGTTCCAGACATTTTTGTTAGTTTCGCAGGGGACCAATATACCCGATACAAAGTAAAAAGATGATTCCGTTTAAGAAACGCGGGTTTAACTGTCTCATGAAGTAATGCAAATGAGTTCATCCAAGCCTCTTTCAAATTAATATCATCGACACCCTCACTCCACAGCTTTCGAATATCCTTCTCTATATCATCTTCTGCCTCAATCAAAATTCGATACCACAAAGCCACTTCTTTATTAATACCCCCACTTTCATTGCTTGAATTAACCATGCATCATCCGTCTGGTCCCCCAATTCTGTCTAGCCCACCAGGAAGAAAGTTGATAAAATTTGAATCTAGTTAATTGCCCACAGGTACATGCTGTCAAAGTTTCCCATGTTGCCAAATCCGTACCTGATTTTAAATCAGCCCAGCATGTAAAGCCCGCTTGTTTCAATGGTAGACTAAGCAGATCATCTAAACATGCTGGAGTACCTGGGGAAGCCCAAATAGGTGCATAGTCAGAATAATAGGGTATTCCAAGTTTTTCCCGCATGTAAACCCAATTCTTCACTGCCTGTAACAAGATCTTCAATCTGACTTTTTAAAAGAACTTTGGATCCCCGAACTTAAAAAGAAACTGCTCAGGTTGATCCCCCAGATCACTAAGCATTGCCCTATACAAAATACCTAAAGCAGATTCATCTGGTTTATTTAACAACATTCGAAAATTCTTAAAATGAAAAACATGTGCATATACCCATAAATCTGGTAAGGCAAGTCCCCCTTCTCCAACTTTCTCCTCAGCCTTTTCCAAGATATACGGGCGCCTCTTGAAGCCCAAAGAAAACTACCAATCTTGCCCTGTAATTTTGCTACCTCATTTTTATTGAATGGAAGGGGTATAGCGTTAAAAAGGAAAGTAACCTTAGGAAGTACGATCATCTTAATCAAGTTAACCCTGCCATACAAATTGAGAGGAAGATTTGCCCATCTAGTCAATAACTTCCCTACTTCCTGACTAATCTTCCTCCAATTTGCAGCAGGAACATCGAGTAATTTCTGGGTGACTATGACGCCAAGATACCGCATCTGATGTTTTGTCCCCAGAGTCTGGGGCGATTGATTCCACTCCATGACTTCCGTTTTACCTTTATTGACACTGTACCCCGATACCTTCCCAAATAGTTCTGCTTTAGCCATCAAACTAGGGATGGCCTCCCGAGGATTTAATGTATATAAAACAAGATCATCCGCATATAAGGCTAATTTAACCTCTAAATTTTTTAACCTGAATGGAAGAATAGCTGGATCTTGTCTAATTAAAGCTGCAAAGGGTTCAATGTATATGTTAAACAACAGGGGGACAGCGGGCATCCCTGTCTTGTTCCCCGCATAATACTAAGACGATCTGTTAACTCCCCATTAACTAACACTCTGGCACTAGGTGCACTATATAATAACTGAACTGCTTTTATTAAGTTCTTAGGGAATCCAAAAACTCTTAAAGTCTCCCAAAGATATTGCCAGTGGACTTGATCAAACGCCTTAGCAGCGTCGACAGCAACCAATGTTACTGGAAGATTAAAAGATTCTACCAAATCCACTACCCCTAACATTGTGAAAGTTAATTCATTGAGCTGTCTTCCAGGGATAAAGCCCCTCTGATCCCTATGAATTAAGCTCTTAATAATCTTAGCGACTCTGGCTGCCAGTATCCCGGTGAACACTTTATAGTCCGTGTTCAACAAGGATATAGGTCGATAAGATTCTGCCAGCAACGGATCTTTATTTGGTTTTAAAATTAAAACTATTGTTGCCTCAGTCCAAGATATCGGGGGTCTTCTCCATCTCTCAAAATGGTGTTAAAAAGCTTTTTGAAAACAGATATCATACTATCCTCAAAAGATAAGTAAATTTCTATCGGGAGGCCATCTGGCCCAGCTGCCTTCCCTCTTGCCATCTTTCTCATCTGTAACCGGATCTCTTCTTCACCTATTTCAGAAGCTAACATCTCTCTTTGATATTCACTCAAGGAGGGGAGCTCAGCCTCAGCCAAAAATTTCACAATCTTTTCCGACCCTGGGTTAATATCCTCTTTATATAACTTTGCCATATAACCACGAAGTTCAGCTCCTATTTTAATACTAGAATCTACTATATGACCAGTTGAACTCTCCTTCAAACTACTAATTTGGTTTCGAACTTTATCAATTTTAGCTTTCCAGGCTAAAAGCCGACCACTCTTCTCACCATATGAAAAATTCTGGAGTTTACTGACCCTCCATCTATTTATCAAGATCTGATCTAAAGCATCCTGATATTCCTGCTGGAGGCTCTTCAACTCCTTGGTGAGAAGAGGCACCTCGCGAGCGGACTCTGAAGATGCTTTTTGCAACTCTGATTCTTTAATATGAATATTTTTCAGAAGCTCCTTCTCTTGCTGCCTAGACTTACAATTTTTTCCTATCATAATAGAAGTACCCAGAGCTCTCAAGAATGCCTTAAAGGAGTCCCAAATTACCTGTATTTTAGCTGACCCATCATTAATTTCAAAAAGGAAACAACCTCTTCTTGAATTTTAACTTGGACAGCCTCATCTAGTAAGATTGTCCGATCCAGGGTCCACCTTGTTATAGATCTCTTTTCCTGAAATCTCAAGGACAGACATACAGCAGAGTGATCGGAAATAGTGGCAGGGAGATGTTTAACCTTTTCCACTCCCTCAAGTAATATTTGATCAATTAAAAAATAATCAATACGGGAGTGATGACCATATTTCTTACTGAAGAAGGTGTAACCCTTCTTATCTCCCATCTTACTTCTCCACACATCAACTAAATTTAATTCTTGCATCAAGTTTTAAGTATAGCCATTGATTGTATGGGAGTGACATATTTTGCTTTAGATGTTCTATCCAGATCAGATCTTTGAACTAGATTAAAGTCACCTCCTATAATCACTGGATTATTAATTGGTACAAGGGCGGCCTCTAGTTTGATCAAAGCGTCTGGGTTATCTTGATTCGGGCCATAGTAACTAACACACCCTAACACCCTACCCTGAATCTTGATGTTAGCAAGTATCCACCTCCCAGACAAATCTGTATCGTAACTTTCCAATTTAATACCACAATTTGCTTTAATAATTATAGCCACCCCCTTGTACTACCCCTTTGATTAGAAAAAACAACCTCCTGAACCCAAGACCATTTTTTAAACAAAATCAAACACTCACTTCTTTCCAAATGTGTCTCCTGTAAAAGAATGACATTAGCCTCAGATTTCTTAAGAATTTCCATTATACGCGCCAATTTTCTCATAGATCTCACCCCATTCACATTCCATGAGGTGAAATTCACTAAACATTTACTCATTCCTAAGGTTAAAAAAATACCCTCTCTCTTTTAATCTGACAAGTACAAAATCAGTACTCTTCATTTTATTGCGGAAAGACAAGAAAAATAAGAAAAAACAATATTTTATCAAAAAAACATTGTAAAAAATACTATATGGCAGATAGAGGACACTAATTTTTTCTTTTTTCTCCCAAATGCTCCCAACACCCCGTGCCTCCCTCCTCCCACCCCCCTGGGGAACCCCCCCTTCTATCTCTTAAGGCGAGCGCCTTCGAGATACCCCCGTGCTGACAAGACGAATCCAGGTAAAAAAAAAAAAAAAAACATCCCTGAACTCTTCAAATCGCCTATACCATAAACTTAAGTAATAGTGTCATAAAGTCGTGAAATACCGATCATCAATTATACCTAATAAGCTCCCTTATTAGATTATGATTCCTTATTACTAACGACCTCAGCAACGTAGTATTATTTACACATCATATGCCCTGACCTGAAGTCATATAACTCGAAACCTTATTCTGACCCTCCCATCTGCTTTAGAAGGGCATCTACTTCCTCTGGTTCTCGGATGTTGAACATTTTATTCTGCCACATGATCTTCAACATAGGAGGATACTTCATATGTACCTGTGCACCTCTTGATCGGAGTTCATTCATTTTTGAGCCTAACAGCCACTGCCGCTCCGCTGTTCTTTTACCCATATCAGATCGTATTAGATAAGTGGAGTCCCCATTTGACAATGACCGATCTTTTAATGCACAAATTAAAACAAGCTCCTTGACGGAAAAAGTAAGAAAATAGACTAATATCTTCCTCGGGGTTTTTCTCCCTATCTGTAATCTGTATGGGTCTCTATGGACTCTCTGGAGCTCTTTTCCCCAATCAATATCCGTTCTATCTGGTAGTAACTCTCCCAGCAATCTAGCGACAAACCCTTTAATATCCGCCCTTCTGCGTTTTCCTTGATTCCCAAAAGGCGAATATTATTACGCCTAACCTGAAGTTCAAGCCTTTCCATATCCTGTTGTATTGCCTTATTCTCTTGTTTAAGTCTGTCAATCTCTCTAAGATTGGTAGCTGTGGCCTCTCCCAAAACCTTCACTTCTTCTTCCAGATTCTCCGTACGTTTAGCCAATCCATCAATCTTCTGCTCAAGAACCTCCCTCTATCTTGAATGACCTTTTGGTTGCTTTCTGAAGTCTCAAATTTGGCTAATATTTCTTGCCGCAAGCTGTTTAACAAGTTCACCAATTGATCACCTGCAACCCCTACGACCCCTGAGGAAGCTTCATCCTGTGGCACATATGATGCTGCAAGACTCACTTCATCATTCAAGTTAGCTCCATTTGGGTCATCTTCAGGCCGTATCTCATTCTGAGGTCTCTCATCTGAGATTTCCTGAGCCTCGGCTAGCAAAGAAAAACGATTCTCAAGCCTCAATGGAATACTCTGTAATACAGGGGGTATCCTTTTCTCCATTGGTTTCGATACACCCGGAGATTTCCCTACGGTTGGTTGAGAACCAGCTACCTGCTCCATTATTTTAAAATATGACCTAAGAGATGGAAGTGGCTTGGACACCGACCGCACCTCTCTTGTCCTGCACTTTTTAATTTTCCCTTTTTTTGAATTTTTTCTTACAGGAGATTTAGGAGTTACCCCCAAAGGAGGTTCCACTACTTTTTCCCAGGAAACGATCGAAGTTGATATCTACTCCTTTCGGGTAATGATCTGCCCTCTTTAGTTTTGATATTCCCACCTTGAGGGGATTTTTCGCCAGAGGAAACGTAATCAACAATAGATGCCCTAGCACCCTCTTCTCCTGGGTTTACAGACTGGTATATGCTAGAAGTTATAACTCGGGGGAGAAACTCACTCTCCATCCACTCCTTCCCCCATTCAGTGTATAAGTCAAGACTGGCCACTGTTGTAAGGACCCGTAACGGGGAGAGATACACCGATAAAGTTTATCTGTTAGCAAATCAAACTTGGCGAGTCTAAATTTAAAATCCTTATAGCACACTGGTTTTTTTACCTCGAGATTTGTTCTGCCGGCAGGCTCAAAAATGATACTCTTACCAGCATAAAATACTTCAGCAGCACGAAATCTCCTCCAACACTCCGCCGCCCGACTCCAACTCCCCAAAGGGAGGGAGCCACGTCCCTCGGCGGTGAGAGTATGACGATCGGTATCGCAACCCATGCGAGACCTACCGTATTAACTGTAGTAAGTGCTGCCGGTCTATAAGACAATCCAAACCATTAGGGAACTATTAATGAGCCGCTCTCCGCTCTCCACTCTCCGCTCTCTGCACCGTTTCCCTCGATATCCTCATGGGAAAACCACGCAGCTCCCAGGCTCACGCAGCTATTCGTGACACAATTCCATGCGCCACAAATCGATCCGCTTTCATTTCTTCAGGCTCTCCTTACTCCTGGCTCGCCTCGCACAGGGGTTCTCCCGACTGGCGTTAGCCAGCCGCCATGTTCCCCGACCACGTGACCCCTCATGAATTTACATCTGATCATCACAGTTCTTCTCTTCCTCCCTTCCTGGTCTGCTTTTGTATTATCTTTAAACTCTCTCACTGAACTCATATCCAGTTGTAGGTCTGGATTCCGATTGCCCATTCACACATTGTCACAACTTGGGGCCTGATTTAGAAGTTGGCGGAGGGAATACTCTGTCACAAAAGTGACGGACATACCCTCTGCTGTATTATGATCCCCATAGGATAGAATCTGATCGTAATAGGGCAGACGGGATATCCGTTACATTTGTGATGGAGTGTTCCCCTCCGCTAACTTCTAAATCAGGCCCCTAGTTACCTTTTTCTCCCTTGTTACTGCCCATTGTGAATACATCATTGTATTTTGGCACTATAGCACCTGATCTGAAGTTAGGCATGGTTATTCCTTTGATTAAGGAACCTGTTTCAGAAGCAACACACATAGCCTATTACCAACCCTTTACCCTTCTTCCCACAGTAGCTAAGATTCTGAAACTTTAAGTGGCCAAAATATTTTGGCCCTACTCAAAGACTAATTGTATTCTGGATGATGCCCAAGCAGGCTTTCAATCTGGCAAAGGCCCAGAACTGGTGATGGTAGCCGCCCTGGACGGCCTTCACATGTCAACAGATATGAACATAGACAATGCAATGATTTTATTATATTTCTCAGCTGCATTTGACACCACCAACCATACAAATTTGCTTTCCTGATTACATGAGGTAGACATATAGGAGGTAGTTCATCAGTGGCTCTCTTCCTTTTTATCCACTTGCTAAGAAAGAGTAGTGTTGGGGTCATATTTAGATGATTATTTTTTGTTACAGTGAGGCTTTCCTTACAGGACTGGCCTTTATTTATAACCTCTATCACATCTTGTCCGCTGCTTTGGAGTTCATCAATTTATTAATGCCAATGACACTCAGACTCTCTTTGTTTAGACTCCAGATCCAAAGAGGTGTCTACTTTAAGTAGCTATCTTTAAGAAGTATACAGATTTGGATAGATAAGCAGTGTCTCAAACTGTCTAAGAAAAGAGAGAATTCTGGCAACCCGTGGCCACCCAACCTGTAGAATGGGCGCGGCCTGGATGGCGGGCAAAATGGCCACACTGTACTAGCGCTCCGACCTCAAGCTCAATCTCATTCCCTTTGACATCTGACATCATTCTCCCAACTCCTTAAAACTCCCCCCTGTTACTGAGAGAGGAGCGATGCTCAGCTGCCATCTCTTGTGGCTCTTGGGGCAGAGACTCTGGCAGGCGAAGCAGCAGAAAGGCCAAGGATAGGCAGCGCAGAGAGGAGCGGCCTGTTTATCCATCAATATGAGGCCCGGCTGTGAGGCTCGGTCTCCTGGTGATGACTTTGTCCCCCCATGGTGGAGTAGCGGTTGGCTAGCGGCCTGTGTGAGTACTTCCACAGGCAGGTGGAGTCCCCGTGTACCCTCCACCTCCCTGGGGGCCAGAGCTAGTGAGGGAGGTGGGCCGCCACTGCAGAAGAGTAGGTGCAGTGTGCCCCTCCTCTTTAATCCGACTGGCGGATCAGCCTGATAATAGCAGCTGTGGGGCAGGGGCTCTGGTGAGGTGGTGTAACCGTGTCTTGGAGAACTGGGCCAGCAGCTTTGGTCTCCTAAGGCCCCCTGGGCAACGAGGCCACGGTACAGTGGTTGAGTGAGTGATACATGGGAAAACATTGATGTGTGGATCGGCCCTATTGCAGCAACTGATTGGCGGGGAACCTGGTGAGGAGGTGCGACGGACCCTTGAAGACTGGTGCCAGCAGATGTGTTCTCCTAAGGCCCGCTGGGCAGCAGTCAAGTGAGTGATACACGAGGCACGGTGGCTCTCACCCTATCAAAGGGCAGTGTTGGCCCAGACACACCAGCATGACTAGCAGTGGCCTGGCTGATGACGGCTGTAAGCCAGAAACCGGTCCCAGGATGCTTGTTTCCGGTCCAGGGAAGAAATTGGCTTGGCAGTTCGGGATGGACTGTTCCCATGAGGCACAGGGTCAGACTGATTTGCATATGGCCATGTCTGAACTGGGGTGGTGGAGTGAGCTAAAGAATGATGATGGATTAAACCCAGATCAGTTGACTGGGGGTGAGTGCTTGCAATGTTCAATACTCCGTCCATCATCCCCTTTGGTTTTGCTATGTTCGCCCTAAGTTGGCAGGGTATGCCCAGACATGGGTCCCTTGCTCACTTTGCCACTGGATTCAAGATAGCCTGGCTGATGACGGCTGTAAGCCAGAAACCGGTCCCAAGTTGCTTGTTTCCGGTCCAGGGAAGACATGGCTTGGCAGTTCGGGCTGGACTGTTCCCATGAGGCACAGGGTCAGACTGTTTTGCATATGGCCATGTCTGAACTGGGGTGGCGGAGTGAGCTAAAGAATGATGATGGATTAAACCCAGATCAGTTGACTGGGGGTGAGTGCTTGCAATGTTCAACACTCCGTCCATCATCCCCTTTGGTTTTGCTATGTTCGCCCTAAGTTGGCAGGGTATGCCCAGACGTGGGTCCCTTGCTCACTTTGCCACTGGATTCAAGATAGCTTGGCTGATGATGGCTGTAAGCCAGAAACCGGTCCCAGGATGCTTGTTTCCGGTCCAGGGAAGACATGGCTTGGCACTGCAGTTCGGGCTGGACTGTTCCCATGAGGCACAGGGTCAGACTGATTTGCATATGGCCATGTCTGAACTGGGGTGGCGGAGTGAGCTAAAGAATGATGATGGATTAAACCCAGATCAGTTGACTGGGGGTGAGTGCTTGCAATGTTCAACACTCCGTCCATCATCCCCTTTGGTTTTGCTAGCAGTGGCACAGTGACACTGTGGCCTATTGATTCACTGGTGCGGCCTACCTGGACATCCCCAGGTCTGGATCAGTGTTAGAGGTAGAAATGTTCCCCTGCAGAGGGGGTGTGACTATTCCCTTCCCCTATTGGCAGACTGTTCGGCCTGTGGAGCTCAGCAGAGAGGAGGGGACATGTCTCTGAAGGGAGGTGTGATGGTGACTTAGTATTCGGTGGGGCTCCCCTGAGGAGGCTCATTCATAGA
Organism: Calotriton arnoldi; assembly: GCA_963921515.1. Taxonomy (NCBI): domain Eukaryota; kingdom Metazoa; phylum Chordata; class Amphibia; order Caudata; family Salamandridae; genus Calotriton; species Calotriton arnoldi. The sequence continues at coordinate 677,467 of CAWUFW010004938.1, read as the reverse complement.
CGAGACCCCGGGGCCTGCGGAGCTTGCAGTCTAGAAGACATGTGTGCGATGGCCCACCGATACAGCTGTGATATCTGGCTTTGCAGAGTGGATGGCATGGGGGGTTGCACTGAGGGGAAGAAAGGTGACAGGCCACACACCCTCTGGGAGCCTTTTTGAAGAGGACCCCTCCTACCCTGGTGCCTGGCTGGCAGCGGTGAGTACGCCCTCTTTTTTTAGATCATGCTGTCCTGCAAATACTGAGGCTTTGCTCGGGTGGAAGACTGAGTGCTGGGCCTTTTTCCCACTAGCAGCACAAACATGATTAGGGGGGCTCGCAGTGGTAGGTTGCAACAACAGATGAAAATTGAAAATGCATAATCTTACCACCCCCCACGGCTGGTGGTGCGATGAAATTTTGGTGGGCGAGCCTTTCGGCACTGAGGGAGCACCAGATAGAGGTGAAGCTGGGGAGCTCTTGCTCAGAGACATCATGGCTGTCATACATGGCATCCGGACAACACTGCTGCCACTAGAATTGAAAATTGACACTGTGACCTCGGAGGTCACCTTATTGCGGGCAGACCCAAGGAAGGTCAATGAGAGAACCACACAGACGGAAAACACCATAGACCAACTTAAAAATTAGTTGGCGGCGCTCAAAGTCAAGGCTGAACAACTGCAGAAAGAGTGTGGTGATATAAACAAAGCTGGAGGACAGTGAAGGCCACCCCAACTGCAACAATATCCTTATCGTCGGCGTCCCTGAGAAGGCAGATGGGCCAAGAGTCAAAGAATTTGTGGATGAGTTTATCCTGCAAGTACTGAACCCTAAGAAACTGTACAAATTTTTCCCTGTGGACAGGGCCCACAGAGCACTCGTCCCACCGCCGAGTCTGGACCATACCGGTTTATCACTGCCCATATTTTTAACCACAGGGACAGGGATGCAATGTTACAGTCTGAACGCATTAGGGAAAATCTCCACTTTAAAAATGAGGCAGTACAGCTATACCCCGACTTCACTCTCAAAGTCCAGCAGCAGAGAAGAAGTTTTAGGGAGGTGAAATGTAGACTATTGGGACAAGAGGTGAAATACTTGATTCTGTTACCTGCACGCCTTAGAGTGTTTCATGATAGCACATCTTGGATTTTTACCATACCAGAGGAGACCTGGGATTGGCTTGAGGGTTGGAGACCGATGGAAAAGTGACAAGACAGTGGTCTTCGGAAGGATCATCCCCAAACTGGCCTGGGGCCAGGAGACTGAGTCTGAGGGACGGGGAGACCTTGGACCGTGGCAGATTTGCAGTGCTTGCTGCGCAGCGGGGAGCCAGCCCACTCAAAAGACACAGCACCTGACAAGAGACAATGGAACTGAGTCAGGGCCCGGTACTCCCCCCTCTTCTCAGAAGGAGATCACTGAGGACACTGGACATGTGTGGGGGGATTATCTATCTTGGGACCCTATGCTGCAGATGTCTCACAGGGTAAGAGGTGTTGGTCCACAGTTGCTATGGAAGTTCCTACTTAGGGGCCCACTGTGATGAGAGATTTGTATTGAGGTCAGAAGTTTTATTCAACATGTGGGGAAATTTGTTACTGTTTCTATTTGGGCAACAGGCACACTGCACATTGAGGATGGTAGGCCATTTTAAGCTTGTATTGCAGGGGGCAGGGTGGGGGGGTTGGGAGGGACAAGTTCTGGTTCCTATGTTCATGGCACACTTTAATACCACAGCCTGGTGCCAGCACTGGCGTATAAGGGGGCAATGAGCTCTAGATATCAATGGGCTAGATGTCCGCTGCCACATCAACACAGGCCCCCTTAGGTAGACAGGGGGATAAGTTAACTTTTATGTCCGAGAATGATAACAGCTGACTGAGAAAAATCAAGAGATGGATTGGGATGCAACACCTAGATCAACACAGCCCAAACATTGTGATGATGTATCAAACTCATTTGAAAGGGATTGAGATAAAGATGCTAAATAGACATGGGTATAAGATAAGTGCACACACCTGATTTACCCAGGACTCCAGGTGTGTGGGGATCCTACTTAAACAATCAAAACCTTACACTGTACACCGTACCGGGGTGGATGGCCAAGGGAAGTATGTAGTGCAAATGGTACCTGGAATTGGTGGACTTTCAATTTGTGTGCTGCATATATTCTGCCAAAACTAAAAGCCACTACACTGAAAGACCTTGGGGAGATGCTCCTGCAGTTTCCAGATGGACTCCTCCTACTGGGGGATGATTTTAATCATATCCTAGACGCGGAACTAGACTGGGACCCCCGGGCAAGGGAGGCCTTCGCAGGTGGTGATTGTTGGCCTTCTTGGAGGCTATGGGGCTGGGAGATATTTGGCGAACTCTACTCCAGGAGATCTCTCATCCTGGGGACTAAACAATTCCCATACTACTCAGGAGCTCAACGCACCTCAACATGCATTGATTATCTCCTTGACCCCATTCATCGCTGGCATGCTTCGGCGACACCAGAATTATGGCATGAGGGATCTCAGATCACACCCCTCTTACAGGGTCCTTGCACAGGCATCAGAGAGGGTGGAAGTTAGACCCCTGGTATCTTAGAAATTAGGGTATCATGGAAGACATCAGGAAATGCACTAAGCTTTACTTCCAAGAAAGAGTGGGCACAGTGAAGTCGCCCACCACACTTTGTGAGGCCTATGAACCGGTCCTGCGGGGCCAGGCAATGCTGCTAATAGTAGGGGAGAAGTGTAGGAAATGGGAGTGGGATGAAGGGTTGAAGGCGGAAATACTGGCAATGGAGGCTGAGAGAGACCCTGCGCTTGAGCAGTGTGACAAACCTCAGCTTAAACAACAGGAGTCCAGGGCCATGGCAGAAAATACGGCGCACAGTATCACCCTTGCCTCCCAGAGGAGAGTATCTGAGGTAGGCGATAAGGTGGGGAGATTGCTGGTGTGGCTTGGCAGCAGAGAGAGAGACAAAAGTTGGGTGCTTGAGCTGGGGACAGAGGAGGGGGAGGTCACTAGAGGCAATGGGGAAATTGCAGAAGCATTTGCTTGCTACCTCTGTTCCCTGTATAGCTCACATATCACAAGGCCCCAGGCAGATATTAATGAATCCCTAGGGGAAATTAACGCACAGGAGCTCATCAGGGAGGCGAGACAGGACATGGAGGCAGACATTAGTGAGGAAGAGATAGATGTGGCAATCAGAGACATCCAGACTGGAAAAATGCAGGGCCCCAATGGCCTTCCATCAGAACTGTATAGGAAACTGGCGAGTGAGCTATCCCCACACCTGTGCAACATGTTACAGTAAGCGAGGCGACAGGGTATTCTCCTGAGAGGCCAGAGGCTAGTCAATATCGTTGTAATCCACAAGGAAGGGAAGCCACATATGGACTGTACCTCCTATTGGCCAATATACTTTCTGAACATGGAGGTGAAGATCCTTGTCAAACTCCTGGCGACTCGCCTGAGAAGAACTTTAGAGAACCTAATTTACCCCAAAAAGTCGGGCTTATGCCGCTTAGAGGGACTAGGCTGAACCTCAGATGACAGTATGCGTGTATTGAGAGCACTGAGGCAATGTCGGAGTCGGGGGGGTTCCTGCCGCTCGATGCAGCCAAGGACTTTGATACGACTGAGTGGGAATACCTGTGGGCTGTACTGGCGAGGATGGAATTTGACCTTAACTATATGGGCTGGGTGTAGGAAGCTGGATCTCTATATAGTGTACTAAAAAGAAGTACACTGTGCAGAGAGTCCAGAGAATCCCCAAATTGTACACAGAGGTTAAAGCAGATAAGTCTATTGCTCTTTTTTGTGGTAGTGTGGGTGAACAGTTAGGCTTATCAGAGAGCAGTTCTAAGCATTTGTTGAATTCACAGAGGCAATAAATGAGACACACACTCAAGAATAATTCTGAGACCAATTTGTAAAAAAAAAAGTAAATTTGTATGTATTTTTTAAGACCAAGAACACTGTTCTAAGGTGGGTACTTTCGGAGTTAGAATTTTTGAAAGTTCAGAAAATATATCAATTTTGTGCGCAATTACGTACCATAGGAATCAATGGGGAAAGAGAGGAAAAATGCATATAAAATCAGGCATTGCTTTCACAAAGTTCACCTTCTTGTTTTATTTCGATGTCAGGACCAGGTCCAACGACTTGAAATTGCACTGCACAGGTGGACTTACAGGTACTTCCTGTGGTTCTCCTTCGGGGGAGGAGGTCATAAAAGTCTGGTGACCACAGGAGCAGAGCTGGTTGGTAGGTGCTGAGAACGGTAGGGCCGGGTGCAGAGCGAGCAGGTCAGCCGGGCATTGTGCATATTAAGGGTCCTCGTGGTCAGGAGGAGACAGCTTAGAGAGGCAATCTCGGGACAGCTAGGCCACTTAGGAAGTGGGATTTGGGTGCTTGCTTCTGGTGTTTTGGGAGTCCTTAGTGGACTCGCCTTCTTGGTTTTTGCCATTGGGGGTCTGGTACCCCAGGTATTGAATCACCACGGCTCATTAGGTCCTGGTGCATCCAAACTTGGTGGAGAGGCAAATCTGACCCTCTGAAGCTGTTGTACCTCTTCTTGCTTTGGTGCTGTGCTGAGGTCATTGGGAGCAGCAAGTCGAGCAACTGGACTTCACAGGATCGGTGCCTGCGGTGTGCAGGGGAGTGATACCTTCACTCCAAGGGAGCTTCTTGGCAATTTCTCGATGCCTGGAGGTTCTCTGGGGTTCTTGGAGTCCTTTCAGGTTTCAGGACGACACTGCAGGCAGAGGGTGTTGAATTGTTCTTGCAGCTGGCAGGGTTTGGGGCCTTTTTCTTCTGCAGCAGGACTTCTGTTCTCATGCAGCAGTTTTTCTTTTGTCCTGGTCTTTTTTGCTCTAATGAATCTGAGGTTCAGGTCTCGGGTAGCCATCTACATACTGAATTTCGGGGTGTTACAAGGGAAGACAGGTAATAGCCAATGGGCTATGTACCTTTAGGGTGACTGCACCCTTTAGTGATCACTTCCTGTGGGAAGGGGCACTACTGTACCCCTGATTGGGGATTTTCTCACCATCTCAAGATGGTGGAACTTCAGAAGATGGGTTCACCTCCCCTGCCCCGACCTAAGGCTTGTGCAGGCTGAGGGGGAATCCTCCTCCTCATCTAACTAATTTTCCTGCTTTGCTTCCAACCAAAAGTGGAGCAGGAAAGGGGGTATTGACTCCTCCACTATCTGGGAGTTCCTGGGTTGGAGTTCAAAGGTGACATTGCCTTTGAAGCTTCCTGCCCTGGAAAGCCATCCTATCCTGGAGGAGGTGTGAAACATCCCCACCCAGAGCAGGTATTGTTTCTGTCCTCTAAGAGTGGTGGCTCTATCCCATGAGGTCAGAAACATGTCTGGTAGTGGCATGCTGGTGAAAACTGGCCAGAGGCCCCACTAATGTTTGGTTAGGCTTCAGGGGATCCTCTAAAAGGGTCTTCTGTGTGAATCTATTAATAAATCCAATACTGGCATTAGTGAGGATTTAATATGGCAAGATGTTTGGTACCAAACATCTTAGAAATCAGTGAAACCATCATGCAGCTAGGAAACTCGTGTTAAGAAATATCCAGCCCATGTACTCTTTATGGCATCACAGAATGGACTGGACATTGTAGGGGCATATCTGCTCATACTGATATGCCCACACATAGGATATAGTGCACACTGCCTTAGGGCTAAAGGCCTGCAGTAGGGGTGACTTACCTATATCTTATGCAGTGTATGGTTGGCATGGCACACAGGGTTGTGTGCTGTGTCGACTCTTTGAATTTTCCTGCATGAAAATGTGCAGCCTGCAATGGCAGAGTGCATAACCTTGGTGCATAGCCTTGGTGAGGGGGCCCTGGGGTCGCACAACCAGTGCAGCAGTCCCAGAAGACCCTCTTTAGTACCCATGCCCTAGGTCCCAGGGGTACCACTTACTAGGGACTTACAGGGGTAGCTGAAGTTGTGACAATTGTGGTACAGTGTTTTGGGAAAGAGATCTGGCACTGAGGACCTGGTTAGCAGGGACCCAGTGCACTTACAGTTTGGCAAAATTTTGGGGCTAACCATGCAAAAAGATGCACTTTCCTACAGTGGGTAACATTACTTTAAAATGAACAGCTAACTCAGGTGAGAGTTAATCTGACCCGGTCCCATCCCATACTGCTGCACCGAGGCATCTGGCAGGGATGCCGATTATCACCAATGCTCTTTGCCTTGGCGCTGGAGCCATTGGCTTGTTGGGTATGCACTGACCTGCTGGTGAGTGATCTCACTTGGGGGGAGAGGGGGAAGACAGGATTTCCCTCTACACAGACGATATCTTGTGATACATGTTGAATCCTGAGGTTTCCATCCCTAGACTGCTCCATATATTTCACCTATACCATACCTACTCAGGCTATACAATTAGTTGGGGAAAGCCTCTCCTCTACCCCCTGTGTGCATGGACTGCACAACGCAATCTCCCGAATGGTCTCACGGTGGAAACGTGGGCTTTAAGTATCTGGGCCTCTAATGTGACAAGACAGCTTGAACCTTTCTGCACGATTAATCTTTATTCAGTATTGGACCATTTTAGAGCGGATGTCCAGCATTGGAGATTGCTACCTCTGCCGCTCCTTGGCAGGGCAGCAATGTACAAAATAATTGTTTTACCAAAATTCCTCTGCATGCTGCAGGACACACTCTACAGGAACAGCCTGAGCTCTTCCAATGGGTAAATCAGGTGGTTCAACAGCTCCTGTGGAACGGGTATCTGGCAAGGATATCGATGACTAAGCTCATAAGGAGATGGTATGATGGGGGCATCACCCTCCCTGACTTGGAAAAGTACTATTGGGCAACACAACTGATCCTAGTCGATGTGGAGTTTTTGCTCCCCTAACTGAACCCTCGATCAGGGAGAACCACCGGGACCTAGGCCTAGGGGCTTCCACAGGGCACTGTACTCCAGGAAGCGCTGCATGTCTCTCCCACATCTCATGAGAGTTACAGCTTTGGTGTGGTGGAGTGCAGCTAGATTCCTGGGATGGCAGGGTCGACCCACTAAGATGACCCCTCTATGGGATCGCGTTACCTTGGCAGAAGTGGGGACCCTTGAAGGGTTTACACAATGGAACCTAATAGGCATAGCTACGTTGAGAGATGTGTGCAGGGGGTAGAATGTGATCACCTGGGAAGTGTTGCAAACAGAATACGATATGTCTCCCAAAGAACTTTTTAGCACCATCAGTTAAGGCATGCATTGCAAGCACATATAGAGAAGGGCCAACCACTGGAGAAATCCTCACCAATGGAGGACAGACTGCTGACAGAACCACTCCTCGCAAATCGGTGTCTCTAACCTACAATAAATTAATGCATAATGCCTATGATCCCTTGCTGAGGCCCAAAGAGGCCTGGGAGGAAGATGTTGGAGAGCTAGAAGAGGAGGAATGGGAGGAGGCACTTTGATCACCTAGGGAAGTGGCAGTTAGAACCCAGTTCCAGCTGATCCAACTCTGTATACTTCACAGGTCCTACTACATGCGCATTTTATTGCACAAGCTGGGTAGGGCTAGTACGGATGAGTGCGCCAGGTACGGATGAGTGCGCCAGGTGCTGTGGGGTTCCGGGGGTGCTCAAGCATATATAGTGAGATGGCTCACGCTTAGAGGGCTTCTGGAAGGGGGTGCACAACGGCTTTTGAGAGGGAGCTGGCCTCATGACTGAGGTCTCACACAAAATTATTCTTTTGAACATCTGGGGTGAGGAATGTCCTGGAAGGTACACTAGATTGCTATGCAGCTTGGGATTTGTTGAGGCCAAAAGAAATTTTGTTCATCGATGGGGTGCGACTGAACCACTGAATGTTGAGTAGTAGAAATCAGACATGGACTGGTGCAGGACTGCAGAACACCAGGTCTATGAAAGAAGAGGATGACCACGCAAATGGGAGAAAATATGGAGCTGGTAGGGTGCATTTCGGGGGGTTTTGGGTGAATTGCCAGGACAAGAGTAACATCCTGCCTGTGATAATGATACTGACTTTAGGACGCTTTGTGCATGGGAGGGAGCAATGGGAGTAAGCTATGGCAGGAGGGAGGGTCTATACAAGGTGTGCCAGTAAAGATTGATGAAGTATCCTGCGAGATATGCAGTGCTACCATGGTGGTTTTGTTTGTCTATAATTGCAAAATAAAATATTCGGGCCCGATTCACAAAAGTAATCTGAGATAAAATCCTAACTTTATGACTATTGGTATTCACAAAAGGCATTTAGGAGTAGTAAAGTTAGGATTCCTAACTTTACTACTCCTAAACGGAGAAAAATGCTAACTTTATGACTTTCGGTATTCACAATAGGCATTTAGGAGTAGTAAAGCTAGGAATCCTAACTTTACTACTCCTAAATGCCTTTGTGAATATCGAAAGTCGTAAAGTTAGGATGATTTTGAGATGTCATCAGTGATGTCACTGACCATGTCATGAGTGATGTAATATGTGACATCATCAGCAGTGCATTATGCGGGCGTGAGTTATAGATAGCTCAGCTAACTATAACGGCTGAATTTCTCTGGTTTTGTACGAGTGAAATGTCAGACTAACTATAACATCCCTAAAACCTGTGGTTTTTTCAGTGAATATCTAAGGTTTTTAAATGCTAATTTCTAACTATAATGTCCCTGAAACCTGTGGTTTTTTCAGTGAATTTCTAAGATTTTTTAAATGCTAATTTCTAACTATAACGTCCCTGAAACCTGTGGTTTTTTTCAGTGAATTTCTAAGGTTTTTTAAATGCTAATTTCTAACTGAAACATCCATGAAACCTGTGGTTTTTTTCAGTGAATTTCTAAGGTTTTTTAAATACTAATTTCTAACTACACCTACATAGGTAAGACATGTGCAGAAAGAGGACGAAAGGTGCAGAAAGAGGCAAGAGAAGTGCAGAAAGAAGCAAGAGAGGTGCAGAAAGAAGCAAGAGAGGTCCAGAAAGAAGAGAGTGAGGTGCAGAAAAAGGAAGAAAGGGGCAGAAAGAGGCAAGAGAGGTGCAGAAAGAGGTAAGAGAGGTGCAGAAAGAGGGAGAAAGGTGTAGAGAGAAGCAAGAAAAGTGCAGAAAGAAGCAAGAAAGCTGCAGAAAGATGCAAGAAAGGTGCAGAAAGAGGCAAGAGAAGTGCAGAAAGAGGCGAGAGAAGTGTAGAAAGAAGTAAGAGAAGTACAGAAAGAGGCAAGAGAGGTGACGAAAGAGGTAAGAGAGGTGCAGAAAGAGAAAGAAAGGAACAGAAAGAGGCAAGAGAGGTGCAGAAAGAGGACAAAAGGTGCAGAAAGAGGCAAGAGTGGTGCAGAAAGAGGTAAGAGAGGTGCAGAAAGAGGCAAGATAGGTGCAGAAAGAGGTAAGAGAAGTGCATAAAGAGGCAAAAGAAGTGCACAAAGAGGTAAGAGAAGTACAGAAAGAGGTAAGAGAAGTACAGAAAGAGGCAAGAGAAGTGCAGAAATAGGTAAGAGATGTGCAGAAAGAGTCAAGAGAGGTGGAAAAAGAGGAAGAAAGGTGCAGAAAGAGGAAAGAGAGGTGCAGAAAGAGGAAGAAAGGTGCAGAAAGAGCCAAGAGAAGTGCAGAAAGAGGTAAAAGAAGTACAGAAAGAGGCTAGAGTGGTGCATAAAGAGGCAAGAGAGGTGCTGAAAGAAGCAAGAGAGGTGCACAAAGAGGCAAGAGAAGTGCAGAAAGAGGCAAGAGAGGTGCAGAAAGAAGCAAGAGAAGTGCAGAAAGAGGCAAGAGAAGTACAGAAAGAAGCAAGAGAAGTGCAGAAAGAGGCAAGATAGGTACAGGAAGAGGAAGAAAGGCCAAGAAAGAAGCAAGAGAAGTGCAAAAAGAAGCAAGAGAGGTGCAGAAAGAAGCAAGAGAGATGCAGAAAGAAGAGAGTAAGTGACAGAAAGAGGCGTGATAGGTGCAGAAAGAGACAAGAGAGGTGCAGAAAGAGGCAAGAGAGGTGAAGAAAGAGGCAAGAGAGGTGCAGAAAGAGGTAAGAGAAGTGTAGAGAGAGGCAAGAGAAGTGCAGAAAGAGGCAAGAGAAGTGCAGAAAGAGGCAAGAGAGGTGCAGTAAGAAACAAGAGAGGTGCAGAAAGAGGCAAGAGAAGTCCATAAAGAAGCAAGAGAACTAAAGAAAGGAGAAGAAAGGTGCAGAAAGAGGTAGAAAGGCTCAGAAAGAAGCAAGAGAGGTGCAAAAGGAAGAAGAAAGGAGTAGAAAGAGGCAAGAGAGGTGCAGAAAGAGGATGAAAGGTGCAGAAAGGAACAAGAGAAGTACATAAAGAAGCATGAGAGGTGCAGAAAGAGGCAAGAGTGGTGCAGAAAGAAGGAAGAGAGATGCAGAAAGAAGAGAGTGAAGTGCAGAAAGAGGCATGAGAGTTGCAGAAAGAGCCAAGAGAGGTGCAGAAAGAGGCAAGAGAGGTGAAAAAAGAGACAAGAGGCATGCAAAAAAAGACAAGAGAGGTATAGAAAGAGACAAGAGAGGTGCAGAAAGAAGAGAGTGAGGTGCAGAAAGAGGCAAGAGGTGTACAGAAAGAGTTAAGAGAGGTGCAGAAAGAGGCAAGAGAGGTGCAGAAAGATACAAGAGAGATGCAAAAAGAAGAAGAAAGGTACAGAAAGAGGCAAGAGAGGTGCAGAAAGAGGCAAGAGTGGTGCAGAAAGAGGCAAGAGGAATGCAGAGAGAGGCAAGAAAGAGGCAAGATAAGTGCAGAAAGAGTCAAGAGAGGTGCAGAAAGAGGCAAGAGAGGTGCACAAAGAGGTAAGAGAAGTGCAGATAGAGGCAAGGGAGGTGCAGAAAGAAGCAAGAGAGGTGCAGAAAGGCAAAAGAAGTGCACAAATAAGCAACAGAACTGAAGAAAGGTACAGAAAGAGGTAGAAAGATGCAGAAAAAAGCAAGAGAAGTGCAGAAAGAAGCAAGAGAAGTGCGGAAAGAAGCAAGAGAGGTGTGAAAGAGGCAAGAGAGGTACAGAAAAAAGAGAGTGAGGTGCACAAAGAGGCATGAGAGGTGCCAGAAGGAGGCAAGAGAGGTGCAGAAAGAGACAAGCGAGGTGAAGAAAGAGGCAAGAGAGGTGCAGAAAAAGGCAAGAGAGGTATAGAAAGGGCAAGAGAGGTGCAGAAAGAAGAGAATGAGGTGCAGAAAGAGGCAAGAGAGGTGCAGAAAGAGACAAGAGAAGTGCAAAACGAAGAAGAAAGGTGCAGAAAGAGGTAAGAGAGGTGCAGAAAGAGGCAAGAGTGGTGCAGAAAGAGGCAAGTGAAGTGCAGAAAGAGGCAAGAGAAGTGCAGAAAGAAGAGAGTGAGGTGTAGAAAGAGGCAAGAGAGGTGCAGAAAGAGGCAGGAGAGGTACAGAAAGAGGCAAGAGAGGTGCAGAAAGAAAGAAGAGAGGTGCAGAAAGAAGCAAGGGATGTGCAGAAAGAGGCAAGAGAGGTACAGAAAGAGCCAAGAGAGGTGCAGAAAGAGGCAAGAGAGGTGTAGAAAGAGGCAAGAGAGGTGCAGAAAGAGGCAGGAAAGGTGCAGAAAGAGGCAAGAGAGGTGTAGAAAGAGGTAAGAGAGGTGCAGAAAGAGGCAAGAGAGGTGCAGAATAAGAAAGAAAAGCTCAGAAAGAAGCAAGTGTGTTACAGAAAGAGGCAATAGCAGTGCAGAAAGAGGCAAGAGCGGTGCAGAAAGAGGAAGGAAGGTACAGAAAGTGGCAAGAGAGGTGCAGAAAGAAGAATAAAGGCACAGAAAGAGGCAAGTGGGGTGCAAAAAGAGGCAAGTGAGGTGCAGAAGGAAGCAAGAGAGGTACAGAAAGAGGAAGAAAGGCACAGAAAGAGGCAAGTGAGGTGCAGAAATAGGCAAGCGAGGTGCAGAAAGAGGAAGAATGGTGCAGAAAGAGGCAAAAGAGGTGCAGAAAGAGGCGAGAGGTGCAGAAAGAGGCAAGAGAGGTGAAGAAAGAGACAAGAGAGGTGCAGAAAGAAACAAGAGAGGTGCAAAAAGAAGAAGAAAGGTACAGAAAGAGGCAAGAGAGGTGCAGAAAGAGGCAAGAGTGGTGCAGAAAGAGACAAGAGAGGTGCAGAAAAAGGCAATAGAGGTGTAGAAAGAGGTAAGAGAGGTGCAAAAGAAGAGAATGAGGTGCATAAAGAGGCAAGCGGGGTGCAGAAAGAGTTAAGAGAGGCAAGAAAGAGGCAAGATAAGTGCAGAAAGAGGCAAGAGAGGTGCAGAAAGAGGCAAGAGAGGTACAGAAAGAGGCAATATAGGTGCAGAAAGAGGAAGGAATGTGCAGAAAGAAGCAAGAGAGGTACAGAAAGAAGCGAGAGAGGTGCAGAAAGATGCAAGAGAGGTACAGAAAGTGGCCTGAGAGGTGCAGAAAGAGGCAAGAGAGGTGCAGAAAGTAGAGAGTGAGGTGTAGAAAGAGGCAAGAGAGGTGCAGAAAGAGGCAAGAGAGGTGCAGAAAGAGGCAGGGAGGTGCAGAAAGAGGTAGGAGGGGTACAGAAAGAGGCAAGAGAGGTGCAGAAAGAGAAAGAAAAGCTCAGAAAGAAGCAAGTGAGTTGCAGAAAGAGGCAATAGAATTGCAGAAAGAGGCAAGAGAGGTGCAGAAAGAGACAAGACCGGTGCAAAAAGAGGAAGAAAGGTGCAGAAAGTGGCAAGAGAGGCGCAGAAAGGAGAAGAAAGGTGCAGAAAGAGGCAAGTGGGGTGCAAAAAGAGGCAAGTGAGGTGTAGAAGGAAGCAAGAGAGGTACAGAAAGAGGAAGAAAATTGCAGAAAGAGTCAAGAGAGGTACAGAAAGAGGAAGAAAGGCACAGAAAGAGGCAAGTGAGGTGCAGAAAGAGGCAAGAGAGGTACAGAAATAGGAAGAAAGGTGAAGAAAGAGGCAAGAGAAGTACAGAAAGAGAGAAGAGAGGTGAAGAAAGAGACAAGAGAGGTGCAGAAAGAGACAAGAGAGGTGCAAAAAGAAGAAGAAAGGTGCAGAAAGAGGCAAGAGAGGTGCAGAAAGAGGCAAGAGTGGTGCAGAAAGAGACAAGAGAGGTGTAGAAAAAGGCAGGAGGGGTGTAGAAAGAGGCAAGAGAGGTGCAGAAAGAAGAGAGTGAGGTGCATAAAGAGGCAAGAGGGGTGCTGAAAGAGTTAAGAGAGGCAAGAAAGAGGTAAGATAAGTACAGAAAGAGGCAAGAGAGGTGCAGAAAGAGACAAGAGAGGTGCAAAAAGAAGAAGAAAGGTGCAGAAAGAGGCAAGAGAGATACAGAAAGAGGCAAGAGTGGTGCAGAAAGAGGCAAGAGAAGTGCAGAGAGAGGCAAGAGAAGTGCAGAAAGAGGAGGAAAGGTACAGAAAGAGGCAAGATAGGTGCAGAAACAAGCAAGAGAGGTGCAGAAAGAAGCAAGAGAGGTGCAGAAAGAGGCAAGAGAGGTACAGAAAGAGGCAAGAGAAGTGCAGAAAGAGGCAAGAGAGGTGCAGAAAGAGAAAAAAGGCACAGAAAGAGGCAAGTGAGGTGCAGAGAGAGGCAAGAGAAGTGCAGAAAGAGGAAGAAAGGTGCAGAACAAAGCAAGTGAAATGCAGAAAGAGGTAAGAGAGGCACAGAAAGAAGCAAGAGAGGTCTGCGCACCATTATTAGCCCATTTAACACCCACATTTAGCATTAGGTAACACGCGACCATTCCAGCTTTGCAAAGGGCCTTCCACCACGCTGTAAACGTGTCGCTGCATTTTTGGTCAATTTGAGCCGTTTCAGCTAGAAACAAGGTTTTTTAGTTCAAATCTGCAGATTATGTGGCAGATGATGGATTATGTGGCAAATGCGGAAAGTGTATAATTATGTGAAAATCAGCGCGGCCGAACAGTCGCATAGTTCCAGTGGCCCTCCTCATACCTCTGACTAGGCCCAGAAGTGCTCCTCTGTGGTTGTTTTTTTTTTGTGTCTTTTTGAGTTTAAAGTTTAGCTTCTATGGAAACGAGGAAGACTAAACCTGAGGTTACCACTCCACAACACAGACTCCATATAATTCCTATATACTAAATACCACAAACTTTCTATTCACATAATTTCACTGCACAACATACCATATAATTCCACTACACACATCGTACATCCACTCCACTCCAAAAAACATTACTAAGAAACGTTTACATTTAAAACCCCAACATCTCTAACTCTCACAAATGCGAGACCTATTGCATTGCAAATGCTTGTTTAACTAGTAGTCGCGTTTGCAGAGTGGTTGAGAAAGGGGGCTAGGCCTCCAACCAGTGCTCAGGAATTCCACTGCATAGGACTTACAGGAGGTACCAGGAGGGCTTCTTGGCCCCCAAAGTCCCTCATGAATAAAGTGGACTTCATCCCCCAACCAGTAGTGTGCCAGGAGGCACATTTGCAGAGTGGTGGAGAAAGGGGGGCGTGGCCCCGAAGACCTCTTAGCAATCCCACTGTCATCCTTGGGGGCCAACTACCCCTCCTATTACCTACAGTAAGTCCCACACAGCAGGATTGCTAAGTTCTCATAGCAGGCCACGCCCCCTTTGCCCACCACTCTGCAAATGCGCTCCCTGGCACGCTCTTGAATGGGGATTGAAGTACCCTTCGCTGCTGGGGGCCTTAGGGGCCAACTAGCCTACCTGTTACCTCCAGTAAGCCCCACATACTGGGATTGCTGAGAGGTGGATGCAGGCCACGCCCCCTTTCTCCACCACTCTGCAAATGCGCCTCCTGGCATGCTTTTGGTTGGGGGATGAAGTCCCCTTGCCTCTTGAGGCAAGGGGACATCTATCTATCTATCTATCTATCTATCTATCTATCTATCTTGATATAAAAATAGGGTTTGTACCTACCTGTAAAACCTTTGTCATGCACATGCGTTTAACATGCATGCCTTTACCAGGAGAATGTAAGAATTATACAGATAATTATATACCATTTATATATCCATAAAAAATGTCTATACTTACCTGTAAAATACTTACATGTAAATTTAAAATCTTAACCACGCATTTCCCTTTACCATTCATGCCCATTACAATGAAGTTAGTTGTAAAGGCATGTGTAATAAAGGCATATGCGGGGTAAATCCTGCGTGATAACTGTAACTCATGGTAATGGTAGCTGCGTTGTAACGGTCGTGTTGTAAAGGCATGCTTGGTAATGGCATGAGTTGTTCCATCAGACATCCCTATTGCGAGGCCTGGAAATTAAATGTAAGAGGAGGGTTGTGATTACTAGCTACCAAGGCAAGATTCTGCTGTAACTTACTCCCAATTTCCATGAGCTATTCAGCATTTTTGTTGTCCTTTTTGAGCACTAAGTACGTTGACTATGCCTTCCCTGGTTGCAGAAAAGACCAAGGCAGCCATGGCCATGTACACGAGCAATCCCGAGCTGCATGTTCACCAGTTTCCTCTCAGCTTCATGCTGCTTCAATGTACAGTCAGCTGATAAGCAGATATGATAACTTTGATGTAAAATTTCTGATGGATATACTTTCCCCTTGGAATTTGACTCCTTAGTCCTTTAAAATTCTGAAAGTAGGGAAGTTAAAAGGGAAGGGCAACAGGAGTACTGCTCCCTATTTTAAGCCAGGCACAGAATTCGTATTTATTTTATTAATATATTCAGGGCCGGACTGGCCTTAGTGGGCACCGGGGGTTCCCCCGGTGGGCCGCCAGGGTGGGGGACAGATTTAGACCCCTGAGGGGCCATTTTTGTTATCGGGGGCTGGTTTTGCAGCATAGCTGCAATATCGGCCCCTTCAACAAAAGCGGCGCAAAGCTTGCCACTAGCACACCCACCCCGCGCTCTTTGCCAGGGCCGGTTTTGGTTCCCAGTCCGGCCCTGCATATATTTATTTGATAAAGCACCCTGTTACCAAAAAGTGGCTTCCTGTTAAGTAAATACTGCTGACCTCCTATACAACACAGAGCGTTACCTTATTACCCACATAGCAGCCCTGTTTGCTGCACAGTTGTGAGCTGTAGAAAGTGTCTGCACAGCAAAGTAGCAGGCACAACCAGTCTCATCTCTGACTGTGAAAATGTTTTCTAGGTCCAAACAATCTTTTAGGTGGTACTTGTTGTTCCCTTCATCCACTCTCATCAATTCCCTCTCACTGGGTGTGTGCAGGTATGGTACCAGAATGCTGAGTTATAAATTTCATAGCAAAAATATGAGCAATCAAAATTTAGATAAGGGAAGTATATATAGGTAATTATAGGTTTACTATTTTGTACTCCAGATGTATGTACCCTGATAAAATATATATCTTCCAGGTATATAGATGTAGAGTTAATAATAGAAAATGTATAATACCAATATATGCTACTGCGACAATATTTTAGTTTTGCATATATGTGCTAAGATATTCCTGTTGCATTATATTTCTGTAGTCTGTATTGTGATGTACAAACTTCAGTGCATACTAATTACTTCAACCAACATTTTAAAGTAGGGAGATTTCAGCTCAGACTTTCAAAACTGGCACATACGCAGTGGAGCACTTAAAGTTGCTGTGCTACGCTATGTGACAGAAAGAGAGCAGGAAAGTGCCATATCTACTAAGATATAGCACTATCCAGCTCCATTTCCTAATGCTTGTACACAATTAGGCTGCCGAGCACCATGCACACAACTTTGCACCATAGTGCAAATGTGTCTGATTGAGTCTAACATAGGTTTTGTACTGGAAGGATACCCTTCCACTACAAACTACTATGCCCAAACTACCTTTAAATATTGACCCACGTTGGATGTGTGCTGTACAGTGCAGCACACATGAAAAGTGGGAAAAGTTAGGAGAAACAAAAGTATTTCTTCTTTCTAACGTTGCATCAAGTGGTGTTATTTTCGGGTGCAGAACCCTGTCTACTATTGTTAGCAGGTAGGATTTTGCATCTGAAGCCAGGAGTTGCTGCACGGTAATGCCCATGTATCACCGATGGAACACCCCTTTGACTCGGAGTGATGTAAAGTAGCGTCTTGCACTGCTTTGCGTTACTTTCTGGAAAGTAAATAAAAAAAATTGCACAGGTTTTTGTCACTTTTGTGATGCAAACCCAGCTCAAAACGTTTGTAAATCTGCCCCTCAATGTTCAAAGACACCAGCTGCATGACAGAGATACCTTCTTCTCACATAATACAAACAATACCAGCTACTTCTACATATAAAACATTCACTTGTGTCCTAGATAGAACCTGCAACACATTCAATTAGTTTTAGCTTTGGATAATTAATTATTTTGTTCACTTGGTAGACCACAAACACTACTTCACGGTTTTCTACCTGCATTAAGCATTTGGATCTACAATTGGAGATCGTTTTATCTTTGATCTTTTGCTAAACAAATAAAGGTTGAAAATGTTGCACTTTAATAGGCATTCTTTTAGATTGTAGTCACATGAAAGACCATATTTTAATGAAATTAGGACTGTGTTGTTGATAGTTTTTGTTGATAAAAACTCAGCTGATGGAAATAAGAAAACGCCTAGGCTTACAAAAAAGCAGATACTCATTTATTTTATGCAAGTCATCACAAAAGCTATATTTCTCAAAATGAACTATCTGCATACCCTTTAAAAAACGAAAAAAGATAGATGATTGTTTACTTTTTCAATTAAACTGAGAAAAGATAGCATGCCAGAAGATGTATCTGCTATGCTTTAAAATTTATAAACCACTTAATGTTCTCTTTTCAGATGAGCATAAAAATGTGATACACTATCTCTACATTATAAGTAAATAAATTGCTATTTTTATGATCCTCTTAACTTTGTGTCAATGATCATTATATTTACTGGAACAGCTGATCTTATAGCTATGCTCCATTTGTTCAGCCAGCACTGCTAGTCTAATAATATATATAAAACACAAAAAGTGCATATACATTTGTTCAGTTATTTAACAAAGCACTCTGATATGCAAATTAAAATAATGGTAAGTAATGACAATTATTCTAAAAGAAAAATCGATGACCGCGCACAGTAAAATTAGACTGCTGAGGAACATGCTGCTTTCGACAATAACTGTATCATAATCATGTTAGTTTTTAAGTTACATAGAACAGGGGCAAATCAGAAGAGTCAGTAGTTACATGTGACCCCATTGGGGTGGAAGATTGGTGGATATTGCTTCATGGTCTTTCCCCTCTAAAGAACTGAAATGGGAAAAACCTCTTGCCAGGGAGTCATGAAGACATGGGACATATCCACTCACCTATATGTATGTACTTAAAGCTACAGAATCCTGGATAGCTCTGCAGACTTTGCTCTCTTGTGGAGCTAAATCAGAGAAGACAGGGCTTAGACAGTGATCGCTTTTCCTGCCTATGCAATTATAAATAGGTATTTTGTTCGGTGAGGAGTCAGCTCTCATCACTAACTATTAACACCCTGTCCAAATAGACCTGCTCGTCAGGTGCTTCACATGTTTTATTTGGATAGGAGAGCCCGGGTAGGCAGGAATCCTTCATTGTGGTTCACCCCCGCTGTTTTCGCACCTGTTTTCAAGACATAAATCATTCATAGTGGATGATCTGTGTATCTCCCCTATGGACTGGTGGAGGGGGGCTAGATGATACGGTCCAAGGATTTAAGGGATATTTGTACAAGTGAAGTGGCGGAGTGAGGTGTTAGCCGTCATGGCTTAACGCCTCACTCCGACACTTCTGAAACACAAGGCTGCACCATATTTACGAGGATATGGTGCAGCCCTGCGTTTCCCCCTGCGCTGGCGCTACACTTAGCAGTGTAGCGCCAACGCAGGCACCCTTGCACCACAGTGCAAGGGTGTCTGTGTGCAGGGGAGGATTGTTTATGTGTAGGAAGGTGTCCTGCACATAAACAATCCTAAAATGCCATTTTGTCACTTTTATGTGTGCTGCTTCATGCATTTTTTTTTACAGATTGTTTATGTACAGGAAGGGGGACCTTCCTGTACATAAACAATCCATGGCAGTTTGCACAAGGCAGCTCACATGGAAAAAGCAAAAACGAGGAGAAATAATGCATTTCTCCTCATTTTGCCAACTTAAGACCAGCTTTTCCCTGGTCTTAATTTTGGCGCTGCGTCCTATGTACTCTGCCCTTGTACATAGGGGGCGGCATCAAAATCAATGGGTGTTGCGGTGGAACGCTCACCGCAACACCCACTGCCCACCCCTTTCACGCTAAGCATAGCGTGAAAGGGGGACCTCATTTACAAGGCAGCGTTAAGCCACATTAGGTGGCTTAACGTTGCCTTGTAAATAGGCAATGCCCTATCGCCACCACAACGTCGGAAAAGTGACGTTGTGGTGGCGATAGAAGCTTGTACATATGCCCCTAAGTTTGTCTACTTATGTGAGGCATGTCTTTTGTAAAAACCCCTCCCCCCGTACCTCTTTCCCTCTTGTTTACTGTTTACTGTTAAAATGCTAATACATTAAAAAAAAAAAAGCTTGTCAGTAACGTAGCAGAGTTGTGCAAATCATCATGAATAGAGTGAGAGGGCATGGTGCGCGGGGGTCATAGCATCAGTCTGGCGTCCCACTTGCCTTTGTTATGTTAAGTTAATAATACTTCTAGAGTGCACTCTAAGCTAGATAGTATCCTGCATTGAGGTACAGGCTAGTTGCCCATTTTAAAGCCATTATTTGTTGCCATTTGGTTTCATCCCTCATATACGATGAGGTGAAAATGTCTCTCAATTTTGCTACAGAGAGTTGCATCTGTGTAGGTGGTTGGAGACTTAAGTGTCACACCTGAGCCAGGAAGAGAAATGCCCAATTTTTCTAGATTATCCATTCTTGATTAAATTATTCCCTGATGACTAAGGAAGTTAGCATCCCTAGGTAACCTCATAACCCTGTCCCACAAGGGACGTGAGTGTGAATACGAAGGACTGAATCATTACTTTTTAAAAATGCTGCCAAAGTGTTCCTACAGCCACTAAGACCTTGTCTAATAAAGTGAAGTTTAAATAAAAACTTTCGATGGGACAAGAGCGTGGGACATATACATGCCTATACCATCCTTTCAGTAGGTTAGTAATTAAGAGTATCAGAATATGGGTTTATCATTAATGAGAAACGTAAATTCATTCAATTTAGATCCCATTAAATTCTGATGAGGGATTTTTTTGCAAGATGAATGAACTTAAGCAGGGGCACAGAACCTACCTGTGGGATATGTGGTGATATGTTTGCATCATTTGAACATATTTCTTGCGTAGGTGCCGGGTATTTGACCCCTTGCAAAATATTAGTAAAACTCGTTCTTGGTAGATTAGGGCATAGAATTGTAGAAGCACTGTTATTCTATGCTTAGACAGTAATGATCCAAAGTTAACTATTTGTTTGGTGAAATCAATCGGTAATGTATTATCATCTCTAAATCAGCAGTAGTCTCATAATTGGCATGTGCCTTGTAATTAACACAAATTTTTAGTTTCATTAAATTCGAGTTGGTGGCATTCACTCCTTTGTTGGACAACAAATCACATCTCATTGAGTAACAGCATTTGTAACAAGTATACGTTTAAAATGATATGTTGATGATGAATTACTTCTAACTAGATAACAGTAATTAGAACTGCCACATCTTGAAAGGATTAACTGAAAATTCAATGAACTAATGTCATAAACCTCTGACACACCGTGTGGGTCATTGATAAGAAACCCTGGGAAAGGGCAAGAAAACCAACATGCATTTGCTAATTTAAATAAATATACTTTTATTAGAGAGGGTAATAAAGGGTAAACCAAAGAGTTGCCTGCAAATAGGAGGAATTGGGGTAGGGAATAGGAATAGTGCATCTCCAACAGCATGATTAGGAATGAGGTTGACCTTCATGGATCTTCAGGAATCATTGGAAACCCTTTTCTCCAAGTAGCATTAGATGACAAACTCTTGGAAAATAAGATTTTGTATATCTTCACTTTCCCTGCGCTGATATGGACTCCCTTCCTCTAAACGTCTGTCCCAAATCATGGGTCTGGAATACAAACTGGAGGTCACTCAAGTTCCAAGCACTGCATTTGGAGTGCAAAAGTGACATGCAGACATGGTCACTAGTACTCTTTCTCCTACTTATAGACAGACTTTGGAAAAAAAAATTCCATGTGGGTGCAAGAGAGCACCCATGGGACTAGGTGTGCCTCTTTATCAGTCAAGCAGCCTTTGATGTCTTTGCACAGTAGCCTTTGGTGAAGGGCATTTTCAGTGCCAGGTAGGAGTGGGTAAACTTGCACCCTGTTGGATTTTGTCTAAATTTGGGGTATGTATGTGGTTTTGCCATGTCATCCTCTCGTTTTTCAGTAATTTCAGATGCTTCCTGTTGATCCTAGGATCTCTTTTAAGACATTATGCCTTTTTGACTTAAGTGTATTTTGGTTAGCTTCACTTTTCTTGAAAGAGCATATCACAATATACTTTCCCACATACGCTTTAGATTCCAGCGATTTTGACTATTTGTTTATACCTTGTTTTCATTGCTCCATCTCAGTTTTGGTTCCCTTACCTGATCAAATTTGCCCACATGCCCTTTTCAAACTATGTGGGCCCAACTATCGGTGGCAGCCGTCACAAAACTCCAGTGGGGCTGTGGGGGTAAGGGAGATATACATTTTTTTTAAAACATACCTGTCCTGCCGCCGACGCGTTAGTGTTCCTCTTCAGTCCGGATTGTGTCCCAGCAGCCCCTAGGACTTCAGCACAGGCTCCCCACCCAATCCAGATGCTGCTCTCATTGCATGAGAGCAGCAACAGGATTGGTCTGAGCAGCCTCATTTGCCGCTCAGACAGTGTCTTAGGGGCTGATTACGATGGCGGTGAACCCACCACTGACAGGCTGTCGGTGGCGGGTTCACTGCCATCATGAGGCCATTTTCCGCCCGCCATATTATTATGGCGGGCTGTACCATGGCGGTCGGAAACTCCGACTGCCACGCATCAGACAGGTTCCCAGAAATGGCAGCGGTGCCTACCAGGCACCCCCGTTGGGATTACAATGGTCCATCCCCGCCAGCCTTTCCATAGCGGTTCACCCGCCATGGAAAGGCTGGGGGGGATGAATTTTGGGGACCCGTAGCGGGCCCCACTTTCCCCCGGGCGCTTTGGTTTTGGGGTACCCCTACATTTCCCTGCACCATGTGGCAGGCACCACATGGTGCCTGCCACATAGTGCAGGGAAATGTCAAAAGTGCATTTATGACATTGCGGCAGGTGCTGCAGCCACCTATGGCTTGGTGGGAGCACTTCCGCCAAACCATAGCAAGTGCTGGTAGACTTCCAGTATGAAAAAATGCTCCCGCTTACTAGAAGCGGAGCAGAATTGTTCAGCAGCTCCCTCTGTCCAAAAGCAATGCCGGCTCCTGCAGGATTTGGGGAGCTGGCAGGGACTGCAGGGGCCTTCAGGCTCCCCCCACAGTCCCCAACATGAGAAACTGGATGGCCTGGGTGGGACCAGGGTACCAAGTAGTGTGACTAGGCCCCGGGGGATGGGGTCCCTGGGGCCAAAATCGACCAAGGATGGGGGCTGCAATGCCCCCCTCCCATTTAAAAAAAAAAGAAAGGGCAAGCCCTGGGGGATGGGGTCCTCGCGGCCAATATCGGCCCAGGGAAGGGGGGGCCCACAGTGCCCCTTCCTTTCTTTAAAAAAGAATTTAAAAAAAGAAAAATCCAGGCCCCAGAGGAAGGGGTCCCCAGGGCCGCAATCGGCCCAGGGAGGAGGGCTGCGTGGCCCACCTTCCCATTCTAAAAATACCTGGCCCTGGGGGATGGGTTCCCGGAGGCCAAAATCGGCACAGGGAAGGGAGGCCCCACGGCCCCCCTTCCTTTACAATTTAAAGGAAAAAAAAGCTACGGCATGATGCCAGAGGCCCCCCTCCCTTTCTGCACCACTCTGCAATTGCACCTCCTAGCGTGCTGCTGGTTGGGGGATGCAGCCCCTTGGCTGCTGAGGGTCCTTGGGGCCCAACAAGACCTTCTATTACCTCCAGTAAGTCCCACACAGTGGGATTGCTGAGAGGTATTCGGAGGCCCCACCCCCTTTCTCCACCACTCAGTAAAAGTACCTCTCAGTGCACTGCTGGTACAGGGATGAAGACCACCTGGCTGCTGAGGGACCTTGGGGGCCCATAAGACCTCCTGTTACCTCCAGCGAGTTCCACACAATGGGATTGCTGAGAGGTGTTCAGAGGCCATGCCCCTTTTTCCACTACACTGCAAAAGCACATCTCAATGCACTGCTGGTGGGGGGATTAAGTCCCCTTGGATGCTGAGGGTCCTTGGGGGCCAACAAGCCCTCCTGTTACCTCCAGTAAGTCCCACAGAGTGTGATTGCTGTGAGGCCTTGGAAGGCCACACCCCCTTTCCCCACCACTCTGCAAATGCACCTCCTGACGTACTGCTGGTTGGGGGATGAAGTTCTCTTGGATGCTGAGGGTTGTTGGTGGCCCAGAAGCCCTCCTATTACCCCCAGTAAGTCTGACACAGCAGGACTCCTGAGAGCTGGTCAGAGGCCCTCCCCCTATGTCCACCACTCTATAAACATGACGAATAATTAAAAAAACATAGAAATTCACTTAAAAAAACCAAAGGTTACAGGGACGTTATTGTTAGGAAATTGATTTTGAAAAAACTTTGATATTCACTTAAAAAAAATAACAAAGGTTACAGGGTCATTATAGTTAGCAAATCATTTTTAAAAACCCCTTAGAAATTCACTGAAAAAAAACAAAGGTTACAGGAATGTTATAGTTAGGCTCAGATTTCACTCGTACAAACCAGTGAAATTCAGCAGTTATAGTTACCTGAGCTAACTTTAACTTACGCCCCCACAATGCACTGCTTATGACCTCACATATTACATCACTCATGACATGGCCAGTGACATCACTGATGGCATCACTGATGACGTCTCAAATGACATCACTAGAGTAAAACACTGTGCTCACTGTTATGAAAGGAGTGTCTAGAGGATTGTGTTGGTATATAAACTGTTATGGAACCATGTTTGATGGCATGTTATAATTTAATTATGAAAAAAGCACTGGTTGAGGGTGTTAATTTCTTCAAGAGAAAGGCATATGAAGTTAGTGGTACAGTGCATATAACTATGTGATTGTGGGTGAAAATGTAAAAAATAACTTTACAGTATATAGTGATGTATCACTGTTATCAATTATTGATCAGTATGTAAGTTTAAATCTTTTGGTTATCTTTTAAGGTGTGATGACTTGTTATAATTTATTTGCAAAAAAAAGCGTACTGGGTGAGGGTGTTGAATTTTTCAGGAGAAAATTATAACAATTTAATGATGCATTAGATATAAATATGTTATTGTGGTGAAAAAGATAGAAATGTTAATAAAATATACTGATGTAGCACTGTTATCAAATATTGACCTCTATGTAACTTTTATCTTTTTAATTATTTTGTCTTTTTTAAGGAGAAAAATTGAAAGTTGGCTCTGAGAAAAATAATTATCTGCTTTCTTAAGCAGCAAAGAGGAGTTTTGTTAAGAGAAACAGGATTATTGTGCTGTTCAGCAATAACTATCTCTTCAGGCACAGTTTATTCAGATTGGAAGGATGTGTACTCCCCTGAGGAGTGATCAAGCTCTGCAGCATGGGCTAACTTATCCCAAGCAAGGCATAGCCCTCAAATGTCGCCATGTTCCAGTGGAACCCATGCTGAATTGCTTGTTCCTGCGGTCCCTAATGAACTGCTTTTTGAATATTTTACAGATGACATATTTAGCATATACTATTTTCCCACATGGCCTCATTTAAAATAATTGTCACACCAAGGACTCCTTGGGTGGCTGAGATGACTGAGTTGTAAGAATAGCATTAGGCTGTTTATCTGATGACAGAAAAATAGCAATATCAGAGAGCTGTTGGCTTTTTCATGTAATAGTTGTTTATATTGTTTTTCAAAGCAATTGTTGTAGTTATTTATTGTTGTTAAATTGTTTTTTTGTAATAAATAATTTAAAGTTACTTTGGATTAGTTTCCTTAATACTTATTATAAATTTGAAGGAATATAGATTTGTAACACTCAGTTAAACTGGCAGTACCATGTTTATGGACTGTGAATATGCTATTACATGTATATTTATGTGAATGGTACTATACTCATCTTTTATCCTATAGAGAGTAGGTAATAGAGGAGCCAATTATTTTGCAGTGCAGGTATGGTTAGTTGTCATGCAACAGTGATGTATTGCATGCTGTAGTATAGGTAACTGCAATGCAAAAGAGAGCTCTTCACCCAGAGGTAATTGCATGTTTATACTCTGATACACATTGCTATCAGTTACTGTGCACACCCTATTATGTATGGGTGTTGCCATTGGGAGGTGTTTGAAACAGAGGTAAGTATATCTCCACAATGAAATATGGAAAAGAGTTGTCCAAGACATAGTTCTGAACAGAGAGGATACTCCATTTTCTTCTCTACTATGGACATTCATTAGTATGAATAGAGGCATGTGCAGAGAGAACAGTTCTACCCACAGCCTATTTTGCACATGTTACTCTGGGGAAATATCTCTCCTGAGAGGGCAATGTCATGTCATAGTCTCTATAGATGTTATAAAAGATATACTTTTGAGCATAAAGGTAATTTCAACTCCAAACTTTACTTGCACTTCTGTCATACTGGGGAGGTGTAACCACAAAGGTAAGCTACTATTCACACCCTAATTTGCACAAGCATTATCCAAGAGACACATCACAGGAGAGAGGCCAGTCTATCCTCACGCTATACTACACAGAGCTATCATGCAAGAAACTTGTGTCAAGAAACAGAGCAATTTCTCCCTAGAGTCTACTATACATACATGTCAGCATGAAAAGAGGTATTAGTAGATAGATACATTTCTCTCAAACTCTACTAGAGACACCTCTTACCCAGGTAAGATGTGTTAGAAGAGAGACAAGTCCTTTCCCAGACAGCACTGCATATCACTCATATTGCTGTTGTTCTAAGGAAATGTATGATGATAGAGGCCACTGCCTCACTACACTGTACTATACATCCAGGTTGTCCTGGAGATAGGTTTTAGTGCAGAAGACAGTGTTTCCTTACATACTACTATATATATCTGTGATGATGGGGAGAACTGTGAGTGGAAACTCCATTCCCACACACTAATAAATAAGTGAGGACCAGCTCCACACCACTGTGCATACTACTAAGCCTGGAAAAAGTGTGAATGGAGAGGCAGTGTCTCTTTACACTCTACTCAACACACTACTTTTCTTCATTCAACGTCTCAGTGTAGAGGCTAGTCTCTCCCCGTAGTCTAGTAGTGGGGAGTGTAACAGGTAATTATTGTAATAAAGAAAAAGGTAAATTCTTCCTCTAAAGTATTTTTTATGATCTTGCAAGAGTCTCGTGGGATCATATAAAAAAAGGGGGTAGTGAAAATCTTATGCATATAAATTGTATCTACTACAACAGAAAATGTTCAGTGAAAAGGCAAATTTTGTTATAAAAGTACGCTCTTGTGAGAGGCCCAAGAGAGTCAACCACACCTTGAATGAGTGCATCCTGGCTCTGGCAAGTGTCTCACAAAAGTCATCAAGAAGGAAAAAAGAGGGTAACAGTAGAAACAACTTAATGAAAATATAGTGTAACTCTGAAAAGAACTTCTTTAATTTACATTTTGTATTTTTTATGTTTTTATGTTTTATTTTTAACAGTTTTTATTTTTTATGTTTTGCATTTTTTAACATTTTTTCAGTCTATTTTTAAAAAAAGGGTACAACAAAAACAAGAAACTAGGAGTAAACAAAAAAACAACATCTCCTTCAAAACAAAGAGTAGAAAAAGAAAGGAAAAAATGTGCTTTTAGAAGTTTAAGTTTGTATAGTGCTATCCTTGTTTTTTTTTTAAATTTCCAAATGAATTACATTATGAGGTCTCCCATTCTTTAAAAAAATTGCTGGGCAAGTAAACTGGTGTCATGCTCATGAGAAAATATTGAATCAGGGACATAATCATCTTAATAGTTTCAATCTTACTGCACCATGTGCTAAATGTACGAAACAATTTTTGAGGAGGTTTTTATGGTTCTTAAGGTTTAATTTGTATTAAATTTGAAAGTGTTGGCTAGGCTCTTTTCAAATTTGACTCCCTAGTGTTTTAGGGCCTTATTACGAGTTCAGCGGTCAAACCGCCGATGGACCACGTCCGCGACTGCTAGGAGACCGTTGCTCCTGTGGCCTTCCGACTGCCGTATTCTTAGTTTCCCGAGGGGCCGGTGGTCTTGCAAACGTGGGCATGTATTTCCATATATATAGATGCCTGTGTGTACATTCCAACTGCATATGTGTCATATACTCACATATGCATTATATATTTTGAAAAATACCACCTACCAATTGCCGGAGTCTGACCCATATGTGGGCAGTCCCGGTAATGGGTACAAGGTACCAAAGCACTTACCTGTATTTCGCCGAAGACTGGGTCGTATTCCTCGGGGTGAAGATGCTCCTATGTAGGGGGTACCTTGAGAAAGGGATCCACATAGAAATCTGCGGGGAAGAAGTGTAAAAGGAGGTGAATATGCACCCCAAATCCTTCATTTCTGCCGACCTTTATTCAGCGGTCTGACTGACGTGATCAGCTCGTCCTAAAGTCAACGCGTAATACAGATGGCAGTGTTGCACCTCTTTATCGCCCAATGGAGGCTGCCTTCCACTGACCGTGAACCCGGCGGTCAGAGGTGTGCTGGTAGTGCCCGCGGTCCAGCCATGGTCTTCACAAAGCCAATCTGCCTATCTTGTTCAACGGCAGATGGCTCACCACCGTCAGGCTGCAACCGCCGGGCCGGCGGTCCGTGGACCACTGAACTCGTAATAAGGCCCTAAATCTATTGTTCACACTTTAGTCCTATATTTGCTATTAGAAAGCTACTACATAGTTATTGCTGGGGAGTATCTCTGTTTTCACTTCATTTAATGTATAGCCTTCTACTTTGGTATAGTTTCTAATAGTTTCAAGAATTGCTGGGATGGCATGTTCCACATTTTCGGAGAAACAAAGGACATCATCATCATAGACAGCCAATTTGGGAGGTCCAGATTTGAAGGGGATGCCCCTTATGTCCTTATTTAATCTGATTAAGGTGAGTAGAAGCTCAATTATTAACAGCAATAGTAAGGGGAAAGGGGGCAGCCTTGCCTTGTGCCCTATTTGAGGTGAAAGCTGTTAGAGAGGCTTACTTTGGTGTTAATTCTTAGACTTGGTTTGTTCTAGAGGGCCAATTATTTGCCAGCAAGAACTTCTCTAGCACTACCCTCAGAAAAGTCTACAATTCTTTGTTGAATGCTTTTTCAGCATCCAGCGCCATAGTGGACTGGGAGTGTCTGGTTATTTTACTTTCTCTATGACATGGCTAAATAGCCTTATGTTTTCTGAAGCAAATCTGCCCTTAACGAAGCCTGTTTGAGTGGGGTGTATTACAGATTTCAAGATTCGATCCAATATGTTAGCAAGAATTTTACAGATATTTTGCCATCAGAATTAATTAGTGATATAGGCTGGTAGTTTTTGGTTTCGAGTGGGCTTACCCTTTTTTAGGGATGACTAATATAGTTGTTTTGCATGCTGAAACTTTTACTGTTTCTTATTCTGCAGAGTAATCAAATGGGGTTTTAATTGTTTTCGATAATGTTCAATACCCCAAGTGTGATTAAAAAGTGGCTGGGAACTCGTCCGGGCCTGGTGCTTTGCCTTTTCTCAATGCCTGCAAAGCTTTCCTAATTTCTTGTGTTTCTATGGGTTTATTAAGATCTATATTTTTTCAGGGAATAGATTGTGTGTGGGTAGGTTATTTCATTAGTCTATACAGGCTTCACATGTAGCTGGATTATTTTTAGAATATAGCTGTTTGTAATACTTTTTGAAGATAAATGTTATGTCTTTTTCTTTAGCAGAGAAGCTTCCCATATTGTCTTTTATTGCTGAAATTATTGTTTTTGATCTGTTCTGTTTCCGTTAATTGGCTAGCAGTTTGCCTGGTTGGTTTCTTCCACAATATTTTACTCCATTATTTTTCATGACAGACAAGTGAGCTTTATTGGTGATCATCGTATCATATTCAATGTTAGCCTGTTTATCTCATTACTCCATAATTCTATTGTTTTTCTAGTATACATTTCTTTTTGGTCAAGGTCTGCGTAAGGGGTCATGACTATAAAAAACTCCGATCTAGAATATTAATAGAAAGACATTTCACTGCTGATTCTGCTAAAATTGATATTGCTCGCTTGGAGAAATAAGGGATTTGAGGATAGCAGTTCAAGTGGAAAGCTAACAATGTTTCTTAAATCAGTTCTAAAAACAGAGCACTTTGGAAAGGGAGCATTACTCGACCACAGTCCACCACAATAAACCCCTGTACTGTAAATGAAGCAGATAGTTGCTCCATTGTAGGATCATTAGTTATACTAAGATTCTATTTTACTGCAGGTTCCAGGGCCGATTGTCCAGTAGCAATGGGTAGGATACCTGTGTCCCATAAAGATGACCATTTGCAAACAGATAGCAGCTTCAATGGATGGGCCGCTTTCATCTTCTTCACCTGCAAGATCATTATGTCTGAGTCATTTCATAATTTCAAAAAACAATTTAGTATTCTAATCGCTTATCATACATCGCCTGATTTAAATGTACCTGATTTAAAGCTGTTGCAATGTATGCTTTAAAATGGGTGATTTCATCTATTTTAAATCAAGAGAAATCAGTAAATAATTTTGACTATGGGCTTGATTTAGAGTTTGGCACAGAGAGTACTCCGTCGCAGCTGCAACAGAGTAACCTCTCCATCAAACCCTCGATCTGCCTGCCTGATTTACAGGTGCGTTGAACTTATGTATATCAGTGATGGAGCCTACTCCACCTATGTCTCTGACATTCTCTGCCGACAGCCCAATAGAATACAGGACATCAGAATTTTGGACATGTGACCGCCTGTCCAATTTAGAGTGGGCGGTCCAATGATCAGTTTTCACTCTCCCTTCCTGCTGTGAAATGGAACAATGAAAACGTTTAAATCACCACCACATCATGGAAAACAATTCCTATGGGGTGGGTGTCATTAGTTTTTTTTTGTTTTTTTTTAAAGCAGAATCTCGCTTTGGGATTTTGTATTTATAAAAACAAGTTAAAAGTTTGATGAGCAGAGATGATGTTTGACAGCCGGCCATCAAACCTTTAGCGTATTGACTGGAACCACTGTAATGTTGGATACTGCCAATGTTAAGAGATGTCTGCAGGGCCAGCAGACATCACTAAATGTGGAGGGCCAGTACTCCGTCATGGCACCGGAGCATTTGACAGATACCGGTCCTTGGTACTCTAAACTGGTCCCTGTGTATAGAGCACTTTATTATCACTTTTTGAGGCTTTTCTTAATGCGAAAACTATTCAGAGTTGTAAAGCAGAATGAGTATGTCAAGTCAAACTGTTTTGGAAGTAGATTCTCCAGGGCATATTTGCTAAAAAATAGCGTAATGCAGTGCAGCACCTTAATTTGCTGTGCTGTGTTGCTCTGGGGGAAGAAAGCAT
This sequence comes from Calotriton arnoldi, assembly GCA_963921515.1. Classification (NCBI taxonomy): domain Eukaryota; kingdom Metazoa; phylum Chordata; class Amphibia; order Caudata; family Salamandridae; genus Calotriton; species Calotriton arnoldi. The sequence goes on along the minus strand of CAWUFW010004938.1, from coordinate 646,965 downwards.
TAAAGACACATATCTACTAAGATATGGCACTGCTGCTCCTTTCTCCAGCAATGAGATACAAACAGGCTGGCTAGCGGGATGCACACACTTTGCAGTATAATATTGCAAAGGTGTATGTGTGATGAAAAAGCTACTTACCTTCAGTAAAGATCTTTCTTTTAGAAACTATATCTACTTGCAGATTCCTCAACTGTGAATATTCCTGAGGCACCAGGCTGGTCCAGGAACATCTTCAATGGTTCTCCGGTGCCGATAGAGGGCACCAGCTCTGTTATGCTGTCAGGCACGGGGACATGATGATGTCATTGGGTTCATAGAGTGCCGGCACAGGTGCCCTGATATCAGTTTAACTCTGTGTTTTACCACTTTTTCTGAGACGTTATCGAGAAGACTGATGGTCAAGCAGTCATGTAATGTAATACTTACTTGGTATCTTATTAGGAAAGGTAAAAAGGTTCCCCAGAACTAGGAGGAGGGAGGATCAATGAGGAATCTGAAGGTAGATAAAGTATCCAGCAGAAAGTTTGATACTGAAGGTAAGTAACTTTTTCTTCTGATGGACACTTTCTGCCGTCAGAATCCTTACATTTGAATATACTCTACGCAATACCCGTCTATCTGGTGGGACTAGAGAACTAAACCAGAATGTCATGAAGGACAGACAAGGCAAAGTGGCTATCTCTCATCACTTCCGAATCCAAGCAGTAGTGTTTGGAAAAGGTATGGATAGGTTACCATATAGCTACCTTCTTGATGTCAGCTACTGGGGCAACTAGCTGATACAGCAATCAGAGGCGATGGCAACAGAGAAAACAGTTTTTAACGTCAAAAGCAGCAACTGGAAATTGAGCATGGTCTCAAAAGGAGTTCCCATAAAGCTTGTCAGAACCAAATTAATTACCTTTTAGGCATTTTAGAAGGGATTGGCAGATGCATGTTTGACAAACCTTTCGGAAATTCTGTCACCACCCCATACCTAACCTGTGAGGGTTGACCTAGTAAACTAAAGATAGCAGACATGCTGAGAGGTATCCCTTGACTGTAGCCACTGCACAGCCTTGTTGTGCCTTGTATAAACTGTAGTGCATTGGCAAAGGACACTTTTAAAGACCAACCCCCATCTTGGTACACAGGAAAACATTTCTTCCCTATCCCTGAGTAGAGATTTTGTGGAAGGGCAACACGTTTAAAATAATTTGTCCACCACTTCCAGTGGCAGCTGAAAGCCATTCAGATTTCGCCACTCAATCTCCATGCTCGAAGGTGTAGCCTATGAAGATTTCGGTGGAGGACTTGGCCCCCAATTAGGACAGCAGGTCCACTGTGATTTGAAGACAAAGGGGCTACAATCAACTGGCGCCAAAGATCTCTATACCACACACTTTGTGGTCATTGTGGGTCAATAAGAATGATCTGGGCCCGTTTGTGGTGAATCTTATTCAGAACTCGAGGACTCAAGGGTACCGGGGAAATGTGTAGTGGAGGGGAACCTTCTACTCCATCTGAAACACATCCTTCAAAACTCCCTAGGATGGATGTTGGATGGCTCCGAACTTCGGGCAGCAGGTGTTGTCTTGAGTGGCAATGAGGTCCCAGTTAGATGTGCCCCAAAGGGCAAAAAGGTCTTGTACCACCTCCTTATGGAGCCACCACTCGTGGTCAGCAAGATCAGGCTGACTGAGACCGTTGGCCCTGGTGTTCAACAAACCTGGGAGATGGTTAGTCACCATCCACAGACCTTGCTGGTGTGCTCAGGCCAGAGCATCAGAGTTTCTTGACAGAGAGTTTGAGACCCTGCCCTTCCTTGCGTTTCAAGATAGCACATTGTGGTTCTATTGGTGGTCAAGATGTAGCCTGACTGACCGTGAGGTTCTGGCTGAAAGCCTGACGTGCCAACTGAATTGCCCTCAGTTTCAGCAGAATGATGTGACAACTCTGCTGTTCTGGACATAAGAGGAGTGTGATCTTCAAGTCCTCCAAAAGTGCTCCCCATCTTAAAGTGAAAGCACCAGCTACAACCGTGGCCACTGCTAGAGGCTAGCAGAAAGGATCTCAGTCCTTTCCCACCATCTCAATTCTGTTGTAGCGTCCCTGATGATCACAATGCAATCTGCCTCTGAAGGCACCACATCAGAGCCTTTATGGGCCAGAATGCATGAATGACCAGGAGGATGCAGGAAGTGAACAGAACGAGCAAACACCGGACCTTCAGGACTGGGACTCAAGCTCTATCTGAAAAATCAGAATCATATCCCAAATGCTCTGTATCCTCTGTGCAAAAGAGAAAACTCTGGTTGAGATGGTATCCAGTACTGCTCCAATGAAAGGAGGCACCCAGAGGGCTCCAGGTGAGCTTTGGGGTAATTGAATGAAAACCCTAAGTGGAACAACCAGGAAACTGTTGACTGCAAATGATGGAGCAGCAGCCCAGGAGACTTGGCTTTAATCAGCCTGTCGTCCATTTATGGGTATACCAAGATTCCTTACCTTCTGAGGTTCGCCACCACCACAGTCATCACCATTGTGAAGAATCAAGGTGCTAATGTCAATCCAAAAGGATACACTGTGCATTGGTAATTCACCATAAATCCCAAGGACTTCCTGTGGAGCTGCAGGATCGGAATGTGAAATTATGTGCTCTGCAAACTTAAAGATACCATCCAAGTTACCAGCTTCAGCATCTAAAAAACGTCAGCCAGGGACAGCATCCTAAACCTTTCCTTCTTGACAGATTCAGGACCCTGAGATCGAAGATCGGCCACAGCCCCCCATACTTCTTGGGTACTAGGTAGTACAGGGAGTAGTACCCCTGTCCCAGTTCTTGTTCTGGCACAAGTTCTTCTGCCCCTTTCTGAAGCAAGATTGGCAGGAGTTTTTCTGAGAATCTGAGTGGGTCAAGGAGGACAGATGGGGGGATCCTGGTGAAGGGTAGGGTGTACCCCTTTTCTATAATTTGCAAGACCCAGCAGTCTGAAGTGATGGCCTACAATACCAGCAGAAAAAGGGATATGTGTTCTTCAGTAAGCATGCTATTTTCCTTCTCATGCAAACTACTGCCGCTTCCATGGTGGTTCTGGTTAAGAGGACGAGGAGGAAGAGAGGGGAGCAAGCTGTCCTTTTCTATTGGTGTACAAGGAAATTCCTGTACTGCTAACCTGAAGTAGAGGGTTGAGATTTTCTTTAGAAATACCTAGAGAAAAATGCAGGCTTCTTAAAGACATGAACATTTTGGGAAGCAGACTGCAGTCCTAAAGACCTTGCTCCTATACCCTCTTCAAAGAGCTCTAGCTATGTATCTACTTTTTGCCTGAACAGTTTCTCTCCAACAAAGACCATGCCCAACAGAGTGTTCCGAACATTTGAGGAGATCCTTGTGGGCCCTAGCCCTGCATCATGTCTCAAAGTGACAGAAGTGCCCATTGATTTTGCCACACTGTCTGCAGTGTCTAGGTCAGCCTGCACTATGTACCTAAAGACATCCTGACTATCCCATAATACTTTTGAAAAGTGATCCTTCAGATGGTCTGGAAGATTCAGAGTCACCATGGCTGCCATGTTCCAGAGAGCATATGAAATGAAATGAAATTTGTACTTGTAAAGCGCACCCATACCCCCAAAGGGGTGTCCAGGCGCTGTACGCATACCGCTGTGGAACCCTTCCTGGCCTTTCCCTGTGAAATGTCCACTCCTGGGCACCCCCAGGGTGAAGCCAGGCATCCCAGCGCTGTTGGGGCCGTTGTGGAGATTAAGCAAGCTATTGCCCAGAGTTGCAGAGTGGGACCCATGATTAGAATAGGCACCGAGGCGAGAATTATCAGGTCCGAGGAAATTGAGCCCAAGACCCGCCGAGGCGGGAATTGAACCCTGGTCCCGGGCCAGATCTCTGCATCAGGGTCTGCCGCTCTAACCATTGAGCCACACTTCTCCACTGGCATAGACATATCTACTCAAGACACAGGAAGCATTAAGGGAACCAATGGCTAAGCTGCTATCCTAAAAAGCCTTTTTCCTATGGATTTCAGGCGCTTTGACTCCCTAGCAGAAGGATACATATGGAAAGCTCCAGGTTTGAATTAGGATAGAGAGGAGCTCTGCACTACCATGCTTTCCAGTGGGGGCTGAATGGTTAGGAAGGCTGGATCCCTTGGTGCAGGTCTGTACCAGTGAGCAATGCCCTTATTACCTGGATGGTTTGCCCAGGGCTCCTTCAAGGAGTCACGGAAAGGCTTGCTGAATGGAAGCAAAGGTGCTGAAGCAGATGGTTCTGTCTGCAGGATATTCATAAGGGTGTTGAGTCTTTTCCACACTGCAGGTTGTGTTAGGCAGATAACCTGAGCCGCCTTCCTAAAGGCTGAATGAAAAGATGATATTTCTGAGGTAAGCCGTCCTGGAACGCGGTTAATATCCATGTACAGAGACATGCCCAGCCCACTTGCTTCCTGGAGGGCTAACACATCTGCAGTTGACCCAGAGACACCATCGTCACCACCCTGAGCCCAATAAGCCCTCATAGTGTGGAATGGGGCAAACTGCCCTTCTTTTAGAAGTCATGATGCCTCTCTCCTGGAATGATGTATTTTGACTGGCAGTAGGGATTCAGGCAAAGGTTGCAGCACCCCTTTTGACACAGACCACCGCACCACCATTGACACCGAAGGTAGTGTCATACCCGAAATCAGACCAGACTGCAGCTCTGAGTTTAATGTTGTTATTGGATTCGGCCAAACGTCAGCCCTGAATGGAGCCAGAGTTTCCACTACTGCTGGTCTTGAAGCCATTGAGCAAGGATGGGGCCCAATTGATGGGGATGGCACCAGACAGAATTCTTATGGTACAAGAGCATCCCATGGATGAGACCATAGGGGCCACTGACTGGTCCGATGGGGCCTAAAGGAACTCTTGAGGGGACAGCCATGTGGTGTTTTGTATTTATCTTTATGGGGTAGTGTTGGTTTCTAAGTGATGATGTAAGGGATCAGAATGTGGGTGAGTGCCAGGTTGGAATGTGGATTTCTGAGAGAGTGTCAGTTGGACCTGGCTAGCTGGTGGATGAGGTCTCTGTAACTGCTGTATACAATAAACTGGCATCCATCACTGCTTCAGAGGAGTCTGTTTCATTCCAAGAAAGAAGTCACTTTTACATTTTGGCGACAAGCGAAAATGATGACCTACTCTAGCTGACCAGAGACCTCAACACTATACATCGGTCACTGGACTACGGAAGTAACTTCTCTCCATCAGAGAACTACAGAAACCTATATGTCCACTTACCTCACAGCCTCCGATATTGCATGGGTGTCTCTGCTGTGAGATACGATGGTAGCCTCTGTTACTCCACCCGCGCGAGTCAGAGAGGTGCTGGTGGAAAAGTGTGTTGCTGAAGAAGATTGGATACCTGCTTCCTATCTTACAGCCCTTCAAATCGCAGCATTTCCCTGCTTTTGTGGCTTTGGTGGTGAGTTGCTGCGCGGTGAAAAAGTCATTTAGGAGCTAATGTTGAGTGGAGGCTCGACTCGTGCTCGGCTTGTGCTTGGCAAGTTGGTCTTCAACGGCTGCACGTGGGTAGCTCGAGCTCCGGCTGTTAAAGGCACTTGTGCTTGTCGCATGCTCCGTGTGTTGGTCTTCACCGGCACTTGGGATTTGTGCACGCGGGCTTCCCGAGCACCGGCTGATGGAAGTACTTACGTTCGGCACAGCCTGTACTCTTGACTTCCTTTCATCACGCACGCTGCTTGACCCACATGGCGGCCATTTTGGATTGGGCCAGTCGTGATTTAAAATGGTGGATTTTTAGGTGGATTTTTGGGTGCTCCTCATGCTCTTACACTGATGTGCTCAGCTGTCATTTGTTTACATTTTGGAGTGCATCACGCGGACACGCTGATGCATACAGCATTCTTCTTGAGGGTTCTCATGTGTGGAAAGTCAAGTGAATTACACAACTGACACCATTTGATTCTGGGGGGGTGTCAGTTCCTCACGCTGATGCACACAGCCATTATGAGTGAAAGACACTGATGCACACAGCCATTACGAGTGAAAGACAGTTTTAGGAGAGCCTAAGTACAAGACATCTCTCAAATTGGCACATTTATATTCATTCTGTTATTTGTATTTCATTTCATACTCTTTTTGGGTTAAGTTCAACTCCTGTATAGAAACTGATTGTATTTGAACTTTGGACAGTTGTAATCAGAAGTTCGCAAAAGTGTTCTCTGTGGTGGTAGCATTTTCTGTGTAATATGCAGAACATCACTGCCCCTCCTTTCTTTTTGTCCTCTCTGGGTGATCCTCCCCTTCTTTGGCTAAAATGGAAGAAGGTTTTTACGTACTACCCTCGAGTATGTGGCACTTCTCTTAGCGCAGAGAGGACAACTTCTTTCTTCGTACATTGTTTGGCTTCAGAAGGCCAGGAGGTCTTTGAACATCTCTCTGAACTTCTGGATAATGAGTCTTCTACTTTGAATGAATATGAAATTTGTAGCAGAAAAATGGATTTGCATTACCTTCCTAAGGTTAGTACTGTTCTGGAATGGTATCACTCTGGGAGGAGAATGCAAAGGCAGGAGGAGTCAGTAGAGCAATATATCACTGTATTACGTAAGTAGGCATCCACATGTACTTTCGGGTGTCTTGAGAGGGACGGTTTAGGGATCAGCTGATGTTGGGTTGCATTATTGACAAAGCTAAAGATAGTTTATGGCAAAAGGATAATCCTTCATTACAGGAGGTTCTCATGATACTCAAAATACATGAGCACTTGAAAGCTTGTGTTGATACTACACGCAGACATGGTTCTTTGGGAAACAATTATGGGGATGTTGTTAAAGAAGTGAGCAACAAGTCTGCTAAGTGTACGCCTAACACCACCATGATACCTAAGTCATCCACTATCAGACGTTATCAGGGTAAATGTTTTAGGTGTGGTAACTTGGGGCATATGTCAAATTTTAAAGAGTGTCCAGGGTGGAAGGCCACATGCAGTGTCTGCGGAAAAAAAGGTCATTTTTCCAGGTGCTGTAAGTCGGGCAAAGAACTGAAGAAACTCAGAGAGGTGGATATATGAGCAGGCAGTTGAGGAAGTTAATATTCTTCAGATCAAAGTACGTGCTTGTGAAGGGCCGTTTGAAAGTGTAATGATCAATGATGCACCTTGGACATGCTTTTTGATTCTGGGTCTAAGATTACTCTTATCCCCAAAAGTTTTATGAGCAACACCTGTTGGATAAGGTTGTCTTGTTGAAACCTGACATAAAGCCAAAAGGGCATGGGGGTGAGACCATTGATCTTTTGGGTTGTTTTTGGGGTACGATTGATTTAAAAAGAATAATTATTCTGGGCAAAATATATGTATCAATGAAGGGAAACTCTCTGATTAGCTGGTTTCACCAACGTGATTTACATGTGTATTTGGATCACAATGAAAATCCCTCGGTTTGTTTGAAAGAGATGCCATCTATCAGGATAGTGGAGGGAGGAGGTGAAGCTTGGATCAGAGAGCTTCCTGAGGTGTTTGATAAGAAATTGAGCTGTCTCACAAACTACATGCACCAGATAAAACTCAAGTTGGGGCTCACTTCCAAGGTGGCAACAGTTAGAAATGTGCCTCTGTTAGTAAAAGTAAGCATGAGGGCGGAGCTGGATAAACTTTTAGTGAATTGGATTATTCAGGAAGTGGAAGCCACGGAGTGGGTTTCTCCTGTGGCCATGGCTCGAAAGGCCAATGGGGAGGCCAGACTCTACATTGACCTGAGAGAGCTCAACAAAGCGGTGGTGGTTGACCACTATCCGCTTCTTAACATAAGTGAAATGTTGTGCTCTCTTGAGGGTGCAAAGCATTTCTCCACGTTGGATCTGTCTTCGGCCTACCATCAGGTCAAGCTTCATTCTTTGTCTCAAGAACTTACGGCCTTTATCACACCGTTTGGTACCTTCAAATTTCTAAGAATGCCTTTTGGGCTCATCTCTGTGGCCTCAGTATTTCAAAGGGCAATGGAAATCATTCTGAAGGGAATTGAAGGTGTCAAAATCTATTAAGATGATGTATTGATCATTGGGGTCAATCTTGGAGAACATGATGAAAGGTTGAGAACGGTGTTTGGGAAGTTGCTGGAGGCTGATCTTACTCTCCGGGCAGACAAGTGTAAATTTGATGTTCAAGAGATTGAGTATTTAGAACATCTGGTGTCTGCATCTGGGATTAGACCCAAGGCTTCATTGGTTGACACTATTTGTAATCTTCTTCCTCCTAAAAACAAGGAGGAGCTGGTACAAATTCTGGGGATGTCTAAATTCTATCATAAGTTTGTCCCTAATTTTGCAGAGAAACCCGGCTGTATGAGAGCGCTACTCAAGAAAGGGAGTGAATTGTGTGGTTCCAAGGTTGTGACAGAGAGTTTGTGAGTATTAAAAAATATTTATGTGAAGCTTCCAATCTGGGAAGCTTTGATCCTATGAAATTTTCTTATTTGATGACCAACGCTAGCTCATAAGGGTTATGTGCAGTATTATTGCAAAAAGTGGATGGTAAGGAAAATACCATTTTATTTATCTCTAGACCATTGAGAGAAGCTGAATGTAATTATTCAGTTGTGGAGAAGGAAGCTCTAGGTGTTTATTGGGCTGTGCGCAAGTTGAGGAAATTTCTGTGGGGCAAGAAGTTTGAGGTGTTAACTGATCATAAGCCATTGAAAGATGTTTTTACCAAGAAACGGCTTGATTTTGTGTCACATCGGATAAGAAAGTGGGTGGTAGCATTCAGCCGCGGTTCGTGCAGGTAACAGCTGTGGGGCGATGTAAGGCGAGATTCCATGGAACGATGCCGAGGGAAAATTAATTATTTATTTAATTTTCCCTCGGCATCCTCCCTCGGAATCCCCCCTTACATGGCCCCACCACCCCACCACTGTTACCTGCATGGACCGCGGCTGGTAGCAGTGCAGTAGTTTGATATTGTGGTTTCTTATTTATTCAGCTCTAATAATGCTTTAGCTGATTGTCTTTCCAGACTGGCTGGGGATGGAACTGATGTGTCTGAGGAAGGTGACTGCTTTGGTGGTGAATGTGAGAAGTTGGCCTGGCATATGCTGTCCACTAATTATAGTGGGCACCTAGCACCAGTCCAAACAACCCCTTATTGGAGATAGGTTAAAGACAACCTTATTGAAAGCTATCCTAGTGGTAGCTATGGAGAGCAGCCTTCAGGCTAAGTCTTGAAGGAATGTAAAGCAGCTTGTTTTACCAGTCTATAATCTCTTGAGTGATCAAATGAAAGAGCACCACACCAGGTATATATTCAAAATATATGTATTTATTGCTAAACACACCCCTCTAGTCTCTTTATGAGGCTAGAGTTCGAAGTACACAAGTTATAAGTTATTTAAACACAGTAGTAGCACAAATACACGTTTGGGCCCTAGGGGCGTACCAAACCATATACCAATAAAGTGGTATAAGAACCACGACTGAACTAGACACTAGGCCTAGAGCCTCTAGAAGTGCTTGGACCACAAGGAACCACCCAAGGTAGTGACACAGGGGACCCACGGGGACGCGTGCAGTGTAAATACACAACCGCGATACGCCGTTAACTTCTATGGAGAAAGTCGCGATCAGGAAATTAAAGAAAAGGGACACTTAAAGGAGGACTTGGAGCAAACCCTTTGAGAACTAGGTCGTTCTAGAGTCTCTACCCACGGGAGCACCGGAGTACTCGTGTTACCTCACCCAGGGAAGCCGGGTGCATAGGTGCCTTTCGGGGTCGGGTTTCGTCGTCGATTTGAATGGCGATCTGCTGCAAAGTGCTGCTGGCGACCAAGTGGAAAGTGTCCGGGTGGATCCAAGAGTGGATCGGAGATCTGAAGAACCTGAAAGCAGAGGGGACAGAGTCTGGGTCACTAGCCAGTGACCAGGAAGGCGATGGACAGATGCCCACCGATGTCGCTTGCTTCAAGTGCGTTGACAGTTGTCTTGACTCTTCAGCCACGAGGTCCAGGAGGCGTTGTCGGCAACCAGGAGCAGGATTCCGGCTGGTACACGAAGTCTGTCGAGTGCTGAGGTGTCGGCGACCGGATTGGACCCAACAAGCCTTGGCAACGGCAAGTCTTGGTGAAGATGAAGATCGTCGATGGTGCAGACCAGCAAGGTCTGAGGAACTCACCCAGCGACGGTAAGTGAGGGCAGGCCTGGAGCAATCAGGGTGCCCAAGAAAAAAAGGATTGGCCTTCGTGAAGGGCTACTAGCCAACAGGCTAGTGACTGCGAAGGAGCCTCAAAACGTCACACGTGGATCTAGCTCACAGGACACTCGTGGAGTGGAGGCCAGTGATCTTTGGTTCAGTTAGTGCTGGAGGCTAGGGCTACTCGAAGCCCAAAGCACGACTTCGTGGGAGACCCAGAAGAGGATGCACTAGCAAATGCAGGCGGTGTCCAGGGGTCACGGTTCCACGTTACCCACGATAGCTATGGGCCTCAGCTTTGCTGGGGACTCAGGGCAGCCTCGGGGAAGTCTGGAAATCCACCTCTGGTGATGCAAATACTTCGGCGTCCGACGGGAGCTTAGGCGATGCAGACTGGACAAGTGCTTCTTTGGTGCCTGCCAAGCAGGGGAGTCACTCCTTGACCCCAAGGGAGATTCTTCTGTCCTCTAGTCTTTAGTAGAGCATCGAAGGTCCAGGATTCTGTTTCAGAGTTTCATCCAGGGATAATCTAAAGTCCTAAGGACTGGGTTCCTATACTTATACTAAGTTTAGGAGTTGGACTACTCTGTGGCCCCACCTATGGGGGGGTCAGGGCAGAGGGGTGGCTACACCCCTTTCCCTTTGTCCAGTTCGCGCCAAAGCAGGGGCTGCAAGCCACTGATCCGGTTTGAACTGGGGTATGCACAGGGACACCAAGTGTGCCCCCAGTGCAGGACTTCAAAGCACCCGAAAGTGCTCCCGCCCAGCCCCAATACACATTATCCTGTCTGGGGAGGTGGTCACACCTCCCTGGGACAGGAAACCTATTGTCCAGGCCTCCCCTGCCGGAGTTTCGTCCAGCAGCAGGAGGCCAGACTCGTGTCTGTGGCAGCAGCATCCATTTTGTGATGCCAGGGCTTTAGAAAGAAGTTACCGGCCAGGCCAGAGTTAACATGTCTCTCCCTCTAGAAGGGTGGAATGCTACCCCCGCCGCCAGAATTGGCGGGGGGTAGTATTCCAAGATGTTTGACACCAAACACGACATGTTTAGGTGCAGCCATTCCAAAGTTAGCATTTAACGCGAGGTTATAATGCGCTTAAGAGTATATGGTCAGGCTGCACTACAAACAGCATCAGAGAAGGGTCTCCGAACGCTGCAGAGGGGCCCTGCTCATGCAGGGGCACCCTCTCACATAGGAACCATGCACTCTGCCTTCAGGATTGATAAGGCCTGCCATAGGAGTGACTTATAGGTTTATATGTGTGTATGTATTTAGTGATATAGGTAACCTATATCACAGTAAGGGGTGCATGCACCACCTTACCCAGGCTGCAGTAGCAGACCTGTGGTGTCAGTTTGGATGGCCTTCCAGGGGTGGCATAATACATGCTGCAGCCCCTGGTAGGCCTCTGAGGTACCTATGCCCTTGGTACATAGTATACCATATACTAGGGACTTATAAGGGCACTCCAGATTCCAATCAGTGATGTGCCTAAGGCACATGGAAACCATTTTAGAGAGGAAGCAGCTAGGCTGGGGTTCTGATTAGCAGGGCCCCAGCCAGACTAATGTCGAAAAACAGTGAAGCATCAGCAAAAAGTGGGGGTACCCATGTGAAGCAGATCCTACTCTCCTACACAACCCCCCCCCAAACGTAGGGACATTAAACTAACCTTGCCCAGTTAAGTCTTCATGTTCTAAGTGGAAGTACCTAGAGAGTCCATCTGCATTGGCATGGTTACTCCCAGGTCTATGTTCCACTGTGAAGTCCATCCCCTGTAGGGAAATGGACCACCTAAGCAGTTTGGGGTTTTCACCCTTCATTTGTTTTAGCCATAAGAGGGGCTTATGGTCTGTCTGAACCAGGAAGTGGGTACCAAACAAGTATGGCCTCAACTTCTTCAGAGCCCAGACCACAGCAAAGGCCTCCCTCTCTATGGCTGACCAACGTTTCTCTCTAGGGGTCAGCCTTCTGCTAATGAAAGCTACTGGCTGATCCTGACCTTCTTCATTCAATTGTGACAGTACAGCCCCTACCCCCAATTCAGATGCATCAGTTTGAACAATGAACTTCTTGGAGTAATCAGGACTCTGTAGAATGGGAGCAGTGCACATGGCCTGCTTCAGGTCATCAAATGCCTTTTGACAGCTAGCTGTCCACTGAACCTTTTTGGGCATTTTCTTAGAAGTTAAGTCATTCAGGGGTGTCACTATTGATCCATACCCCTTGACAAATCTCCTATAGTACCCAGTCAGGCCTAAGAAGGCTCTCACCTGAGTCTGGGTAGTGGGAGCAGTCCAGTCCATGATAGTCTGGATCTTGCTCTGCAAAGGTTGAACCTGGCCTCCACCCACAAGGTGGCCCAGGTACACAACCTGACTCTGCCCTATCTGGCACTTAGTGGCCTTGATAGTCAGGCCTGCCTTTTGCAGGGCCTGTAAAACATTCCTGAGGTGGACCAGGTGATCCTCCCAGGTGGAGCTAAAGACAGCAATATCATCTAGATATGCTGCACTATAGGCTTCCAGACCTGTGAGAACTGTATTCACCAACCTCTGGAAAGTGGCAGGTGCATTCTTCAGACCAAAGGGCATCACCACAAATTGATAATGCCCACTAGGGGTTGAGAATGCTGTTTTGGGCTTTGCAGTATCAGCTAGTCTGATCTGCCAGTAGCCAGCTGTCAAGTCAAATGTGCTGAGATATTTGGCTGAGGCCAAAGTATCTATGAGCTCATCTGCCCTTGGTATTGGATGGGCATCAGTCCTAGTGACTGCATTGAGACCCCTGTAGTCCACACAAAACCTCATCTCTCTTTTTCCACCACTGGTGTGAGGTTTTGGCACAAGGACCACTGGACTAGCCCAAGGGCTATCTGAGGGTTCAATAACTCCCAATTCCAACATTTTCTGGACTTCAGTCCTGATACAGTCCCTGACATGGTCAGGTTGCCTATAAATCTTATTTTTAATAGGCAGACTGTCCCCAGTGTCCACTTCATGAGTGCACCAGGTGGTCTGACTGGGTGTCAGTGAAAACATGTGTCTAAACTGATTGAGCACCTGTCTACAATCAGTTTGTTGCTGGGTAGTGAGGCTGCCTGCCAAGGCTACACCATCTACTGACCCATCGTCAGGGTTCTGTGAGAGCAGGTCAGGGAGTGGGTCACTCTCTTCCTCCTGCCCTTCATCAGTAGCCATGAGCAAGCCCATGTCTGCCCTGTCCACATATGGTTTTAACCTGTTGACATGGAGAACCCTGTGGGGACTCCTGGGTGTTCCTAGGTCTACTAAGTAGGTAACCTCACCCTTCTGCTCAACAATAGTGTGGGGTCCACTCCATTTGTCTTGGAGAGCTGCTGGGGCCACTGGCTCCAACACCCACACCTTCTGTCCTGGCTGGTAAACAGTCAGAACAGCCTTTGGTCATGCCAGGCCTTTTGAAGTTCCTGGCTAGCCTCAAGGTTTTTGGTTGCCTTTTTCATATACTCAGCCATCCGGGAGCGGAGACCAAGTACATAGTCCACTATGTCTTGCTTTGGGGGCTTGAGAGGTAACTCCCATCCTTCCTTCACCAAGCACAGTGGACCCCTGACAGGGTGGCCAAACAGAAGTTCAAAAGGGCTGTAACCAACCCCTTCTGAGGCACCTCCCTATATGCAAATAAAAGGCAGGGCAAGAGTATGTCCCATCTTCGCCTAAGCTTTTCTGGGAGCCCTTTAATCATGCCCTTCAAGGTTTTGTTGAATCTCTCAACTAAACCATTGCATTGTGGGTGATAGGGTGTGGTGAACTTATAAGTCACTCCACACTCCTTCCACATTGCTTTTAAGTACCCAGACATGAAGTTAGCACCCCTGTCTGATACTACCTCCTTAGGAAAGCCCACTCTTGAGAAAATTCCCAGGAGGGCCCTTGCCACCACAGGTGCTGTAGTGGTCCTGAGGGGAATAGCTTCTGGGTACCTGGTGGCATGATCCACTACCACCAGGATAAACCTGTGCCCAGATGCTGTTTGGGGATCCATGGGACCAACAATGTCAATCCCTACCCTTTCAAAGGGCACCCCCACCACAGGTAGTGGTATCAGGGGGCCTTTGTAGTGCCACCTGCCTTGCCACTGGCCTGGCAGGTTACACAGGAGCGACAAAACTCCTTGGTGTCTTCAGACATGTGGGGCCAGTGAAAGTGAGGGACAATTCTGTCCCAAGTCTTGTTCTGGCCCAGGTGACCTGCCAAGGGAATATCATGGGCTAGGGTCAATAGGAAGCCCCTGAACTTTAGAGGTATAACCAACCTCCTGGTAGCACCAGGCTTGGGGTCTCTACTCTCTGAGTACAGGAGTCCATCATCCCAATACACTGTATGGGGACCACTAGCTTTCCCAGCAGCCTCAGCAGCAGCTTGCTGTCTGAGGGGTTCAAGGGAGGGGCAGCTCTGCTGCTCCTGGCTCAGATCTGCCCTGGAAGGTCCCCCTGTCCCCAAGAACTCAACCTGGTCAGGTTCAAGTTCCTCTGGGACAGTTCCTTCTTCAGGACTGAGATCATCCCCCTCAAGGGACTGATCTTCTTCCTGAGCCAAGGGGGAAGGCACTGCCTTAACCCTACTACTCCTCCTCTTGGAAGGCACTTGGTCCATTATTCCAGAATCCAAGGCCTGTTCAGTGCTAGACATTTTGGCTTGTGACCTGGTCACAGCAAACACATCTGCAGGGATCCCCAGCATTTCTGCATGGGTCCTGAGCTCCACTTCTGCCCAAGCAGAAGTCTCTAAGTCATTGCCAAGCAAGCATTCGACTGGTAGGTTTGCACTCACCACAACCTTCTTAAGGCCAGTTACCCCTCCCCAGGAGAAGTTAACAACTGCCAGAGTATGGTCTGTTCTGACGTTGCTAGCATTGGTCACTTGGTACATCTCACCAAGTATAACTTGCCCAGGATTCACAAGGTCTTGTGTCACCATTGTGACACTTGCCCCTGTGTCCCTAAATGCCAAAGCCTCTCGTCCATTGATTAAAGGCTGTTGTCTGTACTTGCCCAGATTACTGGGACTCACAGAGGAGGGCACATCCATGCCTCCATCACAGACTAACACAGCCTGAGTTAGTTCTCTGACTAGGTCAGAGCCCAACTCAGTACCCAGGGTGAACCCTACTAAACCCTTGGCTGGAGCACTCCCACCAACTGTAACTGTACTAGGGGGAACAGGTGCCTTAGGGGCATTGGTGGGTGCTGGACTTGAGTCTTTGGACTTGGTGCAATCACTGGTCCAGTGGGTCTTTTGCTTACAGACCTTGCACCATGGTTTTCTTTGGCCTTTCCCTTTTGTAGACTGTGAATCCCCACCTGAAGAAGATTTTTGGGGGCCTTGTGAAGACTTTTGATCTTTACCCTTCTCCCCACCCTTTTCAGAGTTCTTAGCATCTTGCTTCTTAGGGTCCCCACCTTGGTTCTGTACTTTCTGCTTCACCCTGGTTCTGACCCATTTGTCTGCCTTCTTTCCCAATTCTTGGGGAGAGGTCAGATCAGAGTCCACCAGGTATTGATGCAACAGCTGATTTTGACAGTTATTAAGAATCTGCTCCCTCATTATCAGATTGTACAATCCTGAGAAGTCACACACCTTACTGCCCATCAACCAGCCTTCCAGAGCCTTAGCAGAACAATCCACATAGTCTACCCAGTCTTGAGTCTGTGCTTTTTGGGTATCTCTGAACTTCAACCTGTACTGTTCAGTGGTTAGGCCAAACCCATCAATAAGAGCACTCTTCAAGACCTTGTAATTATCAGCATCCTCCTCTCTAACAGTGAGGAGCTTATCTCTACCTTTGTCTGCAAAGGAGAGCCACAAGATTGCTGCCCACTGCTCCTGAGGGACCTTCTGTACTTTACAGGCCCTCTCTAGAGCAGTTATCCACTTGTGGATGTCATCCCCACTCTGGTAGGGAGGGACAATCTTGCTCAGGTTCCTATGGTCATAGGACCTTTCCCTATCTCTAGGGACATGGCTGCCACCATGGGACTCTAGTCCCAACTTTCTTCTCTCTTTGAAGAGATCTAGGGACTCCCTGTCTATAGCCAGTTGCTGTTTTCTGAGTTCAAGCTGAGCTTCCTCATATTGAACCAGCCTCTTTCTCCTCTCATGAGAGGATTCCCTCCTATGAGATGAGACAGAGGTCCCTATGGAGGTGCCAGAGTGGTTAGACTCCTGAGAAGGAGATCTAGACTTTCTGGGCACACTCATAATCCTTCCTGGGGGACAAAGTGGGGATCATCCTGATCTTCCTCTTCATCGTCCACAGGAGGGATTGGGTTATCCAGGTCAGGGTCATTGTCACCCTCCTGGCCAGTTTCAGAGGGGGGGCTGGGGGTATTTCTACCCCTGGCCCCTCCCTCATCTTCTGCCCCACCCTCAGCTCCTACCCCTTCAGTCCCCAAGGGCTTACTGAGATCATAAGCTTCCAACATCTCTCTAAGATGTTGGGTGGTGGGACTCTGTCCTGTCTTCAATTTCCTCAAGTTACATAATGCTCTCAATTCCAAGAATGGGAGTGTATCATACTTGGAGGGGAGAAGCCCATGGGCTTCTGGCAAGGACTCACTGGGTCCTGGCTTTGAAGACATCACTAGTGAGGTGTGGTGTATGCACTACCTACTCTAGTGTGGCCTACTAAACTCTCTTGAGTTGTAGAAAGGGTGTGCTATCCCTTAACACACAACTCTAAGTTCAGTAGAACTTACTGTATTCTAAGCTTAAATTATATGTACCTTAGGTACCTTTAGTGGTTTTCAGTTGATCAATTCAATTGAGATTATCTGGTAAAACAATAGCAAGCTGGAATCCCACACGCTGCACACCAATGTGAGAAGTTGGCCTGGCATATGCTGTCCACTAATTATAGTGGGCACCTTGCACCAGTCCAAACAACCCCTTATTGGAGATAGGTTAAAGACAACCTTATTGAAAGCTATCCTAGTGGTAGCTATGGAGAGCAGCCTTCAGGCTAAGTCTTGAAGGAATGTAAAGCAGCTTGTTTTACCAGTCTATAATCTCTTGAGTGATCAAATGAAAGAGCACCACACCAGGTATATATTCAAAATATATGTATTTATTGCTAAACACACCCCTCTAGTCTCTTTATGAGGCTAGAGTTCGAAGTACACAAGTTATAAGTTATTTAAACACAGTAGTAGCACAAATACACGTTTGGGCCCTAGGGGCGTACCAAACCATATACCAATAAAGTGGTATAAGAACCACGACTGAACTAGACACTAGGCCTAGAGCCTCTAGAAGTGCTTGGACCACAAGGAACCACCCAAGGTAGTGACACAGGGGACCCACGGGGGACGCGTGCAGTGTAAATACACAACCGCGATACGCCGTTAACTTCTATGGAGAAAGTCGCGATCAGGAAATTAAAGAAAAGGGACACTTAAAGGAGGACTTGGAGCAAACCCTTTGAGAACTAGGTCGTTCTAGAGTCTCTACCCACGGGAGCACCGGAGTACTCGTGTTACCTCACCCAGGGAAGCCGGGTGCATAGGTGCCTTTCGGGGTCGGGTTTCGTCGTCGATTTGAATGGCGATCTGCTGCAAAGTGCTGCTGGCGACCAAGTGGAAAGTGTCCGGGTGGATCCAAAAGTGGATCGGAGATCTGAAGAACCTGAAAGCAGAGGGGACAGAGTCTGGGTCACTAGCCAGTGACCAGGAAGGCGATGGACAGATGCCCACCGATGTCGCTTGCTTCAAGTGCATTGATGGTCATCTTGACTCTTCAGCCACGAGGTCCAGGAGGCGTTGATGGCAACCAGGAGCAGGATTCGGACTGGTACTCAATGTCTGTCGAGTGCTGAGGTATTGGCGACCGGATTGGACCCAACAAGCCTTGGCAACGGCAAGTCTCGGTGAAGATGAAGATCGTCGATGGTGCAGACCAGCAAGGTCTGAGGAACTCACCCAGCAAGGGTAAGTGAGTGCTGGCCTTGAGCAACCAGGGTGCCCAGGAAGAAAATGATTGGCCTTCGTGAAGGGCTACTAGCCAATGGGCTAGCGACCGCAAAGGAGCCTCGAGACGTCGCACGTGGATCTGGCTCACAGGACACTCGTGGAGTGGAGGCCAGTGATCTTCGGTGCAGTTGGTGCTGGAGGCTAGGGCTACTCGGAGCCCAAAGCACGACTTCATGGGAGACCCAGAAGAGGATGCACTAGCAAATGCGTGCGGTGTCCAGGGGTCACGGTTCCACGTTACCCACGACAGCTACGGGCCTCAGCTTTGCTGGGGACTCAGGGCAGCCTCGGGGAAGTCTGGAAATCCACCTCTGGTGATGCAAAGACTTCGGCGTCCGACGGGAGCTTAGGCGATGCAGACCGGACAATTGCTTCTTTGGTGCCTGCCAAGCAGGGGAGTCACTCCTTGACCCCAAGGGAGATTCTTCTGTCCTCTAGTCTTTAGTAGAGCGTCGAAGGTCCAGGATTCTGTTTCAGAGTTTCGTCCAGGGATAATCTAAAGTCCTAAGGACTGGGTTCCTATACTTATACTAAGTTTAGGGGTTGGACTACTCTGTGGCCCCACCTATGGGTGGGTCAGGGCAGAGGGGTGGCTACACCCCTTTCCCTTTGTCCAGTTCACGCCAAAGCAGGGGCTGCAAGCCCCTGATCCGGTTTGAACTGGGGTATGCACAGGGACACCAAGTGTGCCCCCAGTGCAGGACTTCAAAGCACCCGAAAGTGCTCCCGCCCAGCCCCAATACACATTATCCTGTCTGGGGAGGTGGTCACACCTCCCTGGGACAGGAAACCTATTGTCCAGGCCTCCCCTGCCGGAGTTTCGTCCAGCAGCAGGAGGCCAGACTCGTGTCTGTGGCAGCAGCATCCATTTTGTGATGCCAGGGCTTTAGAAAGAAGTTACCGGCCAGGCCAGAGTTAACATGTCTCTCCCTCTAGAAGGGTGGAATGCTACCCCCGCCGCCAGAATTGGCGGGGGGTAGTATTCCAAGATGTTTGACACCAAACACGACATGTTTAGGTGCAGCCATTCCAAAGTTAGCATTTAACGCGAGGTTATAATGCGCTTAAGAGTATATGGTCAGGCTGCACTACAAACAGCATCAGAGAAGGGTCTCCGAATGCTGCAGAGGGGCCCTGCTCATGCAGGGGCACCCTCTCACATAGGAACCACGCACTCTGCCTTCAGGATTGATAAGGCCTGCCATAGGAGTGACTTATAGGTTTATATGTGTGTATGTATTTAGTGATATAGGTAACCTATATCACAGTAAGGGGTGCATGCACCACCTTACCCAGGCTGCAGTAGCAGACCTGTGGTGTCAGTTTGGATGGCCTTCCAGGGGTGGCATAATACATGCTGCAGCCCCTGGTAGGCCTCTGAGGTACCTATGCCCTTGGTACATAGTATACCATATACTAGGGACTTATAAGGGCACTCCAGATTCCAATCAGTGATGTGCCTAAGGCACATGGAAACCATTTTAGAGAGGAAGCAGCTAGGCTGGGGTTCTGATTAGCAGGGCCCCAGCCAGACTAATGTCGAAAAACAGTGAAGCATCAGCAAAAAGTGGGGGTTCCCATGTGAAGCAGATCCTACTCTCCTACAGTGAAGATTATGAGGAGGAGGTCAAGGTCTGTGTGATCAGTGAGGGTTTGATTTCTGAGAGTGAATGGAGAGAGTGTTTGATGCATGATCAAGAATTGCAACAGGTTATGGTGAAAGTTTGAGGTAGGTGGAGTGAGAAGAAAGATTGTGAAAGTAAACTTAAAGGATATTGGCAGGTCAGGGGGGAGTTAGCGGTGGTTGATGGTCTTCTTATGCGTGGTAGAAAATTGGTTTCCCCTTATAGTCTGAGGGACAGATTGGTGAGTAATGCTCATCCTAGAAAAACAACAAAAGAGTGACAACCAATTCCAAAGAAGAGGTACTAGATTTAAACGAAACTGTACAAGGAAAAACTTTACTTCTTAAAAGAACCCTCACTCACCAACCTAGTTGGTGACATGCTTCATCATTGGGTTCCCACCAGGGAGACCGAGTGTCTCCCCAGTGTGCTTCGACGCCTGAATTACAGCGGAGCAGGATATTGTTGTGCAAAAGTGACAGTGCTAGGGGTAGTGCTATTTAAAAGAATGAAGGTTTTACCAGAAATCAATTTTAATAATGGCAAAATCCCCAATCATTAAAAGAAGGTGAGACGGACGTACGCTGGTTGATTAGGTACACCAGCCCATCCGATTTGACTAATAAAGTGATAAAAATGTGGTCGACATGTTTCAGCTAATTACTAGCAAATTGGCTAAGCTTTCTTCAGGACCGTCACTCCTCGGCGGTATACGCACGCTAAGGCGTACCCTGACCAGAGGAGTTGATGTGTGCAGTAAAACTCACGGTTTTACCGCTGGGGGATCTGGGATTTCCAAAAGGTCCCTTTATTCTGAAAGAAAAAAGACAAATACAAGAACACAGGACATACATTAAAGCACATTTTGCTAAAAAGTATTGGTCTCTGATTGTCGAGTAAATTTGTAGTATATTTTCCTTGACAGTTACTATGATTCATCAGGCGGTACTCCACCGATAAACCTATGACTCCAGTCAGTAAACATATAACCACTATTTTAACAATTAGTATATCAGTGGCCCATACTGTAAACTCACACTATGTCCTAATTGTCTACTATGGACATGTGTGTGCTTAATACTGAAAACAAGCATTATATTTTTAGTGCATTCGAGTTGGATAGTAAAACAAAACAAAATGGCTCAATAAAGTGAAAATATCGTGATCTACCCTCATAAAATTGACAGCGCTGCAGATGACTTTTACAGCGGTGCCTAATTTATGTTTCTTGAAAAAATACACATAAAAAACCGAAGCATGGAAAACCTAAGGCTCACGTGAAGTACGAAGTAGCTTCACGTCATGAGTCCACGGCGGGGGAGTGTTTGCTACAGAGACTCTAAAAGAAACCAAAAATACAATCAATATCAACACGAAATCTATTCGAGACACTATGGCTCTTTAGCCCCTCAACTCATACGCTTACTTCTGAATTAGAGTTTTCCCTCTCACAACCTATCCATGCGATCACCGTGGCCCGAATGTTGCCGCGGAGACGCTGTTGCCTGTACAAATGCCGGCTAAACGTCACGTGATTCACGTTTAGAAGCGTGAAGCGTGATGAATCAGCACGTCAGTGTCCCAGAACACTAGACCATATCTATTAGCGTATACACAACAGCGGCTAAACATCACGTTGTTCACGTTTTATGACGTGAAACGTAATCAATCAGGAAGTCGGAGTTACGCAATGCTAGACCGCATATAGTGGGAGGGGTTTTCAAGTAACTTTATTGGGACCGCTCCCCCGAACATTCCTTAAAATGGAGTGATGGATACTCCGTTAATAGATTTCAAAATAGGTGTTACTGACAGATCAGCAATTATGTAATTACTGAATTAACACAAGCATTTAATACAAGCGTACTAATGCCCCTTAGTCAGAAAAAATGTATTGACTGTTTACAAAAGCAGGCAACTAGTAAACCTGAAAAATGTGATAATACATACTGGGAATAAATCGATTACGGCAACTCATGCGCAGCAAATAGACCAAATGTTAGGGTTGAATATATCATTATTGGCATATGCTCTCAATGATTATGAATCTAACCTATTCAGTAAAATAGGGGGGAGGAGATGTAATTCTGTACTTCCACTAATGTAAGGATGCCTACAGAGTAAATTAGTATCTTGGTAACTTCCTCATGTCCTTACTTACTAAATAAGTAGTTATGCTTATACACTGTTCAGAAAGGAAACGCTATCTTCTGAGCACTGAACCCCATGGAATATTATCGTTTAAACCCTTACGATGGGTAGATAAACGATAAATCCACCGCTGTTCTTTTTCAAAGAGCTCTTGCTGATTATTGGGGTTCAGTCTAGGTTGTTCAATAACTGTCCACCTGAGGTCATTTGTAGTGTGATTGAATTCCAAAAGTGATCAGTCAATCTAGTGGTATTCTTGTGGCACCTGATGTTACTGCGATGCTCACAGATACGCTGTTTGATCTTACGTGATGTCATGCCCACGTACCTGAGCTCGCACGGGCAGGTTATTAAGTATACCACATTAGTGGAATTACAATTCGTATGGGTGCGCTGTACCCATTCTCTCCCTGGTTCCAAACTTAAGACTTTGGTGGCGGTGGTTAAATGACAAACACTACACCCCCCACAGGGATAGTGTCCCAGTACCGGTGGAAGGCCCCAAGCATTCAAGACAGTTTGATTCTCATCCATCTCGAAGCTCTTTGGGCGAGTGTGTACTAACGAGTCTTTTATGCTCCTAGCCCGTTTATATGAAAAAAGAGGTTTTTTCCATTTGTGGTTATTACTTTCCAGGATCTTCCAGTGTTTATTAATGGACCGACTCACTGCGTTAGACACAGTATTGTACGTTGTTACGCAAGTGAGTGGTACCTCTTCTGTATTAGTTTTGGGAAAATCCTCCAGAAGAGCTTCTCTATTCTGGTTCCGAGCTCTTTTACAACTCTTTGTAAGTATTTTGTCAGGATACCCACGTTTCTGCAATTTATTTGTCAGATCCCTTGACTGTGACTTAAAATCTGTCAAATTACTGCAATTACGTCGTAGACGTAAATATTGTCCAAAGGGGAGGTTCTCACGCAGTGGACGAGGATGAAAACTAGTAAAATGCAACAAATTATTCTTAGCTGTAGGTTTATGAAATGTTTTGGTATGTAAGTGATTCCCCACTTTTTAATGGTCACATCCAAAAGACCAGCTCATCTCTACTATAAGAGTGAGTGAAACGAAGGTTGGGATCACATGTGTTTATCCAACCAAAAAATTCAAAAGGGTTTCCTCAGTCCCAACCCAAATGACCAGGACGTCATCTATGTACCTTTGCCAAAAGGTTACATAGGTAGCATAAGGGTTAAGAGCCGACAGGATGTACTTGCACTCAAAATTATATACATAAAGCCCGGCAACACTCGGGGCTAATGTACTGCCCATTGAAGTGCCAGTTGACTGTAAGTAGAGTTCTCCTCTATACTCAAAAAAATTTTTTTTAAGTGCAAGAGTGGCACAAGCCACCACAAATTCCTTGGGAGTTCTAAAATCCCATGGTGCTGTATCCAATGTTTCCTTTATGACCTTAATGGTATCATCCTGAGGAATACAGGTATAGAGGCTCTCGATATCAAGAGATACCAGAAAGGATGATACATTGGAAATTTCCAATTCCTGTAATACAGAAAGAAGACTTTTGGTATCCTTAATATAGGTACTAGTTGCCTGAATAATAGGTTTCAAAAAGAAATCACAGTATCTGGACAGTGGCTCTAACAAAGAACCAATGCCTGACACTATAGGACGCCCAGGAGGTGGCAATTTGTTTTTGTGTGTCTTTGGCAAAGTGTAGAAATACGGTACAGTGCTCTTTGCGGTCGTAAGAAACTCAGCCTCATGTTTGGTGATGAAACCATTGGCTTCCGCATCGCTCACTAATTCCAGGATGATTCCCCGGAGCTGAGATGAGGGATCAGTGGTCAGTCGTGTATAATTCAACTGATTATTCAAAAGGCGTCTGCATTCGATATCATAGGCTTCTGCATCCTGAATCACAATACCCCCGCCTTTGTCTGTGGCTTTGATGACAATTTTTGTATTGGACTTGAGACTTTGGAGAGCTTGAAATTCAGAAGCCTTCAAGTTCTTAAAGACAGTAGGTTCTTCAAAAGATTCCACGTCATTGAAAACAGCCTGCTCAAAGGCTATAATTTCAGGAGGAACAGTGTGGAAAGGGGGGTAAAAGTTGATTTCAATTTCAGCCCTGTATCACTTTTCGAGGCTAGAGTCTCATCCGTACTTTGTTTGTCAAAAAACTTTTGAGTTTTAACTTTCTGAAAAATTCAGACAATTCGCAATGTAGTTTGAATCGGTCTAAGCGTACAGTAGGTATAAAACCCAAACCTTTCTCCAGGACAGTTTTTTCATCATTGGTCAAAGTATGTGAAGAAAGGTTGGTAATTAAACTCACTGATGACTCGGGCCCGCCCTTGGTTCCTGCGTTCTGCTTCGTACATTGCTGCTCACTGCTTCTTCTTGTTCCCAGTGAACCTGGTTGGACCCTCTTCTTTTGCCGCGTCCTCTGCGGCCCCTCTCTAAAAAAGGGGGGCGGTACATGTTGTGTTGGAAGTGTGGGTGAGGAATAAAGGCAGATTTCCATCCCATCATTTGTTGGAATTGTGGGGATGAAAAGGACTTTGATAACCACCTCCCCCATTTGTGGGAAGGGTTGCCATGGTTGTTGGTACTGTTGTCGTCTATTGCCACCTCTCCTCGCTGTCTAGGTCTGAAACTATCCCCACTGGAACCACTCGAACTAGAACACTCGTCACTGGAACCATCAGTACTGGGATAATTTTTAACTGGAGGTATGTAATCAGGGTTGGCATAAGGATAGGTATTAATGTAGGACCACCGTTTCAGATCTTTTTGGAACTTCAGTGCCTTCATTTTTGTTAGAGTATCTTTATACTCATTCACCTCTTTATTAAGTTCATCCAGTCGTTTTTTATATCCAGTTAGTGTAGTCCTAAAATGGGTCTCCGTAAGCTGGATTTCCACCAGCAAAGCTTCAGATAGACGAAGGGCTGTTTTAATTATTAGTACTAGCCAGTCGCGGGTACAATGCCACGCGATCTGGGCCCATTCCTTTCTGAACAGTGCGTCATCAAGAAAAATGCGCGGGGCATTAGTCACCAGGAGTCCCCTTGGTGCAACGTTATTCCTT
Organism: Calotriton arnoldi; assembly: GCA_963921515.1. Lineage (NCBI taxonomy): Eukaryota > Metazoa > Chordata > Amphibia > Caudata > Salamandridae > Calotriton > Calotriton arnoldi. Next base: position 621,947 of record CAWUFW010004938.1, on the reverse strand, counting down.
AGGTACTCCGTGAGTATTGTGCCGTGCAAGATAGTGCGAATACGGCTTCTTTTTTGTTCTGTCAGTTTGTCCCACTCCGATGTCTGTGAGATAGTTTGTGCAATTGAGGGATCAGAAAATAAAGAGGGATCGCCCAACAGGGCGTCTACCTCTTCCTTAGATTAGGAGAGACCTAAATTTTCCATGCTGTCGGTGAGGGAAAGATCATACGTAGAGAGTAGAGCCAAAATGAAGTTACTCTCGCAGCTGTGCGCTGCAAAATCTATGTCAAACAACAAGAGAGAGAGGAGGAGTAGCCACTCTTCTTCCCCAATTATATTAGAAAAACAACAAAAGAGTGACAACCAATTCCAAAGAAGAGGTACTAGATTTAAACGAAACTGTACAAGGAAAAATCTTACTTCTAAAGAACCCTCACTCACCAACCTAGTTGGTGACATGCTTCATCATTGGGTTCCCACCGGGAGACCGAGTGTCTCTCCAGTGTGCTTCGACGCCTGAATTACAGCGGAGCAGGATATTGTTGTGCAAAAGTGACAGTGCTAGGGGTAGTGCTATTTAAAGAATGAAGGTTTTGCCAGAAATCAATTTTAATAATGGCAAAATCCCCAATCATTAAAAGAAGGTGAGACGGACGTACGCTGGTTGATTAGGTACACCAGCCCATCCGATTTGACTAATAAAGTGATAAAATGTGGTCGACATGTTTCAGCTTATTACTAGCAAATTGGCTAAGCTCTTCAGGACCGTCACTCCTCGGCGGTATACGCACGCTAAGGCGTACTCTGACCAGAGGAGTTGATGTGTGCAGTAAAACTCACGGTTTTACCGCTGGGGATCTGGGATTTCAAAGGTCCCTTTTATTCTGAAAGAAAAAAAGACAAATACAAGAACACAGGACATACATTAAAGCACATTTTGCTAAAAAGTATTGGTCTCTGATTGTCGAAGTAAATTTGTAGTATCTTTTCCTTGACAGTTACTATGATTCATCAGGCGGTACTCCACCGATAAACCTATGACTCCAGTCAGTAAACATATAACCACTATTTTAACAATTAGTATATCAGTGGCCCATACTGTAAACTCACACTATGTCCTAATTGTCTACTATGGACATGTGTGTGCTTAATACTGAAAACAAGCATTATATTTTTAGTGCATTCGAGTTGGATAGTAAAACAAAACAAAATGGCTCAACAAAGTGAAATTATCGTGATCTACCCTCATAAAATTGACAGCGCTGCAGATGACTTTTACAGCGGTGCCTAATTTATGTTTCTTGAAAAATACACATAAAAACCGAAGCATGGAAAACCTAAGGCTCACGTGAAGTACGAGCAGCTTCACGTCATGAGTCCACGGCGGGGAGTGTTTGCTACAGAGACTCTAAAAGAAACCAAAAATACAATCAATATCAACACGAAATCTATCCGAGACACTATGGCTCTTTAGCCCCTCAACTCATACGCTACTTCTGAATTAGAGTTGTCCTCTCACAACCTATCCATGCGATCACCGTGGCCCGAATGTTGCCGCGGAGACGCTGTTGCCTGCTACAAATGCCGGCTAACGTCACGTGATTCACGTTTAGAAGCGTGAAACGTGATGAATCAGCACGTCAGTGTCCCAGAACACTAGACCATATCTATTAGCGTATACACAACAGCGGCTAAACATCACGTTGTTCACGTTTTATGACGTGAAACGTAATCAATCAGGAAGTCGGAGTTACGCAACGCTAGACCGTATATAGTGGGAGGGGTTTTCAAGTAACTTTATTGGGACCGCTCCCCCGAACATTCCTTAAAATGGAGTGATGGATACTCCGTTAATAGATTTCAAAATAGGTGTTACTGACAGATCAGCAATTATGTAATTACTGAATTAACACAAGCATTTAATACAAGCGTACTAATACCCCTTAGTCAGAAAAAATGTATTGACTGTTTACAAAAGCAGGCAACTAGTAAACCTGAAAAAATTTGATAATACATACTGGGAATAAATCGATTACGGCAACTCATGCGCAGCAAATAGACCAAATGTTAGGGTTGAATATATCATTATTGGCATATGCTCTCAATGATTATGAATCTAACCTATTCAGTAAAATAGGGGGGAGGAGATGTAATTCTGTACTTCCACTAATGTAAGGATGCCTACAGAGTAAATTAGTATCTTGGTAACTTCCTCATGTCCTTACTTACTAAATAGGTAGTTATGCTTATACACTGTTCAGAAAGGAAACGCTATCTTCTGAGCACTGAACCCCATGGAATATTATCGTTTAAACCCTTACGATGGGTAGATAAACGATAAATCCACTGCTGCTCTTTTTCAAAGAGCTCTTGCTGATTATTGGGGTTCAGTCTAGGTTGTTCTAGTTCGAGTGGTTCCAGTGGGGATAGTTTCAGACCTAGACAGCGAGGGAGAGGTGGCAATAGTACAACAGTACCAACAACCATGGCAACCCTTCCCACAAATGGGGGGAGGTGGTTATCAAAGTCCTTTTCATCCCCCGTATCTACCCATCGTAAGGGTTTAAACGATAATATTCCATGGGGTTCAGTGCTCAGAAGATAGCGTTTCCTTTCTGAACAGTGTATAAGCATAACTACCTATTTAGTAAGTAAGGACATGAGGAAGTTACCAAGATACTAATTTACTCTGTAGGCATCCTTACATTAGTGGAAGTACAGAATTACATCTCCTCCCCTATTTTACTGAATAGGTTAGATTCATAATCATTGAGAGCATATGCCAATAATGATATATTCAACCCTAACATTTGGTCTATTTGCTGCGCATGAGTTGCCGTAATCGATTTATTCCCAGTATGTATTATCACATTTTTCAGGTTTACTAGTTGCCTGCTTTTGTAAACAGTCAATACATTTTTTCTGACTAAGGGGCATTAGTACGCTTGTATTAAATGCTTGTGTTAATTCAGTAATTACATAATTGCTGATCTGTCAGTAACACCTATTTTGAAATCTATTAACGGAGTATCCATCACTCCATTTTAAGGAATGTTCGGGGGAGCGGTCCCAATAAAGTTACTTGAAAACCCCTCCCACTATATGCGGTCTAGCGTTGCGTAACTCCGACTTCCTGATTGATTACGTTTCACGTCATAAAACGTGACCAACGTGATGTTTAGCCGCTGTTGTGTATACGCTAATAGATATGGTCTAGTGTTCTGGGACACTGACGTGCTGATTCATCACGTTTCACGCTTCTAAACGTGAATCACGTGACGCTTAGCCGGCATTTGTACAGGCAACAGCGTCTCCGCGGCAACATTCGGGCTACGGTGATCGCATGGATAGGTTGTGAGAGGAAAACTCTAATTCAGAAGTAAGCGTATGAGTTGAGGGGCTAAAGAGCCATAGTGTCTCGAATAGATTTCGTGTTGATATTGATTGTATTTTTGGTTTCTTTAGAGTCTCTGTAGCAAACACTCCCGCCGTGGACTTCATGACGTGAAGCTACTCGTACTTCACGTGAGCCTTAGGTTTTCCATGCTTCGGTTTTTATGTGTATTTTTTCAAGAAACATAAATTAGGCACCGCTGTAAAAGTCATCTGCAGCGCTGTCAATTTTATGAGGTAGATCACGATATTTTCACTTTATTGAGCCATTTTGTTTTGTTTTACTATCCAACTCGAATGCACTAAAATATAATGCTTGTTTTCAGTATTAAGCACACACATGTCCATAGTAGACAATTAGGACATAGTGTGAGTTTACAGTATGGGCCACTGATATACTAATTGTTAAAATAGTGGTTATATGTTTACTGACTGGAGTCATAGGTTTATCGGTGGAGTACCGCCTGATGAATCATAGTAACTGTCAAGGAAAAGATACTACAAATTTACTCGACAATCAGAGACCAATACTTTTTAGCAAAATGTGCTTTAATGTATGTCCTGTGTTCTTGTATTTGTCTTTTTTCTTTCAGAATAAAAGGGCCTTTGGAAATCCCAGATCCCCCAGCGGTAAAACCGTGAGTTTTACTGCACACATCAACTCCTCTGGTCAGGGTACGCTCTTAGCGTGCGTATACCGCCGAGGAGTGACGGTCCTGAAGAAAGCTTAGCCAATTTGCTAGTAATAAGCTGAAACATGTCGACCACATTTTTATCACTTTATTAGTCAAATCGGATGGGCTGGTGTACCTAATCAACCAGCGTACGTCCGTTTCTACCTTCTTATAATGAATGCGGATTTTGCCATTATTAAAATTGATTTCTGGCAAAACCTTCATTCTTTTAAATAGCACTACCCCTAGCACTGTCACTTTGCACAACAATATCCTGCTCCGCCTGTAATTCAGGCGTCGAAGCACACTGGGGAGACACTGGTCTCCTGGTGGGAACCCAATGATGAAGCATGTCACCAACTAGGTTGGTGAGTGAGGGTTCTTTAAGAAGTAAAGTTTTTCCTTGTACAGTTTCGTTTAAATCTAGTACCTCTTCTTTGGAATTGGTTGTCACTCTTTTGTTGTTATTCTAATATAATTCGGGGAAGAAGAGTGGCTACTCCTCCCTCTCTCTCTTGTTGTTTGGCATATAATGCTCATCCTAGTCACATGGGTATTGCCAAAACGAAAAAAAGAATCAGAGAAGCCTATTGGTGCTGGCCAGGGATATACATATTGAGAGAGTGGTTTGAGAGTGTGCGCAATGCTTGTTTAGTGATAGGATTTTGAGGGGCAGGATGCAACCTATGGTAATAACAGAGCAAGCTAGTTGTCCGTGGTGTGATATTTCAGTTGATATTTTAGGCCCAGTCAAATTAAAATCTCAGGACTGGTATGTGTCGGTATGTCTTGATATGTTTTCCAGATGGCCTGAGATCAATGTTGTTAATTTGATTGAATCTGTGGTAGTTATTAAGTTCTTGGAGGAACATTTTGAATGGGAGGGTTTTCCATTGTCCATTTTGACAGATGATGGAGTTCAGTTTACATCTAAGGCAGTAGAAAAGATTCTGAGAGAGAGAGGTATCAAGCATAAGAAAGCGGTGTTGTACACCCAAAGAGTAATAGTGTGAGAAAAGGTTTGTAAAGGTACTTAAAGAAACTTTGCAACAAGCTGTTGTGTCTGAAGGAGATTGGGAAGCTGCTTTGAGGAAAAAAGTACGAGAATAAAGGATTACACCGCACTCCTCAATTGGTGTGGCTCCCTTTCGTTTGTTCAAGGGCAGGTGCGAATACTGAAGTGACTCCCTTGTGGGTCACTACAAAAAGAAGTGTTGTGGATGATTGTGTGGGTAGCACAAAGGGGTGGAGAGAAAGAGAGAGGATGAAGATGGAGAAAAGGAAGGTGTGGTCTGATGAGAGAAAGGTAGTGAAAAGGATCATAGTGTGTATGGGTGATTGAGTCAGGATCAAGTCACCAAGGAAAAATGGGAGAAAGTCCAAGTTCAGTCAACCAGTGAAGATTATTAAGGTGTTTAAGAATGCAGTTAAAACACAAGATCTTAAAAGTTTGAATCTTAATAGAGTTGCCAATGTCAATCTAATGGGGCTTGTGGCACAAATACACCTGTTGTGCAAGAGGAGGTCTGTAGGCCTCTTCGTGCAAGAAGGATTTCACTTTGTTTGCAAGACTGTGTCTGCTAAAATGTTTTCAGCATTTTCTCTTCGTGCAAGAAGGATACCCCTTCGTTTGCAAGACTGTGTGGCATATTCACAAGGAGCTATCACCGAATTAACGGCACTTTATCGCAGTCAAAGTCGTGATAAATTTATCTCCCCATTCACAAGCCGGTGTTAACAGCCCACAGCACCAGTTTACCCGCGATAGCAGCCGCAAAAAACATCGCTACTGAGGACCCCCGCAAATATCGCTAATGAGATGCAGAGTAGGCGTTCCCGTGCCAAAAGCCGAGACAACATCACACCTCAACATTCACAACGACCAGCCACACCGGCGATAAAAACACAAAACAGGCGATAAGGCGCGTTAGCACCAGGAAAGTTACACCTGCTCTGACCTGGTGTAAAGTCGGACGGCAGCCAGCACCACAAAAGGGAGCACAGCCCAGGGCCACATTCGAAGGGCAACAGATGCCATGGAGCCACTCATCATGTGGCACGGACACCCAAGAGGGCCACAACACCCACCGCCACCACCCCAGGACCCCAACCCACACCCGGAACACCCCCCCCCCCGGACCACCACAGACGCAGCGCAGACAAAGACAGCGGAACCCCAGGAAACGTACCAGCCGCACAGACCCAACATCTGACAAGGTCACCGTCCACTACAGGCTGAAAGGGACAACCATCCCACGCATCCTGACCATCATCGCCTAACATGCCTACGGCACCAACACAGCGGACAACCAACATCCCACCCCACACAAAGCTGCTGGCTTGGCTGCACCTGTTGGCCCCTGGTACCCCCCAAACAACACCCGCCAGAGTCGGAGGAGTCACACAGCCAGCCACATCCAAGTCCCCCACACCTGTCCTGGACATCACCATCACCCTGGTACCCCAGTCCCCATACGTACAACACAATGCGCAGGATCCGCTGGAGACCAAGCAAGGACCATACACCATAGCAGGATGCACGCACGTGTTGGGGGAAATACACAGCACACATGTACTGCCTGTGCCCCCTGGTGACACAGCACACAATCACCTCAACAGGAAGCACACGTCTCACATCAATGTGCAGGCAACAACAGAACACCGTGGAACCTCCAACAATGTCGCCTTCAAATACACAGCCAGTGTGCATGATACCTTCATCCTCCGACAGTCCATCATCAACCAGCAATCCCTGGATGCCAACAAGGGAAATGCACAGCCCCTTGGCAATATCCAAATGAACACCCCACACACCTCAACTCCACAACCATGCAACTCACAACTCTGGCAATGCACACGTCACAAAATCACATACAACAGGCACAACAACATGCCCACCCACCAAACACGAAAGAACAACTTACAATGTTCACATGGGCAAGCCCTGAACGTGAGCCAGCAACGGCATGGCACCACAGCCACATAATAGCCAAATGTGGGGAGAGGTGGCAACCAGGCATGTGTGAAGGATGCAGTAGAACCATGATTGGGAAAGTACACAATGCCAAGAGTGGCGGAGATGTGCTGGACACACCGCAGTATGCAGAACACACCCCTATCCATGGCGACATACACCGCTGGTATATGGAGTGTAGTGGACAGTGGACGCCACCATGTCACCCCAGCCAGTGGGGGACCTCGTGGAAATGTTGCCTGTTACGCCCCCCCCTAAGCGTCACCAGAGTGGGATGGCCCGGCGTACGCCACGCCAACGTAGGGGTGTGAATAAAAAGCACGTAGGCCAGGGCGTGGTCCTCTTCTGTAAAGACCCACGTCTCTGCCAGGGCGGCGCCTCCCACCCCGCCACGAGGCCGATGCCGTCCTCGTGAGAGGAGTTGCATGCGATGCTGTGCGCCTGCCGGACCCCGGCACGCTGGACCACGCACCCGTCAGGCCCGCCCCTGCGCAGCCAGGCCACACTGATCACCTGCCAACACCGGCGTATGTCAAGGAGGGCCCACCACGTGCCGGCACAAGCTCCAAGCCTGAGTCCCGCGACCTTGGCAGCCACCTCAGATCATCACGGCCTCCACGACACAGGCCCGCTTTATTCCCTTTTCGTTGACGTACTCCACTGCCGCCTTTGGCCTACTCTTCAGACCAGTAGGTCCCATATGTGAAACTGTGTCCTGAGTCATGAATGGCAGTGACCCCAAATCCGGGCCAGCGGCCACAGCACCAGACCCCCCCGATCAGTGAGGCATAGTTCCATATAGGCATCTTGCGACACATGGTGCCACTAACCCTGTCCAACGCCAGCCGGCTACACGTGGTGCCACTAACCCTGTCCAACGCCAGCAGGCTACACGTGGTGCCACTGAACCTGAACAACGCAGGCCGGTGGGGCCATCCAACCTATGCCGGCGACACTAGGTGAATGGGCCGTGCTGACCGCTGCCTCAGGCCTACACCATGGTCAGGTAGGTCACACATTTAGAACTGAGTCTTGATTACACCATGGCAGTGAACATCATTTAAGGCAGAGAACAATTCACTATACTCCCTTCGATGTGGTGCCAACAAGTCTGTGCAAGGCATCACAACCACACGTGTCTGTGGGCCTACGCCGACCACTGCCCTCGGCCTACGCTGCGTACGAGTGGGATCACAGATTTGGAACTGAACATCGGTAATTCAAAAGGCAGAATACATATCATCGCACGCACGGAGAGGCGTAAGAGGATGACGCGTTGCAGTCCAGAGGGAACAGAATCATCGTTACGGAGGTGATTGAACACTACCGACAACTGCCACTGTGTCACTAACTCTGTGCCTCGCGAGCCAACAACACGTGGCTGTGGGCCACTGCTGACCGCTGCCTCCGGCCTACACTGCGGTCCAGTAGGTCACAGAGTCTTGATTTGGCAATGTTGGAGTTCACATCTGTGTACCGGCATCATCGCAGACTGCATCCCCTCTCAGCACCTGTGCCACTAAGTGTGTTCCCCAACATTCATGGACACTCACTGATCATACATTGGTGGCGTTTGAGTCTATGGACTAGGGGCTACTTTTCATCCTCATGTAGCTGATACAGAATTGTTGGTGAAAACGAGGGTTGCGCTTTCCACTCCTCCATTTGCTGCTTCCAGATCACATCAGACCTTCCGCATCATGCACTGGAGGACTCCTTCCACTGTCCCCCACAACCCTCCGCAACATACACCTCAGACATTGATGGGGACCCGCTCAGGTTGCATGGCCCATCTGACTGCACCGCAAGTCACCGTCCCGTGGCTGGGTGCCTGTGCCGGCCGCAGTGCATCCGGGGCCACTAACTCTGTGCTGCTCAGGCCTGGGACCCCTTCTTCTGAGACATTGAATGGCCTCTGTAGCGATGGTCTTGGGGTCATCAACGCCATGTGACTGTGGCCCTGCACTGTCCGCATCCTCCGGCCTCAACTGCAGGCCACCAGGGCCCACACATAGCATCGAGTCTTGACCGGCCTGGACGTCGCATCACCGCAGGAGGCACACGCCACCACCGCAAGGACCACCTCCAACCGCCATCTGCCAGAGTCAAAACGGTGTTCCTGACAGACCTACGGAGTTGCTCAGACCTGTCGTGGATGCCATCATCGGCCTGATACCCTGCTCAGCACTCCAGGTGCCAGTGACTCAGTGCACCGCAAGCCATTGTCCGTTACTGATTGAGTTTTGTGCTGTTGTGAGATTGCGCTGCAATGTCACCTCATGCAGTGGGGTAGACCTGGGGCTATGATGAGGAAGATGAGTCAAGTGTGCGGACGGGAGAAGGCACAGACAATGGGAGGGCAGGAGGCAACAGCCCCAAGGCAGGAATGCAGACTGGTGGTGGTAGTCAATCTACACACCCGGATCTATTACTGGGTATTGCGCTGTGGACTGCGGACGCAACTGTCACCTCAGGCAGTGTGGGAGACCTGGGACGTTGATGAGGAAGTTGATGCAGGTGTAACACACCCCACTGCATCTGCATCAGGACTAACCCGAAGGGACACAATCCTAGCAATTTCCTCACATGAGCGCGCTCTTCTCTAGTGCCCCTACCTCAGTGCACTGCAACTCACGGAACCTCCTGACTGAATATTGGGTGACCTCTGTCCTTACTCCGGATCCCTCCATGTTGCTCTGCAGTTGACTCTGTTATGCTGGTGTTTTCTGTTTCCATTACACTGGTGTCCACTGTTCAGGTTGTTGCCCACACCAAGCACTCCGTGCGGGCTGGCTTATACTCACCCCACACACATCCAGCACAGGCATCACTGTACATGTGGCCCTGCCAATAAAGGGGCCGGGCGCACGTGCCCGTAGCCAGTTCAACATGATATGTGCATGTGTCCCTGTGGTCTTGTTGTATGCATGGGGGCCCTGGGCCCTACGACATTACATTGTGCTGTGTACAGCGGATGAAGACATGTCACCACAGGCAGTGGGCTAGAACCTTGACATGTAGCTTTGTTGTCACCCACTCAATTCGTAAGGGGAGTGGACTGTGCCATCGTACGCAGAGCCAATGTGGGTGTGTGACTGATATGTGCGTGCCCCTGGGCGTGGTTCTGTACTGGGTATGTGCATCTGCATGTGTCTCTATGGCAGTGTGGGTCTCCTTTGTGTGGTGTAGATGGTCCCTGAAAGGTATTGGACAACCACGTATGTGCTCTAGTTCGCATTCCATGGGTTCGGCAACACCCGCACCTGTTGGGCCACCTCCTTTTGGCATGCTGACACCTGGCATTGGGGTGCCATGTGTGGGTCGGTGAAGTATTGTGAGCCAGCTGTGATTGCGGGTGCTTCATGCTGTGTGGTCTGTTGCAGGGGCTGGGTTCTCCTCTGAGTAGCTTGTCTGCCCTGGTCCTGGTGGTGGGTTGTGTGGGATGTCCATGGGCTGTTGTAGGGTGTCGGTGTCGAAGGTGTGGTGTTCGTCTCCGGCATCACTGATGGGTTGTCTGTTCTGACCTGCTGGAGGTGTTGTTTGTCCCTCTGCATTGTGAAGGGGAGATGCATGTTGGCATTGTGTTGGCGCCTTGTTCTTGTCGACATGCAGACTGTGTGACAATGTACATTGTGACTGTTTGGGCGGTGGTGGCTATTTGAGTTGGGACAGTGTACATTTGGCCTACATGGCTGATGTGGGGTTGTAGCTGTAGATATGCATCTCACAGTTCCCTGCTCTGTCCAATGTGATTGTTCTGTTTCTGCGCCTGGGCGGACCCAGTTGTGTCCCCTGTTCTGCAGTGTGGGTGTTGCACTTTGTGCCACATTGTCATGGTATGTGCTGTGATTGCTATGTGTGTGTGCTGCAGTGTGCCACAGGGATGGGGGACATGTCCCTGGGTAATTGTGGGTGTGCAGTGTGCTACACCTCGTTGTGCATGTGTGCCATTGTGCCCATCACCCCCGTCCCCCCAGTCCCTGTTGGATCCTCACCCTGTTGTTGTTGTGTCGGGTCCTGTCGATCTGTGTCCGTACTCCCACCTCCTTGCACCGTCTCCACACTGATGAATGTGGCCTGGGTTTCCTCCAGCTCCTCCTGTGGTGCTGGACTGCCATCTCCTGTCGCCGTTGCTGCCTTCCTGTTGGCAGCGGGTTTGTGCCTGGTTTAGGTTGTCACGTCCTGGTGGTGCCTCTTGGCCTCCTGGATTGGCCTCCTGGGCACTCCGACTGCATTCCAGGTGGTCTGCTTGTGGGTCAGTTGCTGGTGGTGTTCTGTGACTCCGTGGCGCTGGTCTTGTTTTCCTGCAGTCTGCACCCCGTCTTCCTCTCCCTTTTCTCCTTGGCCTTCCCCGACCCCGTTGTTCCTTGCTGGTGGTCTGTGGGGGTTGTGGGGTTTGCGTTGACCTCTGCGCTGGGTCAGGGTGCATCCATGTTGCTACGTGCTTTGGCTTGTTTCTGGTGTGTTGTTTCTGTGGTTTTTATGGTACAATTTCCCGCCAGACGCGTGGGATTTGCAGGCCTGAGGCTGCTTTTCGCTACTTTTTGTACCGCAATTGGCCTCATAGCATGGTTTCTCGCGTTCGCGTTTCGCATTTTTTCGGCATGGCGTTGATTTTCACGCTGACATTTGACGCGTTATCTGGTGACTATCGCATGCTACCGCCTTGTTGTGAATTCCACGTTGACACGGGGTTATTTTCCCGAGATAGGCTGCGATATTGAAAGTTGCGTTACGCTACTCTTGCGGTAGTTATCACACGTTCTTGTGAATATACCCCTGTGTCTTCTCAAATATTTTCAGCATTTTCTGTTTATCTTGCCCTATTTTTTTATTTGTTTTGTACTTATCCAATTTGTTGTGTTAATGGGAGTGAGGTGATGTGTTTTTTCTGTATTTATCCTTATGGGGTAGTGTTGGTTTCTAACTGATGATGTAAGGGTTCAGAATGTGGGTGGTTGCCAGGTTGGAATGTGGATTTCTGAGAGAGTGTAAGTTGGACCTGGCTAGCCGGTGCATGAGGTCTCTGTAACTGCAGTATACAATAAACTGGCATTCATCACTGCTTCAGAGGAGTCTATTTCATTCAAAGGAAGAAGTCACTTTTACAAGCCACTCTCCGAAAGATATCCACCAGGGCCTGCATGAAGCCAGACAGATTTTTCCCTGGGGCCGGGTACTCTAGAAAAGCGGATATCAATGCCGGTTGAGGAGGAGGAGGAGGTGGGACTGGAGACGGCAGTGTCAGCTTGGGGATGGGCATTGCCGCTGGACAAATCTCCACTAACTTCAGCTCCAGAGATGGGGCCAGTGGGGAACTTGGTTTTGGACTTACATCATTTTGATCTTCGAGGAAAAGAGAAGTGTTTTTCTTCTTCTTGTGCTTCCTCTTGCACTTGCAAGATCTGATGGATTAGGGCAAACTCAATGGTGACCTGGTACATCACCGTTGACTACAATCACATCCTGTGGCACCCCAAACAACCCTTTCAGAGTGACCCATAAAATGTTTGGCCCTATGCTTTTTGATTTCCTTCAGGTGCATCTGCTGGCAGAGGTCACATGAAGAAGTGTTGTGCATCAACCCAAGGCACTAGAGGCAGTCATTGTGTAGATTGGTTACAGATCAGTTATAGAGATCTTCCCATTACACTGGCAACAGGGCTTAAAACCAGACCTTTTCAGAGGTAACATGTTCCTATCTGCAGCAGCTGAAAAAATGTTGAAAGAAAAAATTCCCAAATTCTCTGGATGTGTTGAAATGGGTCGAGAAAACTGGACTGACCTCAGGGTGCTGGTCCTGGAGCTATTTGGCCTGATAACATCATCACAACCCTGTGTCAATGTTGTAACGGATCCAGCACTCTCTACCATTGCCAACAAGCTACTACAGTAGTTTCTGGACCAGTCTGGTGGCTAGGGAGCATTAAACATTGAGGATCATGGAGGTGGAAGTATCCATCTGAAGTTCAGCATAGGTTTTGTATTGGATGGTTACCCTTCCAGTACAAAATATAATGCTTAGACCTACTTTAATACTTTTTCCACATTGTAGGTATGCTGTACAGTGCAGGACATATTCAAGGAGGGAAAAAAACGAGAGGACACCAAAGCATTTCTCCCTGTTAGTGCCTGCCTTGAGGAGCTGGTATTTATTGGCAAAAAGCCTTGTCTACCATTATTAGCAGCTAGGGCTTTGCACTAAAATCCCTGGTTGGTAGAGTGGAAATGCCCCCTTGATGCAACATAGGGCAAAAACATTTAGCCATGGAAAGTAAGTATCAACACTTTGAGCCTGTTTGCATCATGTTTTGTGACTTTGCACCAGCACAGTCTGTTGATAAATATACCATTCGATGTAATTTATTGATCTAGTCTCTGGGGTTAATCAAGAACCAAACAGAAAAGGGCAGGTTAAAGGAAAGGTAAAATCCAAATTAAAATCTCAAAATGAGATCACAGGATCGATTCTTAAGAGACCTTTTTAAAGCACCTTTTGCTTACATTGATGACCACATGAGCCTGCTAGGGATTCCCCTCCACTGAATGAAAAATCTCTGAGTATATATCCAATTTTTCAAAATTATTGATAGCCTAAGGCTGACAGTCTGCCCTGAAGAATGAGAAAACTGAAGAGTTAGGATCAGGCATATGCCATAGTAATGCTCATGTAAATTTAGGCAGCAGCAAGCTAACATTGGGAACAATCTTGGTCATGAATCTCCATATAAGATGCTGGTAGAATGTCTTAACCCTGAGGTTTGAGGTGCAAGCTATGATGAGTAATGGACTTTCAAACATCTGAAGGTCTGCTGTCTACAACTCTGCTACGGAGGTTATAATCCTCATTTAATAGCTATTATAATTTTGTTGATTTCTTTCCCCTGAGATAATGTTTGCTTAAATAGGACAAGGGTATTAGATCTGTTTTACACAATAACCTGCCTGTGCTTAAGTAACGCTAATAATTTGGTTTTAGATTAATTAGTGAACTGTCGGGGGATAGCTAGGATGTAAATGAAATTTAATTCTATATCCCTGTGATTGTGGCTATGGTTTTGGTGGCTAGTGTCATTGAACAGTTCCATGCAAGGGGGACTGACTTGATCTCCAATTATAAAACTCAGGTGTGCATATTAAAGGAACTGCCACATATTGGTCCGTATGAGCCCTCTGAGATATCTATAGATATTTGTCAGATATATGGGGTCCTCCTAACTAATCCTCCGAGGCCTAAATCTGTATTATAAATATAAGAAAACCATAGAGTGGACTATGGTCTAGGACCTATTAGGACATCAGTCTTGTCTTAGTTTAATTTGAGGAAATGTGAGCCATCCTAGGGGCAATAGATAACATACAGTTGGGAAACTTTCATTCTCTGTACTACGAATTCCTGCCCAACTTAATCACAGATTGTGTATCAGCAGCTTATGCGTAAAATGAAAAAACTGAAAGATCTAATAAGGCTGACTGCAGGAGCACATATATTTTAAATATGTTTTACCTGAGAGACAAACCTTGTGGAACCCCACAATTGATGATACAGAAATCAGATCTATATAGGATACGGGTAACTGCCTGTATTCATCCATCAAGAATGATTTCAGCCAGGGCAGATTTTGCCCTATAATCTCCTCATCTTTGAGATGGTTACTCAGATGAAATGGTCCCAAATGTGGCTGATTGAGCTAAAATTATAAATGCTGTGTAGCTACTGCCCTCTGGAATAATTCTCAGAAGGTCCAGGACAGCTACAAGCACTGCTTCAGACATGAACCAGTCAAACTCCTGCCCAGGTAGAATCAACTATGTGACTGAATTCTATAAATTGCTTGGGGTGCTGGTTTAATGCTTTTTCCTCTACATAGGATGAGACCAGTGCAGGACACAGAAGCAATAACTATCAAACACTTTTTTTGAACTGTGACTGTGAACATGAAGGTACCACATCAAAGGTAAGAAGACTATTCTGAACTACTCTAATCTCCAAAGACAAAAAGGGCAAAAGGTGCACCATGTCTTTAGTGTGCCATGGCTATATCACACACAGGTCAATACTTTTGCCTAACCCACTGTTTAAATCCAAAAGTATGACATTGGCTAGACATATAAAAGCAGGAGAGAGGTATGTACGATGAAATTAATAAGTCATCAGGCAACAAAGGGCTCAGAAGGGAGGAAATGATGATGATATAAGGTAGCAGAGAAAGAAAAAGAATGATGCTACAAGGAGCAGAGTTAGCAGAGTTTGGAGTAACTGGAAAGGAGACAAGGATGGTACATGGCAAAAAAGAGGGAAAATATGAAGGGAGTAATATAAAACAACAAAGTGTTCAGAAATTAGATGGAGGTACAAATATGATTAAATGCTTTGAGGTTGAGTGACTTTGGAAGGTAGGTTGGAAAGGAAATATGGTGGCACATGTGGAAGAGGGTGGTGCTAGGAGTTAGCAGAGTGGGTGCTGATATAAGGGGGTAGAGATGCTTGATGTGGTATTGATGGACAACAATGTCATAATGCAAATGAATAATGGAGGCTGGAAGTGATTATGATGGTGTAGTTAGTGGACTAATTATAAAGGGACACAGGGGATGGAGGTTGGATGGTGGAATGATAAAAAGCTGCAGAGGGAGAAATGTCAGAAGAAAGTTTTAGCATAACATCAGGAAACATAATGCACAAAGTGGGTATATAAAGCAATGAACGGCACTGGAATAAGCAGATCAACAGTCATTGTAAGGTAGCAGAGGCAGCAGATGTGAGATGCAGAGATTACATAAAATGATGGTCAAAGTTCAGTGATGATATAAAGTAGATTCGGGGAACAGGGATTATGTAAAGTAGGAGAGGGGTTGGAATGATGGTGATATAAGGCTGCATAAGGTAAGAAGAACTAAATACATGAAGCATCAGAGTCCTTAAGGGAGGATGACATAAGACAGTTGAAAGGGAAGGGATGGAGTGGGGTAGTAAATGAGAGAAGAAATAATGAGAAGGCAGGGGTTATATAAGGGTGCAGTGAGGCATAGACAACATATAATGAAGGGGTGATGATATAAGACTACAAAGCGGCAAGAGGAGAAGATCTAAGGCAGATGAGCACTAAAGGGATGCAGCTGTAAGGCAGTAATCACCCATCAAGTTAATTATTATATGGAACTCCTACGGAGGTCCACAAAATAACACACTACAGATAAAACAAGAAATGCATTTCATTCAATAAATAGTCCTTCCTTTGTATGAGGCGGCCTCCTTAACATCTAATATCATACATACTGTACAGAATGCAGAGGACGATAAAAGAGTCATATGAAACAACAAAGTGCAAAGTATCACATACAAGGAGCGAAACAGAACAAAGCATTCCTATAAAGCAAGAGAATAAATATCAAGACACATACACAAACAAATAAACAACCATAAAAATATTACAGCATAAGAAATAGCATTAGAATTACCTACTAAACAGCCAAGAAAGTTTAAAAAAATTGATCAATCCTATTACAGACCATTTCATTTGGTGGGGACAAGACAAATAGACGGGCCTCATGGGTGGAATTAATGTTGAATTTTATGTATGAAGGTCTTAAAAAATACGCCTAGACTTTTGCAATTCCGGACACACAAATAACACATGATTAAAATCTTAAACTTGTAAACAACACATTTCGCAAATTCTCTCCTCTTTCGGAATGTTATCCCAAATGCCAGTAATTTCTCTTAGGGGCAACAAATGGAGTCTCAATAAGAGCATCATCCTTCTAATCCCATGAGGTAGGTTCCAAGTTAAATAGGGCTGTGGTTTTTTCCCCAGTGCGCTCCCACAAACCACCTCATTATGCGACTTGGGCTGACTTAAAGCAATATCTCTGGCCAGACTAATGGAGATCACAGACTTCTTTATAAACAGCTTCAATACAGACTTTGGCATGGGGGAGTCAGTGTTCCAGCTAAGCCCAAATGAATCGTTTGCTCGCTCAAAGGACCTAAAAAATTTCAATTGTTCCTTCAGCTTAGCAAATATTTCCACTCTCAAGGCAGCCCTAAGTGTACCCTCTTCCCCTCAAGGGAGGGAATTACCCCACCACAAAACCGCTGCCAGGGATAAAATATATGAGGAGAGTAAGCCAAATTCAAGACATAAAGCATGGGGGCCGGCCAGAGAGTTTAGGTTACAGATTTGGCACAGGATTCAACCTTCGGCCTTATCGAAGGAAAGCCAATGGTTCATATCTAGCACCTCAGCAGCATTTGACAGGGAAGGGGGAATTTTAAACCTGAACACTGACAAAACATGGTCAAAATGGCGTCTCCCACATGTTCTGTAGAATCTTTTCAGTGCGCTAGCCTGGGAAACGGCCCTACTTACACAGAGTTTAATATGCTCTATATCTCGCCCGGTTTTTGAAAAAACCTTTCTGAGATATAAATAGGAATCAACCAATTACAGTTTTTCAGACCCCGACATCCACTGGTAACACCTTTTTATTCCGAGCCCTTTCTTACGAAAAAGAAGCCAATAGGCATTAAATCAAAAATGGCAACATCATTCGCGTATAATAGCAAACCAACGGACATTGTACTGATTCTAGGGGCCGCCCCCCTCACCGAATTTAAGGCGCCGGGAAGATCAGATATATAAAGAGAAAACAAAAGAGGGGCCAGCAAGCAACCCTGCTTGAGCCCATTATGTGTTCAGGTCTTACGAGATAATCCCAGCGATCCTCCCATAAAAACTTGGCACCAGGTATCTGAGTGTCATTCCGTGATGAGACCCAGAAGGTGATGTGGGATACTCAGTCAAAGGAGCTTTCTCCACAGCGTTTGGTGGTCCACTTTATCAAACGCCGTGGAGAAATCAATGAATGCAGTATAGACTGGTATGCCCCGTAAAAGCCATATTTCTCTACGATGGTCTGGAGGACCGCAATGTTATCCAGGGTACTATGTTTCTTTCTGAAACCGGCTTGTTCTGGGGAATGATACTCTGATCATGGGCCCATTGTTGCAGATGAGATAGGATGCTTTTAGCAAATAATTTGCCCGAAGCATCCAGCAAAGTAATCTGTCTAAAACTAGATAGTGAAGTTTTCGGACCCTTTTTGTACAAAGGGACTGCAACACTCCCCTTCCAAGTAAGGTGAATCTTCCCAGTTCGATAGCAATAATTAAACAACGGGGCAAGAAAAACTCCCCAGGCAACTGCCTCCTTTTTAATTAAAACAATCGGAATTCCGTCTGGACCTTGCGCGCCAGATGTTCTGGTGTTCTTTATAAACCCCACTAATTCATCCCCTGAAGGAGGACCAAATTCCGAAAAGGACAACTCATCCACTCCAATCCTCACAGGAACGACTGGACTGTTGTTCTCATATAATAGGGCGATATAATCCACCCATTCCTTCTCTGGGATCGGAATAGGAAGAGACTTCTTTCTTGAATCACAATATTCCGCTATCAAGCGCCAATACTTTTCAAGAATCTTTGACCTTTGCAGCTTCTCTCAACCCAATCCACTTAGAGTCATACTCCTTCTCCTTTCACTGAATTTACGGCGACTTCCTACTCGTTTGAGGCGATTAATTTCCTGCTGACGACCCAAAGAAAACTGTAAATGCTGTTTTCGAACTAATCGATTAATTTCTTGATTTAATATTTTCAATGAAAGTGTGCCCTATTTAGACGAGCGAGGGCCAACAGATCTAGAGCTTGAATTGTGAATCTCTTCCATTTGGGATTCAAAACACTGAATGGTATTATCGGGAACACACCCCAACTGTTCTACATAAGCCCTCTTAATTATCACACTGACCTCAGCCATATTTTTTAATGTCCAAAAGGAACGTCCATTTACTTTTATTAAAAACAGCCATACTGAGCCGGAGTTCCCCGGATCCAATGCAGGCAAATCATAAGCCACTGTCATACCCACTACACTATGGTCACTCCATGCTGACGGGAGAACAAAGAAAGTTTTGCAAGCCCCAAACATTTGATAAGAGACAACCACATAATCTAAGAGGCTCTGAGTAAGGGGGGAATGAAAGGTAAATAGAGCTGCTTTATCTGCAGGGACTCTACCATTTAAAATAATCAGATCTATACTTCTGAGGGTCTCAAGCAAGGAGAACTCTCGTTTATCCGTTTTTATATTTGTCGGTAGTAAAATCTCAGGTATGTGCCAAATTTCCTCTTTTTCAGGGTTGGCGTAGATCTCAGAGGCAGAGTTAGAGACTTTGGCATTTAAATCTCCCGCGATTATTACTAGGGGAGATTCTTCCCTAATAGCTACATCATGAACAAATGAAATAAGTACACTCAGCAGGTGGTCATAGTGTCTCCCAGGAGGAATGTACAAATTTGCCAAGAGGAAATAAGAAGAACTAACATTGTCTCCCAAGTGTGCCAACTTCAAGCATATGCAAAGATTTGACGGATGGCGAAATACCGTCTGATTCCAATTAATCGAATTCTTAAGCAGAATAGCAACCCCCCACTAGCGTGTCCCCTTTCTGAGCGCTTAGCATAACTAGAAAAAACAAAATAGTCATCACAGTCAAATTCTATACAAGACCAAGTTTCTTGTAAACACATAATGAAAGGGTTCAGGGTTTTCAAAAAATTCGCTTTTATCTCATTGTGACCCCAACCTGACACATTCCATGACAATAGTAAACCCCCTAAGCTACCTCAAAGGATCACTCCTTTCTGCTGGAGGGCGGATATTGTTCAAGGCTCTCGCGACCCAGCTCCACTGGGCCAATTCATCTTCCATATCCAGAGCCTGAGGATCAGCTGCCAAGCCTGTCACCATATTTATTGATCGTCCCCTCTTGCCCAAAGAGACCACAATATTTTTGGGATTACCAGGTAAATACTCAAAGTCAGGACCCATCGCATCTGACACCACTGGTTTACCAGCCTTTGGAGCTTTTGGGCACTAAATTATGGGATGCATGGGGGAAGATTCCTCATATTCTAAAACAGACGTAATATCAGTCCTTCGTTTAAGAAAATGCTCGCAATTCAGCATAACCAAATTAGCAACAATCGGGGTGCCAAAAGTAACTCTAGAGTATGGAAAGATAACGAATGAGTTAATCTTCACATTTAAAATATCTCACCTAGATATCAACTTTAAAGCCTCTATCTCAGAAAAAAAGCTGAGAATGAATCATCTATTTACCGGAAAGGATTCATTGTCAAATAACCAAGTGAAGTCCAGAATAGATGATGAAACGTTCTGTACCACAATGATTTTCTTAATGGCGTCCCTCCAGGGGAACCATAAAGGAACACTATCCCTAAGACTAGAAACTTGTGTACAACCATTAGGCTGAGTATTCGGATGCAAAACGGAAGCGACGGGTGGGGCGCCCTCCATGGTTCTATTATACCATGGAATGGTCACTGTGAGAACTCTATTGGGCCCATCCTCAATGATACTCAGTACTTGAACCCACCCCTCTAGATTTCCAAATGCCCTAACCCCAGACCCCGTCGGGGGCTTGGAAACTCCACATCCCAATACCGTTTCCCCTCCCGGGGGTCAACCAGTCGTTAATTAAGGGGAGTTGGACTTCTTAGGGCAACTGCAGCATCAAATTTGGTGAAGACACTGCCTTTCCAGAACCCACCAATCTCCCAGCTGAAACCATCTACGATGAGGGGGCCTCCATGGGAACCTCCCCTTCGAGCAGAGGTTCAGGAACTCCCTCCTCCATCATTGTATGTGTGTCACTCTGCCTGTTAGAAATCCGTGGAAAATGCAACCTTCTCACTTTTCGTTTAGGAAGTCGTCTCATCTTTTTATGTTTCCTTTTCATATTTACCTCCTTATGATTTCTTATGGGGCTTCCTCTCTTCCCTGCCTCCAACCCGCCCCCCCTGGCAGGTTAGGGTACCGGGCATGGGAGGTGGAGGGGTTAAGACCTCCTCCTCCTCTCCCCTACCCACCTGAGAGACGGGTCCCCTGGTTTTCTCAACTTCTCCGATGCCCCTTTTTTAAATCCTTTTTAAACAAAGGGAAAGTTTTCAATATTGGCTTTCCCGAAGGGGGACCAAGTTCTACCTCCCCAATTAATGTCTTTAAACAAAGCTCTTCCCGTTTGAGGTTACACACCGGTTCTATGGGGGCCAACAAATAAAGGGGTTTACCTGCTTGAACAGAGACATCTCTCAGCTCTCCCGAAGGAGCAGATGGTAATGGCCTGTCGTTCACAGATGCTTCCATATGGGAGTGTGTCGTAAATATAGGTTTAACGGTGCCAAACTTATTTACCTTCTGTACTTCAATCAACATTACAGACATCATTTCCAGTATATGATCAGAACTTAGTACAGATTTCTCCAATAGGGACAAAATAGAGTATAACTTTTTTTCAATACAAAAAAGATATTCCGACATATTCAAACAACATTACAGACATCATTTCCAGAACATGATCAGAACTTAGTACCGATTTCTCCAATAGGGACAAAATTGAGTGTAACACAACACAATGCAACAAAGGTATTCTGAGGGGGCATCCTCCTCATCGTTTCCAGTCTTCGGCTGTGTACAAGACAAGAATACCTCATTAGCAGATTCCAAAGAAGAACCAATCAGATGACTTGTGCTATAATTTAGAGGGGGAAAATAGAGACGCCTAGGAGAAGGACTTACAATTAGAGAGTTCTTTTCATTAGATCTACTCATTGGGTGATCATCGTGAGGGTCTCCCCGACCCCTTATTTGGGCTTCTATGTCAATATCTGGGAGTGTAAAATCTTCCCCAAACCTTGATTTTTTTACATATCAACGCTCTCTTGACCATACTAGGATCATCTCCCAAAGGTTCTTCAGAACCACCATCCTGGCTTAATCCCTTACAAATGTCCCCCAGGGCAGGTATATCAGCAGTCGTGCAGTCGTGCAGTCTATCTTAGACCTATTCGGGGAAATGTGAGGCTGGTTCTGTTGGGCAACAAGGGCATCTGTAACCGCATTTGAGGGCAAAAAAGCATCGGAAGGTTGCTGAACTAGGCCATCCTGGGCACCTTCATTTATCTGAGTCCGGTTCCCAGCAGGAATACAATAGTCCCCCTGAGATTCCACATGGTCTGAAGGATAGGGCGTTGCTAGATGGGAGTTAGGTACCAATCCCTCTGGGACCACTGCTGCCATCTCAGGTACAATCCGGAACATCTTTCGGAAGAAACCGGTGATGACTGGATGGGATTTATAGCGAAGTTGCTGTAATTGTCTAGTACCGCTGTGCGATCTCCTGATTTTGTGCGTTTGTCTTGGTGACAAATAGATCACACACCCCGAGCGTAATTTTCTTGAGGTCATCTCATGCTTGCCTGCCTGACCGCCGCCTCCACTCACTCGCTCGGGACGAAACACTTCCACTTCCGCTTCCGGCCTCTATATCTGGATGTAATTGATAAAGTTCCAGCTAATTACTTATATATATGTACATCCTCTGATTTTCAGGGGCAACTGTAGCGCTACACGGCTCCGAGACCCCTGGCCCCGAGACCCCTGGCTCTTTGGTTCTACCCCTGCAGGTAGAAAATCGAGAAAATCAAGAACAAGCCTAGAGCAAGTAGAGACCAATGATGAAGACTTCAAGTTCTGCAACCGTTAGCTGCCCTTCCTATATTTGTTGCTGTATGACCAGATTTCCACCCCGGAGGTCAGTGTGTTGATCATGGTTCAAGATAGCTATCACGGGGTAGGGAGCAGAGGGTAGAGGGGGAAGCTTCGGCTAGCTGAGTCAGCCGGCCGATATCTTTGGCTCGTAAACTTCCCCGTAGAGAACCATAGGGACACGACCGCTACTCAACTCGCAGCGGCCTCTCCCCACGGCTCCACAAGCTAGCGATCACCCCCTTCTCAGGAGGTAAAAAAGCAAAGGGGGTGGGCGCAAGGAAAACAATGAGTGCACATGCAAGGAGCAGGACCCCCCAGAGGCACAAGCCACGCCGGCCTAAGGTCGACCGCCTCTGCGCCACCAAGAAGACCTAAGGCCTAGGCCTCCCCACCACACCAGCTCTTAAACCCTCAAGTCTCCTGGGTAAAGGCCCCCATTGAACAGAGCCTCCAACTCTGCATAGTCTTAAAAACACAGCGAAAAAACCACCTACCTCCTGGTAGGGCAGTAGGCAATAGGCAGTCAATCCGATCCAATTTAATCAAGCCAGCGGGGTGTGTGGGGGATTCACTGAGCTCTCCTGCAGCTCTTGTCCAAAGCCCAATGAGTCCTGAGGCGGCTGGGGCCCAGAGAACTAGAGAACTGGGGGCAAATGGGCAGCTAATTCAGGCCACCAAAAGCCGCAAACCACCGTCGCCACTGTCACCGTGACTATCACTGCAGGGAGGCTGGGCCGTCCCACATTGGGCCCTTGAAGCTTCTCACACCACACCTGCCAAACCTACCTTGCTCCAGTCACAGTCTACTGTAAGGCAGTAGAGGAGACAGTGATGACATAAGGCAGATGAACTGGTGAATGGATGAAGACAAATTGTAGGCAATAGACTTACAATGTTCCCAATGTTACTGAAATGATAGTTCTCATTAAAGCTATTTTTTTTATTGCTGGATGACTTGCTTGAGGTCTGATGCTGAGGGAGAGGCTCAGAGGGCCGAGTGGTCCTGATCCTGTCTTTCTTTTGAGTATAGAAAGAATAGGTTTTGTTAAAAGACCTTCACTGTTCTCAGGGGACAAGTGCTGTCCTGCCAGTTTGGCCTGGCACTTCTCATTGAGCTCCCAAGAATCATGCTCATCTTGGTCTGGACTCCCGACTGGACATACGATGCTAGAGTGGAGAATGCCGGGGTCACGGAGACTTTTCTAAGGCTGCTACTGAGCTAGGAGGTACATTTGCTAAGGACCGATGAGACAGGGGCTTTGGCTCTAGTATGTTATACCTTCCCCCTGCGACACCAGTGTCCAAGATTAATTCAGCCATTACACCTGAAATTGTATTTTTTTTCTGATTCTCAAACTATTTCTCGGTCATGGACAGGGATGTCATGCCTGACCTTTTACCGCCCCCAAAGGGACCCTTAGTTCTTGGAAAAGCATTCTATATTTTTCAAAAGATCTGAGCTTGGCTTAGTGGCCAGAGAGGGTTTGCTGCTTCAGAGACCATTGAAGAGGCTACAAATGACAGGGAAGCATTCTGGCAGTTTCCACATCGGAAACTAAAGTCAATGTTGAATGGGATTGTAGAATGTTGGTTTTGCCTGGTAATTTTCTGTCCTACAGAGAGCATGGTTAATGGTGTGAAGGTTGCCGAGAACCTGAGCCCTTTTCTAAGACTCCACGTTTCTCCACCATTCAAGAGTTGCCTTCATAAACAACCTACTTGTGGGTCGTCTAGCTGCCTGGGTGGGTATGTGGTGGCGTCCCCTCTTCCAACACAGGACTACCTTCGACCAGATCTGACCACAAGTGAACACCAACTCAGAGGCAGCCCCTTCCGCAGCCCGTATTCCAGTACATACCATGCTCAGCCTCCTCTGTAGTCACTGGGAAGTGAGACCTGGGCACTCTCTTAAAAATGAGTCCAAATGGCCATCCATCCTTTTAACTTTCCGGTTGCTGATGGCTGCCAATTAAGTTCTGGTTTCTCTTATGGTCAGAGAACACCTCTATACATTTAATCAGGTGACACATTTCTAAGCCATGAATACAAAACGGTGTCTTGTTTATACAGTTACATCGTCAAAGCTCCCTCCCTCTAATATTTCTATTAAAACAATTGCAGAACACTTTCAATTATTTCCCTATTTATGACAGAGATCTTGAAACAACCTTGATTTTCAGTGGAAGTTAGGTCGAGGACAGGACTGCGGCTTGACTATGATTGCAAACAGAAATGTTGCTATCGCATGGTAAACCGAGATGCCTTCATCAAACCAAGGTCAAAGGGCACAGCATGATAACCATGGCCAAGGGCTATATTAATCCCTGAAATAAGCATGGCGGAGCTGCTCCCACTACTTAGCGGAAACATCTTGGGACATGAGGCTATAACAAAGGCCTCACTTGCCCTGCAGGATGGTGGAATTGCCCGAGTTTATCTATACCACTGATTTTATGTCTGCTGTGTTTAATGATGTTTGCATTTGGCGTTTGGCCCAACTGTACCACTGAACCCTGTTTAAGAGCAATAATAAAACGCGTATAAACAATAACGCTTATTCCGAGGACGTTGTGAAATGATGCGTGAAAACACAACACAATTAAACAACACCACTCTGTTGTGTGGTGGAGGAGAAACATTCCGCAGGGGCTTGGCAACGTGGCCTGAACCATCACCAGCAACATTGATAAATGGTGACCCGGCGATTACATAATTGTGTTCTTTATCATGCTGACTCTTGTTCAGCTTGTCAATGCAAAGGACATACAAGACTAATGACTAATTCCTGTGAGGAAGCAGGGTAATTCTGCTTCCAAGTTTTCGCCGGCTAATGCCTTGCAGCAGGCAAGAGAAAGGAGGATGTGCACTAAATAAGTGTTCCTCATCAGAAGGCGCTTTTAAATATTGACACCAGAATAAAATGAGATGAGCCTTTCACTAATCAATCACATCTG
The DNA here is from genome assembly GCA_963921515.1 of Calotriton arnoldi. NCBI lineage: Eukaryota > Metazoa > Chordata > Amphibia > Caudata > Salamandridae > Calotriton > Calotriton arnoldi. The sequence continues at coordinate 596,330 of CAWUFW010004938.1, read as the reverse complement.
TCTTCAGCTGTTCTGTTTTAGTGCACACCCTTCAAACGTGCAAGCAGATTTTCAATACGTGGCAAGCAAAATACGGAAGAATCTCTGTTAACCCATAATACACATTTTGCAGACAAGCGTGCACTAAAAAACAAATCTGCATGAAATGAATGTAACTGTATCCCAAGTATCCAGTGTAGTTGCAGCTACTACTACCTAAGAGAATTTTAGTGTCGATTTCTTTTTTTGGATTATTTCAGAATATCTATTGGTAAAAAGATGCAGCATTCTTTCATTTTGCGATGTTTGCTATATTCCTTTTCTTTTTTTTGCTTACATCGGGTGATTGGGACTGGTTTACAATGTCTCCATGTGGTTGCAGTAGGAGAGGATCAAACCGAAGTTTCTATGTTTTGTTTATTGTAATTTGTTTTTTACTAGTTATTGCGAGTTTTGATTTTGATATTTTTTGTTGTAGTTCACTGATTCGCAGGTATTACTTGATAATTCATTGTTTATCTGTGGCTCTCTTGAAGTTGTAGATGTAGCCTGAATTGTTGCTTGAAGGTATCTGTCTCAGGTGGGCAGGCAGATGTTTTTTTTTTGCTGCCAAAGTACGAAATAATAGTCCATTGAGGACTGAGGGTGGTGGAAAATTAGCAGTGGCGGTGGTTTACGTCCTTAACAGAAGTAATCATTAATTGAGCAGACTCTTTTACCCTGGTGATTGTTTGTAATGTGTTTATTTGCAAGTCGTGCAACAGGCCCTCTATTGATGGCCTGCTGAAGTGTTCAATATTAACTTCATCTTTTGCTTTGTGTAACGTTTGATGGATTTCACACGTATTTGAACACAAAGGCCTATTAGCAGTAACAGTAGCCACCGTAGTAGTTATAGTTTAGTGTCAGTATAATTTCTAGAAAACACCCCTTTTATGGGAAGGCTGTGCAAGGTGTGAATAGTTTAGAAAATAGTAAGGTGCTTCCTTTTCCAAATTATTTTATTCAATTTGTTCAATCAATAGAAAAAATCATTGCAATTTTATTATCAAGACAATTTGTAAGTAAAAAGGTGGTCCCAAGTGACGCAACGGTGCAGTGCAAGTGAAATAAGTGAGTGTAAAGTGCTATACAATCTACGTACATGAATAGTGACTGATTCAGGATGCAAAGGTGGTTGGTACACACTCTGACACAGAGTGAAATGCTCCAGAATCAAAATAAAATCAGTACACTATTAGTGTGTCAACGTTTCGACCCTATGCATACAATTTAGACAGGGTCGTCATCAGGATGCATGTTGGGAAGCACCCAATTTGTAAGACGAATGTGAGACAGCTGGATATACTTTCAAGGGGCGCTGTTGTACCGGGCAGCTCAGATGTGGCAGGGAAGTAATTCATATCCATGGTCTGTGGTCTCCAGTCCAGTCAAAACTTGTATATGCCAGCATGGGAACCCTGGCCGAATTCGTACTGTATGGGGTCGATGGCCCTCAGGGATTCTTCAAAAATCTGTAATGAAGGGCAACCTGGAGCTCAAGGTTGTTTCAAAACACTGCACTGGATCAGTCATTGGATGTACAGACCTCAAGTAAAGAAAATCAACACTGTAGACCATCATTGTGTTGTAACCACATGGGGGCATGAATTAATGAAACCATCATGTACGAAAGGCCACTTGAAATGCTCAAGAAAATATTCCTCTGGCGAATACAATCACTTGTTAGCAGAGTCGATCATGTCATGTAACCTATCTGAAATGCTCTGGCATACACATCTGGCTGCAGCAAAAGCTGTTTGTATATGGAACCAATCTGTTAATGGTAAAACTGTTTTTTTACAAGAAAGTTGAGGTTCACACTTCCCGTTTGAGGGACCACTGTTTTGCTTTATTACTAGATTACCCAGGTCCCAGGGTTACTGGGTTGTCCTTTGTTCTTATATATATACCCTTTCCAAATTAAGCTGTTACTAGTCCACTATACAAATGTGTCATCAATGCCTCTGCATGAAATCCCATCAGATAGTGTGTTTCTACCTGTCTTTTCACTTTTTGGCTTCAGCATGGTTGCTAGCTGTTAGATGTGGAGCAAAACATTAATACTGCAATTTAAAATGATGTTTTTTTATCTTGGAGGTTGGACATATAGGTCAACCTTGATGTTGGTCTTATGTTCTATAATGGTATATATGAATAAAATCCTAATTTGAAACTCCTAGACAGAGAAAGCCATTAACAACAAGTTGAAATACTAAAGTAAATGTGCCCTGAAATATTTACCTTTGCAGTTAAATGGAGGCTACCTTTCATAGCTCTGGAATATTGTGTTTCTGGGTCAGATTGAGTGGCTTAGGGCCTGATTTATATTTCGGAGGGTGGCCCATTTCTACGCTCTGATTGAGATGCCACCTGCCTGATTTAGAAATGATCACCAAGCTGGTGGTAATTTCTAAAGCATTACTAGGAACCAACATCACAGCAGTTCCTGTAAATGGTTTTCACAGTTTGTTTAAGGCTCCGTCAAGATGACAGAGCCTTGCACCAAACTAGTTTCTTTTTTTATTTTCCAAAAGAAAATCCGAAGTGGAATTTTCATTTTGAAATTGAAAAAGATAATGTCTCACTCACCATGTGAGTCATCTCCCATGGTGAGGGGGGCATTTTTTTTTTTTACTGTTCCTTGCATTCAGGCTTTGCCTGGTTGGTGAAAGACAGTAACAACTGCTATATGTCAGCACATCCCAATTGAGAGGATGGACATATAGCCAATTTTCTGACAGCCTTCACTCCATCGGAAATGTTTGACTACAGCGGTGACGGAGTAGTCACAGTCATAGCCACACCTATGGTCCGCACACATATAAATCGGTTTGGAGGACCACTTTGTTGGCAGGGAGGGAGCAAAGTTAGTTCCCTCTTCACCAACATATAAATCAGCCCCTTAATGAGATTCGTCTTTGACACTGGAAGGCTGCACACCTTATCAGTTGTTAAGGACTCATTGAAGCTAGCTGTTGACCAAAGACTAAAAGTGGCACACACACACAATATCAGGAAGCAAGGGGAGGAGGCTACCTGGAGTTATTGCTTGGGCGTGAATCTAAGAATGGCCGCGCCAAAACCACACTCATTTCAGAAGCAGATCTGTGGAAGGCTTACTTACTTAGTAGAATATACTAAAAAGACAGTGCTAGCAGAAGGTGCTGAAATGTTTTTCATGCCAACAGTTCTCTATTGGTTATTTAGTTTACAACCACAGCCTTCTGCACCCTCACAACTTTGAGATGAGAAGATTTTGTGCAATCCATAAAAGACACACTTGTCTTGCTGAACCTGCCACCTGAAGCATCTTCAGGGACACCCTAATTTCAGCATCTTCAGGGACACCCTAATTTCAACATTACTCCAGCCACAATCATTCTTACCCTCTTTATTCTATATGGCTTCTTCCCTAGAGAAGTAAAATTAACCTAAATGAAATCACTCCTCAACAACAAACCCCACTAAACATGTGAACTTCACACCCACTGCCAAAATACATTTTTTTGGGCTAGCAACTTAGGAGAGTTAGCCTTAAAAACTATTAATCCCTTAACTCCTTTCCCACCATAGGCAACACTGATTCCTCATTGACGGACACGTAGGACATTTTCCAATTAAGAGTTGACAAGAATGAGGTGCCAGCACTTCTATTTGACCTCTCAATGGCATTTAACACATTCCACTATCCAATCACAGTAGAAACTTAGGGGCAGATTTACAAGCCCCTTGTGCCGCCGGTGCATCACATTGAGTGACGCACCGGTGGCGCAGCCTGCTAAGTGATATTTACAAGAACAGGTAAAGTCACCCTGCGTGACTTAACCTGTGCTTGTAAATATCGCCCCTGTTCACGCAACACTTTGCGTGTTAGGGGCATGACATGGGTGTTGCTGTGGGTGTTCCCACGCAACACCCATGTCCACTGATGCATTTCCAGATTTACGAGAAATCGCAAATCTGGAAATGCGTCAGAATGCTATGCCACCCTAGGGGTGGCGTAGCGAGGTGCAACGAGGAGAAATGTTTTCATTTCTCCTCGTTTTCTTCCTCTTTCAATGCGTGCTGCATTCTACAGCACACAAGGAAGAGGAAATCACCTCAATTGATTGTTTTTGTGCAGGAAGGTGCCCCTTCCTGCACAAAAACAATCTCCCCACAATGCAGGCATCATTGCACCATGGTGCCACACTTTCCATACAGTCAGATCCCCTGAAGCACATTTGTATTTTCCTCTGGTTCCATCAGAGGGTCCGGGCCACCATTGCACTTGTAGTCTCTTAGGTATATTTTACTAAGGTTATACATCAGGATGTCCCAGCTTTCATTCTATAAAGGCTCCTGTGAGTCAAAATGACTTTTGCCAGTCTCTTTGAGTGCCTGCTAACATGGGCCCAATTGCCCCATTGTTTGCCTGTCCACCTCTGCAGGTTCACCTCCAAACTTTTTGCCTTCATCATTCCTATTTTCTGAACCCGTTTTTGTTGGCTTTTTGCACTCTGTGCACTTTACCACTGCTAACCAATGTTAAAGCACTTGTGCTTACCCCTGTAAACAATGAAAAATTGGCTTACACCCAATTGGTATATTTAGTTTACAAGTAAGTCCCTTATTAAAGTGGTATACCACATTGCCAGGGCTGGTAATTTAAATGCTACTAGTGGGCCTGCTAGTATATGTACACAAGGGAAACCCAAAGATCGTACGGGACCAAGGGTACTTGAGTAATTCTAGAGACAACGGCCCCTTAACAAAAAATGAAATACAGTTGTTCTGGATACAAAAATCAGTTCCATAAACAGATTCAATGATCAGAGTTTTGAATTTTATTACCACAATTCGATCAAAAATTTGAATTACCCCAGCCAGAATAATTTCAAAAACCAAAGATCAAGAGAGCAAACCAACAATGAACTGAAACAAACAATGAGCAAAAAACAATAATGCACAGAAAACCAGGTGTTAAAAACTGAAAATAAAAGACATATAGATATATACAGGCAAGCAAACAGTGACCAACATTAATATAACACCTTTAGGTCACTTCTTATTAAAAGCAAAACACCACTGCACCCAAAACAAATATACTACAAAACATAGTGTACCGGGTCAGAGTGTATGTCGATGACATTTCGATTCCATAAAAATATGGGATCATCATCAGGACTGAGGATCAGTTGCTTGGCATGGTATCAATTGATATATTACATGAAGCACCTGATTTTTCAACAATCTGTAATTAAACAAACAACAAGCTTTTTCAACACAATTAGTGCCTGTTCATGAGTATCATACAAAGATGAAGCATCTTCAAGGTAGTGCACTGCTGTATCCAAAAATTGCGGCGGATTTGGAGGAAATCAAAATATATGCCCATATAACAATACGATCAATTTTAGTGCTGCTTCTATCGACACGCGTTTTCAATACGATTCGAGAGTAAACCACAAGTGGGAATCAATGCCTTAATAGAGAAGTGGTCCCGAATGAAAACGTATTCGTGTCATGCTGACCCGATAGCAATGTGCAACTCCGACCAACATCGTAATGAGGCCCTTTGTGTGGAATTTGTTTTATAAATTACCTCACATTAATGAGTAAGGCATTATGCAGTACAAGTTGTTGTGCTAAATTAATGGAGGCATGCTAGCCAGTGCATCGAGTACTTACCTACTCTCTGCAGTCCGTAGATGGGGAAGCTGTAGTGGACAATTATCTTACTTTAATTTCAATGGCCCTGCTCTTCTTAAATACTTTTTACATTCTACCCTGACTCCAAAGAGGCAGATGAATAATAAATAAGATACTAGGTCAAGCACATCACGTATAAAACACGGATATCCGGTCTGCCATAAGTAGATGGTAGGGAAAACAATGCACTGCATTACACTGAAAAGAACGGAATTATAGATTGTATTTACCACGTTCGTCACAGAGTATCCCATATGCCAAACATGAAATAAGACTTTTAGTCCCACTTTACTCACTGGCCTCGCCCTCCCCCATGAATTATTTCCAACAAATGAATTCGCTGGGCAGTTAAGGAAACTTGACTTACTCAACTGCAGGGTAAGGTAGAGGGATTAGGCTGTGTAGGTAGAGCTTTTGCTATAGAATAGCAGGGTATCACCGATCATAGTCATGTCCCTAATCTTTCTCTTATTCAGTCACCGTAGTTGACGAAAGCTGAAAGGGAAAAATTTGAACAGGTGTAAATCTGTTATGGGAAACCATGAAATATATTTATGAATCACTTCACATTGCCATAAAAATGTGACACATGCCAAGAATGGATTTTTCAGCTTTTTGGTGGGCTGGGACAGAACAACTTAGGAAAGAATAAAGGAGTGAAGTACGCAGAGGTGACTGAGTGGGCGAAGGAAATCACACTCTATATGTTTGGTTTGTAGTGCATTGAAAACTTTGTAAATGCAGCATTAACTGAAGCAGACACACATTGCACAGCCAACACTGCAGTCACAAATTGAACCATACTGCAGTTAGGTCATGGGTGGTGAAATGCTGTGGGCAGGGAGGTGGGTGATGAATGATGATGGGTGGGATACATATCTGACTTGCTTAACAAATACAGTGAGTCAAGGTAGTAGACCAAAAATTAAAATGCTCCCCACTTTGAACCTTAGCTTTGATAATCATAAGACCAAGTAGGCAAAGTAGTTGAGCAGCATGGCCCTCTCCAGAAAAGCTCCCTTGTTTATTCATCCAAGCAATTATTCATTCATCCTTTCATTGTTCTATATTCACCCATAGCCACCATGATTTAATCTTTACTTTCTCTCATCCAGTCTTTCTCCAAAATTTCCAATCCATCCATTCATTATCCCCCCTTTCTTTCAACCATCCTTTCACCCATCCATCCATTTACCCAATGCCCACCCATGCATCCTTTCACCCTCCCATGCATCATTTCACTCAGATACCATTTCACCCATCCTTTCCTTTAACCTCCCATTCTTTCCTGTTTTCATCAAGACATACGTTTTTGCGTTCATTTTGTGAGCTCTTGCCCAGTTTCAGATAGAAGAGGCCATATGAACTCAACCACCGCTGTAGTTGCTAAAGCGGGGGATTCACCATCACAAGTCACAACAACACCCTAGTAGCTGGTGAGTATAATAGTAATAGTCAATAAGCAAGCAATGTGACTTACCACCGCCCCCCCCTTCCCTACTGCCACTTTTCATTCTCCAACTTGCTCTTCTCCTGCAGCGGAACTTGAGTCAGCACTGTTGGTCTGTGTGGCTAGAAAAAAATATTACACATTTTTTGGATGCCAGATACGCCTCCCCATAATTTCTTTAATCAAAAAAGTACAACTGCAATACATCAATACAGTTCGGTTAACAGTATCTTCTATCAAAAATATCACTCTGGGCATTTTGTTGGTTGACAATGTTAAAAAAGCCAGGTAGTCTAAGCAATCAAAATCATTGGGTAATGGAGGGGCAGAGCTATAGCCTATGATGATGAGGGGACTCTGATTCATTGAAGTGCAATGAAGGGGTGGAATAATGGTCAATGATCGGCATATGGTGTTGTTTGGCAAATGCAAAGGGACCTCATACTTAACAGACATGAAAAACTGTCATGGAAACTGCTGGTATGCTGTATAATTGAATTACACAGCACTCTGTTGTTAACTGTTAGAGAATGAGCAAGAAAAAGAAAGCCTTCTCAACAAACATGCATTGTGAATATTATTTATAATTCTAGCTTACTTACGCCTGCAATCCTCACAGTAGACAGTAGAGTACCAAAAATCTGTTCTTAGTCTTACAGTTACACAAAATATTTAGAGGAGAGGGAAAGATTACTAACAAAGCAATAGAAAACTACGGACTAGTACAGACAGAGAAAGTCAGCTACAAAACAAAAACATGGAATATGGGAAAAAAAGGATAATGCAGGGACAATAAGAATTAAGCAGAAATTGGATAGGGGAGTTGGAAAAAAGGAGACAAGATAAAAAAACTAGGCAAAAATAAAAATGGTATAATAGTGTGCAGGGGTAAAAGTTAGGAAAATAATATTAATAAATAATAGGACTTATTGGGGTGAGCAGAGCCCTTGGCAGCGGCGCTGGTGGTCGGTGCCTCTTAACCAGCTCCTCCTGGACCCGCCTCCGAGCTGCCCCTCTTCTTGCCCTTGGTTGCTGATGTAAAAAATAAAGAAGATTAAAAAAAAATAGGTTAGTGGTACTGTTAATCTCCCCAAAATCATGACAGGCAAACGCAGTAACATTGTGCTTTTCTAAATCAGATCACTCATAGTACTAGTATCAACTACTGTCCAGTTGGTCATACTAATCCTAGAATCCCTATTCCAAATTTCCTTAACAAAAACTACATTTGGAACTAATCTATTGCAATGAAGGTTCTTTGATTCTATTATCATTTCTCAACCCCCTTGATGGACCAACTCAGTCTCCCTTTTTCGCAAAGCATAGATGCATACTACACATCACTGTGAGATTGCTTGGGACTGTATGAGCTACATAAAGAAAATCACAGAGAACGCTAACTGATATCACTAATTGACAATGGTGGCAAGAGAACAGAGGAGTCTGCAATGACTTCTTGAATAATCAGCCAAAGCGAGCGCCGACGAGTACGATTAAGTAGAGCAGAGCACCTCCTAGTTCAAACTGGATCACATAATATGCTTAACATAAACTAAACTTAACTTACCTCTGAGTGTGAGTAACATGCTATTCGGAAAATAAATGTTAGCATTGTAGAACACAAACACCCCAAATAATTGCTCACCGAGCCCCGCAATCTCGACACTTAGTAGGTTGAGCAGCTCCTGATCCATTCCAGGATATCCGCCCAGCGGTGTACCAGCTGCTGCTGGGTGCGCTGGACCTGGGTGGTGCGGTGCACACACCAGCGCACCCTCACCCTACACAGTCAGCGCTCCCACACACTCCCAGGCCTGCTGCCAGCATGGTGGGGAGGTGGCGCTGCACAAAGAAAATGAGTGCTGCCACCTCTGTCTCCTCTGTCTCACAATAAATTGCATGAGGCTGCACACCTTGGCGTTGCAGCCATCCACAGGGTAGGTGGCTGCTGCTAGCTGTTTGGGGGGACCTGGTGCTGTCACTCTCCTGGTCACTCTGCTCTGCCATGGCGCTGAGTGGGGGACACAGACACAAAAACACAATAAATGAAAATGAGGGGTAGATTGATTAGAAGGGTGGAGGATTGAAAGGATTGGGAAAACATTCAAAAACAGGCCCAGAACCACGAACAGAACAGAGAAAACAAGATGGCCGCACCAATGCAAACAGCATGGTGCTGTTGGCACATGATTTCCAATGTGAGTACGCGTTATGCACTGCGTACGATGTAAAAACATAACGTGAATGAGCGGGCCAAGTAGCCCCGCCTGCTTGCGGAACTCCATGTAGAGGGCGGAGTCTTTGGACAACCCCAAGGCGCTCTGTGTAGCACAACTCCGCGAACTGCGCCCGAGCCTATATTTGATTGCATTTTTAAAACGGTAACAGAGCTTAAGTACAATGTTTAAATAAGTCTAGAAATATTTAAACATTGCCAATTTGATAGAATAATTGTGAAAAATTCTGAGGGGGTCCTGGATGATTTATTTTTTCATGGAGGGGTGCTGCATTAAAAAGTTTGAAGACCACTGACTTAGGGGGAGATTTTCAAAAAAGTCGCGCAACACAGCACAGCCCCCCGCAAGACTGCGCCGCATTGCGCGACAGGGAGGGAGCAGGAGAGCGCCATATCTTCAGAGATATGTCTCTCTCCTCCCCTTTCCCTTGCGCCAGCGCTGATTTCAGCTGCCGTGCGCCATGCACACACTTTAACGCCGCAGCGCTAGGGTGTGTGCATGAGTGTAGCATAGGTTTTGTACAGGAAGGGTACCCTTCCTGTACAAAATACTATGCAAGGCACGAAGCAAAGCTTTTCCCACTTTGCATATGTGCTGCACAGTGCAGCACGCATGGAAAGTTGGAAAAGAATGGAGAAATGAAAGCATTTCTCCTGTTAGCGCCTCCTTTGAAGGGGCGTTAACTCTTGGCGCAAAACCATGTTTACAAATATTTGTAAATATGGTTTTGCGTCAAAAGGCATGGGTGGTTGCATGGGAACGCCCATGTACCACCCATGTAACGCCCCCTCAGCGCAAAGTAACACAAAGCAGTGCTTCGCGCTGCCTTGCGCTACTTAAAGAATACTTTCCAGCGCAAAACAAGGTTTGCACTGGAAAGAAAATAGCAACAAAAAAAAATTGCGCTGGTTTGCGTCACTTTTGTGACGCTAAACCAGCTCAAAAGTTTTGAAAATCTCCACCTTAGAGTGTTAATGGCCAGTGCCCACCTTTGAAGGTAAGGCTGCTGCTGTGCCACTAGAGTAAGAAGCTCTGAGATAGTTACACGTGAACATGTGAGTACATTATATGGGCTGCATCTGAGATAAACATGGACCTCCAAGTGTAAATATACAGTCCATAACATCTCACATACACATCTTATGGCACTTTAAGATTTGTTATATGTCCTGGCTCAACTCAGAATCAGATTCCAGGCCTTTAATCCCCCTACTGGGTCTAGTTAATTACTCTGCTCCCCAGAAGAGGGATGCAAGGCCTCCCCACACAGTAGAGCAATTAACAGTGCTTCACCCAGTTCCTGGGAAAGGAAGAGGTTGGCAGGAAATCTGTATCTGTTAATTCGTTTGTCAAGCAGCACCTGGGGCGAAACAGCCCAGGTCTACTGGAACAAAGGAGGAGAGCCAGATCTCTAAAGACAACACAGGATGCGCTCGCATTTGAAATTTCTGAATAGACATAAATAATCCCAATTAGATCCCATAATGTGTATTCCTTGCGGTTCACTTTATAACCGGAAAGGAATGTTACTCACCGATTCCCTATATAATAACAATCCACCTGATATATATTTGAGTTCACCTTAATATTATCTTTCACAATTCCTGTAGGTAATGGGAAGTCATCCCTATGAAATAAACGTGAAGACCATTTAAAAACTAGCGATCCCCACAACATCGTATCACCATCTACAGACCCGTCACATACCCAAAACTGTAGACCTACCGTAAAGGTATCAATCGTCCCTGAAATGATTTTGAGTTTACGAGGGAGTACGCTCCTGTCTTGGCATTCCATCCGAGCGCCATTGCTAGCAAGATTTAAAACAAAGGCAGCGAGGAAGGATTAAGATTGTGTGAGGGCTCTAATGTTAACGTCGGCCCTGCTTAACAAATGCGGCCACCATCTTAGCTAAAAATACACCACATTAAAGTCCACTATCTTGCAATCTTAACATATTCCTATGGGATATCTTTTGTCTCTTTGTTTCAGTGCCCTAATGTGTTCACTCACCCTCTCTTTTAATGCTCGTATTCTGCTCACTATGTAAATGTGATCACATTTTTATGCAATGATGTACAGAACCATACTTCGTTTTGCAATTGATTTTGGAACGAATGTCATAGCTCTTTGTTTTCTCCCTTCTAAACCTCTTTGGGGCATATTACCAAGGATTTGAGATAATTATCGCAAAGCGCGCTTAGCGCTGTTTTTTTTATCGCCGGCTATCGCTGAATTTCATCGCGGAGATAACGCGTTATTATCAACGCTTATCTCCAAGGCGATAAAAAATCCAGCGATAGCGGCGAAACCCAGCAATAGCGCGAGAAATCCAGCGATAAATTCACTGCGCTAATGGAAAGCTTGCTAATAGGCAGGTGAGGACTTAACCTTACAATCCACCTCCCATTGACAAGATGGTTAAATCAAGTTTTAATCAGGTGTTTAATTCCAGCGATAATCGCGGTTAGCGCGACTTTTTTTATCGCTTCGCAGGCATTGATAATAGGGGGAAGTTGTGTTTACGACTGTTTGCAGTTGCTTTTAGTTGGGAACGCCTACTTTGCATGTCATTAGCGATAATTATCGCTGACATGCAAAGCGGTAACAAAACGGCCGCTATCGCCATTAAGCTGTCGCTAACAGCTGTTAGCGATAGCTTGCTAATAGGGCGATAAAAATATCGCCGCTTTATCGGCAAAAAGTGCCGCTAAAGTGGCGATACTGCCCTTGATAATATGCCCCTTTGGGGCATATTACCAAGGATTTGCGATAATTATCGCAAAGCGCGCTTAGCGCTGTTTTTTTTATTGCCGGCTATCGCTGGATTTCATCGCGGAGATAACGCGTTATTATCAACGCTTATCTCCAAGGCGATAAAAAATCCAGCGATAGCGGCGAAACCCAGCAATAGCGCGAGAAATCCAGCGATAAATTCACTACGCTAATGAAAAGCTTGCTAATAGGCAGGTGAGGACTTAACCTTACAATCCACCTCCCATTGACAAGATGGTTAAGTCAAGTTTTTTTCAGGTGTTAAATTCCAGCGATAATCGCGGTTAGCGCAACTTTTTTTATCGCTTCGCGGGCATTGCTAATAGGGGGAAGTTGTGTTAGCGACTGTTTGCAGTTGCTTTTAGTTGGGAACGCCTACTTTGCATGTCATCAGCGATAATTATCGCTGACATGCAAAGCGGCAACAAAACGGTCGCGTTCGCCATAAAGCTGTCGCTAACAGCTGTTAGCGACAGCTTGCTAATAGGGCGATAAAAATATCGCTGCTTTATCGGCAAAAAGTGCAGCTAAAGTGGCGATACCGCCCTTGCTAATATGCCCCTTTGTCTTATCACATGCTCATTTACACATAGTACAGTGGCCACATTTGAAGAAACCTAGAGTATGATGCCTCATCCAATGGTCATGTGGTATTTTTTGTGTAGGATAACTGGGACTCAGTAGAGCTCTTAGAGATCGACCCCTGTGAAAAGTGATGTCAGGTCTCGCTGAAGTAAAGTCATCCAATGCTCTATCTGCACGAAAGATGTGTCAATATTTTTGCATGCTTTTACATAATAGATTTTACATCCAGGTGAAGTCCGTAATAAACGGATCCGTACAGGTTTGTCTTCCTTTTGAGTCCTTTCTCTCAATGTATCCTTCCTATTTATTTTAAGAATCTTATTTTGCGCTGCTCTAGTGGTCTGTGTACCATAACCTCTTTGCGTAAACTGCATCTCCAGATCCTGTATACAGTCTTGGAAATCTAATTCATGACTGCAGTTATGTCTTGCATGCATCATCAACATAAAACATTTAGATAGAATGGCCAAGCTTCACAAGGTTTTAATGGTGGGGAGTGGGGAGTCTGTTGGCATGACAATTGTCTTTTTTTCCACATAATTATGGTGGGCAATTAAATTGCGCACACATTTTTTTTTTTTTTTTTTTTTAATACTGAAGTGGACTTGTACACTTGTTGCATTGGTTGACTGGTAATGGAAACATTAGGTTCTTCACATGAGTCATGTTAGCCATGTGGCAATGAGTAAACTGATGGAGTTTTGTGAAACAATGCACCTGGGTTCCCACTGTCATGTCACAAAATATGTGGAAACATAAATACCATACACAAATGTCACCACAATTTGGGTGTTTGATTACATGGGTATGACATATAGCATTATAATTAAACTTTTTCTGTTTTTTTTAGCCTTGATGAAGTCGCCCTTATACGACAAAACACATGATGGCTAAAAAAGAAGAGGCCAGTGGCTGAAAATAAAAACACCAAAATAATATTCTTGTTGATTATTATACTGTCATTTGAACTGTGGACGTGTGCTTAAGCCTGTGTGACTTTTCCTTCAATCTTTGATTGAGTTTGGGGGGGTTGGGGTGAATCTCCCCCCTTGTTAAAGCACCAGGTTCCTATCAAATCACCCATCTCCAAGTGCATGTTGTAGATGCATTTCAGCGAGCTGGCGTTACTAGCCCACACCACCTTCCCGAATAGGCCTGGACTGTTCTGCTTTTCTACCCTGAAAGAGTAAGGGCTACAACAGGGTGCTTGGTTCCCAGTAGCAAGAAAATTACTGACTTATTACTTGTATAAGACTCACATCTTTTGCAACTAATAACCCACTTTCTTACAATAGTCAAAAGTTTTAGAAAGTTGGCGAAAACATAAAGGTCTGGGTTGACGTCATGCTAATTTGGCCCTGGTATTGGAAACTATACTCCTGCGGTGTGATAGGATTGTCTCCAACACACCTAGCAGATATGCAGATAGTAGGATTAGTGACGCCCAGTCTCTTCTGCACATGTAACGTGGAAGGAGGCTGATGTCAATTTATGCAGTACAACAAGTAATTTAACTTTATCTGGTATTGTTTGTGACTTAAGGCTTACAATAGGGTGGAATTTCTTCAAGGACATTCATACAACAATACTGTTTAGTTAATACCTTTGTTTGACATCCTCCTCCATTTTCACAAGTAGTTTCCCTCTTACTTTGAGGGATTTTTTCCTGCGGAATTTATTCATGGGGTCATAACTTTCCAATTAAAGTACTTGCAGTCACTATCTACATACTGCAATCTCCATTGTGACTTCTTTAGGGCCAGAGAGTTGTTTTCTGGCCTTGTTTATGTGGGTGGAAATTATTGTGAAATGTTTGCTACTGCTTTCATTTTGCACACAAATTCATACAATTAGCTATTGTGCTTATTTGCACTGATCTGCGTCACTTTAGTAGGTATGGGGTAGCGTTAATGGCTATATGTAATGGTGCTGTTCTCGTCACTGAAAGCTCACTCTGCATAAAATATTGTGTTTCTGTACAGTGATATTCAAATTTTTCAAAAGTGTTTTGCAGCTGCGCACCTGTGAAATCACAAAAACCATGAAAAATATCCATGGTGGGGAACCAGAGGCTATAGGGCCTCAAGGGGTAGCTGGCCTCCAAACTGAACCTGTTCCACACAAAAAGCCACCCAAGTGATTTCATTATCAATTTATAATTTATCACATTGTGTAAATTTTCATACTTTCCAGCCTACTCTTAGACACACACACAAATGTGTGACAGGATGTCCTCACACACCACCAGGAGTCATGCTTCCTCATAGGACATCTCCACACTCTCCAAAAACCCAGTTTGATGGAGAGCGGACGTACGCCTTGTAATCACTTAATAATACCTCAGGATCCATGAATGATACGATTAAAAGCCAATGTGGTGACCCAGTCTGGCTTTTTACTATATAGGGTCCACTTTGTATTATAAACTGGATGTGGGGAACAGGGAACTAGAACCCCAGTGCACATGTCACCTTTTGGCACAAAATATCTTTAAAGCGAGAAAGTTGATTAACGCAGCTGCTTGCAACTCTTTGTATCATATATCACCAGTTAAAGTCATATGAGCACCTGCAAAACACTGTATTAAATCTGGATTCTGGAATCCAAACAACTATATGTGATGGATCACTTCTATCTTCACAAGGAGGCTTCAAAGAATCACACTCCCATCCATTCATTCATTATCATCCATCTTAGAAGTGGACATCCATAAAGACTTAATTATTGTACCCATTAAGTGTTATCTGCTCCCCTTCTCACATAGTGTCAAATCTTTCACCCTCTCATGATATAACTATGCGGATGAAATTTATATCATTCTGAAGCTGGACAAATGAATGGACAAAGACATCTCAACTTTTGACTGTTGCCTGCAAGAAGTAGCACAATGGACGACCTGCAACCACCTAAATCTTGATGCATCAAAAACAGAAATAAAAATGGAAGGAAAAAGGAATACCACACCTCCATGCTCCCAAGGAAAGTGGATCAACTCCCACCACTCCTTGCAAGGTCAGAATGTAACCTCTGAGTCATCATGGACATGGATCTATTCCAAACAGGTAACTGAGATAAATAAATCAACTTTCCAGCCCATCTATGCCACGACTAGACTGAAAGGCAAAATCAACTGTGAGAAAAATGATTAAAACATCCCTATACAGCAGATGGCTGCAAATAGAATGGGACCATGGAGTCATGGTTGCATCGTGGTTCCCATCTTGCTCTCAAAGCAGTTTCCTAGCCTGTAGCTTAATGGGGAAATACTACAGTGGCAGAATGGCAGAATAATCAGCCTGACCTTGTTTCATGCCATAAGCCCTAGTGGAACTTTTCCTGAGGTACCATCTGTGGGCCCAGGACACCTTGCACTAGTATTCTCCTGAGTATTGTATGTTAATGTTAAACCTCATGGGGTTCCTACTTTGCTTCTGTAAAGACAGGTACAAATCCAGTAAATTTTACAGACTCTTCTGCACTTTTGAACATGAGACCATTTTGCTCAACCTCTTCAATCTGGCCATAAGCATTTGCTCCAATGCCATCTTCATTTCGCATCAGACAATAAATAGTGTAGACCCTCTCTTCTTGCAATACAACCTTTGAACCTATCTGAGAATGAGGAACCTAACACCAAAGGTTGCACCTCTAAATACTAGTTGCGGATACCAAGAAATCTTGCATTGGTGGTGTAATTATTTTTACTACAGCCTCCACACTGAAAAATGTTAGTTTAGTTTTGGGTGTGCTTCTCTATACTAGTAGGGAAAGGGTTTCTTAAATGGCCTGCATTGCCTTGTTATTTGTGGCACAAAATCTTTGGAATACATCACTACCTCATCAGTATTCCTGCTGCAGGGGTTTAGCCCCTTCTTCTAAAACAAAGCCCCCTCCTTCCCTTTTCAGACAAACTGTGCCCATTCAGAATGTCCAGACCTTCCTCACATTTGTAGAGACTGAGTTACGCATTTCAGAAAGGCCTGAGAAAGGACAATCTTTGTTCTCTAGATTAGGAACAATGTATGTGTGTTATGCAATTGAATGTCTTCTCTTCACTTCAAACTGTGAACTTGTAGTAACCCCTTGATGCATCGATCTGGTTACAAATCCAGCCGTTTAAGAAGGAACAGCTCTCTGTTACAGGAGGAAGGGCATTCTTTAGATGCCTTGAAGGCATCAACAATCCTATTTCTTTCTTTGTATGATTCCTGGCAATCACTTCATTTGATGAAACTAGAAGGCAATGGATTTGAAGAAAAAACTCATTTTACAAACATCTGCATTGATACAGTTTAATATATGTCAGTTTCAAAATGTGTGAAAACTGCAGACACATTCCTACTTTTATCTAGTGAACTCTAGAAAGAAATACAATAATCTAACTGCCATAAATTATTAACTAGAACAAAATATTCAGAAAAATGAGAACAGAAAAGGCAGTGCTCCGTTTAATTGTTTCCAAAAATGTGGTGGGTGGAATGCTTGAATGAATCTCAGGCACTGGTAATTACATGGGCCGCATCCATGTCCATCTGTTTCTTGCTCACCTTGCCACCTTAGATCGGAACTAGCCTCTGGAAAATCAGCCTTGGATTTGCTCTATTTAGGATCAGTCCAGCCGAACAGCCAGGCCTGGGGCCCTCTGACCTGCAACACAAGCATACTACACTGGTGTCTGCCTACTTGGGCCTTGTCATTTGCCCTCGTCCTATTCCAATAGGAACAGTCCAGTCGGAGATGCAAGGCAAGGCCTGCTCAGTACCAGAACAAAAGCAACCCAAGACTAGTTTTGCCATATTTGAGCCACATCAGCATGATGCATCTTGGTTCTAGAAGCACAGTGAACACGGGACCCACTTTTGTCTGTACCCATCACACTGTCACACTGCTGTTAAAGCAACAGTTGAAATTCTCACCTTGAATTCGCATTGCACATTGTCTGCTGACTTTAAACATAGGCGTTATAACATCCAACTTATTTGTAATAAATGATTACAGTAGAATGGCTATGTCATGCTCGTGTTAGTGCACATCTACTCTGTAATAAGATAATTAAAGACAACTTTTTGCACCAAAATTTCATTCTTCCATGTAGTTTAAAGGTATCATAACATCATAATAAAATTCTATCTAGATGACTGGCTAATAAATTTCTTTTCCACAAACCATCTACTTCAGGATTCAAGGTGGTTGTGCAACCCTCTCCTAGAGCAAAGCTTTATCAACAGTTTGACCAAATCTTTTCTTCCCTCACCTTCATTCTGAGGGGCATATTCTCAAGGAGCTATCGCCAAGTTATCAGCACGTTATCGCAGCCAATTCCGCGAGAAAGTTATCTCCCCATTCCCAAGCTGGTGCTAACAGCCCATAACACCAGTTTACCTGCGATAGCAGTCGCAAAAAACATCGCCACAGATGCCCCCGGCAACTAACACTAATGATATGCAGAGTAGGCGTACCCCTGCAAAAAGCCGCGACAACACCACTCAACAACATTCTCAACGACCAGCCAGATCCGCGATAAGATCACAAGACATGCAATAAGGCGCTTAAGCAGCAGGAAATTAACACCTGCTCTTACCTGGTGCAAAGTCGGACGACAACCTGCAACAGACAAGGGAGCACAGCCCATAGCCACACATGAAGAACAACAGATGCCATGGAGCCACTCACCATGCATCCCGGAGCCCTGAGAGGGCAACAACACCCACCGCCAGCACATCCAGGAACCCCCCCGGGGCCCCACTCCGGGCACCCCCCACCCACACCCGGACAAAGATATGTCACATCAACCTCACGAAATCATAAACAAAACAATGTGCCCGATGTCGCACAATAACAACACCTAACCTACATGTGTCGTCAGAAAAATGAGAATCATCCATCCATCTTAGACTCAGCAAATAATTAGTTTCATACAGAATAAACACAAAATAACTATTTTGAAGAGTCATGGCGGGTCCACCCAGGACAATCTGGAAGTCACAGCCTGCAAAACAAATTTCCAGATAAGAAGGTGTGTCATGCGCTCATCAAAGGACAGGGAGAGCCAGCAAAAGTGAGAGAGAGAGAGAGAGAGAGAGAGAGAGAGAGAGAGAGAGAGAGAGAGAAAGAGAGAGTGAGAGAAAGAGAGGGAGAGGGAGAGGGAGTGAGAGAGAGAAATAGAGATATTGTACAAGGAGCGCAAGGCCAATCGGGCTCCTGGCTCATACATGCCAACTGTTGTGTGTGTATCGCTATTGGCGCACACTAAGTCAAAGGCCTGGCATCAATAGCAACGCGAAGGCCACATCACATTTCAAAAATGCAAGCAGTAGTCAGACCAACATCAGGAATGAAAGCTCTATTGTCTCAATACACAAGGCTGAAGGACACCTGAACCCCCGACCTTGGTCCTGAATGCGGCTGGTACTCCCTGCGAGAGATACCAAACCAGATCGTGATGACTCCCACACCATGAACTGCGCGAATGAATGACCAACGTGTCCACACCCCACACACTTGTCCCTGCCTGAGGCACACCTGCTTGGGATGCCCCTGACACATAAGTAAGAAACAACCCATACGCCCAAACGTTGCACACAAACACGACTCATCGCTCCGAGCAGTGGCATCTCATCCACACAACTGCTGCCTGTCAGAAGTGTGCCGGTGCTACGAGACCAACAAAGGCAATGGCTGGCAATCCCGGGCAGATGCACAACCCCTGTCACGTGGAACTGTACCGTGCACGAACGGTGCATCTGTTGGGATCACTGCCACTGGCAGTGTTGCGCATCAGTTACCATCTCAGTTACCGTCTTGCGTACGTCACCTGCATCCAGCCCTGGTTCCACTGTCGATCATGCACATTCGAGTGGCCCATGGATATCTGCCTATCCAACACAACGGTAGCTGAACTGGATTATGACATGTGTGTGCGCCCCCTATTGGCCCACGAACAGGAGTGTAACCGTGACACCCGTGCATGGGATGCCTTGATATTTGGCGTATGTGCAGGCAGTTGGGCATGGGAGATTGCACGACTCCTCGTGTGCAGTGACCACATCGAGGCGCTCCCCTATTCGGCTGTGTTGCAGATTGGTGAAACGGTGTGGACGGAGCACAGCTGCCCGGACCAGGTAATGGATTGGCTCGCCCTCGCGTACCTTGACCTCGACAACGATGTACTCTTGGAACAGGTTGCCCATGAAGCAGCGCTCGCATACATGGACGAGTAGCTATGTTCCTGCAGCCACAATTGATTGTCACCCACAGCACAGGTCCCCACACCTTGTAGCATCTCAGAGGAATTTCCACATATCCCACCACAACAGTGGACATGTCTGCCTTCGCCTGGACTCAGAATGCATGTGGGTGGACCTACGCGTCTGTACACACACCTGTGCAAGGTGATGCAGTCCCATGGGCGGAGCAGCACAGCGTCGCCTGGCAACTTTCCAAAAGCGGAAAAACTGCTGGGGGGAGAGTACACACATGGCAATGTAGCACGACATGTGACCTTGTAGGATCCCTTCACCTGCTCACTGTCAGCAGAGCACACAGTCAGCGCAGTCCGGTGCTACAGCATTATGCAGATCCCATGGGCTGTGAGTCGTGTCCCCTGACACGGGTCGATGAGCAGACGCTAAACATCACATGACTCGTCCAGCAAGGCAAGGTGGGCTGAGACCGTTGACATCCGTAATGAATTGTGTGCACTTTTTGCCACCCCATTACTTGCACCTTGACATGTTCCTAAGCTGCCTGTAAGTGTCTTAAATATTGGTCTGCATGTTGTGGCCGTTGCCTTGCCTGTACTGACACGCACATGCTAATAAAGTCTACACAACTTCACCTGTGTACAACTGTGATGAGTGTTGATTATAATGACAGATCATGTGCCTACATGTGCATTGTCCGTACACAGGGAGGCATTGACTGACGCTTGTGAATTGGGGGTGAAAAACCTATTACCAGCTCCACCTCTGTGAGCCAGACATTGTGGCTGGGATAGTTGGTGGCAGACCTGTGCTCCTACGTGTCCCCAGCAATGTGCGTATGGTGTCCAACTTCTCGCCATGTAGAACAAGGTCATCCATCAAAACAGACTGTGTCCACACAGATGTGTGTGAGTAGGCATGCGAAGAGATGTTCTGTTGTCACATGTGATGGGGGACACCACTTAAGGACTGCTACCAAATGTGACATTTCCACACACAGCCCTATTTGATACATGGACGTGGTGCTACGTTTGGGGGCAACGGGATTGTTGTCACTGTGCAATGTGGCCACAGCTAGTTCACACCTTCACAGTCATCTAAGTGGCCATGTGGGTCAGGGTCAAACATGCGCATTGATGACATCTACCAGGGTGTACCTTTTAGTGCTATCGATGTCCCGACATTCATCCAAACATTTATTCGTGAGTGAACATAGACATGACACATCTGTGTGATTTGGAATGTTTTATTCACATTCTGGGGGGTGTCGGACCTGGAGCAGTACATGGCCACTTCAAGCCCACATGACATGGTTGCCCAGTGGTGGGCCAACCAGAGTTCTTGTGGCAAGGCAAAGTTGATCTGAAGAGGAAGGGTGCAGTCTGCCGCCGGGTTGCTGTGTCATTGGTACCAGAGCAGATATGGCAGTCCATGTCTGGGTCCATGTGAAGGTCGCAGAGTGTTTCGGGGGACAGTGGGAGGTGTTGTTCCAGGGCATGAGGCAGAGAGCACGACCAGGCAGGGACAGGCCATATGGCGGGGACGGATGCTACTACCTCCTTCCTCACACAGTCATTACCCTCCACATCTTTCTCCTCTGAGACGTCTTCTGTGTCCGGTGTGTCAGGTGTGTGTGGTGGGGTTATGGCTGCATCACTGTGTGCCACTGACACATCAGGGTACGAAGGTGATAGGGCTGCATCACTGTGTGCCACTGACACATCAGGGTGCCAAGGTGATTGGGCTGCATCACTGTGTGCCACTGACACATCAGGGGGAGGATATGTGTGTGTCGAGGTTCCTGCAGCAGTGACCTGGAACAGGCTCAGTGGCAGCAATGGCAAGATGAGGATATGCAAGGCATGGAAGATCGCAGCTACATCTCGCTGGTGTTCAGCAGTGGCAGCCATACTTCCAGCCTGCATCGGCTCCATGGTCTCCATTGACCTCCGCATCTGTGCCAACTCTGTGCTGTCATCGCTTGGGCCTGTCTGCCTAGACAGTTCTTGTAACCGAGTAATGGACCCAGCGATGTCAGCCAAGGATTGTTGGTGAGCATGGTGCGGACAGTGGGTATCCGTTAGGGACTGTAGGTGCTCCCTGATGGGACTCAGGCACCCACGTATGGCATCGAGTTTGTCTGCCATGAGCTCGAAACCCAGCTGCAGATGATCTGCCATCTTCTCCTGGCACCCTAACACACAGAGTTTGAAATCCGTGTGTTGGTCATGGGGGTCCTGGGAGGCAGCCGTGGTGGTGTGTGCTTCCTGCGGTGTGGTCTGTGCAGGGTGTGGGCTCACCGCGATGCAGCTGGGCTGCCCTGCTCCTGGAGGTGGGGTGCGGAGGCTGACCACGAGCCGTTGGAGGGTGTCTGTGCAAATGTGCAGGGTGTCCTCTTCATCATCACTGAAGAGATGTGTGGTCTGCTCTGTAGGAGGTGTTGATTGTCCCTCTGCAATGTGAAGGGGAGATGCAGGTTAACAGTGTGTTCCATGTATGTTGACGCATTGTAGTTGTTTACATTCAGACTGCATGACGATGTACATTGTGACTGTTTTGGTGAAGCTGTCTATTTGATGGGAGTCAGTGGACATTTCGACTACATGACGGATGTGTGGTTGTACTCGTACGTTATCAGCTCACAGTGTCATGCATTGCCAGTTGTGATTGGCCAGTTTCTAAGCACGAGCGGCACCAGTTGTGTCCTCTGTCCTGTGGTGTAGGGGTTGCACTCTGTCCCACATTGTCGTCAATGTTGATGTACTGTGATGCTATGTGTGTGTGCTGCATTGTTGGCGATTCGCCCCTGCAGCTCTGCAATGGCAGACCCTTATCCCTTTGAGTAGGTGTGCATTTGACTTGTGTGCTTTTCGGGTGCTGGGATGTTTGTGACTTGGGTCATTTGTGCTACTGGAGATATTTGGTACTCTTGTGCATTGTTTGTCTGCAAATATGTTTTTTACGTCATGGTTCGTAGGTGCACGTGAATGTGTCAGAGTGTGACCTGCTCCTTTACGGATGTGGTCCACACTCAGCCACCTCAGTGTCGTCTCGTGCACCATGTCATGTATTGTGACTTCAGCCATGCTATCTGTCATGCAGTGTCACTTACATTGTCGGTGTGGCTCACAGAGCCGCTGCTTTTCGGGATTCAGCACATGTGCATGGGTAGGTTGTGGCATTGGTGATATGGAGGGGGGACCATTTGTGCAGATTGTGGACGGGGGACTACTTGGTGTTTCTATGTGTGCTGCAGTGTGCCAAGGGTATCAGAGACATGTTCCACAGTCATTGTGAGTGTGCAGTGTGCTGCACATGATTGTGAATGTGAGGCATTGTGCCCATCTGCCCCCGTCCCCATCCAGTCCCTGGTCGTTACTCACCCTGTTGCTGTTGGGTCAGGTCATATCGGGCTGTGTCCAGACCCCCGACTCCTTGCACCGTCTCCACGCTGATGACTGTGGCCACCATTTCCTCCAGCTCATCCAGCTCCTCCTGTGGCGCAGGACTCCCATCTCCAGTCACCTTTGCTGCCTTCATGTTGGCAGCGAGTTTCTGTTTGGTTTGGCTGTGCACTTCATGCCAGCGCCTCTTGACCTCCTCCATTGACCTCCTCGACACTCCGACTGCATTCACGTTGGTGACGATGGACTGCCATATTTCTGTTTGTGTTGCCAATGACGCAGTGGAGGTGACGAACAGTTCTTGGTAGTGTTCTATCACCTCCGTGACGATGATCCGGTCTTCCTGCGGACTGAACCCCGTCTTCCTCTTCCTCTTCTCCTTGCCCTTCCCCGAACACGGGGTTCCTGGCTGGTCCTCCGTGGGGCTTGTGGGGTTCGGGTTGTCCTCTGCACTCGGTCCGGGTGCATCCATGGTGCTACGCAGTTTGTTTTGTTGTTGGTGTTTATTTTTTGGTTGCTCTTATAGTGCATTTTCACGCATGATGCGTGGGATTTGCGGGCCTGTGGCTGGTTGTCGCTGATTTTTGTATCGCGGTTTGGGACATCGCAGGTTTTTTCGCGTTCGTGTTTCGCATTGTTTCTGCGTCGCGTTGGTTTTTGGGCGGTCATTTGGCGCGTTATCCTGCTACTATCGCATGGTGCCGCAGGGTTGGGAATACCACGTTGACACAGTGTTATTTTCCCGCGATGGACTGCGATGTGAAGGGTTGCGTTAAGCAACTTTTGCAGTAGTTATCACACGTTCTTGAGAATATGCCCCAATGTTCTTTATTTTTGATGCCCTAGAGAGAGGGCCCCAGGTTTGTTCTTTTGGCACAGTCCAGTGCAAAATAATGGTCTGATATTCTCTATGGTTCTTTAATAAGTCTTAGCTCCATGTCTAAGGGGACAAAGTGGAATGGAAGTTTGTGTTTTCCTCATAGAGGGGCCACTAGAAATCTTTAGTTCTGCATGTTCTGAGATTGTCTTAGCCCGGGTTGAAGCAAGTAAATCCCTTTTGGTTGAAATATTCCTTGCTTCACAAGGTGAATCTCTTTCGCTTTCATTCCACTTTCAAATATCTTGACCACAAAAGCCTTCAAGCAAAAGTGAAAAGTGACTATGGTTGCCATGGGTTATTAATCGAGACGTCAGCAACAATGTCATCCAAATGAAAGGCAGTTGTGCTGTACTAATCGGCCTAGTTCAGATAAGATCAGGGTCAGGTCTAAACAGATAGGTGTGATCCATTTGCAGCAGAGGGCTTAGATTGCTTTTCAGATTCACACTTGACAAACTCTTCTTCCTGTCAGCAATGCACTTTCAAGCTCATTAAAATAACACAGTGTGATGTCTTAGTTTGTTGTTACAATTACCTTTGGATCAGATTGCATTTTTAGGATATTTAGAGCATTAAGGGAGAGAGTTAAACATGTCTCCGCACTTATCTTTCTTTCTCATTTCTGATTCCTCCTCTTTTTCCCTAGAACCCCAGATACCCTTGCTCGCAAACGTTCTCTCTTTTCAGTATCCATTCAGCACTTTTTTCCACCTATATAGAGAGCGCTGGCCCGATAAATCAGCTCTGAGTCAGTGGCAAACATTTATTAGATGTTCCAGCCGGATCTGCGAGGAGGTTGACAGCACAGTGGGCCACCGATCATACAATTCCCCTTTTGGACATTTGCAAGGCTGCCTCTGGGCATCTCTTTACATCACTCTCTCTCTCTATATATATATATATATATATTATACATTTTGAGAACTAAGTAGAGTTGGCACAATGCATTCTCCAATTTATATCTCAATATGTTCATAGGGGCTCTCAGTGCTCTACTTTGCCCAGATGTCTCATTAGCATGGCAGCGTTCAAGAAAAAAAGGAAAACAGATCTTTTAAAGAAGATTTCAATTCTTGCTTGCGGTTTTTTGAGACAACCCCATCTACTGAAGAAAAAGCTTCAGAAAATCTATGGTTGAGGTCTGGACCTCAACAGGCTAGAGATAACCCTTTATCTGCTGGTGATGGGACCCCCTCAGCTGGGAAAGAGGACAGGGTGAGCCAAGATCTACATTCACCAAGCAATATCAATGCAAAGTGACTCCCCTCATGAACTAGCGCTGTACTAAAAATTTAAATTAATACATTTGTCAAATACTTTTCCATGCCATTACTTCATGTGTGTACTGCATTTTTGATATTCAGCATAGTTTTTCTATTTCAAAGGTTCAGTTGAGATGTGGACCGTATTCTATATTCTCCTTTAGTTGTGATGATTAAAGGAGAGGGATAGCGTAAGGTCTTCATTAGAGGTGGGGTTAGAAATAAGGTGAAGTCTAGAGGCTAAATTGAGACATTGGAAGCTGGTGACCAGGATACCACTAATCCCAGTCTAGGCAGTTGAGTCCACATCGGGTGATGCTGAAGAAAATCACTCTGATTCACAAAGGTAAACTTATACGTTTGTGTAAGTTTATGATTTTTCAGTGCTCACAAAACTGCATTTTAATAGTAAGTCTGAGAGTATGGAGACTTTGCTGTCAGGGTTGAGAGCTCTGCACATAAAAAGATTGGCCTGTCCTATGTGCGGAGTTCTCTGTCTCAACTGGGGAGTTGGTGCATTGGTAAACTTACTATTAAATTGCAGTTTTGTGAATATTGAAAATACGTAAACCTGTAAAATTGTGTAAGTTTACCTTTGTGAATTATGCTCTCAGTTTTCCCTGTGACTAAAATTGGGGATATAGGGGTAATACAATGCTACTGTGAAAATCAAATGTGTACATCTCCAATTCAATTATCTAGTTAGAACTAAGAGGCGTCAGTACAGTGCAGGAACCATAGAGATATGTGTATTGATTAATAAACATATCAGGACATGATTCGCGAAGGTAACTTATACTACTGAGTTTGTTTACACTTTTGAGTAAGTTATCTACTTTTCAATATTTATAACCTGGAAATTGTTGTAACTTACACTTTTGTATTAAGTCTAGCACTACACACGGCCAACCACTTGGTTGCAGCAACACCCTCCCATAGTAAATAAAGGAGACAATGACTTACAACAAAAGTGTAAGTTACTATAAAAGTGTGGTCTGCAAATAGCAATTTGCAGTAAATTTGGTAGGTAGTACTGCTGCAGTATTACAAAACAAAGTCCAGGGTCCATATTACAGAAAGTGCCCCGGGGGCGCAACAGGTGTTTGTGCCTGCTTTGCGCGCCCCCGGGGCACTTTGATATTACAGAAGGGGCCGTAGACGCTTGTACAGCCCCTTCTGTAATACCAATAGCACTGGTGCACATAAAGTGCTAGCGCTATCTTAAGGGGGTGTTTCTTTTTTTGCATGGTGGCGTGCCCCATGCAAATGAGGGAATCCCTTTGCCTATGCGCCTGTGCCATGTTACCTACGCGGGCGCAGAGGCAAAGAAGCTCTCAGTGGGCACCCTAAAAGTGCTCCACCTAGAACGTGGCACACTGTGAGTACACCCCCTCAGAGCAGCCCTCTGGCAGGGGAAAGGGGATCCCATGGACCCTTCAGACATCCCCTTGCAGTCGGGTACAGTCACTGACTGCACCCGCCTACAAGGGGATCTCTGTCCGCTTTAAAAGTGCCGGTCAAGTTGTCCCGCTTCACTGTGCAAACACTGAGCGGCTGTAAAGCAGCCGCTCCATTTTTTCACCAAATGCACTGGCCCCAGGGCTGTGCTAGTTAGCGGCTGCCCTGGGGGCAATGCATCCAACATAATAGGGCGTATTTTCATTGTTTGCCCCGGGTGCACCGTTTAAAAGGTTCACCAGGAGCAAACAATGAAATTGCGCCTTGTATGTAATGCGGCCTAGTATGTAATGTCGCCCCAGTTTGCGAATCAGGCCCAATAGTCTCTAGAAGGAGTTATTTATCAAACCAAGAAACAGCACTGATCAAGGAAGCCGCCATGTTTAGAGACATCTCACTTGGTCTGTTCAGTTAGTTTTTTCCCTCATCTGACTGTGCAACTGCCAATGTCAAAGCTGTAGCTAAGCAGCAGATGCTTTTTAGGTCTCGCCCTGAAAGCCAGCGCTTCAGCGCTGGCTCTGGGCGAGACATTTTGTAGTGGGCTTGCAGAAATGCGACCACAACTTTTGGCTGGCCTAGAGTATGCGAGTACGCGCACAGTAACGCGCATTCCTCGCATGCTCCAGGCGCCATAAGTCTTTCCTCTCACTTGCTCCTCCCCCTCCCCCACCACAGAGCGCTTCTCGGGGCCGCACGGCCGTGTCACTTTCACGGCCGCGCGTCACTTGCTCTCCCGCTCCTCCCCCCTCCCCCACCACAGAGCGCATCTAGCACGGCCGCGCGGCCAATGCTTGTTTTTCTTCCACTTTGCTCATCTCAGACACCAGCGCTGGGGATTCCAGTTTATAACAACAAACAAGGTGAGAGCTTTAATTGTGTCACTAAGACTGATTATGGATGGATGCTGGTTCAAGATGAGACTAGGAAAATGTGTATACAACTCAGGCGTTCCCTGTACCAGCCTGCAAAAAGTCTGTCTGCTCGGTTTTATGTTATTCTCTCTCAAAGGAGGTAGTAGGCTTCTGTGATTTTGGTTTTTGTTTTGTTAACATTTGTACTTGGATATTGCACGTTTATTTCAAATGTCGAACATTTAGCACGTTATTTAAATGAGCAATTTTAAGTTTTACTCATGTCATAGAGTACCTATAATTTACTCACTATGGACGCTTGTTTGAAATATAATAGCTAAAAAAGCTTGTTGTGTCGAAATGATAATGTTTCATTGTACACTATATTCTAATGTCACGTATAGCAAATTGTGCGGATATCTTTAAGCTAGTAATGAGCGTTTTTCATGTAAATAATTGTCATACTGTTATGGCGAGGCAATCGGATATTTAATTTCAGTACACGAATGTAGTTTGCAATAATCACCTAACATAAAATATGTTTCAGGTCGTATTTGTTCTTAGTCGTCTGAAGAACTTTGAAAGATTTATTTATACTCAGAGGTTTTGCCAGGTGTGTCCACAAAAAATGATTACAGATTTCGAAACCAGTGGCATTGAATCCCGGCTTCCCCTTTTTATCAAACTGTTTGATCTTGTGCGAATAAGTGGCTCACTTTTTGCCCCATTTTCTTTATTTGTCAAAGAAAACGTGAGCAGTGCACCTCGAGGCGTTTCATTTCACAGCTCGCACTACACAAGGAAACTCTTGCGTTTTAAGCGCTTCCGTACATTTATTGCAAGTGTTTATTCGTTTTTAACTGTATCTGATATTTATCTTTTAGTTATAGCGCTATGGAATTAATTTGAGCATGTTTAATGAAAATATTTAATACAACACCTGGACTTTAATTCACTGAACATTTTATATAGTACAAATACTTTTTTCCCCCTGTTTCTCACGTAGACACGAATCTGCTGGTGTTACAGGTGCACTGGTGTTAACTAGCGAGTTTGAAAAACGTCTTTTGTTTGGGTGATTTTGTTCCCACAAATGTACTTCCTCCTCCTGCTAGTTCTTATCGCAGGTCGTGGATCTGCTCACCTGCGAAACTAAATTTCCTTGTGAGAGTACCGTGCGTGTATTTTTCGTGGGGGTGGAGGGGGCCTGTAAAGGGTGGGAGCATACGCTGCTGCCGTCAGGCCTTCTTTAATTTAGTTCCTATGGTCTGGTGACCTGCAAGCCCCAGTGTCCGGTTACACGCGTCTTTTCTCGGGCTGCCAACTGTTCTCTAAGGCGCACTTCAGATGAATGATGTGTAAAACGCTGGCTACTCTTTGGTTATTCGTTCCCACCGGCATTAGTAGGTTACTGCACAGAGCGGTCTTGGCGTGCCCGGTGGAAGATGTTTTTTACATTGTTATCTATAAAAAGTGCAAAGAGCGGCGTTACGCCTCACACGTCTGACTGGTGACGGCTTCGGTGCAGGAGGCGCGGACATCAGAGGGACACAGTCGCTTGATGCAGCGCCTGTGTGCGTGTCACGCTTGTGCTTTCCGAAGCCTGTCTCGGCAGATCCTAGGCCGGTGTACTGCATGTCTCAGACTCTCTCCCTCACGCATGTTTACAGCGTTGCCGTACATTGGCCTTATTTTGGCTGGCAATCCTGAACTTTTTGGTTTGTCAGGAGTCACTTGTGTGCTGTCAGCTTAATTTTTCTCTTAGCACCAAATACTGTTTTGTATTGTTGTCTTCTTTTCTTATTCTATTAGGTCTCGGCCTGCACCGGCGCTTGCGCTGGTCTGGCTGAGAGTTTTAGTAAGCGGGTTTTGGAAGTGCAAACCCACTGGCTTTCGGCTGGCGGCCAGCTTGCGTTCACGATAGCGTGCACGCGCGCAGCTGTCACCTGGGTTTCCTATCTCTTCCTCATTTCCTCGTCATGGCTCATTAACTCTCTGGACTCTGATGTTTCAATCGCAGCAGCAGCTCACATTACCAACTGACGGCCCTGGACTACAGTCACATGAAAAACAACAGCGATTAGCATTGAAATGCAAGCTTTTTTTTGTCTAGTTAGAAATATTGCTTCTGTGGGTTGATTTCACCTTATATCGCTATTTGTTTTATATTGAGAGTCACAGCCTAATTACCAGTATTTTTGTCTCACTCTGTTTTTTTTTAAAACATTTATTCGCGCAAAGCACAAAGCTATATTTAAGGTTATTTTTTCCGCGTCACTTCTTCACTCTATTTAAACTCCACACCCCCACTCTTATTGTCTCTCCCTTCTCTCTCTCTCCCTCTCTAATTCTCTCTCTACTGAATTAACTCTCCCCTCTCAATCTTTTTTAGCCTTTCATTCTCTCTCACCCCTTTATCTGTTTCTCTTTCAAACTCCTTCATTCACTCTCTCTCCCCTTCTTTCTCTCTCTCTATCCCGTTCCACTCTTTATTCTATGTACACCCTTTCTCTCTCTTTCTCTCTCACCACCCTCTCTAATTGGGCATTATATCTTCACTCTATCTCTCACTCGGCAACACCACAGCATCACTCAGCGCAACCACAGCATCACTCAGCGCAACCACAGCATCAATCAGAGCCAGCACAGCATCTATCGGAGCCAGCACAGCATCACTCAGCACCAACACAACATCTCTCAACGCCATCACAGCATCACTCAACGCCATCACAGCATCACTCAGTGCAACCACAGCATCACTCAGCGCCACCACAGCATCACTCAGCGCCACCACAGCATCACTCAGCGCCACCACAGCATCACTCAGTGCCGCCACAGCATCACTCAGCGCCGCCACAGCATCACTCAGTGCCGCCACAGCATCACTCAGCGCCGCGACAGCATCGCTCAGCGCCGCCACAGCATCGCTCAGCGCCGCCACAGCATCGCTCAGCGCCGCCACAGCATCGCTCAGCGCCATCACAGCATCGCTCAGCGTCGCAACAGCATCGCTCAGCGCCGCCACAGCATCGCTCAGCGCCACAACAGCATCGCTCAGCGCCACCACAGCATCGCTCAGCACCACCACAGCATCGTTCAGCACCACCACAGCATCATTCAGCACCACCACAGCATCACTCAGGGCCACCACAGCATCACTCAGGGCCACCAAAGCATCACTCAGGGCCACCACAGCATCACTCAGCACCACCACAGCATCACTCAGCGCCAAGACAATATCACTCAGCACCACCACAGCATCACTCAGCGCCAAGACAATATCACTCAGCACCACCACAGCATCACTCAGCAAGACCTGAGTATCATTCAGCATCACCTCAGCATCGTCTCCGCAACAGTCACCACCACCACCACTACCACCTCAGCATCACTCAGCACCACCTCAGCCTGCTCTCGGAATCTGGCATCTGTTGATTCTCCCCTAGCGTCTGGCTGCTGCTAGTGTTATAATACAGGTATTAGTTCCCAACCTTCACCCTCCGATTGTTTATGCCCCCTCAAAAAAAAAGCTTTAACAAACAACCATTGCAATAGGCAGAAACAAGTTGCCAGCATTGCAAGAACAAAAGAAAACTGAGGAAATTTTTTATTGTAAATACTTTTTTTAATATGGTCGTTCAGTTTTACATAATGCCTTCTTGTCATATATAAAGTAACAAAAATGCTTCTGACACTTTTTTATTATAACTTTTCAGCATGCTGCACAGCAGCCACACTTCTCTACAGCACAGCTTGAAGACATTGGCAAAGTCAATAGCTCTGGCTAAACACTTATAAGGCCCCAAAGGCGAGACCTATTGGCTATGCCAATGCTTGTTTCACAAATGCTGGCAAACTCATAAATTCATTTCTTTTTGAGTAGGATATAAATTGTTGCACCGAAGCATTGCACTGCTCTCTTTCTTCAAATTAGACGCTTCAACATAAATGTCTTGGTATAATTAAGTGGTATTTTACCCTTCATTTAGCGGAATGCGTGTTTGTACACACTCACTGGAAGTGTCTCGGTTTCTGCTTGGTTTATGAATATTGATGAAATGCATTTTTCATGTTAATGAAAAACACATTGATCTTTTGTTATCTGTGTATAAAAAATGTGTCTTGAAACACAAATACATTAAATTAACATAATTCATTTTAATGGTGCACTTAGGTATGCATTATTCCAAGCAGTAAATACTGTATCATATCATCTTTAAAGTTCAGGAACAGTAAGAAATCTAGGCAACAGAAACAACTTTTTATGTATGCTGTGTGAACTTTAAATAAATAGCAATTGTTAGATGAATAGCCAACAAAATATACACAAATTTAAAAAATGGTCTATGATTTGTTCGAATCCACGGGTCTCATTGTAAGTCGCGTTTTACCTGGAGATACCAGTCTCATCAGAATTACGAGATCAGCCATCGGAATTATGAGATTCACTATTACTCTAGTCCCCCACTATGAGACCTACTGCTACTCTAGGGCCTTAGTATGAGGTCTTCGGTAATCCTGAAAGGCCTGGAAAGGGGAGTTACTGGCTAAATAGGGTTTAGGGTGATCCAAGGTAACTGCTTTCTGTGGTGTTTCACCCACAGACTGCATCTTCTAAAAGTTCGGATATCCTCAGGATAAAATCCTGGAGAAAAATGAGGAATCAACAGAAGGATCTGCACCAACATTTTAGATTTCCCCTATAATCCTCTTTTTGAAGATTTGAGTCAGGGTTCCAACTATATTTTCCATAACTTTGGGGCATATTAGCAAGTAAGGGCGATAATTATCGCCCATGCCAAGTATCGGGAGTTCTGTTATCGCCTCCTTTCCCCGATAATTTTCGGCTTCAAACCGACGTATTATCAACACGTCTGTAAGAGGCGATAGTGTCAGGGAAAGGGTGTGATAACTCCCGCTAAGAGGCGATAGGTATTCAGGCGAAACCTTGCCATCGGCAGCGATCGGCGCGTTAGTGGCATTTATATTGCAGCTAATGTGACAATATGCCTGCAAACACGGGTGGCCGGGTGCCAAAATCAACACGTACTGCAGTGCCAATGCAGAGGACATTACCTCTCCTGCTGCTCTGCCACACCTGTGCCTGCAGAGTTAAGAGAGAAGTACTCAATATCGGACTAAGTGCAATATTAGAGGATTAGCAGAGGATTAGCTCCTGCTGCCACACAGGGAGGAGTGAATTTTTATTTTGTGTGTTTTTGTTCCATGGCCATGTGAAAGGCTCCGATATTGTGTGTGTTACTGTGTGGCCCCCAGGGAGTTTGAAAGTCTGACTTTGTGCTAAAGGGCTAATAAAGCAGCATACTCATTACCTCTTTGATGTCTGTGGGTCTTCTGATGGAGATCTGGCTTTAGGCAGGTTTTTAGCAGGTGTTAAATTCCTGCAGCTATCGGGGATTAGCGCGACTTTATTTATCGCGGGACATCTTTGATAATAGAGCGTAGTGGTGTTAGCGATTTTTTCGGTGTAATTTTTGTAAGGAATGCCTACCTTGCATGTCATTAGCGATAATTATCACTGGCATGCAAGGCGATAGAAAAACCGGCAGCTAACGCCGGAAAGCTGGCGCTAACGCATGTTAGCGCAGGCTTGCTAATAGGGTGATATAAATATCGCCGCTTTATCGGCAAAAAGGGCCGCTAAAGCGGCGATAAGGCCCTTGCTAATATGCCCCTTTGTTTCCTTATTTCTAGCAGGAAGAATGACCGGGTACAGTTTCGAAGACCTTAAAAACTCCCACATGCATTTTGTGGATTAGGCCTAATCTGCATATCGCTTTTTTTTGGCCCCAACTATTAAACTCTTTCTATCTTCATTTGAGAAAATGAACAGTCACATGAATTTTATTTTTTATTTTTTTTAATTGGTAGTTTTAAACACTACACAAATACCCTAAACAAAAGGCATCCTTGCACTAATGAAACTGTAGGAGCAGATCAGATCAAGTCTAAAAAAGGTTAGATGGAGAAAAAAGAAGCTAGACCTTTCTTTAATTGCAGACGATCAGAGACTGATCTTATTTTGAGAGGATGGCTGTTCTAAGTCATAGCAGCCGTGTAGGAGAAGCTACAAATGTTTGGAACCACCAAGTAGTTAGAAGATGCGGAGTACAGGGTAATGACAGATTGAAAAGTCATATTACAAATAAAAGATGGACATTGTGCAAAAAAAACTTGGACCTTTTATCCACAGAAGCCTGTGGTGTTGCCTCAAATGATGTGTAATGTGTGAATGAAGAGGCTAAATTAGTGAAAGTCAGGTAGACTTTTTTGAAACAGCTGGACTTTCTTTAATTGATATTGAGGCAAGCTAAGATAGCGCGCATTGCAGTAGTCAAGCTGTGCCCCACAAACAGTACAGACCATAGAAATAAAGCAAAAAGGAAAAAGTGCAGACCTTAGAAATGAGGGTAGAATAGGTAAGATTTTTATCAGATGTGAACCATAGATTATATTGATTGAAAACATGGTCAATGAAGATGGCCACCATTCATATGTCAAGACGGATGAGAGGCCTCAAAATTAGCTCTCCTGTTTTGTTGGAGTCAAATTTCAAGCAGTTGAGGTTCAACCAGTTAGCTACCACTGTCAACAAATTATGCAAACTGGGCTGATCTTAGGTTATAAAATCTAAATTAAAAGATCTAATTTATTTAGCTCGATGGGCTGCACAAATATTATAAATGGTAAGACTAAGAGAGGAACCCTAGAAAACTCCATTTGTGAGTTTTTGAAATGTGGATTGATAGTGCAGGATAGAAAAAGCCTGTTCTCGAACTTCCAGCAATGAGCATAGACTGTAGAAGGCTTTGCAAATGACACTGGCCTCACACAGCCTAGATGTCATGGCTGCGTGCCACACAGTCAAAGGCAGTTGGTCTATCCAATGGAATGAGAGCAACAATGCCGCCTGGTCCTGGATCGTACAAACACGATCCATCAATAAAAGGAAGGCAACCCCCATACTGGGAAATGACCGTAAGTGAGTCTGATCCGGATCTAAGATGGGCTCAATATTGGTAAAAAATTAGAGTTGTCTTTTAACTGCTTTCTCAACTACCATGCCCATGAAAGGAAGAAGGGCAGTTACTGGGTTTTGTGGAATCAACTGAACGTTGTTTCAGAATGGCTTAATCATAGCCTCTTTCCAAATAATTTTCAGAGGCAGTTTTCAAGTGAGTGTGAATAAGCTCTGTGAAGTCAGGAGCTAGCATTTTTGTTGCCAGATGGAATGTACAAGTGGGACAAGTGTCCACTGGTAAACCAGATTTGGTGGCATGAATAAAGCAGCTGACCTCACTGATGTTGGGAGGGGAAAATTCTGAAAGATGGACACAAGGCGAGATCTCCTCGTCTGACATAGGGATCACTGACATAACATCGACACTTATAATATCGACCTACAAAATTATCGACACACAAATATCGATAACATAAATATCGATATACTATACTTATTTAAAAAAGTACACAAATGTCGACACAAAAATATTGTCAAACATTAACATCGATATCACTAATATCGATGAAAAAAACATTGTTATAACTAATATCAAAAACATTAAATAAACATACAAAATGACACAAATATCGATAACAAAACTATAGACCACACAATAATCGCCAAAAACAAAATATCGACAACTTAAAAATATTTTTAATAACACACTATATATCAAAAAATATATAAAAATATCACAAACACACATAACATATTAAATAAATAAAATTAAAGTTAAATAAATTATAGTTAAAAAAATACCTTTAACATAATTAAATTTAACAAATTAATTACTCCTTACAAACTCAATATATAAAATAAATAATTTTTATTATACATTCAATGCAATATAAATTACAAATAATATACTATTATACTTTTAAATAAAGTAAGAATAAAAAAAGTTTAACTGAACATTAATTAGTGTTTCCCATATAAGGAAACAACAAATTAATTGAAAACATTAGTAACAACCAATGAAAAACACTTACAACAATAAGATTGAAATCACAATTAAACAAACACTATATAAACAAAAGTAAATTTGACATTATTTTATGCTCCAACAACAAAACAAAGAATAAGGGAAATCTCTGCCGGATTGCTCCTGCAACATTAGACTTCCTCATTGAAAGCTCTGATTTCAACTTCACAAAGTAAGTAAAATACCTATTAATGTTACAACTGTATAAAATAATCGTAAAGCACTTTTTACAACTATTAAATAATTAATGTATATTTTTTTAAATTATATCTCCTCTACAGAAACTCCAAAAGACATTCAACTAACTACAAACATTATCAAAAAACCACCTTGCCAAAAAAGTAAGTATAAATCTAAATTAAACTTTTAAAACAACTAAAAATCCCAACCCAAAACACCCACTAACCACACAATCCCCAAACTACAGAAAATGCTGTTAAACACATTTATTCAAATTATCATTTTTTTTCTGCAGGAAATAAAAAGAAACACTAAAGCCAAGCACCAACAGAAACACCCCTGCGTCAAAAAAAGTTCAACATATTCAAGCATTAAAGTATAATTTAGTTTATAAAAATCTGTATTACAATAAAAACAATTACAATACATTTAATATTTTTATATACATTTCTCATAGCATTTGAAACATCAGAATGACTGAAGGTGCAAAATTCATAACTTCCCAGAAAGGAAAAGTTTTATTATGCTATATGGGATATGTCTACACCCAAGAAAAACAGATAGGCGACAAAATTAATTGTAAATGCAGCAAATATTATTCAAATGCATGTTATGGGAGGGCTACAACAAAATAAACTACTGTATTAAATGTTAAGGGACATAACCACCCCTCTAACATAGCTGACATAGAAGTGAGAGACGCTTTAGAGACTCTGAATGAAGGTAGCACTAGCTCTCAAAAACCTACTACTGAAATACTAAAAGACGTACTCCCCAGAGTTCCAGAACATGTAACTGGCCAATTACCCTCTGTCTCAATGTTAAAAAGGCTAATAGCTAGAACAAAAAAATCAACTGATACAACCCCACCTACCCCCAAAACTTTCAGTGAAATTCAAATGCCACTTGAACTCACTGTAACTCATAATGAAGAGCAATTTCTACTTTATGACAATAAATCTAACGACAAAAGGATAATAATGTATGCAACTCCCACAAACGTACTTAAACTACAGAATTGTGGGACATGGATGATGGACGGAACATTTACAATATGCCCCAAACCATTTTACCAATTAAACACAATCCATAGACTGTATCACAATACCAACAACCCCTTTATATATGCCCTGTTACCAAACAAACAAACTACTACCTATGTAGAACTCTTAACAAAAGTAAAGCCGGAAACTAATAATTACTATCACCCAAAAATTATCATAGACTTTGAACAGTCAATGATACAAGCCATCCTGAAAAACTACCCTCACACAGCAATACAAGGTTGCTATTACCACTTTAATCAATGCATATGGAGACACCTTCAAAAATCTACACTTACCGACCGACTCGGTACGGGAATTTAGTCCGACCGACACGTACCGGCGCCGTCCGACCCGGGTAGTACGATGAAATGCATGGGAATCACGACCGACTCGTACAGAACTCAAGGCGAACGACCGACCCGGACGGAAACAAGCTATCCGGCCAGGAAACCACACGAATCGAACCGACCGACACACACCAGGAAATAACCCGAACGAAACGTACCCGCGAACTCCGACCCGCGCAGTACGATGCAATGGGTGCAAATTCAGACCGATTCGCACGGAGCCCAAGCCGTACGACTGACACGCATACAAAAGCAAGCCGAACAAACACAATACTCCGCGACCGACGCGTACGCCGCATATGAAACTGAGTTGAAACACAGCGGGAACGACTCGGAGAGGCGCGCACGAGACAACTGCAACGTCCTACTCGGTCAGAAGAACGACTCCTACATGCACAATAATCACAAATGAAAAAATACAAAAAAAGGGCCAAACAAGCAATGACAAGGCCAATAAATACAGGGGGTGAAAAAAATGGAACAAGGACACACCCCCAACTCCACCTACATAAAGGCCACAAATCCCTACCATGATCCTTTGCAAATTCCACTGACCTGCCAGCAGAGAACACCATCACACAGCAAACACAGACACACACACAGCTCATCCAACACAAAAGCCACACACCATTAGCACCTCAACAAATAGCACCCTCACACACACCCAGCAAAACCTACACTCACACACCCTCACTTGCACACACACACACATCAATCACCACCACCACCCATCACCATGCCCCTAAAGAAGAATCCAAAGTTCCTAGATAGTGAATTGGAAGTCATGGTAGACGAGATCCTGAGGGTAGAGCCACAGTTGTTTGGCACATTGGTCCAACAGACCCCCATGTCGCAGAAAACCAAGATGTGGGCGAGGATCGTCGACAGGGTGAACGCACAATCACCATGTTTGCGCACAAAGGAAGACATCCAGAACAGGTGGTATGATGTGCGCAGGAGGGTCAGGGACCTACTGAAGAAGGATTACCTCCTGAGCCAGCACACCGGCAGTGGCCCTCCTGCCAAACCAGTATACCTCAGGCCCTGGGAGGAGAAGGTGCGGGCCATCCTACCACCAGTGAGCGTATATGGACTAACAAACATCCCAGAGCCTGGTGAGTACACAACTAATATACACAATATTGTGTGCCAATACACACACATCACTGTCAAGGGGACAGTCAAACCATGCACCCCTAGCAAATCAACAGCAACCAAAAGATAATCATCCCAAAAAGTGTATGTCAGTCAGATAAACACAATACATGCCATGTCATAGTGATATGTAACTGTGTCATGACATGTACAAATCCAATACCAAATTGAGCTAGGCAGTGGCACAAATCTAACCAACAAACACTGTCAGATATTTAGCCACCACTAGAACACCACCTCACAGGGAAGCTCACAGAAAGGAAGGAATCCTGTGTATGCTGGTGAAGTCAGTGTAGCCAAGAGCATGATGGGACTCGTAGTAACAGATAATGGGCAGCCTCACATTTGGACCATCAACACCACTCTGAACCATGCTCACATCACAGGGAGTGGATAAGGACTGACAAGATGGCTGACACTGGGTACTGCTGTGGGGAGCACAAGGCCCTGCTGGGAACTGTGCACCAACAAACAGCACAACACCACTGCCTGACATCCTGAAAGCCAACTTGCACTCCCTGCAATGCAAGCACGTTGCATGGTGGGATATCTGGCTGGGTGGGAAGGAGGACTCACAGCACTGACCATAGTTACAAGCAGCTCACCTCACACACCCCCTCAACACAAACTACACATAACCCACCTGGGAGAATGATATGCCTCACATACCAAATGAAGATCCCACAAAGAACCACCACCCTGGGTAATGCTGTGTGAAGCACAGGGACACTCTTGGGACTTGTAGCCAAACAAACGCAAGGACAACACTGTCAGCCTTCCTGTCAGCACAGGCACACTACCCCACAGGGAAGCAGAGTCCAAAGGAAGGACTAACGGGCATGCTGGGAAGGGGGGTGTAGGCAATAGCATGATGGGAGTTGTAGTCACAGATACTGCTCACCCTCACAATTGGCCCATCAACACCACTCTGATCCATGCTCACATCACAGGGAGTGGATAAGGACTCACAAGATGGCTGACACTGGGTACTGCTGTGGAGAGCACAAGGCCCTGCTGGGAACTGTGCAACAACCAACAGCAAGACACCACTGAATGACATCCTGAGAGTCAACCTGAACCCACTGCAAGGGTGGCATGCTTCATGGTGGGATAACTGGGCTAGGTGGAGAAGGATGGCCGGATGTCCACCAAATACAACAAATGCTGGCCATGCACACACCTCAACATTCACATTGAAATGCCCCAGGTATGCATGACAATGTGCTACACCAATATCAACCTCTTACTGTGACAACTTAGGACAATGCAATGTACATGCCCACATCCAGAGGTACAGTCACAACTGTCAGGTGTGTGAACCATTGATGCCTGTAGAAACATAACATACAATGTGTGTCTCTTCCAAATACAGGTGATGATGATGGGGACACAGCAGCAGGCGAGGAGGAGTCCCTGTCCCAGGCTCCGGGGGACACAGAGCTCACTGGTGTGGAACAGCCTCTGCCCTTCTCGGATGGCGAAGACCTACCTGGCACCTCCGGTGTGAGTCATCATACAGCACCAGCTGGACCAACATCTGCACCCCCTGCACCCACCCCTCCAACAACTGCCAACACACAGACCACCCCCGCCGACACGGACAGACCAAGGACCACCGATGACAACAGCACAGGGTCCCAGGCCCAGCGTGGAGCAATGGACAACAACACCACTAACAACCCCCAAGGGGGCCTTGGGTCACCTGTGTGTGCCACCGCAGGTCCTGCACGTGTCGCCAGGGGTGGTGGGAGGGGTGGTAGACATAGGTCGCTGCTTGCAGAGGGGTCTGGACTGCATGATGACCCACAACTGGCACGCATCGCTGATGCGTACCAGGATAGCACCGGAGAGGTCAGACAGGTAGTGGGGATCCTCAAGGACATACAACAGCAACAGGCTGCCCATCATGCCTGCTTGGACTCCCAAATGTCCCGTGTGGAGACTAAGCCTGGGCGTAGTTTGCGTAGTAGCACTTCACGTAGCTACGTGAAGTACAGCTTCAACTACACGTAGCTATGCAAATTTCGTAGTGCGTAGCTGTGTGCTTGACTGCACTGTACAATAATTACCAAAAGCATCTTGTACAGTACAAGTTAAGATAAAATAAATATTTCTGTCTTTATATGCTAAAAATGCATATAGTCATTTCACTAAAGTGAAAACAAAAGTTAACAAGCAGTGAGAGAGGTGATGATTTTGGTATCCTCGCTAACTTAGGGAGAGAACCAAGCAGATGTCTTGAAAACAAAAAGCACATCTTATTGAACGATTCGGTGGTGGTCCCATCCTCTTAGGACCACCCCAAGCACAGTTATTGGCAAAAATACAATCCCAACCAAAGGCCCTGCAAAGCATTATGGGACGAGATTAGCAGTGGGCAGTGAATATTATAGTATCCAATATCAAAATAATTCTACAAAGAGCTGCAGTTCCACTAGTCGTTACTAGGTGTCCCTCACGAGTCAAATGCAAAAGCTTCATGAAAGGTTTTCAATACTTTTGCATTTGACTCGTGAGGGACATCTTGTAACGACTAGTGGAACTGCAGCTTGATGTATTAATAATTTCAATGCTTTTGCATTTGACTCGTGAGGGACACCTAGTAACGACTAGTTGAACTGCAGCTCTTTGTAGAATTATTTTGATATTGGACACTATAATATTCACTGCCCACTGCTAATCTCGTCCCATAATGCTTTGCAGGGCCTTTGGTTGGGATTGTATTTTTGCCCATAACTGTGCTTGGGGTGGTCCTAGGAGGAAGGGACCACCATTGAATCGTTCACATGATATGCTTTTTGTGTTCAAGGCATCTGCTTGGTCCTCCCCTAGGTTAGGGGTGACTCCAAAATCATCACCTCTCTCATTGCTTGATATTTTAGTGTCAAAATTCATTTTTGTGAATTGGTTATATGCTTTTTAGCATAAAAAATTGCTTTATCAAAGCATTTGAAGGAGTTTATTATACTCCTGCTATGCTACGTTGATTAGCACAGTTATTCACTCTGCTACGTGCAATGTGCGTAGTAGCACAATCTTTGCATGCTTCGTGAGCGTAGCAAAGTGTTATGCCCAGGGTTAGTGGAGACACACATGTCTCGCATGGAGTCCAAGTGGGACACATTGCAAGAACTCACAGCAGTGCATAAGGACATATTGACATGCCTCCGCCAGATTAGCACCAACATGGCCACACTTTCCTGTGTGCCCACAACATCTGGTGCTGCAACAACTGACACTGCCACAGGGAGGGAGAAGGACTCTGGCGGAGACTCCACTGCACCGCTGCAGCCTGCACGTGAGGGTCCCCCCCCCAAAAGAAGAGGGGTCGTCCGAGGAAGGAAAACTGAGAGGTTGATGGCCACGTACATCCCCCAGGAAGCCAACACCTGTTCCGGAAATTCTCCTTTGTGTGCAAACGTTTCACCCTGTCGAATGCAACACTTCTCTCCCACATGACATGGGGAGTTCAAGTTGGACTAATGTATCATATGACTGTGGACTTCACTCAGGACATTTCTGCTACCAAGACTTCCAACTCATCTGGGAACTTTGGATCACAATCCCAATGTACAGCACCCACCATCCTGTGCACTATACACACACACATTTCTGTAAATAAAATCACTAGTACACCATACTTGCCTCTGTTGTTATTCAAATGTGAATACTGCTATGGTGATGATGATCTGCTAAATTACACTGTGTATGCTAACTGCTACAGGAAGTACAACACCGTCGTGTGAGTCATGGTGACGTGACACATATGAGGGAGACACACCACTAGGGCTACACAACACAGAGACACCAGGGCCATCGGACTCATCGCCCACAGTGATGTTGCCAGGAAATACAGTGGAATGCACAGACACCACACCTATTCAGAGTCTGTGTCAACTAGCCCACAGGTGCAGTAAGAAAATGTCAGTCAGATGTGTGACCACAGACAACGCACATCCCAAAGTGAAGCACAGGTTCATTACACATTTGCAACATGTTGTTTCCACTACAAATGCAAGGTTTACCCACGTGGCAGTGGCCACACAGTCAACAAGTGCAGAAGATGTGTGGCACATCACTTGTAGGCAAACTACTGCTGCCACCCTGAAAGCTGAATCATGGTGTCGGGGGATCCAAGTTGACCAAAGTACTCAGTAAGCACCCTGTGAAGGACAGACATGACACACAGTTAAAACCACTGAAGAACAGGACAGAACTGCAATACTCATGCCCAATACATGTCACAAGACAACTACACAAAACCAAGTTAGCATGTCAAAACTGTTGGGGAGTACAGACTACCTGTAAGGACACATTGCTGCACGCATCCAGTCAAGTAGCACATGGCCACACTCAAACAGCACCAGAGCACCACCCACACATATCATGCAAACTCACATCATTCACATTACATCTCCCTGGATACTCACATTCAGCTGAAGAAGTTGGTGATGAGCTGTGTGCGGACATCACCATCATCATCATCATCATCACTGGCATCGTGGTCCAGGCCAGGATCCTTCACAGGTGGCGGACGTTGGTCATCGTCATCCAGGATGAGAGGCAACTCCTTCCGCACTGCCAGGTTGTGTAGCATGCAGCAGACGATGACAATCTTGCACACCTTTGCTGGGGCATATGGGAGGGCCCCTCCTGTCTTGTCCAGGCAGCGGAAGCGGCTCTTCAGGAGACCAAATGTCCGCTCAATCACTCTCCTGGTCCGACCATGTGCCTCATTGTAGCGCATCTGGGCTGGTGTCACAGGGTTCCTGAGGGGTGTCAGCAACCACAGCATGTTGGGGTATCCGGAGTCACCTACGGACAGACAAGTGCACATTAGCTGATATGGAAAAGTGGGTGGAATACTACAGATCAGAACACACACAATGGTACAAAGTCAGTACACACCGACAAGCCAGGCACGCTGGTTCTGCATCTGTGCCATCATCCTCGGGATGCGACTACTCCTCATCACGTAGGCATCGTGTGCTGAACCAGGGAAACGGGCACACACATGTGTGATGCTCATATCTGCAAGACATACCACCAGAGCATTGATCGAATGGTAATGTTTATGGTTCCGGTATGCCTGCTCATGTGCCTGTGGTGGTATCAAAGCCACATGTGTCCCATCAATGGAGCCAATGACATGTGG
The DNA here is from genome assembly GCA_963921515.1 of Calotriton arnoldi. Classification (NCBI taxonomy): domain Eukaryota; kingdom Metazoa; phylum Chordata; class Amphibia; order Caudata; family Salamandridae; genus Calotriton; species Calotriton arnoldi. The sequence continues at coordinate 552,625 of CAWUFW010004938.1, read as the reverse complement.
CATCCTCCCCAGGGCATAGAAGTCACTCTTGATGTCAGTGAGTTGTTGACGTGTAGGGAAATAGATGTATTGGTTCATGCATCTCAACATTGCCTCCAAAACATCGCGTAGCACACGGCTGAACATAGTCTGTGACATCCCACCGGCAGTCGCCACAGTGTGTTGAAAGGTACCGGTGGCAAAGAAGCGTAGGGCTGCCATTACCTTCACCTTGGGTGTCAGCGCCGTAGGGTACGTCCGGCCAGGTTGCAAATGTGGTGCCAAGCGCACTGCCAAATCATCAATCAGCTGCCTGGTGAAGCGGTACCGTCGGATGCTGTCACGTTCCACCATCGTTGCCAGGTCAGGGAATGGTCTATGGACAGCTGGAGCCCTGCAGTGCATAGGTTGAAGAAAGAAAGATTGTCAATCACCCCACATATGTGCCATTCACCATACTCAATTTCACATGATACATCATTACGAGACACAAGTACTTGATGTGTGAGCCGTTCTGTTCGGACATAACTCGCACCTACATGCCCATCATCTAACTTCTCAGTACAACATGTGTGCACCACAGGTACTAAGTTGTGCTATGGGAAACCATTAGGCTGTGTCACAGTACCCATTTACTGCTGTCACGTTCCACACACACACCACAGTGACATGTCTGGACAGATGCGCCACAGGCATCACAGCTCATTGACAGGTAGACTCCCAGTGACCCTGTCTTGCCACATGGACACTGGCATGACATGACGTATCATATACACGTCAGAAAAACAAACATGACTCCCACAGGTAGTGGCCCCTGTCGCCTCCACAGGACAGACATGGACGCCAGTGACGCACAACATCAAAGTCCATGCACAAACAACGTTGATGTGGAGACTGTCTCCCATTGTGCACATGGAATCAGAGACATCGGAAACACAACATGCACACAGACTGTGGAGGGACATCACTATTGTGGCAATGGGTCATCCTGTGATGTACATGCCTTCCCCATGGGACCCTGGGGGTATGTGACATGTCACACACATACACAACCTGGAAATGTGACCATGCCACATGCTCCGAAATGAACTGTTGCACATCACAGTGGTCATGTGCACAACACACAAAGGACCCTGTCCCCATGAACACATGCACAGCCTGGGTGTGGCTGCCCACAAGTGCCACCACAGAAACCACATGTTAACCCCCATACACAGAAAAGGTAATGCAGCCTTACATGCCTTAGGAAACAGTGTGGACTGGGTGTGGTGTTGTAGGTGTGCCCCTGTGTCTCTGGCAGGTATATGTGGCTGGCATACGTTCACCAGGGACAAGCATGGTGACATATGCGACTGACCTGTACAGGTACGCGTTGTAAAGCAATGGACCGATCGGTGTGCCAGGCCGGCCCATTGCATCTGTTGTGAGCGGGTACGCGTTGTACAGCAATGGACCGATCGGTGTGCCCGGCCGGCCCATTGCATCTGTTGTGAGCGGGTACGCGTTGTATCCCGAAATACGCATTGTACAGCAATGGACTGATCGGTGTGCCCGGCCGGCCCATTGCATCTGTTGTGAGCGGGTACGCGTTGTATCCCGAAATACGCGTTGTACAGCAATGGACCGATCGGTGTGCCTGGCCTTCCCATTGCATCTGTTGTGAGCGGGTACGCGTTGTACAGCAATGGACCGATCGGTGTGCCCGGCCGTCCCATTGCATCTGTTGTGAGCGGGTACGCGTTGTACAGCAATGGACCGATCGGTGTGCCCGGCCGGCCCATTGCATCTGTTGTGAGCGGGTACGCGTTGTATCCCGAAATACGAGTTGTACAGCAATGGACCGATCGATGTGCCCGGCCGGCCCATTGCATCTGTTGTGAGCGGGCACGCGTTGTACAGCAATGGACTGATCGGTGTGCCCGGCCGGCCCATTGCATCTGTTGTGAGCGGGTACGCGTTGTATCCCGAAATACGCGTTGTACAGCAATGGACCGATCGGTGTGCCCGGCCGGCCCATTGCATCTGTTGTGAGCGGGTACGCGTTGTATCCCAAAATACGCGTTGTACAGCAATGGACCGATCGGTGTGCCCGGCCGGCCCATTGCATCTGTTGTGAGCGGGTACGCGTTGTACAGCAATGGACCGATCGGTGTGCCCGGCCGGCCCATTGCATCTGTTGTGAGCGGGTACGCGTTGTACAGCAATGGACCGATCGGTGTGCCCGGCCGGCCCATTGCATCTGTTGTGAGCGGGTACGCGTTGTATCCCGAAATACGCGTTGTACAGCAATGGACAGATCGGTGCGCACACATTGGCTGGGGCCTGGCATGGCAACGGACGCGTTTTCGAAGCTCCAACGAGTCTGATGCAGTGAATTCAGTTGGCCAGCCACAACAATGTTGCAAAATCATGGGTGTCATGAAGTTGAAGATTTGAAGGATGCTGTGGGCGTGTATTAGTGCTGCTATTCCATGGATTGGTCAGATTCAGAAGATGCAAACGACTTGGACCTATCACTTTGGACACATGGGCCAGTATCTGCCTCTGCAGCACACATATAATGCTGGCTGTTCCCCTGAGAGCTCACTTGCCTGCACTACATGCTCCAGGACGACATCTGCCACCAACACTGCTGCTGTCTCTGCATCCTCTGGCTACTGCAATGGCACGTACTGTGGAGAGAGCCCCAGCCTTCAGCCTTGAGGAGAACCAGGCCCTGCTGGACAACATCCTTCCACAGTACAGCAAGCTGTATGGGAAACCAGGGGAGCAGGTGAGTGTGCTGTCCACTGCCTTACTAATTGTGCATGTTGTCTGACTAGCAGGACTTACAGTGTGCACACCACTGGCTAGCATGCTCACTGAGTAGTTGTCACACCCCAAAGTGTGTAGTTACATGCACTGAACAGGTACAGTGCAGTAACAGTGCATTCTAACAAGGTTTACTTCCCATGCAATGATACCATGTAGTGACTGCTGGCAAACTGTTCATAGACATTGTTGCACTGCCTATGTACATCATATGCCCCTGTGATTGAGACATGTATCTCCAACTGTGTGATGCACATATATGTTGCATGTGTGGTAATGGCCTTTTCACTTTGTCATCCTCACAGGTTGATGCCCACCAGAAGTAGGAAATCTGGCTGACCATCGTCCGGGCAGTAAGATCCGTGGGGGTCTACAGGCGCAGGATACGCAACTGCCAGAAGAGGTGGCAGGACCTTCGGGGCTGGACCCGGAGGATCGCAAGGGTCCAGCTGAAGCTGTCGCCTCCTCGCAGGAGGGGCGGACACCGGACCCTGACCCCCACATGCTCCGGATCCTGGCGGTGGTCTTCCCTGACCTGGATGGGCAGCTGAAGGGCAGACAGCAGCAAGGAGGGGGTGAGTCCATGACTGCACTGTGCACTTTGTCTGACATGCTATGTGCCCTCCTCTGGCCTGGTTAAACTTCCACAGTACATCAGTCATGTGGTCCAGGACCCATGTCCCTCATTTGTGACATGCCCACTTCTCCTCTGATACGCATATGTGTGGCCCTTACAGTCAGGAAATTGTGTCACTTGGGGATTGTGTCATTGCATTTAGCTTCGCTCAAGGTGGGGGACAGCATTTGTTACTGTGACTATGTTGTGCGATTCATGGGTGGGTCAATTGCTTACACAATGCCTAAGTTCTGACATGTAATCTGGGTGTAACTTTGATATGTGATCCACTTGCTGATCTGAATCACCACATGTCCCTGGGGAATTTGGCACACACCCATTCTGCCGGTGGGAACAATGTTTGGGCCTCAGGAGTATGTGTATCAAGTGTGTCACACATGCTTAGCCACCTGCCTACTGTCCAGGACTCATCCCTCTTACAGGTGGAGCTGGACAGTCATGCCTACTCCAGGGCATACAATACACTCTGTACTCCCACTCCCGTGTATCATCTGGCATGTTGTGATCAGTGAAATGTACCCTCAGGTGTCTGCCTCTGTCTCATTGTGCTGTGTCTTCGTTGTCAGGACTACTGGTATGTTTATCGGTTAGGGCTCAGCATGCCATCAGAGATGTGACCATGATAGACGATACTTCTGTGACTTATAGGTGTCTGATCAGTTGACTGTGCACACAGGTGTATGCGACTGTGACTTTCAGGCAGCTGTTTTTCATTCACAGCACACTGTGAGGTGCTCATGTTCAGAGAGTTGTGTTTCATGTCCCCCATATGTCCAATTGGTATGACGTGGACAAATAGTAGTTCAGATGATGTTGTTTTTGGAGGATGGACATGTGCACTTGTCAGTTACATAACTTGCATTCCCCATGTCCTAGGATTGTGACACAGTGCAGACTGTTGTTGGCTGGCTGCCATGGCCATGTGACTGGAGACAGTGATGTATGACTTTGCACGCATGCCTGTGTCATGGCATTAAACTTCCTATGACTGATCCTGCAGGGGAGTGACATGTGCAACATGCACCCCATTGTGGCATTGACTATCCGGACATGGGTGGATCATGGTGTCTGGTGCTGGTATGCCTCACATGCATTTCTACTTAGACTCTGGCCATCCCTTACTCCGGACACCTGCACTGACTCAGTGGCAAGAGATGTGATGTGTGCATGTTCACATACTTCACCGTGTTCCCTGCAATGTCCAACAACTGTGTAGGTGGTGCATGTGTCCACACTGGGGTCTTACCATCAAACAGGCACCAGACAGATGGGTGCAAGGGCAGGAGGGGTGTGAGTCCCATGGTTGACCATCAGACTGACAATTGGCTTCCCGAATCTGTGTGAGGACTTTAGGCAATGTTCAACTAAGGATGCCAGGGCTTGCTCTGTGATGTGCTGTACTTACTGTGGTGTGTGCGGTCAGTGCAGGTGACTGATGTTTGTCTGTTTCCCTAATTGTTTGCAGATACATCCACGGCCACAGGAGGGGACAGCTCCACGGACCAGGAGGAGCAGCGGAGCCAGACTGGGTCAGCATCCGACGAGTGGTCAGAGGGACCCAGTGGCACAGAGGGCGAGGGGAGCCACACCGAGGAGTCCTCAGCACCATCCACCTCAGCTGAGGACCACAGCAGCTCGGAGGATGACTCCCTTGTGGAGGCGGGTCTCAGCAGCCACCAAAGGCCAGCTAGTCTGTCTGGCCCCACCACCACCACCACCACCACCGCCCTCCCATTGGCTCCCATTCCTGAGGTCCGTGGAGGCTCCCGTGCTCGGGAGCGTGTCTCCTTCGTGCCAGGCACCGCACCCCCTGCCCCTGTGTCCCCTGCTGCCCTGAGTGAGGAGTCTGTTTACCTCCTTCGTCAGCTCCATGTAGGGCAGACAGCAATGCTGAGTGTCCTCCATGCACACACCACTCTGTTGACACAGCTGGTGTCGTTCATGGAGGGCATCTTGACGGGTATGTCTGCCCTACAGAGGAGCAATAAGTCCATGGACTCCTCCCTGACGGCAGCCGTGTCCCTCCTCCAACAGTCCCTCACCCCTCCCACCTCTGCCCCATCCACACTTCCTGCCACCCTACCTGTCCAAAGCACCTCTACACCTGCACAATCACCCAAGCACACAGACACGAGCAGCACAGACACACCCAAGAGAAAGGCAAGACGTGCACACAAGCATCCTCAGGGGACTGATACCACACACACAGGGGATGGGGAACAGACACACACACAGGCATCCACAGTCACTCCGCAGTCCTCCAAATCCTCTCCCTCCAAGACCCCTTCCCTTGCCTCACCTGCTACCCCACCTACACAGCAGATCTTCCTGTGTGACCTCGGCCTCTTCCCCTCTGATCCTGCTGATCCAGCATACCGGGGGAAGAGGAAGTCCACCCACACAGAGGGGAGTGCCCCTCGCCCCCGGACACCCTCCCCCAGGCGCAGGCAGACACAGGACCCCATTTGGAGGTCCCCCCGGACCAGGAAGAGCAAGACCCCACCACCACCACCACGCAGCTCCACCACCCAGTCTCTCTCCTCCATCCCCCAGGCCACCACTCCACAGGTTCCCCCGCCACACCCTGCCCCAGATTCCCCCACACACCGATACCGCATCCCCAGACTGCTCAGGCCCTCCCCCCTGCCACTTGCTCTTCCACCCCCAACCCAGACGCTCTGCCTGTTAGTGCCACTGGTGTGGAGACCGGGTCCCCCCCTCTGTCCTGCCCACCTCATCTGCCCACCCTTCCACTCCCTTGGAGTCATGCACTGCAGTGGAGTCCACACCCACCCCATCTGACTCGGGCACTGCAGTGGGGACCCAGTCCACTACATCAGACCAGCCCACTGTAGTGGTTGCAGCACCCACACCAACTGACTTGTGTACCACAGTGGTGCCGGCCCCCCCTGAGTCAGACACCTCCACTGCGGTTGCCGGTGACACTCCTGCACCCACCACCCCTTCACTGCCTCACTCTGCCATCCCCTGATCCTGTCCCTGCGGTGCCTGGCCTGCCCCTTGTATGCCCCTCCAAGGGGGATGTCCCCTGTCCGTACCAGTGCAGGCAAGCAATGGGTGACCAGTTGTCACTTATCACCCTGTTGGGACTGTGATTTTGGACTGACCATTGGCCTTAGTTTCCTTTGGACTTCAGAGTTTTCCTTGACATTTGCTGAATAAAGCCTTTTTTGTTTAATTGTGGGTTTTCTTTTGATGTACATGATGTGGATGAGTAGCATCCTGCATTTGCAGTTGTAATAGTGTTCATATCAGGAAAATGAAGTGTTGCTGTGATGGACTCCATGTGGTCCATGGGATATGTGTCCTGTTGTAGTCTGGATCTATGGCATCCTTTGCTGCAGTCTGAGGGTGTAATGTTCAGCATTTGACACAGGGATGTACGTTTAGCATTTGTAAATGAATATCTTTGTCTTACACTGATGCACATCTGGTGGGCTTACCACTGTTCAACGTTCCGATTTCCCTGACTGTGTGCCCATCTCCACTGGACATGCAGTTTTGCACATCAATGTTGAAGGACTCATCTGTGTATACAGTGCAACTTGCTTGACACATGTTTTGGGTGTATGCAGATGACTGACGTGACACTCCCGTACCCAGGCTGATGTGAGCAGAGCCTTCTGTGTGTTGTAGTTGTTGACTCACTGACGGAGTGTTCTGCTGACATGTTTGGGTCGTGCACAGACAAGGTTTGGCACAGCGGACCTTCCACAGGAGTGGAGTGCCCTCATGGCAGTGTGTAATCCGGTGACATTGCGTGGGCCTGTGTTGTGTGTTGTGTAAGCATGTCTGTGCGTGTTCCCGTCCCTTTTCCTACACAGGCTGTGTCCCTAGGGATGTTCCTGTTTGTGATGCTTGCTGAGTTGTTCTGTGTTCATCCAGCATCTTGGACCTGGTTTCTCCGTGATGTGGGTGCATGGCAAACTAATGTTCATGAGGTTGTCATCCCAGGTTGTCTTTGTTGTCAGGGCTGGGGATGTGGTCAAACGCAGATGGGACACATTCAGGATTCCCCTTGGCACTTGTTGTTTACACAAGTCATGTGATTTACAGTTTGTGGTAGCTTTCAGTGATTGTGACACATTGTGTGTGTGACTGCTGCCACTCCTCAGGGTCAGAGCTGCAATGTTGGAAGTTGTGTACGTGTGTTCTTAGTGTGTCACCTTGGCTTCTTTGTTGGTGTGTGACTACGGCCAGGATCCCATTGATTGTGGTGGATTTCACATCATGCCCATGTACGGCGTACTGTGCTGTGTGTCAGACATTGAAGAGTCTTGTTGACTGGCCATGTGTGATGGCTTTCTGCACCTTAGTTCCCACCACCACCCCTGGTATTGTCATGGGTGCATGTGCAATGTCACCAGTCCATGTGAGCTTCACTGCTGCACATTGGTGGAGATCAGGGTGTGTGGTGTTGAGTGTGTGCACATGTGAGTTGTTGCACGGCTAGACCCCTACCTCCATATTGGCCTTGGCTGGCAGGCCGTGCTGATTGATTAGAGCTTGTGTAGGTGTGATGGTAGTTTGTTGCTCAGGACACATGGCTGTGGTTCACAGTGTGAACGACATCTACCTTTGTCATCACAGTAGGATTATCATGCAGGCTAGTGTCAGCACAATGTGGGGTCCCTGGGGGTAGTGCTGTGGTGGGTCTGTCTCTTGCTGTGTTAGTTGCTGTTCCTACAAGCTTGTGTGACATGTGTAATTTGGGCTCCCTCTCATCTAACAATGCCTGATTGCCCACATAGGGGTATCCGATCCATGAGTAACTTTTGTATGGCACTGTATACACATCTGTGTGGTTGGAAATCAGGCCTCCTCATGTGTTGTGTGGTTGCCTGGGGACACTGGCACACCCCCCATCACCCGTTGTGTTTGATATGCAGTGTGAGTCTGCCTGTTTGTGTTTGTGCCTTAGCACCACTGCATTGGCATATCTTGAGTGTGCCATTGGCTGTATGTTGTTTGGTGGCTTTCCCCTGCTGTCCCTGGGACTCCTAGGTCATCAGTCAGCACAATAATCATGGTTTGTATGTCCCATTGCTGCCATGGTATGGTATTTGTTCACCTCACATCTACAGTCTCCACAGGATATCTACATTTGTGTGTCCATTGGTGCAGATATGTGGGTCAGCATTGTGATGGTCACTTCTGTCATTGTGTTATTTGTGAATGTTGACAATGTGGGACCCCATGGGTGATGTTTGTATGCACATGGCCAAAACGATGTTTCAGTGACACTGCACTGTTTGCCTCGACCAATCTATGTTGCTATGGGACACAAGCACTACTATGCCACTGATGTGTTTGTTGTTGTGTGACCAGGATTCATCCATGCAGTTTGGCTTTGGCAGCTTTTACCATGACTACACTTACCTTATGATCACTGTGGTGATGGGGCTTTAGGCCCCATTGCCACACTGTTCAAAAAGTGCATCAGCTATGGACACCACACTTCCCTTTTGGTCACTGTGGTGATGGGACTTTAGGCCCCATTGCCACACTGTTCAAAAAGTGCATCAGCTATGGACACCACACTTCCCTTTGGTCACTGTGGTGATGGGGCTTTAGGCCCCATTGCCACACTGTTCAAAAATGTGCATCAGCTATGGACACCACACTTCCCTTTTGGTCACTGTGGTGATGGGGCTTTAGGCCCCATTGCCACACTGTTCAAAAAGTGCATCAGCTATGGACACCACACTTCCCTTTTGGTCACTGAGATGATGGGGCTTTAGGCCCCATTGCCACACTGTTCAGAAATGTGCATCAGCTATGGACACCACACTTCCCTTTTGGTCACTGAGATGATGGGGCTTTAGGCCCCATTGCCACACTGTTCGGAAATGTGCATCAGCTATGGACACCACACTTCCCTTTTGGTCACTGTGGTGATGGGGCTTTAGGCCCCATTGCCACACTGTTCAAAAATGTGCATCAGCTATGGACACCACACTTCCCTTTTGGTCACTGTGGTGATGGGACTTTAGGCCCCATTGCCACACTGTTCAAAAATGTGCATCAGCTATGGACACCACACTTCCCTTTTGGTCACTGTGGTGATGGGGCTTTAGGCCCCATTGCCACACTGTTCAAAAAGTGCATCAGCTATGGACACCACACTTCCCTTTTGGTCACTGTGGTGATGGGGCTTTAGGCCCCATTGCCACACTGTTCAAAAATGTGCATCAACTATGGACACCACACTTCCCTTTTGGTCACTGTGGTGATGGGGCTTTAGGCCCCATTGCCACACTGTTCAAAAAGTGCATCAGCTATGGACACCACACTTCCCTTTGGTCACTGTGGTGATGGGGCTTTAGGCCCCATTGCCACACTGTTCAAAAAGTGCATCAGCTATGGACACCACACTTCCCTTTTGGTCACTGTGGTAATGGGGCTTTAGGCCATTATCTTTAAAAATGAACTTCAGCTATCCCTTGTCAATAATTCTGGCTACTCATCCTGCGAATACCTGGAAGCTGAACTGACAACTCAAAATTCCCACCCAATTCGTCTTCACAACATCTATCGCCCTCTGGGCCCCCCCCAGCCCTTCATTGAGGATTTATCTGAGCTCCTGACACAATCCTCATTATCCAACTCAAAAAATCTCTTTCTGGGGGATCTTAACCTCCATTGGAGTGATCCCGATGATCCCACTATCTCCCTCCTCACTAATCTACTTGAGGTCAATGAACTCAAACAAATATGCCTGTCCCCGACACACACCAAAGGAGCCATCCTTGACGCCATTCTTTCCAACGAAGATCTGGCCTCCGTGACCAATATCGTCCCCATTGACTGGTCTGACCATCACCTTATACTGTTCACCATTGCTACCAATGCAAATCTCCCCACTTCCAAAATTAACAGACCTAAGAAACTGACCAGAAATCTAAAACATATCCCTCCGGGTGTTCTTGAGTCTAAACTCCAAGCTCAACTTCGTCTCACTCCCCCTCACAAAATGCTAATGAGCTCACTGAACACTTTAACAAGACTGTCACTGGTATTCTTGATCAACTAGCCCCGCCTAAACTCAAAAATCAAAGAATCACCCCTCCAACTCTTGGTTTAATACCGAGCTTAATAACGAACGACGATCACTCAGACTGTCGGAAAGAACCTGGAGACACCATCCCTCTCCCTCCCATCTTGCACTCCTCAGACATGCTAGATCCACGTACAAAAAACACATCTTCAAGGAAAAGGCATCCTTCTTCCGCACACAACTTGATTGTGCCAAAAACAGACCTAGGGAACTCTTCAAAATCATTCGTAACCAAACTTCCCCCGCACCTCCAAATCTGATCGCCTCCTCAGCCAGATGCGAAGAAATTTCCCACTTCTTCTCGGAAAAAATAGCCAAAATTGATCAATCCTTCCGTTCCACACAGCTCCCCTCCAAATCCCTATGCATGCCCGTCCTCACCTCTAATGCCTACTCCACATCCCCTCGACCAGCTGACCCCTCCTCTCGTCCGCCCTCTATTCTACCGCTCTCTAGTGACTCTCCTGTCCCGCCTACTTCCTCACCCCCCTCTAATCACTCCCCACACCTACCCACTGCCACTCCTCTGGAAACCAACTCCCCTAACTCACAATTAAAGAACAATGCCTCCTTACTCAACTTCCTCCCCGTGACTGAGCTAGAAGTCCTTAAAATAATTGGTAATCTTAAACCGTCCTCCCACACAAAAGACCCCTTACCCTCTAACCTTGTCCCTGTCCTTAAGCACATCATCACCCCATACTGGACCACAATCATCAACACCTCTCTCTCCACTGGCTGTGTCCCCACCTCCCTTCAACTTGGACAAATCTCTCCCATAATCAAAAACCCCAATGCTGACCCCAATGACCTAAACAATCTCCGCCCCATCACTAACCTCCCCCTTCTCTCAAAGGTCCTTGAAAAATGTGTCCTACTACAACTAGACAAACACATCGAAAACTTCAACCTACTCGATCCCTTTCAATCAGGCTTCAAGAAAGGCTGCAGCACCGAAACGGCAATGCTAAATGTCGTCGATGACATCCACCACTCACTTGACAATGGCGAGACCTGCCTTCTTATCCTCCTTGATCTCTCCGCTGCGTTCGATACAGTCAACCATTCAGCCCTACTTAATGTGCTTAGGACCCGTTTCGGCCTCAACGATACTGCCTACAAATGGTTCGTCTCCTACCTACAACACCGAACGCAGCAAATCAAAATTCAAAATTGTCTTTCCAACCCCACTCCTGTCTCCCTTGGAGTCCCCCAAGGGTCTATTCTCTCTCCCGCCCTCTTTAACCTCTTTATGGAACCCCTCACCCTCATTCTTAAACAAGCAGGCATCAACTACCACCTCTACGCCGATGACACCCAAATCTATTACAAGATTAAAACTCATGCTGACATCTTACACCTGAACAACACCCTCACCAAGATCCAATCCTGGTTCCACTCAAATCATCTCAAACTTAACGCTAATAAAACTGAAATCATTCTCTTCTCCCCTAAAAACAACCCCCTCCCTGTTCAATCATGGATCACTGACCTTAACGCACTCAACTGCTCACTCACCCTGTCCAACTCTGTCAAATCTCTTGGTATCTCTATCGACAACACCCTAACCCTTAACGTCCACATCAAAAACTCTGCTAAAGGAGCCCTCTTCACTCTCCGTCACCTCAAGAAAATCAAACCCTTTATACCTACCGATGACTTTAAACTTGTAGTTCAGTCACTTGTTCTTTCACGTATTGATTATGGTAACGCCATCCTCAACGGAATCCCCAAGGTCCACCTAGCTCCTATCAAAGCTGTGCTCAACCTTGCAGCCAGGCTCATTACAGACTGCAGACGCTTCGATCACATATCCCCGGCTCTCAAATCTCTTAAATGGCTCCCTATTGAAGGCAGATCTGCCTACAAAACTACCTGCATCACTCACAAAGCCCTCCACCAAAACACCCTGCAGTACCTCTCCAAGAAACTCATCATTGCGGGCACCACACGACCTCTGAGAAGCACCAACTCCCTCCTCCTTATACCACCACTGCATAAAAAGAAAGCTACACAATCACGCTCCTTCTCTGGTAATGCCCCTATCATCTGGAATGCCCTCCCAGAAAACCTGCGCTGCAACCCTCCTATTTCAGCTTCAAAAAGACCTCAAAATACACCTCCTCAACTATTATTGGGGATCCTCACCTGTGACCTGCACCTGATCTCCAAGTTCACCATTTCATATTAGTCCAGAAATACTTGTACATTTCCTGAACATCATCTGCCTAATTACCTGATATGTATAGCTCCTGCCCATGTTTATCTATTTGATTTGTTTATCTACTTGTTTGATTTGTTTAACTATTTGATTTGTATATTTCACATGCTGTTGTCTTTATCTTAAATCTACTTATACGCCATGTTTGGCACAATTATTATCGGGGTCCTAACCTGTGTCCTGCACCTGATCTCCAATCACCATGTTACATTTTGTTCAGTAATATCTGTCCATTTTCCCGAACATCATATACCTAGTTACTTGAAGTGTATAGCTCTTGTACCTGTATATTTATCTTTGTTATGTATATCTCACACGTTGTTTCATTATCTTTTTTATCTATTTGTATGCCATGTTTGCTTTATATTATCCTCACATGTAAAGCGCTCTGATACCTCTGGGTCTAGCCAGCGCTATATAAAACTTTAAAATAAATAAATAGGCCCCATTGCCACACTGTTAAACAATGTGCATCAGCTATGGACACCACACTTCCCTTTTGGTCACTGTGGTGATGGGGCTTTTGGCCCCATTGCCACACTGTTCAAAAAGTGCATCAGCTATGGACCCCACACTTCCCTTTTGGTCACTGTGGTGATGGGGCTTTAGGCCCCATTGCCACACTGTTCAAAAAGTGCATCAGCTATGGACCCCACACTTACCTTTTGGTCACTGTGGTGATGGGGTGTTCAAGCCCATTGCCACAGTGGCCATGGTCAGCTTGCATTGTGGAGGCCACACACATTTATGTGTGACACATGTGATAGGGGGTCACATTGTATGTTCAATGTCATGTTCAGTCTTTTAGGCATTTGACACAGACTACACACGCTTGTCAGGGTGTTGGGGGAGGATGTAATTTTCTATCATTCCTTATGTGGGAGTATGCTGGTTGTGTCATGCATTACCCGTCCTATGAGTAGGGGTGGTGTTAGTGGTAGGCATCCATCCCCCCATGAGTGGGGATGGTAGTAGTGACAGGCATCCAGCCCCCCCTGAGTGGGGGTGGTGGTAGTGGTAGGCATCCATACCCCGAAGGGTGGCGATGGTAGTAGTGACAGACATCCAGGCACCCATGATTAGGGGTGGTGGTAGTGGTAGGCATCCATCCCCCCATGAGTGGGGATGGTAGTAGTGACAGGCATCCAGCCCCCATGAGTGGGGATGGTAGTAGTGACAGGCATCCAGCCCCCCCTGAGTAGGGGTGGTGGTGGTGGCAGGCATCCAGGCCCCCTGAGTAGGGGTGGTGGTAGTGGCAGGCATCCAGGCCCCCTGAGTAGGGGTGGTGGTAGTGGCAGGCATCCATCCCCCTAAGGGTGGGGATGGTAGTAGTGACAGGCATCCAGGCACCCATGATTAGGGGTGGTGGTAGTGGTAGGCATCCATCCCCCCATGAGTGGGGATGGTAGTAGTGACAGGCATCCAGCCCCCCATGAGTGGGGATGGTAGTAGTGACAGGCATCCAGCCCCCCCTGGATAGTGGTGGTGGTAGTTGCAGGCATCCATACCCCTAAGGATGGGGATGGTAGTAGTGACAGCCATCCAGCCCCCCCTGGATAGGGGTGGTGGTAGTGGCAGGCATCCATCCCCCTAAGGGTGGGGATGGTAGTAGTGACAGGCATCCATGCCCCCCTGAGTAGGAGTGGTGGTAGTGACAGGCATCCAGCCCCCCTGAGTAGGGGTGGTGGTAGTGACAGGCATCCAGCCCCCCTGAGTAGGGGTGGTGGTGGTGGCAGGCATCCAGGCCCCCTGAGTAGGGGTGGTGGTAGTGGCAGGCATCCATCCCCTAAGGATGGGGATGGTAGTAGTGACAGGCATCCAGCCCCCCTGGATAGGGGTGGTGGTAGTGGCAGGCATCCATCCCCCTAAGGGTGGGGATGGTAGTAGTGACAGGCATCCATGCCCCCCTGAGTAGGGGTGGTGGTAGTGACAGGCATCCAGGCCCCCCTGAATAGTGGTGGTAGTAGTGGCAGGCATCCAGCCCCCTAAGGGTGGGTATGGTAGTAGTGACAGGCATCCAGGCCCCCTGAGTAGGGGTGGTGGTAGTGGTAGGCATCCAGCCCCCTGAGTAGGGGTGGTGGTGGTGGCAGGCATCTAGCCCCCAATGAGTAGGGGTGGTGGTAGGGTGGTGTTAGTGGTAGGCATCCATCCCCCTATGGGTGTATATGGCATTGGTGTTGGCCATCCCACCCCTATGGTTCTGCTGTTGCTTTTGTACGTCAATTGTGCATCCCTATGTGTGTGTGACATATTTCGGGTACGTGTAGTTTGTTTGTATTGTTGGTGTTTGACTTACCGTCTGCGCTGTACGCGTCCGTGCCGGTCCCGGTAATAGATGTAGAGTATAGGTAGGACCTGCGCAATGGGATTCATGCTTGGATCGTCTCGTTCGGGTTTCTCGTGTCTTCGACTCATACTCGTCGCTGGCTTGTTCGTCTCGTAGCCGTGGATCGTCTTGTGGCGCACAGCGGAGCTTATGTACGGCTCGCCCGGATGCTCAAACGTGCCGGACGTAGCGACGGGTTCGGCGCATATGGAATGCGCATCGTACTAGTCCAGCCGGAAGGTGCTGTGTAATGGCTTCCGTGCGGCTCGAATCGGCGTTTACGGATCCGGCTCGGGCGGGGAACAGGAGCTGGATTGGGTGAGTACGGCTCGTTCGGAAACTGGGTTGTTATACGCACCGGACGAGTGTACGATTCGGTCGGGAAACACGCATTCGGCTTGTATTTTTTCCGGACGAATACTGTTAGGTGCGCTTCCGGCCGAGATCGGAATCGACCCCTCAGCGTAGAGTATGCAACTAATAGCAATTTTGCTTATGAAATTAAAAACCTAATAGCACTAGCATACGTCCCAATAGCAGAACACTACAATCTATTAATAGAAAGCCCCTACCACCAAACAAATGAACATAAACTAAGTCCGCTACTCGACTATTTCGAGGATACCTGGTTGGGAAGTCTAAACAGATATGGACACAGGGGACAGCCCAAATACCACTTTCCATGGTGGAATGTATATAACATTACCCTAAACAAAAAAGCAAAAACTAATAACGCTGTGAAAGGATGGCATGATGCTTTCCAAGCCACAACAGGCTGAAGCCAACCAACCCTACATAAATTACTACAATCAATCCAAAAAGAACAAAGCTATCAACAACTAAGACTTGAACAGTCTGTAACACAACTAGGTCCAAAACGAACTAAACAAACTAAAACAATGTTCGAGCACTTAAAATACAATGTAAGACTCTACCCAAACACTAAAGGGCTAGAATATCTAGAAACAATAGATACATCTCTACTTTAAAACAATAATACAAAAACATAGAAAAATCGTAATTGTGAAATGAATTCTTAAATAAACATTTCTTTGAAAACATCTAAAATATAATTATTATGTCAATTAATTTTAATTATTTTTAAAAATAATTGACATAAATATATTTTATATATTTAAAAATATCAATAACAATTTCAAAAATTACATTTCCCTCCATTTGTAAATAATTTAAAATAACTTAGGGGGTCATTATGATGGCGGGTGGATCGCCACCGCCCGGCCGGCAGTGGCGATCCGCCCGCCATCACAACAGCGTTCACCCCCGCCATATTATCATGGCGGGGGGTACGCGGTGGACGGAAAGTCCGTCCGCCGCATTTCCGCCGGTCGGCAATCGTCACAATTGCCGGCCGGGAGGAATTGGGCCTGAATATGGTGGCGGTGCCGCCATGGAAAGGCTGGCGGGAATTGATTTGGGGGCCCGTTGCGGGCCCCTGGGGCGGGTGGGGGGGTGTGGGGCTGCACTTGGGGGGTACCTACATTGCCTTGCACAAGGTGGCAGGCACCCCGCGGTGCCTGCCACGTTGTGCATGGCAATGCACAACATGCCTCTTTGGCATTGCGGTGGGTGCTGCTTACAGCAGCACCTGCCGCAATTTAATTGATGCGGAATCCTAATTTGCGGTGCGGGACCGCCGCACCCCTGGCGGCTGGTCCCAGCACTGCTAGGGTGGCGGGCGGACTGAAGTCCGCCCGCCATCCTAATGGGGCCCTTACTTTTTTGTTGCTGAAGAATTGAATCCAAACTGCCATAAATAAATCCAAACGTGTAAAATTCCCAAAACTTAGTTAAAAGTCCCCCCAAAAAATGTAAAAATACAACTGTGTAAAATATAATCCGCCGGCAACATATCCATAGACTTGAATCCATTAAAAACCCGAAAAATGTAATTAAAAAAGAAATGCTCCAGGAAAACCCGAAAAATAAAGGATCTGTAAAATATTTATTAGTTTACTAGAAACTAATACACAGTTCCTTAAAACAAAAAGCAAACATCTCCCAACGGCAACTTCCAATCGACAAAAACCTGTGGAAAAAACAACACAATCCCTCCCGCACAAATATACAATAAAATCATTAAAAAACACACATAAACATACTAATAACACCATAATCTAAACATTATTAAACATATAGAACATACCCTAACACCTACCTATCAACGCACTAACCGCATTTCGCATACGCAAACCTACAAACGAAATCTCACAAAAAACACAAAATACAAACATTACATACACTACCTAACTACCTTCGCCCTACACCTAAATTAAGCCTAAAAGTAATTAAATTAAACGTAACTTAACCGATGTGACGCAGCTTCCAACCGCGAGCTTCTCCCCTCAGAAATGACCTAAAACAACACAGATAGCCTACAAAATACAACTTAGTTTAGAAAATGGCTACCTCATTGAAATAATAAAAATACTTTTTAACATTAAACTAAATGTACATTAGAAACCTAATACAAACAAATGTTTTAAAAATACTATTTAATATTACTAATACACCAAATGTTTTTTCTTTGCTGTTTAAAATTTTTAAATTATAATAGTAAATATTAGAAAATAAATAATATTTATTATTATACATTAAAATAAAATATGTGAACTTACCAATGTGTTAAAAAAATTTTTTTGCTGCTTGCTAAAAATTTGAAAACATTTATTAATGTTAAAAATATTTTTCTTTTTCAAAATGCTTTCTTACCTTGATATTTGTATTTGTCTTTACAATTTAAATATTATTATACAAAATATAATATTATTTATTAGAAAATATGCACCAAATATAAATAAGTTATACAATGAAAAAATAGAAAAAAATATATGTTGTTAAAAATGTACACTATATGTAATTATGTAATGCATATTTACAATTTAAATAAATATTCTATAACTGTTACCTAAAAAATATGTATTACAAAAATTATAAAAACCAGCGGACAACTACATCTTTTATTTGTAAAAAATGTACATATTTACCAAGTTCTCCATTATAAAAAACATAAAAATGTTTCATGCTGACTTTACTTAAATATTATATGTTTAAATATGTACTAAATATGCAATGTATTAAAAAATGTATTATTATTTCTTTGTATGACAATATATATATCAAACAATGTTAATAAAAAAATGCATATTATTTCTTTGCTTCAGTCTTTGAATGAAAATAAAGACATTAAAAAATATAAATATTGTTTTGTATTTAATTCCTATATTATTTTTTTTCTGTATTTACAATAAAAGGTTTATCTTAAATTAATTGTCAGACATAAATGTATTTTTTAATACACATATATAAAATACTATTACCACTTAAACATACATTTTTATCGTTAACCTTACTCCAAAATAAAGAAATGGGGGCTGATTCACAGAACTAATCTGAGATAAAATCCTAAACTTACTACTTTTGGTATTCACAGAAGGCATTTAGTAGTAGTAAAGTTAGGACTCCTAACTTTACTACTACTAAACTGAGACAAAATCCTAACTTTACGACTTTCGGTATTCAACAAAAGGCATTTTGTAGTAGTAAAGTTAGGAGGCCTACTAAATGCCTTCTGTGGATGTCTATCACTACCAGCATTGGCCACCCCATAGGGGGTGGATGTCTATCACTCCCAGCATTGGCCACTCCATAGGGGGTGGATGTCTATCACTAACAACATTCTCTACCTATAGGGGGATGGATGCCTATCACTCCCAGCATTGTCCACCCCATAGGGGGTGGATGTCTATCACTGCCAGCATTGGCCACCCCATAAGGGGTGGATGTCTATCACTACCAGCATTGGCCACCCCATAGGGGGTGGATGTCTATCACTCCCAGCATTGGCCACCTCATGGGGAGCAGTGGCGGCTCCTCAGGGGAGTGCTGCAGGGCGGTGAGGCGGGGGAGGGGCAGGGTGGGGGGTAGTAAACTCCGGCATACAGCCTAACGGAGTTAAGTAAATAAATAAATAAAGCGAATTACATTGCCAAATGGCGATGCAGCGCACGCAATGTAATTCGTTTTATTTATTTACTTAACTCCGTTAGACCGTATGCAGGAGTTTACTACCCCCCACCCTGCCCCTCCCCACCACCCCGCAGCACTCCCCCGAGGAGCCGCCACTGATAGGGGGTGGATGTCTATCACTCCTAGCATTGGCCACACCATAGGGGGTGGATGTCAATTACTCCCAGCATTGGCCACCCCATAGGGGTGGATGTCTATCACTACCAGCATTGGCTACCCCATAGGGGGTGGATGTCTATCGCTCCCAGCATTGGCCACCCCATAGGGGGTGGATGTCGATCACTACCAGCATTGGCCACCACATAGGAGGTGGATGTCTATCACTTCCAGCATTGGCCACCCCATAGGGGGTGGATGTCTATCACTCCCAGCATTCTCTACTCATAGGGGGGTGGATGCCTAACACTACCAGAATTCTCTACCTATAGGGGGGTGGATGTCTATCACTTCCAGCATTGGCCACCCCATAGGGGGTGGATGTCTATCACTACCAGCATTGGCCACCCCATAGGGGGTGGATGGCTATCACTACCAGCATTGGCCACCCCATAGGGGCTGGATGGCTATCACTACCAGCATTGGCCACCCCATAGGGGGTGGATGGCTAACACTCCCCCAAGGTTGTAATGCAAATTTTGTTTTATGTGTGCAAACTGTCTGTAAAATAAATACATAAAGTGATATGCTGAACAAACCCCCATCTCTGTAGTGACAAAAAGGTGAATGTGGGGTTCAAGCCCCCAGCATTGTCAACCATATAGTGGATTTGGGGTATAAACCCACCAACACTGTAATGACAAAAATGTGAATGTAGGTCTCAAACCCCCAGCATGTTCAAGCAATCATGTAGTTTTTGGGGCCAAAACACACAAGCAATGTAGTGATGAAGTAGTGTTTGTGTGCCAAACAACAACAGAACTGTTGAGGCAAACATTGTTGTGTGTGTTACATACCCTCAGCCATGTGCAGGCAATCAGTGCAATTGGGGGCTAACACTGCCACCAATGTTCAATTTGACAATGTAACATGTGACCATCCAAAATGCATAAACACACATTTTTGTCACAAGCAGACACAAATACAAAGGATTCAATATGAAACAACAGCATTGATGAGATCAAGTACCACACTGTGGCAGCAAGGTGAAATGCAAAACATAAGGGATGTGCAGAGTGAAGATGAAGGAGTCCCAGGGCCAGTAGAGAAAAAAACTAAACTGGACATCCACTCAATGCCATTCAAACACAGTCTAAATACATGGGTGAAGATGCACAAAGACAACCAACCAGCCACACACTGTAGAAAAAACACAACATCTGTGTGAGTGTTGAAGTGTTTCTTGCCTGGCACAATACACACGATGTGGGTCAGAACGCCACTGAGACATATGCGTGTTGAGTACAATCTAGAAGTATTCCAATAATTTTGGATAGTGAATGTGGGCAATCAGGCATTGTTTGATGAGCGGGTGCACAAGAGTCACATGCAGAACAAGCTTGGTGGAACAACAAACAACACATCAAGAGACTGACTCTCTTCCACAGTACCCTCAAGGCTACAGCACTGTGGTGACAGTATCCTGTCTGCTGACCCTCTGTGATGCCAAATAAGGATGTGGGCCATACTTTTGAGCACACTCACTCTTGCGCACTGTGTCACGTGCCTTGCAAGAACAACTATCATCTCACATACCCAACCATTACTCCCAGGGCATGGCCGGTAATGTGAGGCCACATTGTAGGTAGGGGCCTTGCCAGGAGACAAGTCACACTTGGCCAGTCTAAACACCACACACATTGATCAGCAGCAATGTGCATCATCTAAACCTACATTGACAGGTGACATTGCACAGGCACCCATGACACTGTGGATCACTGGCTGTATGACGAGGAATACATTATTGACCACACATCATTCTGATCTCAACACAAACATGGGTCCATGTACTGTTGTGCATGACCAATGTGGCAATTTCTGGATCAGGACGGTACACCCAGTATGCCACATACTAAGGGACACACATTTGATGGTTGAACAAGGGTTGCCAGACACACATATGTATGTGACACAAATTCACAGCATCTGTCCACAACAACACATACTCAAAACATGCAGGGCAACATGAGTAAACACACCCACAGAAGAATGACATTGTGATGAGTTGGTGTACAATGAAGCAAACAGGAGACTGCCCACGACACTACACAAGTCCAGAGACACTCAAAATAGAATCATTAGCCTCCCACTGCAACAAACATGAAGTGGTTGTGTCACAGCTGTCAGCACTACATGTGTAGACAAAGATTCCTACTTGCTGTGTAGAAAAGCATGGACCAACAACAACGTATGAGACAGTCAACATGTGTTGACTATGTGCGTTGCACACAACTCAAGATCAAACAATTTACAATGTTAACTTGCTTGCATGTCTATCACATCAACTCTGCATCTAACTACAAAAGCTGCATTATGTGCAGATCATCACTATTGTCAAATTGCCAATGCTGAGTGTGTACTGCAGAAGCCTTGGAAGACACGTGGATCACCAGATAGGGGATACAACAACTGTGTCAGCAGGCTCAAATGCACAGGCAAATGTGTAAGCTAATCTTCCTGCACTGTTGACAACGCCAGGGGTGGTGGTGGGATCTGTGTTTCACAAACACAATACACATAGCTAGACATAACACATGGGAAATTTGTACATCCGTTTAGGATGGAGTACATGTGCATAACATGATATGTATTGGACACATTTGGAACTTTAACACTGTCTCAGAATAATGAAATCACTCAAGGAGACCTACAAATAAGACATATTGCCATCAGGCTACAGGGAAGGGTAGAATCTGCTGATTGTGATCAGTCATAGACACGTAGAAGTGCCAAACTTGCAAAAACAGATGACAGATTAAAAATACGTTGATGTTGCTAGCACAAATGTGACTCGGGGAATTTTAAATGTGTCACATGTGAGTTTGCTCACAGTGCAGGCCCTTGTCTCAACCCAACCAGGGATGTCACCATAATGACTCCATTTTACTGGTGCACCCACATCTTGGACACTCAAAGTCAAATAGTTCTAGAAAGCACTGGACTAGTCAGCCCACAGAAAGCTTCTCTTCCAGGAACATCTGCAGGGACTATAGTCTTGGTAGGAAAGGGGGTTTGAAGACAGAGATTAATGCTCACATGACACACACCATGGGCTCAGGATATGACACAGATTAACACACTGCCATGAGGTGATTTCACTACTGTGGAAGGTCAGCTGTGTCAAGCTTGTTCTTGGCAGGGGTCTACCATGTCAGAATGAGACTCTGGCATGGATCCAACAATTACAAGCCACAGAATACTTTGTTTACATCAGCCTGTGTACATGTGTGTGTCCAAAGTCATCTGCACGTAGTCAAACTTCATGTTTACCAAGTTGTACTGATGAGACAGATGACTTGCTCATCATCAATGCGCTATTCTGCATGTCCATCGTAGACGGTTGCACCTTGAAAAACTTGTACAATGTGTACAAATGTCAGCACGACCTATGTGCAAAAGTGTAATTCAAATATGGTAGGTTGTTAAAAGCATGTCACACTCACTGTCCAAAATGTTGAGGTTCATGACAACCTGCAATTGCAGACAATTATGACTCAGATACATACTGTAATAGGACACATATAGCATGGACCACATGCAGTCCATCACATCACTATATCATTATTTTCCCACAACAAGATTTCAACAGCAATTTCATTAGACTTATTAGCAAAATTTGGTACACAAAATGCAAATCTACAAAAGAAATAAAAATGCTTTATTCAGCACTTGTGATTAAACTTAAAAAACATGAACAACAATAGAGTCCTTTAGGGGGTCATGCACATGATTATTCCTCCCTTGCTTGCCTGCACTGCTACAACTAGGGGACATCTCCCCTTGAAGGGGCATCTTTAGGGGCATGCCAGGCACGGCAGGGACAGGCCTGGGGTGTACCGGTTTGGGTTGTGGGAGGGATGGGGTCTACTGTAGTGTCGGGTTCCACTGCAGTGGACTGGGCTGATTGAGGGGGTGGGGACTCCACTGCAGTGGACAGGTCTGATTGAGTGGGTGGGGGCTCCACTGCAGTGGACAGGTCTGATTGAGGGGGCGGGGGCTCCACTGCAGTGTCAGAAACAGACAGAAGGTGTGGTGTTGTGGGAGTGGAAGTGCTTGTTGTAGGGGGAGGGCCTTATCATCTTGGGGATGGTGTAATGGTGTGTGTGGGAAACTGGGATGGGGTCTGATGTGTGAACTTTGGGATTGGTGGCCTGGGCTCGGGATGAAGTAGGTTTTGTGGTGGAAGTGCAGGATGGTGGTGGGGTTTTTGATTTCTTTGTTCTGGGGAATGTACGGGTGGGGGGCTCAGTGTTCCTACTCTTAGGGGAGGGTATGCGTGCAGGGGTGGATCTCCTCTCTGCGCTTGGGGATTTCCTCCTCCCCTTGCGAGTCTGGTCTGATCTATCAGTGGGGAAGAGGCCAAGGTCACAGAGGAAGACCCGCTGGGAAAGGGGGGTTGCAGGAGAGTCAAGGGTAGGGGTTTTGGAGGGAGAGGTAGCTGAGGAATGTGGAGTGGTTGTGGATGGGTGTGTGTGTTTTTTGGCCCTCTCCCCTGTGTGTGTGATGTCAGTCCCCTGAGTGTGCGTGCATGTTTTTTTTACTTTGTTTTGGGTGGCTGTGTGCTGCTTGTGTCAGTTGGTGTGTGTGCATGTGCCTGTGTGAGTGTGCTTGGGTCAGGTAGGGTAGTGGGGACTGTGGATGGGGCAGAGGTAGGAGGGGTGAGGGACTGCTGTAGAGGGACACTGCTGCCATCGGTGAGGAGGCCATGGACTGATTTGTTCGTTGTAGGGCAGACATGTCTGATGACATGCCCTCCATGAATGACACCAATTGTGTCAAAAGACTAGTGTGTGCATGGAGGACACTCAGCATGGATGTCTGCCCCACATGTATCTGTTTTAGCAAATCCAAAGACTCCACACTCAGGGCAGTAGGGGTGACAGATGCAGGGGGCACGGTGCCTGGCCCGAAGGAGACATGCTCCCTAACACGGGAGGGTCAACGGACACTTGGAATGGGAGCAGCTGTGAGGGTGGAGATGGTGGTGGTGGCAGGGGCAGACTCTGATGTTATGGCCTCTGCTATCGTAACACCCACCACCACAAGGGAGTCATCACTGGAGCTTGATTGGTCCTCTGCAGATGTAGATGTTTCTGACCCGCCCTCAGTGTGGCTCCCCTCACCCTCCGTGCCACTGGGTCCCTCCTCCTCCTCCACAGTGGACCCAGTTTAGCTAGCTGCTTCCTCTTGGTCCGTGGAACTGTCTCCTCCAGGAGCCGTTGATGATGCTGTGAACAAGGATGAGAAAGAGATTCACATCAGTCATCTGCATATACTTGACACATGAGTTTCATCGCAACACATCACAGAGCAAGCCCTTGCATAATGTTCATGGCACTTTTTAGATTCATTACACATATGTGAACATGGCACTTGTCAGTCTGCCAGTAAACTATGGTTCCCAAACACATGACGGCAATGGAACCATCTGTTAGATGTATTTCAAATACCACTAAATACATGTCCACTAACGCACTATTTTGCCTGTTGTCTGATCTGTAATGCTCCTGAGGGTCATGTGTCATTACAAATATGTCTCAACTCCTGCAAGGGAGTCTGGAAGTGACACAGCAAATGGGATGGACAGATTTATAAGTTGATATGATGAACTTACTTCCATCCCCAGTCATCATTATGGGCAGGACAACAGACAAGTACAAATACTGCATCCTCACAAATTTTCATGTGGCATACTATGCCACTGGTCTGTCTGGCTAAACAGTCTGTACTGACTCTTGTTAGAGGGCCAGTGAATCACAACTTTAAAGTCAGCACCGTGTCACAATCATGTATTCACTGTTAAAGCAACATCTGTAGTGGTCAAGTATACATGTCCCCTACGTGCTACAAACCATTTAAACACTTTGACTAGCTCACGTTGTTCTACTTAGACATTGGAGTATATGAATTAAAAAATCTGTCTACATGAACTTTTTTAGATCTCTCAAGAAGAAAGTAATGCAGCATACACATATATGGTGAAGCCACCATTATGCAGAGTCAAGGGATGACACACACATGTTTTGTCCTGTTTATCTGAGCCACATTCCATACATTAGATGTCTGTCCATGTTTCCTATATTTGTGTATTTCAAAAATTTCCACATGTACACACTGTCACAGAGTCTTACCCATGAATTTCCAATTTACAATGGTGAAAGTGTTGCCTGACACACAAAAATCTAATGTGGCAGTGTCTCGGAGGGCCTGAGTTGGCATACCTGTCCTTGGTCCATGTGATACATGTGATTACAAAGAGCACTATGTAGGGGACTATACATTTTGAACACTTATCCATTTCATTTGTCTGAGGCATCAACATTGGTCTCACCTGCTGCACGGGTGTGTAGCATTTTTTTCGCAAACCTGTGTGCACCTAGATCCCCATTTTGAACATATATGTATGTCCCACACAGAGGACAGGTCAAATTTCAGTCAATGTGCTGACACATGTCAGACAATTACATCACTCATGATGGTCAACTCAATGCACCTGTTGTATATGGTGCTGATCACATTAACCTTGGACTACAGCAAATACACAGGACCTAAGTGACACATGTCACAGACGGAAAGGGACACACCTGGGCATCAGATGATAATGGGGCATAGTTACATTTTGCCACAGAAGTGGTGTCCCAGCAGACTGACGACCTGTGAGAGGGTTACCAGGCTGAGGGAGTGCAACATGCATGTCAAACATAGTTCAGCAACATGGCACATACTCACCCCATCCTTGCTGCTGTCTGGCCTTCAACTGCCCATCCAGGTCAGGGAAGGCCACCGTCAGTATCTGGAGCATGTGAGGGGTCAGGGTCCGTAGTCCACCCCTTTTGCGAGGAGGTGACAGCTTCAGCTGGACTCTTGCAATCCTCCGTGTCCAGCCACGGAGGTCCTGCCACCTCTTCTGGCAGTGGCGGACGCGGCATTTGAAAACCCCCACAGATCTTACAGCCCGGACGATGGTCTGCCAAATTTCCTTCTTCTGATGGGTGTCGACCTGTAAGGATGACTTGGTGACACACCATTACTCCACATGCTACATGTTTATTCATCACACACTTGGACATATAGGTCATGGTCAGAATGGCAGATAATGTCTAAAGGTTAGCCAAGTATCATCATGGGCAGTTGTCCTGTGTGCAAGTCTCCCTTAATAACATGAGAACAGTGCAGAAAAATCAATCCCACCAAACACACTTCTACATCACTGTACCTGTCCAGAACATAAATCTGCACACTGTAAGACTTACATTAACTATGTTTGCATGCTTGCCCTTGGGGATCACGATGCTAGTAGTGCCTGTTTTAACACATGGCCAATTAAAAAGGCAGTGTAATCAACACTCACCTGCTCCCTTGGTTTTCCATACAGCTTGCT
This sequence comes from Calotriton arnoldi, assembly GCA_963921515.1. Classification (NCBI taxonomy): domain Eukaryota; kingdom Metazoa; phylum Chordata; class Amphibia; order Caudata; family Salamandridae; genus Calotriton; species Calotriton arnoldi. Next base: position 525,986 of record CAWUFW010004938.1, on the reverse strand, counting down.
GTACTGTGGAAGGAGGCTGTCCAGCAGGGCCTGGTTCTCCTCCTCTGTGAAAGCTGGTGCCCTCTCCACAGTACGTGCCATTGTTGATCCCAGAGGATGCAGAGACAGCAGCAGTGGTTGGTAGAAATGTTGTCAAGTGGCATGTAGTGCAGGCAAGTGAAGTCTCGGGAACAGACAGACTTATATCTGTGCAGCAGAGGCGGAATCTGTTCCATGCGTCCAAAGCGATAGGTCCTAGTTGTTCGCATTATCCAAATTTGGCCAATCCATAACATTGCAGGCATCTGGCACGCCTACTGCGTCGTTCAACTCTTCCGCATCATAACACTATTGAGTTTGATACATTGTTGTTGTAAGCTAACACATTCGAATTGCATGCGATTCGCACACGAAGCGAAACACGCATCTTTCACCATGACGACCAACAGCCAATGTGTGCGTCAGGCTCGGTTCGGATGCGGAGAACGCATCCTTTGAATACTCACCCGCGTCTGTCATCATAATGACCAATAGCCAATGTGTGCGTCAGGCTCGGTTCAGGTGCTGAGAACGCGTCCTTTGAATACTCACCCACGTCTGTCACCATGACGACCAATAGCCAATGTGTGCATCCGGCTCGGTTCGGATGCGGAGAACGCGTCTTTTGAATACTCACCTGCGCCTGTCACCATGATGACCAATAGCCAATGTGTGCGTCCGGCTCGGTTCGGATGTGGAGAACGCGTCCTTTGAATACTCACCCGCGTCTGTCACCATGACGACCAATAGCCAATGTGTGCATCCGGCTCGGTTCGGATGCGGAGAACGCGTCCTTTGAATACTCACCTGCGTCTGTCACCATGACGACCAATAGCCAATGTGTGCATCAGGCTCGGTTCGGATGCGGAGAACGCATCCTTTGAATACTCACCCGCGTCTGTCACCATGACGACCAATAGCCAATGTGAGCATAGCTGCCAAGGTTTCAGATTGCTATGTGTGACATTTTCATATTTTCAGTATAATTATGAGTGACATTTCAACGACGAGTGACACTTTCTTGCCATGAAAATCAAGCAATGAAGATGTTGAAAACATGTAAATATCAGGAATTACACCCATTTGAGCAAGGAGAAATTTAGAAGATATTGAAATTGCTACAAGGGACCAGAAGTGGAAGGGCTCTAACCGGAGACAGACTGCGTGACTGCAGTGCTCAGTAACAGAGGGCAGGCAGGCACTCATTCATTGCATGTCTTGGCTGCTTCTTTAGTACGTGACTTGTCCATTCATTGGGTGACTCATCCTTTGATAAATTTAGGATGGTCATAGGAGAAAAGCTACAGAAAAGTGAACAGAACGCGGTTCTGTTGCCATTCAGCAATCTAAATCAGATTTGGGGATAGAGTTACTTGTGACACTAAACATGCAGACAGTGGGGATTCACTTCGCTGCAGGGACCTACAGAATGCATCTAATGATGCAAAAATACATTTGGGTTCAACTATGCCAAACGCCTGACCCAAGCAAGAGGCTCGTGAGTTTAAAAGTCAAAAATCTGCCCTCGGACGCCACAGAAATTGTCAGTGTCACTGACACTACACCTGTGGAGCAGTGCCAGTTGCTGAAAAGCAACATGAACAACAGGCAAGGCATCACATCGCCATGCAGATTCTCGTGAGGGCGCTGCCGGGATGATATGTGACAAGCAGGTCACTAGTACGGACTCTGAGGCAGCATCACACCTCGGGTGACTTTGGCACTCCTACCAAGGCTACTGTGGCAGGTTGAAGGAACACCAGTGGGCAGGCCGGGTGGACGAAGAACTGTGCAGGGTGTGGCACTTCCCAGCCCCACTCCTGCTTCCGCAGTGAGAGTCCAGGTGTTTCTGTCAGACGCGGTAGGCCCAGCTGGGTCGGGTCAGTTGCGCCGTAGTGTTCATTACCGCTGCACCGCAAGTTCATGAGTCATTAGGCAGCAGCCACTAATCTGAATTTAACTGCCACCCGCTTGCGCCACGAGAGGCAGTCTAGGTTACGTAATGACCCACTTGACCTATAACTGTGAGTCTGACAGAACTCACACTTTCTCCTCAAAGTCTCTATAGTAGCCATTGGCAGGCACTACTTGATGTTCCTGAAATGTATGCCGCGCAGTGATTGAACCAGTGCTACGTTGTAGCATTAAGCATCTCAAGAAGTCTGCACAGCAGTGCACACCGCACCCTGCCTGTACCACTCAACTTTAGTGTAATTATAATTAGCAGCCAGTGCTTGAGCCGCAGAGCTTTGGCACAGGCTAATATGCGAGACTTCGCATTTCAGTGCGGTGATGTGGACCACCACACTGAAATACGATAGTCTAATGCCTGATGCGTTGTACTTGGCAGGGCTGTGTGTGCGTCAGGCTCGGTTCGGATGCGGCACACGCGTCCATTCAATACTCAGCGCGTCGTTCACCATTACAGTCAACAGCCAAAGGATGCGAACCACACGTTTTGGGTGAGTCTCAGGCACCCTACACTAATCAATCAGCATATCAGACAGTATAGCAAATCTTCATGTTCTGCTGCATTACATGTGTGGCTACAGTGATTCACATGTCATATTGGACAGAGTACTTTATAGCTCACACTCCCATGATGAGCCAAGCTTGATGTGCAACAAATACATTGTTTGAGAGGAACCTCACAACTGTGGGTGTCCACTTCACGGATCACCCTCCTAGGCTTGGACACAGTCCCAGGGGATCATTGTGTTAACACAGGTTACATCCACACATAATCACTGCTTTATTGGACTGTGTGTTAGAAAGTGCATTGTGTGAAGTTATTTTGAGTGAATCCACAGTATCTGAGTCTTGTACAACGCAGACACTTCATTGTTGTTGTTGTTAAGGATATTTATCGGAGACATCAACTTGTATTTGGCATGTGAGTTGCTGTTGTGTCTTTGTGTCATAGACATACATGTATGCTTGTCAAAAAAGATGTGCTACACATCATGAATGTTTGCTGTATGTGATAGTACATGTATGTCAGACATGACATCATGACGGTGTCCACACTATGACAATGGTGTGCATGGTGACACGCTGTCTGTATCTAGTGTTCCACCTAGGTGGCATTACATGATCCATGTCTGTGTACCTTTCCACCATGTGATAGTTGTTACAAACATCTATCTTTGATACTTTATTAGGTGTGTGTTGAGTATGTAATGTTTGATCACATGGACTGTGACAGACACCAGTGATTAGCCACAGCACAGCACTGTAATTGTGGACAAACCATTATGAAATGAAATGTCTGGTAAGGGTCACATAGCTGCCCTTTGTGTCGAGGCTCAATATTACACATCTGACTTCATTGAGTCTTGCTTTGATGTAGTATATGAGTTTTTGCATGTTCCTTACCACATTGGAAAGTGTCTTAATAATGTTTTGATTTGTTACCTATGTACCGCAGGAGACCAGCTGTCCACAGACCCTTACCTGACCTACAGACCATGGTAGAACGTGACAGCATCAGACGATACCACTTCACCAGACCACTCATTGAGGAGTTGGCAGACCAGTTGGCCCCACATTTGCTACCTGGACGCCCATATCCATTTGCACTGACCCCCAAGGTGAAAGTGATGGCAGCCCTACATTTCTTTGCCACGGGAACCTTCCAGTATACTGTGGCTATTGCTGGTGATATTTACGCAGATGCCATGTGGGCAAGGCATTATTTCCAGCACGCACGCAATCATGGAGGATGAGGTCAAATTTGAATACTTTTTTGATAAATAGGTGTGCATCCTTACTTATAACTTACTACTGCTGGTGAGATGTCACAGACAATGTTTAGCCATGTGCTTCGTGAATTTTTGGAGGCAATGTTACATTTTCTGAACCTGTACATCAAGTTCCCAACACCAGGACAGTTTGCCGACATCAAGAGTGACTTTTATGCTTTGGGCAGAATGCCACATGTCATTGGCTCCATTGTTGGTACACATGTGGCTTTGGTCCCACCACAGGCCAATGAACAAACATACAGGAATCGTAAGCATTACCAATCCATAAATGCCCTGGTGGTATGTCTGCCTGACATGACAATCTCACATGTCTGTGCGCGTTTCCCAGGATCAGCACACAACACCTACATAATGAGAAACAGTAGGATCCCACAGATGATGTCTCAGCTGCCAAATCAGCGTGCCTGGCTTGTTGGTGGATAATGTTGTCTGTTTATGTTGTGTGCTGCTTATATGTCAGGTTGTACCCTGTTTTCAGACACATGAAATATTTTCTGTTTAAATTTAGGAGACTCTGGATACCCCAACATGCCGTGGTTGCTGACACCACTCAGGAACCCTGTCACCCCTGCTGAGTTTAGTTTTAATGAGGCACATGGGCAGACCAGGTGAGTGATTGAGCGGACATTTGGGCTACTGAAAACCAGATTTCGCTGCCTGGACCGTACAGGAGGAGCCCTTCAATATGCACCAGCGAAGGTGTGTAAAATCATCATTGTGTGTTGCATGCTTCACAACCTGGCAGTGAGGAATGAGCTACCTCTCATCCAAGATGACGGGAACCAGCAGCCTCCAGCAGGGGAGGATCCAGGCCTGGGGTATGCTGCCAGTGATGATGGGGAGGAGGAGGATGTTCGGAGACAGCTCATCAACAACTTTTTCTCATGATTGTAAGTATGCAATGCTGAGCTGACAAAGCACTTTCTTTGCATGATATGTGTCTGTTGTACAATATCTCTGTATACATGTGGGTGCATGCTACTTAACATGATCCTTGGAGTTGTTTGGTGTCCATTGAGTAAGTATGGTCACCAGTACAGTGTTGACATGACTCCTAGCTAGTGTTCACAATTTAAAAATTTTAAGTATGAAATGTATCTTGGAGATGTATGCAGAAAATGTGGTATTTCAAGACTGCTCTATGTCTCTCCTTCACAGGGTCCTTTGGCTGGTGTATGGAAACATGTGACCTCCCAGACACACAATGCAGTTATGGAGTGCAACTTTTCTCGGGATCAGGAAACTGTGCCACACACTCGATTCTGAAATTTTTCTAACGTCTTGGTTAATTTGTGCTTATTGTCACAGTGTGATTTGATTGCATTTGTTGTGAAGGCAACATGTTGTGCCTGTGTAATAAACCTGTGCTCCACATTGAGGTGTGCCTCGTCTGTATACACACATCCAACATTCATTTACATACTGTATATGTGCCCTGATGTTCAGTTTATCTAACAATTATTAGAGTTTGTGCATTGAAATGTGGTTTCAGTTTACAACAGTGGAGGCAATGAGGATGTATGCCATGTACTATTTGTGTTGTGTTGACCTTGTTGTGTGTATCTCTTATATGTGTCATGTTACATTTACTCACAAGACGGTAGGTCAATTGCTGTACTTGTTTTTCAGCCAAATCCTTGTTTTTTAGGACATCATCACTATATTACATACAGTGTTTAATTCACGACAGAAGCAAGTATTGTGTGAATAAAAATTTATTGCAGTGCATGTGTGAAATTTTACAAGAAAGTGATAGTGCTGTACCAATTTTTGAAATCCAAAGTTCACAGAGGAGTTGTTAGTGGTAACAGATGAAATTTTCAGAGCCAAGTCCACAGTCATTTGAGTCAGTGATCCAACTCAGACCCTCCATCCCATGTGGGGGAGTTCAGTGACAGACAACAAAGTGAACGCTTCATACACAATGGAGAATATCAGGAGCAGGTTTTCACTTCCTAGGGGGGATGCATGGCCATCTGCCTCTCATTTGTCCTTCTTAGGATGACCCCTCCCACGCTTGGAGGGGGGACCCTCAGGTGCAGGCTGCTGCGGTGCAGGGGACTCTCCGCTAGAGTCCTCATCCATCCCTGTGGCAGTTGCAGATGTAGTAGCAACAGATGTAGTGGGCACACAGGGAGGTGGGGTCATGTTGTCAGCAATCTGGCGGAGGCAGGTAAGTATGTCCCTGTGCACCGCAGTCTGGTCATCAATTTTATCCATTTTGGACTCCATTCTGGACATGTGTGAGTTCATTCTGGACATGTGTGAGTCCATTTTGGCATAATGGGCAGCCTGCTGCTGTTGCATGTCCTTGAGGATCCCAACTACCTGGCCAAAGTCTCCGGTGTATTCTCAATATGCATATAGAATGCATGCCAACTGTGGGTCTGCTTGATCAGCAGCACCATCTGCCTGATGGGACCTCTCCCCACGGCCCCTCCCACCACCCCATCCCACACAAGCAGGACCTGTTGTTGCAGGCACAGACAACACTGAGCCTCCTTCATCGTTGATACTGGTATTGTTGTCCGCCAACTCTAGAGTGCCCTGTGTTGCTGTGCTCTCTGTGTTTTCTTGCCTTGGTGTGTCCGTGTTGGTAGAGGTCATCTGGGGGTTGACAGATGTTGCGGGAGTGGTCACAGGGTGTGCTGGTGTTTGAGCTGCTGGTGCTGCATGCTGGCCCACACCGGAGGGGCCAGGTAGTTCATCGTCATCCACTGAGGGCTGAGAGACATCCACACCGAGATCTCAGGGTCAATCAGAGTCTGGGACTGGGATTCCTGTTTTGTTCCTGCAGTGTCCCCAGCAGGCCCTGTGGGTAGATGAGAGACACAATGTTTGTGGTGTTTTTGCACAGGTCATTGTATCATACACATTACATTTGCTATTGTACATTATGATGAGTGTAGGTATATTAAATAGTCCTCTATCGTCAGACCCAGGCCTATTTTTTCAGCGAACATTGTGATTTTAACAAGAAGTGTTTTGCTGAGCATGTCCAGCTCTGTGCATAAATGGGCATGTTTTGTTCATTTGACTGTACATAGACGTTGACTGGCAAGGGACACCCTGTGCATGACACAGGTGTGTTGGTATTTCCCACATCTGTGCTTTTCCAATGATATACGTACTCTTCCTCTTACGATATGTTTCAAGATTTGTGCATGTGTGCTGGCATTTGTGCATGTCGTTTGCAGTCAAATTGGTGTGGCTACCTATACACTCACAGTCCGGAATGTATGTGGTATTTGCTTTATGGTATTTTGATGAATGTGTTTCTAGTTCTCATCTCATTGCACACATGTGAATAGCTGTCAGTAGCAAATAGTGTTACTGCTTTGCTTTGTGCCTGATCACATCATGTATATTGTCCTTCTCCTCCATGGATAGATGAGTTAACCAAGGCTGCTTTCCTGCATTTTCAGGCTCAGAGCTGTGAGGTACAGAGGTTTGTGTGCTTGTGTTATGCTGCTGGAAGTTGTACCCCTCCTCCCACCCAGTCCAGCTTACTCCTCGTGGACAAAGTATCAATGACAGTGAGGGGAGTGCAGTGGCAAGGATGCTCACAACGCTGCATGATGTAGGAGTTGAATGCAACTCCCAACAGTGCTTTGTGCACATGACACCATGCAACAGTGTCAGCCATCTTGCTGTGGCCCTTCCATTCACTGTCAGGTATCCCTTGTCACTGATGGACATGTTGTTTTGTGTGTGGGTAGTGATGTGTGCTATGACTGCAACTCACACCATGTCATGTACTCCACACACCTTCCCAGCCAGCCCAGGGAGCACAACTGGGACAATGCATCCCCAGACAGTGAGTGGAAATGTACAGTGAAGATGGCTGAGAGTGGGGACTGGTGTGAGAGGCCCAGGACCTGGGTGTGACTTGTGGCCAATTCATACATAAGGCCCATGTGTCAGCCATCTTGCCGGGACATTTCCTTTCACTGTCATGGACTGCCTAGTCACAAGAGTGCTATTTTTTCTGGCTGAGAAGGTGTGTGTAGGACAGGGCATGATGGTAGTTGAAGTCATTGTAGATACTCCTCCTCCCACCCAGACCAAATAGGCCACCATGAACCATGCTTCCATGACAGTGAGTCAAACTTTACATTCAAGATGTCTAACAGTGGGGCCTGGTGATTGTTTGAGCACAACTCCCAACAGGGCCTTGTGCTTCACACACCAGAGCCCCGAGTCAGCCATCTTGCCAGTACTTTTCTTCTCCCTGTGAGATGAGCATGGTTCAAGGTGGGATTGTTGGGCCATGTGGGAGGAGGACTGTTGGCTGTGACTACAACTCCCATCATGCTTTTAGCTACACCCACCTTCCCAGCAATCACAACCTTCCTTCCTGTGACTCAACTTCCCTGTGAGTCAGTGAAACAGTGCTGGCAAGATGGCTGACAGTGGTGGTTGCTGTTTTGAGAACAAAGCCTTGCTGTGTTTTTTAGTAAGTTGGTATATGTCATGAAATAGTTACATATTACTCTGAGATTGCAGGTATTTTGTTTGTCAAACTGGCATACACATCACAGGCTCATTTGCTTAATGTTGTTATGGCTTTGCTGACAGTGATTTGTATCGCTGTGTCCTTGACAGTGATGTCTGTGGCTGTGTATTTGCTATCAATATTGGTTATTTGAGTATGTACTCACCAGGCTCTGGTACTCCTGATATTCCATGGACGCCCTCCGGTGGAAGGATGGCCCGCACCTTCTCCTCCCAGGAAGTGAAGTGCACAGGTGTTGCAGGAGTGCCAAGGCCAGTCCGCTGACTCAGTTCATGCTCTTTGTTAATGAGCTTCTTGACGCTCCTTCGCACATCATAGTACCTGTTCCTGATATCTTCCGTTGTGCGCAGACAAGGTGCTTGAGCGTTCACCTTGTTGACAATCCTCTCCCACGTCTTGGTTCTCTGGGACAGGGGGGTCTGTTGGACCAAGGTGCCAAATAACTGTGGCTCTACTCTGAGAATTTCATCGACCATGACTTCCAACTCACTGTCTGTGAACTTTGGATTCTTCTTTGGGGGCATGGCGATAGGTGGTGGTGGAGATAGATGTGTGGGTGAGTGTGAAGGTGAGGGTGAGTGAGTATGAGTGAATGTGTGTGTTTGTGAGTGTGGCAGGTGCTAGTAGTGTACAGGTTGTGTGGTGGGTGGGTTGTGAGTGTATGTGTCAGTGCAGTGTAGTAGTGGTATCTGCTGGCAGGTTTGTTGAATTTGCAAAGGATCATGGTAAGGAATTTGGCCCTTTTTATAGGTGAAGTTGTGGGTGTGTCTTTATTTATTTTTTTTGCCTTTGATAATGCTTGTTTGGACTTTTTCTGTCTGTTTCTAGTGTATTTTGCTGAGCATGACGGAAAGGTTCCGTTGACCGCAACATATGCTTTTTCATGTATTAGCGGGGTGGTCCGAGTCTGTCCCATTCAATCTAAGCTATGTTGCAGCATTCGCGTATGAGTCGGTCAAGTGGGGCTCTTTTCCAGACATGTCGCTCGGACGGATTGATTTCAGTACGTGTTGGCCGTCCGTATTATGCTCCGTGCAAGTCATTTGTATTTGACACGCGTTGCATCGTACTGCGTCGGTCGGACAGCACGCGTACGTGTCGGTCGGAAGCCATTTCCGATCAGTGTTGGTCGGAAGGCTTTCCGAGCGAGATCGGAATCGGGCCCTAAGTCGTGCAGTGACAACAAAGCAAACCCAACATAAAAGGAAAAAACCAAAGGTCGATCACTATGTGTGAGTGCAGGCCAGTGCACGGGTGTCAGTGGGGCGTATCAGTGGGCAAAGCAGGAGAGGGCAGCAGAGAGGCAGGGCGGGGGCCGATAAGGAGGAGGGGGAGTGGTCCGGAGCATAGGGGGGGCATGCGGGGGCAGGCCCACATGCACAGAGGCAGGAACCACAGCCCTTCGCATAAAAAGGGGGCAATAATTCCCTGCTAATGTAGTGGGCAAGGGGGTCAAGGGAGTCAAGGGAAGGGGCGCATCGAGGCCAATCGAGTGTTGACCAGTGTCAAGTTTTCTTGCCACGAGGCAGAGCTCGGTCGCAGGGGTGCTGTCATTCTCGCAGCCATCGCCAGCTGGTTCGTGTGTCCCGACACCAGTGCCCTACGCAAGTCAAGCAGCCATGTGTATATGTTGGGGCCCAGTGGCGCTTTCCACGTCATAGCTATTGTGCGTTTAGCAATGACTAGGGCCAAGTCCATAAACTTGTTTAGGTCTTTACGGGGTGCGGTGCACCTCGCGATGCCCAATAAGAAGTGGGTGGGCTGCGCCACTATTTGAGCAGCAGCTGCCTCCGTAAGTATAGTGGCCACCTCGGACCAGTATACCTGAATAACCGCACAGGTCCAGACCATATGAGTGAACGTTGCCCCCGGGCTGCGACACCTAGGGCATCTATCTATCACTGTTGGGTACATGCGCGCCAATCGGTGGGGTGTGAGGTACGTATGGTGTAGATAATTAAATTGGGTATATTTCAACCTGGCATTAGTGGAGACAGTTTTCGGGTGGGTAGTGCACTGTACCCATTGTTTTTCGGTGATGGTTATGCCTAGCTGAGCATCCCAGTATGCTCTAACTGCTGTCAGCGCGGGTGGATCGCCTAGTCGGAGGGATGTGTAAAAGGCGGTTACAGCATGTCTGCCCCGACCGTGTGTAAGCAACGTTTGCAAGAGATGTGAAGTGGGGGGCTCTGCACGGTCGTTGCCCCACGTTCGCAGGGCCTGGCGTGTAAGCTGCGCGTATAGCAAAAATGAGCCTTGTGGCAATTCGTATGCGTCCACTAGTTCCTCAAATGTCTGCAACTGTGTTTCCGCGAACATGTCTCCCCATGTATCCAAGCCCCTCTCCCTCCAAGGGCCAAGCTCCACGAGTCCGTGACAGGTAAACAATCCCGGAAGTACCTCCAGTGGCATCACTCCAAACTATATTAACTCAGGGATGGTGCTGGACACTAAACATATATAATTTACTATTCCCACTCCAAACTATATTAACTCATGGAAGGTGCTGGACACTAAACCTATTTAATTTACTATTCCCACTCCAAACTATATTAATTCAGGGAAACTGTTGGACACTAAACATATACAATTTACTTTTCCCACTCCAAACTATATTAACTCGGGGAAGGTGCTGGACACTAAACATATATAATTTACTATTCCCACTCCAAACTATATTAACTCGGGGAAGGTGCTGGACACTAAACATATATAATTTACTATTCCCACTCCAAACTATATTAACTCAGGGAAGGTGCTGGACACTAAACATATATAATTTACTATTCCCACTCCAAACTATATAAACTCAGGGAAGGTGCTGGACACTAAACATATATAATTTACTATTCACACTCCAAAGTATATTAACTCAGAGAAGGTGCTGGACACTAAACATATACAATTTACTATTCCGACTCCAAACTGTATTAACTCAGGGAAGGTGCTGGACACTAAACATATATAAATTACTATTCCCACTCCAAACTGTATTAACTCAGGGAAGGTGCTGAACACTAAACATATATAATTTACTATTCCCACTCCAAACTAGAAAAAGTCAGGGAAGGTGCTGGACACTAAATACATATAATTTATTATTCCCACTCCAAACTGTATTAACTCAGGGAAGGTGCTGGACACTAAACCTATTTAATTTACTATTCCCACTTCTAACTAGAAAAAGTCAGGGAAGGTTCTGGACACGAAACATATATAATTTACTATTCTCACTCCAAACTATATTAACTCAGGGAAGGTGCTGGACACTAAACATATATAATTTACTATTCCCACTTCAAACTGTATTAACTCAGGGAATGTGCTGGACACTAAACCTATTTAGTTTACTATTCCCACTCCAAACTAGAAAAAGTCAGGGAAGGTGCTGGACACTAAACATATATAATTTACTATTCCCACTCCAAACTATATTAACACAGGGAAGGTGCTGGACACTAAACCTATTTAATTTACTATTCCCACTCCAAACTATATTAACTCAGGGAAACTGCTGGACACTAAAACATATATAATTTACTATTCCCACTCCAAACTATATTAACTCAGGGAAGGTGCTGGACACTAAACGTATATAATTTACTATTCCCACTCCAAACTATATTAACTCAGGGAAGGTGCTGGACACTAAACCTATTTAATTTACTTTTCCCACTCCAAACTATATAAACTCAGGGAAGGTGCTGGAAACTAAACATATATAATTTACTGTTCCCACTCCAAACTGCATTAACTCAGGGAATGACCTTTACATTAAACATATATAATTTACTATTCCCATCCCAAACTATATTAAATCAAGGAAAATGCAAAACAATATACTCATAAAATGTTATATTCCCAAACAAATTACATAAACACATATAAAATAATACACATTATTCATATACATTAACCTATTCCCAATTATAAAAACATATCCAAATAAAAATTATGAGACTTTAAATTATTGTAATAATTCCTTTTGTATTTATAAATTAAATTATAAAAAATTAAGAAATAGTTTATCAAACAATTAAAATATAATTATTAATATTATATAAACACTGAGGGGTCGATTCCGATTCGGGCCGTAAAAAGCACCGACCGACTCGGATCCGGAAAAAATACCGACCGACACGTACCCGTGGCGCACGACACGCCAAGTACGATGCAAGGCGCGAAAAATCCGACCGACACGTACCGAAACCAAGTCGACCGACCGAGCCACACGGAAAACAGCAATCCGGCCGTAAAAACACGCAAATACAACCGACCGACACGCACCCGGAACAAATCCGACCGAAACGTACACGCGAACTCCAAAACGCAAAGTACGATGCAAGGCGCGAAAACCACGACCGAGCCGGACGGAGGACAAGCCGTACGACCGACACGCATACAAAACCGAGCCGAAGCAACAGAATACACCGCGACCAACGCGTACGCAGCATAGAACCAAACACAGCGTGAACGAAACAGAGAACACCGTACGAGACCAATGCAGGGTCCGACTCGGTCACAAGAACGTTTCCAACATACACAAACAGCACAAAGGAAAAATCACCCAAAAAAAGGCCAAACAAGCAATTACCAAGCCAATAAATACTGGGGGGTGGGGACAGAGAACAAAGACACACCCACAACTCCACCTATATAAAGGACACAAATCACTACCATGAGCCTTTGCAAATGCCATTCCACTGCCAGCACCCAAGAGAAAGCAACCACACACCCACAGCTCATCCCTCACACAAGCCACACACCATCAGCACACCAACAAATACCTACCTCACATACACCCAGCAAAACACACACTCACACACCCTCACCTGCACACCAACACACACATCACCCACCATCACCACCCATCACCATGCCCCCAAAAGAATCCCAAGTTCCTAGATAGTGAATTGGAAGTCCTGGTAGACGAGATCCTCAGGGTGGAGCCACAGCTGTTTGGCACACTGGTCCAACAGACCCCCATGTCGCAGAAAACCAAGATCTGGGAGAGGATCATCAACAGGGTGAACGCCCAATCACCATGTCGGCGCACAAAGACCGACATCCAGAACAGGTGGTAAGACGTGCGCAGGAGGGTACGGAAAATGCTGACGCAAGACTACATCAACAGCCAACACACCGGCAGTGGCCCTCCTGCCAAGCCAATATACCTCAGGCCCTGGGAGGAGAAGGTGCGGGCCATCCTTCCGCCAGTGAGCGTATATGGACTAGAGGACATCCCAGAGCCTGGTGAGTACACAACATACTGCCACAAAACACACACATCACTGTCAAGGGGAGAGTCAAACCATGCACTCATAGCAATTACACAGCAACCAGAACAGAATCATCCCAAAATGTGTATGTCAGTCAGATAAACACAACACATGCCATCTAAAAAGTCACATCCAACTGTGCCAACACATGTACAAACACAACTACAACTACAGCTAGGCAGTGGCACAAATAGAACTAACAAACACATCCACACATGTAGCCACCACAACAACACCAACACACAGTGAGGACCACTCAAAGGAAGGAATTCTGTGTATGCTGGCCAAGTCAGTGTAGCCAATAGCATCATGGGAGTCGCAGTCACACATATTGCCCCCCACAACTGTCCCATCAACACCACCATGAACCATGCGCACATCACAGGGAGTGGAGAAGGACTCACAAGATGGCTGACACTGGCTACTGCTGTGGGGAGCACAAGGCCCTGCTGGCAACTGTGCACCAACAAACAGCAGGACACCACTGACTGACATCCTGAGAGACAACTTACACTCCCTGCAATGCAAGCACGTTCCATGGTGGGATATCTGGCTAGCTGGGTGGGAAGGAGGACTTGCAGCACTGACCATAGTCACAAGCACCTCCCCTCCCCCAACACAAACTCCACAGAACCCACCTGGTAGAATGCAATGCCCCCATCCTAACACAAGATCCCACAAAGAACCACCACCCTGGGTTATGTTGTGTGAAGCACAGGGACACTCTTGGGACTCTTAGCCAAACAACTGCCAGGACAACACTCCCAGCCATCCTGTCAGCACAGCCAGCCCACCCCACAGGGAAGCAGAATCAAAAGGAAGGAAGCATGGGCATGCTGGGAAGGGGGTGGAGGCAATAGCATGATGGGAGTCGTAGTCACTGATACTGGTCACCCCCACAACTGACCCATCAACACCACCCTGAACCATGCTCACATCACAGGAAGTGGAGAAGGACTCACAAGATGGCTGACACTGGCTACTGCTGTGGGGAGCACAAGGCCCTGCTGGCAAATGTGCACCAACAAACAGCAGGACACCACTGACTGACATCCTGAGAGACAACTTCCACTCCCTGCAATGCAAGCACAGTCCATGGTGGGATAACTGACTGGCTGGGTGGGTGGGAAGGAGGGCCGGCTGTCAACCAAACACAACCAATGCAGACCATGTTCACACCCCAGAAAATACATAGAAATGCCCAAATAATGCAGGACAATGTGCCACAACAATATCAACCCCTGACTGTGACGACTTAGGACAATGCAATGTACAGGCCCGCACCCAGAGGCACAGTCACAACTGTCATGTGTGTCAACCATTGATGCCTGCAGAAACATAACATACATTGTTTGTGTCTCCCAAAAACAGGTGTTGATGGGGACACAGCAGCAGACGCTGAGGAGTCCCAGTCCCAGGCTCAAGAGGATGCCGAGCTCACTGGCGTCGTACAGCCTCTGTCCTCCTCGGACGATGAAGAACAACCTGGCACATCCGGTGCAAGTCAACATGCAGCACCAGCAGGACCACCAGCTGCACCCCCTGCACCCACCCCTCCAACGACTGTCACCACGAATACCATCCCTGCCGACATGGACAGAACAAGGAGCAACACCAGCACAGTGACCCTGGACCAACCTGGGGCCATGGACACCACCACCACCACCAACCCCCAAGGTGGACCAGGGTTATCTGTGCGTGCCACTGCACACGCTGCACATGTCAGCAGGGGTGGTGGGAGGGGTGGGAGACAGAGGTCGCTGCTTGCAGACGTTGCTGGTGTGCATGATGACCCACAACTGGTACGCATAGCTGATGCGTACCAGTCCAGCACCGGAGAGCTCAGCCAGGTAGTGGGGCTCCTCAGAGACATTAAACAGCAGCAGGCTGCCCATCATGCCCGCTTGGACTCCCACATGTCCCACGTGGAGTCACACATGTCCCGTGTGGACTCACACATGTCCCGCGTGGAGTCCAAGTGGGATGCACTGCATGAGATGACGGCGGTGCACAGGGACATTTTACAATGCCTCCGCCAGATGAACAGCAACCAGTCCACACCTCCCTGTGTGCCAACAACATCTGGTGCCGAACAAACTGCAACTGCCACAGGGAGGGAGGAGGACTCTGGCAGAGAGTCCCCTGCACCGCAGCAGCCTGTACTTGAGGGGCCCCCCAAGAAGAGGGGTCGTCCGAGGAGGGAAAAGTGAGAGGCCGATGGCCAAGCGCAACTCCCAGGAAGCCTGAACCTGTTCTGGATGTTCGCCTTTGTGCACAGACTGTTCACCCTGTTGACGGCAACACTACTCCCACACATTGCATGGGGAGTACAAGTTGGACCAATGTGTCAGACAACTGTGGCCCCGATACTGGGGATCCTGTCTACCAGGACTTTCAATTCACCTAGGAACTTGGGATTGCAAGATTTATGTACAGCACAACCCATCCTATGCACTATTAACACAAATGTATCACAATAAACACACTAATACACCATACTTGCCTCTGTCGTGATTCCAACGTGGGTGCTGTTATGGGGATGATGAACTGCAAAATTACACTGTGTATGCGAACTGCAACAGCAAGGACAACACAGGCATGTGAGTACAGGCAACGTGACACACATGAGGGAGACACACCACCAGGGCTACACAACACATACACACCTAGGCCATCTGACTCATTGCCTACACTGATGTTGCCAGGGAAGACCGTGCAATGCACAGACACCACACCCATTCCCAGTTGTAGTCAAGTAGCCCACAGGTGCAGTAAGCAAATGGCAGTCAAATGTGTGACCACAGACAACGCACATCACAAAGTGAAGCACAGGTTTATTACACAGTTGCAACATGCTGTAACCACTACAGATGCAAGGTAACCCCACCTGGCAGCGGGCACACAGTCAACAACTGTAGACGGAAGGAAGTCCATGGGTGTGGCGCACATCACCTGTAGGGACACAACAGCTACCAGCCTGGATGTGCAATCACGTCGTCGGTGGACACAGTTGACCAAACGAATCTGAAAGTACCCTGTGAAGGACAGAAATGACACACAGTCAAAAGCAATGGAGTACAGGACAGAACAGCAAAACTCATGCACAATACATGTTACAAGATACCCACCCAGAACCAAGTTAGCATGTCAACACTGTTGGGGAGTACAGCCCACTTGTCACCACACATCGCAACACACATCCAGTCAAGTAGCCCATGGACACACTCCAACAGCACCAGAGCACCACCCACACATCATGCCAACTCACATCATTGACATGACACCTCAGGATACTCACATTCAGCTAAAGAAGTTGGTGATGAGCTGTGTGCGGACATCACCATCACCATCATCATCATCATCGTCACTGGCATCGTGGTCCAGGCCAGGATCCTCCACAGGTGGCGGATGTTGGTCATTGTCATCCTGGATGAGAGGCAACTCCTTCCGCACTGCCAGGTTGTGGAGCATGCAGCAGACGATGATAATCTTGCACACTTTCGCAGGGGCATATGGGAGGGACCCTCCGGTCTTGTCCAGGCAGCGGAAGCGGCTCTTCAGGAGACCAAAGGTCCGCTCAATCACTCTCCTGGTCCGACCATGTGCCTCATTGTAGCGCATCTGGGCTGGTGTCACAGGGTTCCTGAGGGGTGTCAGCAACCACGGCATGTTGGGGTATCCCGAGTCACCTACGGACAGACAAGTGCACATTACCTGACTTGGAAAAGTGGGCGGAATACTACAGATCAGATCACACACAATGGCACAAAGTCAGTACACACCGACAAGCCAGGCACGCTGGTTCTGCATCTGTGCCATCATCCTGGGGATGCGACTACTCCTCATCACAAAGGCATCGTGTGCTGAACCAGGGAAACGGGCACACACGTGTGTGATGGTCATGTCTGCAAGA
Source organism: Calotriton arnoldi (assembly GCA_963921515.1). Classification (NCBI taxonomy): domain Eukaryota; kingdom Metazoa; phylum Chordata; class Amphibia; order Caudata; family Salamandridae; genus Calotriton; species Calotriton arnoldi. The sequence goes on along the minus strand of CAWUFW010004938.1, from coordinate 508,496 downwards.
CACACCACCAGTGCATTGACCGAGTGGTAGTGCTTGCGGTTACGGTAGGCCTGCTCCTGGGCCTGTGGTGGTACCAAAGCCACATGTGTCCCATCAATGGAGCCAATGACATGCGGCATCCTCCCCAGGGCATAAAAGTCACTCTTCACGTCAGTGAGTCGTCGCAGTCTAGGGAAATAGATGTACCGGTTCAGGAAGAGCAACATTGCCGCCAAAACATCGCGGAGCACACGGCTGAACATGGTCTGTGACATCCCACCAGCAGTCGCCACAGTATGTTGGAAGGTACCAGTGGCAAAGAAGTGTAGGGCTGCCATCACCTTCACCTTGGGGGTCAGCGCTGTAGGATACGGCCGGCCAGGCTGCAAATGTGGGGACAACTGCACTGCCAAATCCTCAATCAGCTGCCTGGTGAAGCGGTACCGTCGGATGCTGTCCCGTTCCACCATCGTTGCCAGGTCTGGGAATGGCCGATGGACAGCAGGAGCCCTGCAGTGCAGAGGAGAAGTAAGCAAGATTGTCAGCCACCCCACATATGCGGCATTGAACACACTGAAGATCCCAACATACATCATTATGATGCACAACTACATGAAGTGTGCAGTACCGGAAGGACATGTATGGTACATACATGGCCAACATCTGTCAACACGGTCCAACAGGTGGCATCAATTAGTCCCAGGTTGGCCCATTGGATATCATGAGGCCATGTCACAGTTCCCATCTCCTGCTGCCGTGTCACAATAACCCCCACAGTGACATGTGAGGACAGATGTGCCCCAGGCACCACAGCTCAACGACAGGTACATTCCCAGGGACCCTGTAATGCCACATGGACACTGGCATCACATGGAGTATCATGTATACACCACAGCAAAACAACCATGACCCCCACAGGTAGTGGCCCCACTTGCCACGGCAGGACAGATATGGACGTCTGTGACACACACACGCACAACATCAAAGTCCATGCACACACAACGTGGATGTGGAGACTGTCTCCCATTGTGCACATGAAATCAGAGACATTGTAAACATTACATGCACAAAGACTGTGGAGGACCATCACTATTGTGCCACTGGGACACCCTGGCTCAAACATACCGTCCCACATGGGACTCACGGGGTATGTGACATGACATACACATACACCACTGTGAAATGTGACCATGGCACATGCACAGATATGAACAGTTGCACATCACAGTGGTCATGTACACGTAACACCCAGGATCCTGTCCCCATGAACACGTGCACAGCCTGGGGGTGGCTGCCCACAGGTGACACCCACAGGACAACATGTACACCAACATACACACAATAGGAAATGCATCCTTACATGCCTTAGGATAAAGTTTGGACAGGCTGTCGTGATGTAGGTGTGCCCCTCACTCCCTGGGAGCTATCTGTGGCTGGCATATGTCCATCTGAGACAGGCATGCTGACATATGCCAGTCACATGTACAGTGGTGCGTTGAACCGCAATGGACCGATCGGTGCCTCCGGCCGGCCCATTGCATTCAATGTGTGCGGGTACGCGTTGTACCCCTGTGCGCGTTGAACTGCAATGGACCGATCGGTGCCTCCGGCCGGCCCATTGCATTCAATGTGTGCGGGTACGCGTTGTACCCCTGTGCGCGTTGAACTGCAATGGACCGATCGGTGCCTCCGGCCGGCCCATTGCATTCAATGTGTGCGGGTACGCGTTGTACCCCTGTGCGCGTTGAACCGCAATGGACCGATCGGTGCCTCCGGCCGGCCCATTGCATTCAATGTGTGCGGGTACGCGTTGTACCCCTGTGCGCGTTGAACCGCAATGGACCGATCGGTGCCTCCGGCCGGCCCATTGCATTCAATGTGTGCGGGTGCGCGTTGTACCCCTGTGCGCGTTGAACCGCAATGGACCGATCGGTGCCTCCGGCCGGCCCATTGCATTCAATGTGTGCGGGTACGCGTTGTACCCCTGTGCGCGTTGAACCGCAATGGACCGATCGGTGCCTCCGGCCGGCCCATTGCATTCAATGTGTGCGGGTACGCGTTGTACCCCTGTGCGCGTTGTACCGCAATGGACCGATCGGTGCGCACCCATTGACAATGGGCTTGCCTGGCAACGGACGCGTTTTCGAATTTCGAGCGAGTCGGTTGCTGGAAATTCAGTTGGTCACCCACAACAATGTTGCAAAATCATGTATGTCATGAAGTTGAGGATTTGAAGGATGCTGTGGGCGTGTTTTGGTGCTGCTATTCCATGGATTGGCCAGATTCAGAAGATGCAAACGACTTGGACCTATCACTTTGGACACAAGGGACAGTATCTGCCTCTCCAGCACATATATATTGCTGGCTGTTCCCCTGAGAGCTCACTTGCCTGCACTACATGCTCCAGGACGACATCTGCCACTGCACTGATGCTGTCTCTGCCCCTCTGGACCCTGCAATGGCACATACTGTGGAGAGAGCCCCAGCCTTCAGCCTTGAAGAGAACCAGGCCCTGCTGGACAGCCTACTTCCACAGTACAGCAAGCTGTATGGGACAACAGGGGAGCAGGTGAGTGTTCTGTGCACTGCCTTTCTGAATGTGCATTTTGTGTGACTAGCAAGGCTGAGAGTCTGCACGCCACTGGCTAGCAGGCTCACTGAGTAGTTCTCACCCCCCATAGTGTGTAGTGACTTGCACTGGACAGGTATGGTGCAGTGACAGTGCATTTGAACATGGTTTTACTTCCCATGCAATGATACCATGTAGTGACGTCTGGCAAACTGTCCATGGTCAGCTTTGCACTGCCTGTGTGATTGAGACATGTATATACAACTGTGTCATGCACGGATATGTTGCATGTGTGGTAATGGCCTTTTCACTTTGTCATCCTGACAGGTTAATGCCCATCGGAAGCAGGAAATCTGGAAGGACATCGTCCGGTCTGTCCGGTCCGTGGGGGTCTACAAGCGCCGGATCCGCAACTGCCAGAAGAGGTGGCAGGACCTTCGGGGCTGGACCCGGAGGATTGCACGGGTCCAGCTGAAGCTGTCGCCTCCTCGCAGGAGGGGCGGAACACGGACCCTGACCCCCACATGCTCCAGATCCTGGCGGTGGTGTTTCCAGACCTGGATGGGCAGCTGAAGGCCAGACAGCAGCAAGGAGGGGTGAGTCAAAGACTGCACTGTGAACTCTGTATTACATGCTTTGTGCCCTCCTCTGGCCTGGTTCAACTGCCACAGTGCAGCAGTCATGTTGTCCAGGAGCCATGTCCCTCTATTGTGCACTGCCCACTGCTCATCTGATACCCAGGTGTGGCCCTTACATTCAGGGAATTGTGTCACTTGGGACTGTGTCCTTGCAGTTTGCTTCACTAAAGGTGGGGGACAGCATCTGTTTCCCTAACTCTGTTGTGGGCATCATGGGTGGGTCCATTGTTCACACAACGCCTGGGTTTGGACATGTGATCTGCGTGTTGCTTTGATATGCGGTCCACTTGCTGAGCTGAGCCACCACATGTGCCTGGGGTATGTGGCACACGCACATGCAGCGGGTGGGAACAATGTTTGGGCCCCAGGAGTGTGCAGATTACGTGTGTCACACATACATAGCCAGCTATCCACTGTCCAGGGCACATCCCTCATTCATGTGGAGCAGGACAGTCATGCCTACTCCAGGCCATGCAATGCACTCTGTACTCCCACTCCCGTGTATCAGCTGACACATTGTGCACAGTGATTTGACCCCTCAGGTGTCTGCCTCTGTGTCAGTGTGCTGTGGATTAGTTGCCAGGACTGCTGGGGTGTTTCTTGGTAGGGGCTCAGCATGCCCCTGGAGATGTGACCATAGGAGACGATACTTGTGTGTCACATAGGTGTTTGATCAGCTGCCCGTGCAGACTGGGGTATGCGAATGTGAAGTTCAGGCAGCTGTTCCCCATTCACAGCAAATTGTGAGGGGCTCAGGTTCCGAGGGTAGTGTCACAGGTCTCCCATATGTCCAATAGGTGTGACCTGGACAGATGAGGGTTAAGATGATGTGTTGTGTGGGGGATGTACATGTGCACTTGTGCAGCTCTAGGACTTGCATTCCCCATGACCTACTATTGTGACACAGTGCATAGTGTTGTTGTCTGGCTGCCAAGTCATACATCACTGAGACAGTGATGTATGACTTAGCAGTCATGCCTCTGCCATGGCATGTGTCAACTTATTGGTGGTCCTGCAGGGGAGTGACATGTGCTACATGCACACCATAGTGGCGCTGGCTATCAGGACATGGGTGCATCATGGTGTCTGTCGCTGGTATGCATCACATGCATTTCCTATTTGACTCTGGGCATCCCTTTCATCCGGAAACCTGTACTGACTCAGTGGCAAGAGCTGTGATGTGTGCATGTCCACATGCCACACCGTGTCCTCTGCACTGTCCAACTACTGTGTACTTGGTGCATGTGTCCACACTGGGGTGTTGCAATCCAACAGACACCAGACAGATGGGTGCAAGGCCATGTGGGATGTGAGTGCCATGCTTGGCATCAGACTGACAATTGGCTTCTCCTGTTCAGTTAGGGCACTTTTAGCAATGTACAACTAATGATGCCAGGGCTTGCTCTGTAATGTGCTGTGCTCACAGTGGTGTGTGCGTTTGGTGCAGGTGACTGATGTCTGTCTGTTTCCCCATTGTTTGCAGATACATCCACGGCCACGGAAGGGGACAGCTCCACGGACCAGGAGGATCCAGAGAGCCAGACTGGGTCAGCAGCCGAGGAGTGGTCGGAGGGACCCAGTGGCACGGAGGGCGAGGGAGCCACACCGAGGAGTCCTCAGCACCATCCACCTCAGCTGAGGACCAGAGCAACTCGGAGGATGACTCCCTTGTGGAGGCGGGTGTCAGCAGCCACCACACGCCAGCTAGTGTTGCTGTCCCCGCCACCACCAGCACCACCACCGCCCTCCCATCGGCTCCCATTCCCCAGGTCCGTGGAGGCTCCCATGTTCGGGAGCGTGTCTCCTTTGGCCCAGGCACCGCAGCCCCTGCCCCTGTGTCCCCTGCTGCCCTGAGTGAGGAGTCTGTGTACCTCCTTCGCCAGCTCCATGTAGGGCAGACAGCCATGCTGAGTGTCCTCCATGCGCACACCGCACTGTTGACTCAGCTGGTGTCGTTCATGGAGGGCATCTCATCGGGCATGTCTGACCTACAGAGGGGCAACAGGTCCATGGACTCCTCCCTGACGGCAGCAGTGTCCCTCCTCAGACAGTCCCTCACCCCTCCTGCCTCTGCTCCATCCACACTCCCCAGCACCTTACCCGTCCCAAGCACACACACACCGGCACAGGCACACACCAGCACACACACGTCCAGCACACAGACACACACGCCACAAACTAAACGCACACGCACGCACAGTCAGGGGACTGAAACCAGACTCACAGGGGATGGGGCCCTGGTACACACACACGCATCCATGGGCACTGCGCAGTCCTCAGTTGCCTCTCCCTCCAAAGCACCCTCCCTTGCCTCACCTGCAACCCCAAAGACCCAGCGCCTCTTCCTCAGTGACCTCGGCCTCTTCCCCTCCGATCCAGCTGCCCCAGCATCCAGGGGGAAGAGAAGCCCCCACACGGAGCAGAGTGCCCCTCGCCCCCGGACACCCTCCCCCAGGCGCAAACAGACTGAGGCCCCCACCCGCAAGTCCCCCGGAGTGCTAAGAGCAAGACCCCGCCGCCGCCCTGCAGCTCAAGCACCAGGTCTCCTTCCTCCATCCCTCAGGCCCCCACTCCACAGGTGCCCCCACCACACCCTGCCCCAGGTTCCCCCACCCACAGATATACCATCCCCAAGAGGCTCCGGCCTTCTCCCCCTGCCACTTGCTCTCCCGGAACAACACCCCCGCTGCGCTTGTCTGTGTCACTGATGTGGTGAGGGTGTCCTCCCCCTCTGTCCAGCCCACCTTGCCTGTTCCCCATTCTCCTCCCCTGGTGGTAGGCACTGCAGTGGAGTCCACTACCACCCTGTCTGACTTGGGCACTGCAGTGGCGGACCTGTCCACTCCATCTGCAGGGTCCACTGCAGTCGTGCCGGCACCCACAACATCTGAGCCATGCCCCCAGTTGTGCCGGCACACACCATGTCAGACACCTCCACTGTAGTTGTCAGTGGCTCTCCAGCACCCACCACCCCTTCCCTGCTTCCTCCTGGTGAGCCCTGATACTGTCCCTGCGGTGCCTGGCCTACCCCCCCCCCCGATTGCCCCTCCTAGTGGATTGTCCCTGGTTTTGTGCAGGCATGTGTAGGGTGGCATCTGCCACTGTCACCCACTTGTGACTTTGTTGATGGACTGGCCATTGGCCTTTGTTTATGTTCTACCGGACTTCTACTTTTAATGCCACATATGCTGAATAAAGCAACTTTCTGTTCTCTAGTGCTTTTGCTTCTGATGTACATGATGTTGATGATGCTAACCATGCCCTTGCTGCAGTGATGGTGATATTTGGTCTCATGCTAATGAAGTGTTACTGTGCAGGAACCCATGTGGTCCAGGGGGAATGTGTCCTATCCTGTGGTGTATCCATGTCATCCATAGCAGCATCTGAGGGTGTCATGTGTTCAGTATTTGGCAATGGGATTTCCTACTTAGATTGGCAATTTCACATCTGTGGCTTCCACCCCTGCACATCTGTTGTGCCTGCCATTGTTCTATTGGTCTACTTCCCTGACCGTGTGGCCATCTCCAGTGAACATGCAGGTTTGGGCATCAATGGGGAAGGACTCATCTGTGTTGTCAGTGCAACATTGCTATAAAAGTGTGTTGGATCTGTGCTGATGATTCCGTTGGCACTTCCATGACCAGGCTGATGGGACGGGAGCCCTCATTTGGTGCTAATTGTTGATTGTGTGTCCCATTGCTGCCATGGTATGGTATCTGTTCGCCTCACATCTGCAGTCTCCACAGGGTATCTGCATGTGTGTGCCCATTGGTGCAAATATGTGGGTCTGCATTCGGATGGTCACTTCTGTCATTGTGTCATTGATGATTGTTGACGGTGTCAGCCCCCATGGGTGTTGTTTGTCTGCACATGGCCAAAGTTATGTCTTATTTGCACTGCAGGATTTGGCTCCCCCAATTTATGTTGCAATGGGACACATACACTACTTTGCCACTGATGTGTTTGTTGTTCTGTGAGCAGGAATCATCCATGCAGTTTGGCAGTTGCACCTCTTACTTTGTCAACACTTACCTTTTGGTCACTGTGATGATGGGGGTTTGGACCCCATTGCCACAATGTTCAAAATGTGCTGCAGCTATGGACCCCACACTTACATTTTGGTCACTGTGATGATGGGGGTTTGGACCCCATTGCCACAATGTTCAAAATGTGCTGCAGCTATGGACCCCACTCTTGCCTTTTGGTCACTGTGATGATGGGTGTTTGGACCCCATTGCCACAATGTTCAAAATGTGCTGCAGCTAAAGACCCCACACTTGCCTTTTGGTCACTGTGATGATGGGGGTTTGGACCCCATTGCCACAGTGGTCATGGCCTGCTTGCGTTGTGTGTGCCACACACATATTTGTGTGGCACATGTGCTAGGGGGTCACATTGTATGTTCGAAGTCATGTTCGGTGTTGTAGGCATTTGACACAGTCTACACATGCTTGTCATGGTGTTGGGGGGATGTCTTCTTCTTGCATTCCCTAGGTTGTGGTGTGCTGGTTGTGTCATGCATTGTCCATCCTATGGGTGTAGTGGTAGGCATCCTGCCCCTCCTGGCTAAGGGTGGTAGTAGTGGTAGGCAGCCTGCCCCCCCTGGGTGAGGGTGGTACTAGTGGTAGGCATCCTGCACCCCCTGGGTGAGGGTGGTACTAGTGGTAGGCATCCAGCCCCCCCTGGGTGAGGGTGGTACTAGTGGTAGGCATCCAGCCCACCCTGGGTGAGGGTGGTACTAGTGGTAGGCATCCAGCCCACCCTGGGTGAGGGTGGTAGTAGTGGTAGGCATCCTGCCCCTCCTGGCTAAGGGTGGTAGTAGTGGTAGGCATCCTGCCCCCCTGGGTGAGGGTGGTACTAGTGGTAGGCATCCTGCCCCCTGGGTGAGGGTGGTACTAGTGGTAGGCATCCTGCACCCCTGGGTGAGGGTGGTACTAGTGGTAGGCATCCAGCCCCCTGGGTGAGGGTGGTACTAGTGGTAGGCATCCAGCCCACCCTGGGTGAGTGTGGTACTAGTGGTAGGCATCCAGCCCACCCTGGGTGAGGGTGGTAGTAGTGGTAGGCATCCTGACCCTCCTGGCTAAGGGTGGTAGTAGTGGTAGGCATCCTGCCCCCCCTGGGTGAGGGTGGTACTAGTGGTAGGCATCCTGCCCCCCCTGGGTGAGGGTGGTACTAGTGGTAGGCATGCTGCACCCCCTGGGTGAGGGTGGTACTAGTGGTAGGTATCCAGCCCCCCCTGGGTGAGGGTGGTACTAGTGATAGGCATCCAGCCCACCCTGGGTGAGGGTGGTAGTAGTGGTAGGCATCCTGCCCCTCCTGGCTAAGGGTGGTAGTAGTGGTAGGCATCCTGCCCCCCTGGGTGAGGGTGGTACTAGTGGTAGGCATCCTGCCCCCCTGGGTGAGGGTGGTACTAGTGGTAGGCATCCTGCACCCCTGGGTGAGGGTGGTACTAGTGGTAGGCATCCAGCCCCCTGGGTGAGGGTGGTAGTAGTGGTAGGCATCCTGCCCCCCTGGCTAAGGGTGGTAGTAGTGGTAGGGCATCCTGCCCCCTGGGTGAGGGTGGTAGTAGTGGTAGGCGTCCTGCCCCCTGGCTAAGGCTGGTACTAGTGGTAGGCATCCTGCCCCCCTGGCTAAGGGTGGTAGTAGTGGTAGGCATCCTGCCCCCCTGGCTAAGGGTGGTTGTAGTGGTAGGCATCCAGCCCCCCTGGGTGAGGGTGGTACTAGTGGTAGGCATCCAGCCCACCCTGGGTGAGGGTGGTAGTAGTGGTAGGCATCCTGCACCCCCTGGGTGAGGGTGGTAGGCGTCCTGCCCCCCTGGCTAAGGGTGGTACTAGTGGTAGGCATCCTGCCCCCCTGGCTAAGGGTGGTAGTAGTGGTGGGCATCCAGCCCCCTGGGTGAGGGTGGTACTAGTGGTAGGCATCCTGCCCCCCTGGGTGAGGGTGGTAGTAGTGGTAGGCATCCTGCCCCCTGGGTGAGGGTGGTAGTAGTGGTAGGCATCCTGCCCCCCTGGGTGAGGGTGGTAGTAGTGGTAGGCATCCTGCCCCTCCTGGCTAAGGGTGGTAGTAGTGGTAGGCATCCTGCCCCCTGGGTGAGGGTGGTACTAGTGGTAGGCATCCTGCCCCCCTGGGTGAGGGTGGTACTAGTGGTAGGCATCCTGCACCCCCTGGGTGAGGGTGGTACTAGTGGTAGGCATCCAGCCCCCCTGGGTGAGGGTGGTACTAGTGGTAGGCATCCAGCCCACCCTGGGTGAGGGTGGTACTACTGGTAGGCATCCAGCCCACTCTGGGTGAGGGTGGTAGTAGTGGTAGGCATCCTGCCCCTCCTGGCTAAGGGTGGTAGTAGTGGTAGGCATCCTGCCCCCCTGGGTGAGGGTGGTACTAGTGGTAGGCATCCTGCACCCCTGGGTGAGGGTGGTACTAGTGGTAGGCATCCAGCCCCCCTGGGTGAGGGTGGTACTAGTGGTAGGCATCCAGCCCACCCTGGGTGAGGGTGGTAGTAGTGGTAGGCATCCTGCCCCCTTGGCTAAGGGTGGTAGTAGTGGTAGGCATCCTGCCCCCCTGGGTGAGGGTGGTACTAGTGGTAGGCATCCTGCCCCCTGGGTGAGGGTGGTACTAGTGGTAGGCATCCTGCACCCCTGGGTGAGGGTGGTACTAGTGGTAGGCATCCAGCCCCCTGGGTGAGGGTGGTAGTAGTGGTAGGCATCCTGCCCCCTGGCTAAGGGTGGTAGTAGTGGTAGGCATCCTGCCCCCCTGGGTGAGGGTGGTAGTAGTGGTAGGCATCCTGCCCCCCTGGCTAAGGGTGGTACTAGTGGTAGGCATCCTGCCCCCTGGCTAAGGGTGGTTGTAGTGGTAGGCATCCAGCCCCCCCTGGGTGAGGGTGGTACTAGTGGTAGGCATCCAGCCCACCCTGGGTGAGGGTGGTAGTAGTGGTAGGCATCCTGCCCCCCTGGCTAAGGGTGGTTGTAGTGGTAGGCATCCTGCCCCCCTGGGTGAGGGTGGTAGTAGTGGTAGGCGTCCTGCCCCCCTGGCTAAGGGTGGTACTAGTGGTAGGCATCCTCCCCCCGGCTAAGGGTGGTAGTAGTGGTAGGCATCCTGCACCCCCTGGGTGAGGGTGGTACTGGTGGTAGGCATCCTGCCCCCCTGGCTAAGGGTGGTAGTAGTGGTAGGCATCCAGCCCACCCTGGGTGAGGGTGGTAGTAGTGGTAGGCATCCTGCACCCCCTGGGTGAGGGTGGTACTAGTGGTAGGCATCCAGCCCCCTGGGTAAGGGTGGTAGTGGTGGTAGGCATCCTGCCCCCCCTGGGTAGGGGTGGTGGTGCGCATTCAGGCCCCTGTGTGCATATGTGGCATTGGTGATGGGCATCCTGCCCCTATGGTGCTGCTGTTGCTGGTGTAAGTATATTCTGCATCCCTGTGTGTGTGTGTGATGTGTCGTGTACGTGTTGTATGTGTTTTGTGGTTGGTGTCTGGCTTACCTTCTGCGCCGTACGCGTCCGTGCCTGTTCCGGTAGTAAATGTAGAATATTGGTATGATCGGGACGAAGGGATTCATGGTTGGTTCTTGTCGTTCGTCTTTCTCGTTGCTTCGCGTCGTCCTCGTCGCTTCGCGTCGTCCTCGTCGCTGCCGTTTTCGTCTCGGAGCCGTGGATCGTGTTGTGGCGCGAATCGGAGCTTATGTGCGCCTCTCCCGGATGCTTTGACGTGCCGTGCGTAGCGACGGGTTCGGCGCGTACGGAAAGCGCATCGTACTTGTCCGGCCAGACGGGGCTGCATTTTTCCTTCCGTGCGACTCGATTTGGCGTTTCCGGATTCGCCTCGGTCGGAGAACAGGACCTGGTTTGGGTGAGTACGGCTCGGCCGTATTCTTTGCTGTTGTGCGCATCGTACTTACTCGTTCGGTCTGCTGTACGGATCGGTCGGGAAACAGGCTTTCGCATGGCTTTTTCCCCGACCGAATGGTATTGGGTGCGCCTCCGACCGAGATCGGAATCGGCCCCTAAGCATAAAAAAATTAAATTTTCAATTTTATTACATTATTTTCAAAATCAAACATTAAACATCTTCTAAATTTACAATATATTAATTATTTTATTAAATTTTTAAACTTTTTAAATATAATTATAATTTTTTTATAAAAAAACACAATACCATCTCAAAACAAAACACCTCAACATTAAATATTAATTTATTTATTTTGAATTTTGATTTTCACTACTATAATGCCTTATTAAAACAGGGAGAGGAAACGGAGACATTTACAATTGGCAGGGGAGAAGGCAGGGATGCCCAGCCTCCCCCTGTTATTTGCCCTATATATAGATCCCTTCCTTAGATGGCTGGAGGCCTCTGCTGATATCACTCCTGTTACTGTGCATGGCTGGGACACTAACCTATTGGCCTATGCCGATGATGTGGCTATAATTACATCCGACCCCAATAGAGCAATGGGCGCAGTGAAAAGCATTGCGGAAAAGTTTGGGACCCAATCGGGCTTTTTTCATTGAATAAGGCCAAAACACAGATTGTGATAAATAGATTTGCTACAGGTTCGGACACTAGGATTGTGGAGAAAGCAGTCTATTTAGGCATAAATATCACGGCAAAGGTGGAAGATATAGTGGATCTAAACTTGGCTCCTATAATGGGGAAAATCAAGAATGACCTCCAGCGATGGGATACCTGAAGCTGTCAATAATGGGGAGGTGTAATCTCATTAAAATGATGATTTTGCCAAAATTATTGTATATTTTCCGCACGATCCCCTTGGAAATTCACAATTATTGGTTTAGGCAAATTGAGAGGGAGGTAGCTAGATTTATTTGGTCCTATGGCAGGACTAGGAGAGCCAACGTATTCCTATCCCTATCTAGGGATAGAGGGGGATGGGGCTCCCTCACTTGAAGCTATATTATTTAGCCGCAGCTCTGCAATACTTTGGGCCCCTCTTTGGTGTCAAGGCAAGGGATGGAGATGACCCCTGTTATGTTCCGTCAATATTTGAGATATTGATTGGAGCACGGACTAACGGCTGCCTTTTGAAATTTTATGAAGCAAGTTATTTTAAAAAAACACGGTTTAAGGTATTAACCACTGCTTTCCGTAATTGGGCAGGCATAAGGAAGAAACTTGGGGTAGGTAGGTTTAGTAGGTACATCCCTATGATCGGGAATGATCAGCTTCCAAAGGCCCTACAAGATGAGTGTCTAGCAAGGTGTGGAAAAGGTGGATTTTACAGGATAGAGGACCTTCTGGCTGGTGTTAGGTTTGAAAAATCCCATTCCTGTTATGCACTGTTTGCTTACCTCAGCAGAACACTGTATTTAGTTATTATTTTTCTTTTCTGTTCAAGGCTGCATCCCGACTTACTAATGAATAGGCCATTCTGCCCTCGCATGCCTATCCGAGTGTGTAGTTCTGCTCCCACGTTAGGAGACGCTGAGACTCAGCACGGTAACCTTGAGTTGCCGATAGCATGTACCCATCTGGCAGGTGGTAGCCCATCCTTCTGTGCCTTCTTTGTTCATGTTCGGCTCAGGCCGGTAACTTTCCACTGTGGGCGTGGTTGGGGGTTCTTGGAAGAATGATCATGCATTGCAAGCCGTTGGGGGGTCAGTCCCTTGCAGACATCTTAGGGTGCAGGTCAGATTGGACTCTTCTGCAGAGTATTGCTAATAAACGCTTGTTTGTATTCTCTACTGTCTGACCGACTCTTCATTACTTGGGAAGCGTAGTAGGTGGTTGTAAATAACCCGGGTGGCCCCTAAGGGCCACTTCCTTCAGTTGGCGCCCGAACAGGGACCCCGCAAGGTGATCCAGCTTGCCCGTAATCAGGTTGCAGGGTCGGGGTTGTGTCTGGTTGGTCGGGCGGATCGGGGTACCCCACATGATCAAGCTTGGTTCTCGCAGCTGCCCCGCCCATCTGATCAGGCTCCTCCTCGTCTAGTGGTCACCGGCTGGGGTCCTGAGAAGGCGAAACCTTGGAGTTGAGCGTTTGGTCCGAAGAGTCGGCAGTGGAGAATAACTTGACTCGACCTGTGTGCACCAGGTGAGTGATTTGATTCTTGGAAAAATGGCGCCATTCTTGAACGGCGCGAGCCTACGGGCTGTGTCTTGGTACAGTCTCCAGACTGTCTTGGAGCAGTTTTCGGACTGCCTTGCTTGAACGGCACGAGCCGACGGGCTGTGTCTTGGTGCAGTCTTCTGGCCGCTTTGGTTTGAAATTGGTGGGTTTGCGGACCCTTTTAAAGACACAGAGTGTTTGTGAACAGCCTACCAGGCCAACTGGTAATTTGGCCCATTCTTGAAAAGTTCTTGGACTGAGAGCAAGTGCCCTGACCTTCTGGCCGTGAACCGCTCCCCCTCCACGCAGCTCCGCCTGGCCGTCACCGCTTCTGAGCCAGAAGAGCAGGGTTCGAGACCACTCTCGACCCGCTCTCCGTGCCTGCCCTGTTTTTTTTTTCCTGCATGGTGTAAGTTATTCCTGTCTTGCCATTAGGGTAATTTTTGTTGTGTTGGCTTAGTTCTTCCTGTTGCCTCTTTTGCTCTCTCTTGGTTTCCCCTCGTTTCCCAGGCCCTGCTCACCTCCTGCTTGCCGTTTCCAGCCTTTCCCGCCTCCCTGCTGCACTTTCCATCCCCCTCACCTACTTAATACAGGCCGCTGCGCGGAGGATCGAGCAAGTGCCCTGACCTTCTGGCCGGGAACCGCTCCCCTCCACGCAGCTCCGCCTGGCTGTCACCGCCTCTGAGCCAGAAGAGCAGGGTTCGAGACCGCTCTCGACCCGCACTCCGTGCCTGCCCTGTTTTTTTTCCTGCATAGTGTAAGTTATTCCTGTCTTGCCATTAGGGTAATTTTTGTTGTGTTGGCTTAGTTCTTCCTGTTGCCTCTTTTGCTCTCTCTTGGTTTCCCGTCGTTTTGCAGGCCCCGCCCACCTCCCGCTTGCCATTTCCCGCCTTTCCCGCCTCCCTGCTGCACTTTCCCTCCCCCCTCCCCTACTTAATGCAGGCCGCTGCGCGGAGGATTGAGCAAGTGCCCTGACCTTCTGGCCGGGAACTGCTCCCCCTCCACGCGGCTCCGCCTGGCCGTCACCGCCTCTGAGCCAGAAGATCAGGGTTCGAGACCGCTCTCAACCCGCTCTCCGTGCCTGCCCTGTTTTTTTTTCCTGCATGGTTTAAGTTATTCCTGTCTTGTCATTAGGGGAATTTTTGTTGTGTTGGCTTAGTTCTTCCTGTCGTCTCTTTTGCTCTCTCTTGGTTTCCCCTCGTTTCGCAGGCCCCACCCACCTCGCGCTCACCGTTTCCCGCCTTTCCCGCCTCCCTGCTGCACTTTCCGTCCCCCTCCCCTACTTAATGCAGGCCGCTGCGCAGCCGCGCGCAGCGGGTGTGCCGCTGGTGTGCCGAAGGCAAGCCCGTCTGTGCTCGTCCGTGACCCGATCGCGGCCAGCACCAGGGACCCTGGCTCTCCGGCCATCCTCGGCTACAACTCCACTGACCTCCTCGCACTCAGCTCTGGAAGGAACACCAACTGCCGGAGATCGACGCCAACCACCACCCACGGCCAGTTCTCCTGCCGACACTGCCGACAATCCTTCAACATCAACAGCCCCACCACTACCGCAGTAACCCACGACGGACGCATGCACCACCCAAGCCCTGACATGCATACTCCTCAATGCCCGCTCCCTCCACAGACACGCCACGGAGATCTGGGACCTGCTTGACACCATTTCGCCAGACGCTGCCTTCTTCACAGAAACTTGGACCAACGCCACCTCCGCCCCCGACATCGCCACCGCCATCCCCGACGGATACAAGATCCAAAGAAAGGACCGCCCCCACCGCCCAGGAGGAGGACTCGCCATCGCACACAAGAGCACACTCCGACTCTCCACCTCCAGCACGAGCGACTCCTCCTCCAACACAGAACACCTCCACTTCCAGATCCAAACCAGTCCCAGAACCATGCTCTGCGGGACCGTCGTCTACAGACCCCCCGGGCCTCGCGCCTCTTCCGCCACCACCATCGCCGACCTCGTCGCACCCCACGCCATCGCCTCCTTGGACTACATCCTCATTGGAGACCTGAATTCCCACCTCGACAACCCCAGCGACCCCAGCACCCTTCTCGACAACCTCGCCAACCTCGGACTGAAGCAGCTCGTCACCACTCCCACCCACAAAGCCGGACACACCCTCGACCCCATCTTTGCTGGAGGGACAAACATCCAATTCAGCCACACTATGCAGCCCCTATGGACAGACCACCACTGCGTACACTTCACCTTCAACACCACCACCGCACCCAAACCCGCACTGCGCCCGCCCCGAAGGAACTGGAGCAAGATCACAGAGAAACTCCTCAACACCACCCTCCTCCATGACCCCCCCCACTGGCACGACCAATGCCAACTCTGCAGCAAAAGAACTACACCACTGGATCTCCAGCTGCGCTGACAAGCTCGCACCCCTCCGCCACCCCGCCAATCAACGCCCCCGAAGGCAGCCTGGTTCACCACCGACCTCCAAGAAGCCAGGCACTCCTGCAGATGCCTCAAGAAACTCTGGCGGTACAAGAAAACCACCGAAGACCAGAACAACTATAGGAACGCCATGAAGGAATACCACCAGCGCATAAGAGCCACCAAGAAGGCTTTCATCAAAAACAAAATCCACTCCAACGCAAGCAACACAAAAGAACTCTTCAACGTCATACAGCAGTTCACCAAACTCCCCAGCGAAGCCATAGACGTCCCTCCATCCCAGGACCTCTGCAACAAGCTCAGCTCCTACTTCGACATGAAAATCAAGGCCCTCTACGACAACTTCAGCGAACTGACTCCTGACACCACCACCCTCACCACCAACGACAACCGGCCGATCATCACCTCCTGGAAACCTGCCACCACTGAAGACACCACCAAGACCATGAAGAACACCCACTCAGGAGCTCCCACGGACCCTTGCCCACCACACATCTACCACAGAGCCGCCGCCGCCGCCATAGCTCTCCACCTAGGGACGGACCATCAACACTTCCCTCGAATCCGGCATCTTCCCCGATGACTGGAAACAGGCAGAAGTCAAGCCCCTCCTCAAGAAACCGTCGGCCGACCCAACGGACCTGAAAAACTACGGGCCCATCTCTCTCCTTCCCTTCGCAGCCAAAGTCACCGAGAGATTCGTCAACGCCCAGCTGACCACCTTCATAGAGGAGTACGCCATCCTCGACTCCTCCCAGTCCGGATTTCGCAGCAACCACAGCACTGAGACCGCCCTCCTCGCCGCCACCAACGACATCCGCATGCTCCTCGACCAGGGCCACACCTCGGCCCTCATCCTACTAGACCTCTCAGCAGCCTTTGACACCGTCTCACACCGCACCATCACAGCCAGACTCCACGATGCCGGAATACGAGGAACCGTCCTCGACTGGATCCGCTCCTTTCTCGCTGGCAGAACCCAAAGGATCAGACTCCCCCCTTCCTCTCCGAACCAACAGAGATCAACTGTGGAGTACCCCAAGGATCCTCGCTCAGCCCCACTCTTCTCAACATCAACATAGCCCCCCTCGCCGCCATCGTCAGACAGCATGGGCTCTGCATAGTATCCTACGCCGATGACACCCAGCTCATCCTCTCCCTCATGAAGAACCCGGAAGACACCAGACTCAGCTTCCAAGAAGGAATGAAAGACGTCACAACCTGGATGAGGGACAGCTGCCTGAAGCTGAACTCGTAGAAGACCGAGGTCCTCATCCTAGGACCCTCCCCCACAGCGTGGGACAGATCCTGGTGGCCCCCTGCTCTCGGAAACCCTCCCACATCGACGGATCACGCCCGGAACCTCGTCATCATCCTGGACTCCTCCCTCACCAAGACCTACCAAGTGGTAGGCATCCAGCCCCCCTGGGTGAGGGTGGTACTAGTGGTAGGCATCCAGCCCACCCTGGGTGAGGGTGGTACTAGTGGTAGGCATCCAGCCCACCCTGGGTGAGGGTGGTAGTAGTGGTAGGCATCCTGCCCCTCCTGGCTAAGGGTGGTAGTAGTGGTAGGCATCCTGCCCCCCTGGGTGAGGGTGGTACTAGTGGTAGGCATCCTGCCCCCTGGGTGAGGGTGGTACTAGTGGTAGGCATCCTGCACCCCTGGGTGAGGGTGGTACTAGTGGTAGGCATCCAGCCCCCCTGGGTGAGGGTGGTACTAGTGGTAGGCATCCAGCCCACCCTGGGTGAGGGTGGTACTAGTGGTAGGCATCCAGCCCACCCTGGGTGAGGGTGGTAGTAGTGGTAGGCATCCTGCCCCTCCTGGCTAAGGGTGGTAGTAGTGGTAGGCATCCTGCCCCCCCTGGGTGAGGGTGGTACTAGTGGTAGGCATCCTGCCCCCCCTGGGTGAGGGTGGTACTAGTGGTAGGCATGCTGCACCCCCTGGGTGAGGGTGGTACTAGTGGTAGGCATCCAGCCCCCCCTGGGTGAGGGTGGTACTAGTGATAGGCATCCAGCCCACCCTGGGTGAGGGTGGTACTAGTGGTAGGCATCCAGCCCACCCTGGGTGAGGGTGGTAGTAGTGGTAGGCATCCTGCCCCTCCTGGCTAAGGGTGGTAGTAGTGGTAGGCATCCTGCCCCCCTGGGTGAGGGTGGTACTAGTGGTAGGCATCCTGCCCCCTGGGTGAGGGTGGTACTAGTGGTAGGCATCCTGCACCCCCTGGGTGAGGGTGGTACTAGTGGTAGGCATCCAGCCCCCCCTGGGTGAGGGTGGTACTAGTGGTAGGCATCCTGCCCCCCTGGCTAAGGGTGGTAGTAGTGGTAGGCATCCTGCCCCCCTGGGTGAGGGTGGTAGTAGTGGTAGGCGTCCTGCCCCCTGGCTAAGGCTGGTACTAGTGGTAGGCATCCTGCCCCCTGGCTAAGGGTGGTAGTAGTGGTAGGCATCCTGCCCCCCTGGCTAAGGGTGGTTGTAGTGGTAGGCATCCAGCCCCCCTGGGTGAGGGTGGTACTAGTGGTAGGCATCCAGCCCACCCTGGGTGAGGGTGGTAGTAGTGGTAGGCATCCTGCACCCCCTGGGTGAGGGTGGTAGGCGTCCTGCCCCCCCTGGCTAAGGGTGGTACTAGTGGTAGGCATCCTGCCCCCCCTGGCTAAGGGTGGTAGTAGTGGTGGGCATCCAGCCCCCCCTGGGTGAGGGTGGTACTAGTGGTAGGCATCCTGCCCCCCCTGGGTGAGGGTGGTAGTAGTGGTAGGCATCCTGCCCCCCCTGGGTGAGGGTGGTAGTAGTGGTAGGCATCCTGCCCCCCTGGGTGAGGGTGGTAGTAGTGGTAGGCATCCTGCCCCTCCTGGCTAAGGGTGGTAGTAGTGGTAGGCATCCTGCCCCCCCTGGGTGAGGGTGGTACTAGTGGTAGGCATCCTGCCCCCCCTGGGTGAGGGATGTACTAGTGGTAGGCATCCTGCACCCCCTGGGTGAGGGTGGTACTAGTGGTAGGCATCCAGCCCCCCCTGGGTGAGGGTGGTACTAGTGGTAGGCATCCAGCCCACCCTGGGTGAGGGTGGTACTACTGGTAGGCATCCAGCCCACCCTGGGTGAGGGTGGTAGTAGTGGTAGGCATCCTGCCCCTCCTGGCTAAGGGTGGTAGTAGTGGTAGGCATCCTGCCCCCCTGGGTGAGGGTGGTACTAGTGGTAGGCATCCTGCACCCCTGGGTGAGGGTGGTACTAGTGGTAGGCATCCAGCCCCCCTGGGTGAGGGTGGTACTAGTGGTAGGCATCCAGCCCACCCTGGGTGAGGGTGGTAGTAGTGGTAGGCATCCTGCCCCCTTGGCTAAGGGTGGTAGTAGTGGTAGGCATCCTGCCCCCCTGGGTGAGGGTGGTACTAGTGGTAGGCATCCTGCCCCCTGGGTGAGGGTGGTACTAGTGGTAGGCATCCTGCCCCCCTGGGTGAGGGTGGTAGTAGTGGTAGGCATCCTGCCCCCTGGCTAAGGGTGGTAGTAGTGGTAGGCATCCTGCCCCCCTGGGTGAGGGTGGTAGTAGTGGTAGGCATCCTGCCCCCCTGGCTAAGGGTGGTACTAGTGGTAGGCATCCTGCCCCCTGGCTAAGGGTGGTTGTAGTGGTAGGCATCCAGCCCCCCTGGGTGAGGGTGGTACTAGTGGTAGGCATCCAGCCCACCCTGGGTGAGGGTGGTAGTAGTGGTAGGCATCCTGCCCCCCCTGGCTAAGGGTGGTTGTAGTGGTAGGCATCCTGCCCCCCTGGGTGAGGGTGGTAGTAGTGGTAGGCGTCCTGCTCCCCCTGGCTAAGGGTGGTACTAGTGGTAGGCATCCTCCCCCTGGCTAAGGGTGGTAGTAGTGGTAGGCATCCTGCACCCCCTGGGTGAGGGTGGTACTGGTGGTAGGCATCCTGCCCCCCTGGCTAAGGGTGGTAGTAGTGGTAGGCATCCAGCCCACCCTGGGTGAGGGTGGTAGTAGTGGTAGGCATCCTGCACCCCCTGGGTGAGGGTGGTACTAGTGGTAGGCATCCAGCCCCCCCTGGGTGAGGGTGGTACTGGTGGTAGGCATCCTGCCCCCCCTGGCTAAGGGTGGTAGTAGTGGTAGGCATCCAGGCCCACCCTGGGTGAGGGTGGTAGTAGTGGTAGGCATCCTGCACCCCCTGGGTGAGGGTGGTACTAGTGGTAGGCATCCAGCCCCCCCTGGGTGAGGGTGGTACTGGTGGTAGGCATCCTGCCCCCTGGCTAAGGGTGGTAGTAGTGGTAGGCATCCAGCCCACCCTGGGTGAGGGTGGTAGTAGTGGTAGGCATCCTGCACCCCCTGGGTGAGGGTGGTACTAGTGGTAGGCATCCAGCCCCCCTGGGTAAGGGTGGTAGTGGTGGTAGGCATCCTGCCCCCTGGGTAGGGGTGGTGGTGCGCATTCAGGCCCCTGTGTGCATATGTGGCATTGGTGATGGGCATCCTGCCCCTATGGTGCTGCTGTTGCTGGTGTAAGTATATTCTGCATCCCTGTGTGTGTGTGTGATGTGTCGTGTACGTGTTGTATGTGTTTTGTGGTTGGTGTCTGGCTTACCTTCTGCGCCGTACGCGTCCGTGCCTGTTCCGGTAGTAAATGTAGAATATTGGTATGATCGGGACGAAGGGATTCATGGTTGGTTCTTGTCGTTCGTCTTTCTCGTTGCTTCGCGTCGTCCTCGTCGCTTCGCGTCGTCCTCGTCGCTGCCGTGTTCGTCCTCGGAGCCGTGGATCGTGTTGTGGCGCGAATCGGAGCTTATGTGCGCCTCTCCCGGATGCTTTGACGTGCCGTGCGTAGCGACGGGTTCGGCGCGTACGGAAAGCGCATCGTACTTGTCCGGCCAGACGGGGCTGCATTTTTCCTTCCGTGCGACTCCGATTCGGCGTTTCCGGATTCGCCTCGGTCGGAGAACAGGACCTGGTTTGGGTGAGTACGGCTCGGCCGTATTCTTTGCTGTTGTGCGCATCGTACTTACTCGTTCGGTCTGCTGTACGGATCGGTCGGGAAACAGGCTTTCGCATGGCTTTTTTCCCGACCGAATGGTATTGGGTGCGCCTCCGACCGAGATCGGAATCGGCCCCTAAGCATAAAAAAATTAAATTTTCAATTTTATTACATTATTTTCAAAATCAAACATTAAACATCTTCTAAATTTACAATATATTAATTATTTTATTAAATTTTTAAACTTTTTTAAATATAATTATAATTTTTTTATAAAAAAAACACAATACCATCTCAAAACAAAACACCTCAACATTAAATATTAATTTATTTATTTTGAATTTTTGATTTTCACTACTATAATGCCTTATTAAAACAGGGAGAGGAAACGGAGACATTTACAATTGGCAGGGGGAGAAGGCAGGGATGCCCAGCCTCCCCCTGTTATTTGCCCTATATATAGATCCCTTCCTTAGATGGCTGGAGGCCTCTGCTGATATCACTCCTGTTACTGTGCATGGCTGGGACACTAACCTATTGGCCTATGCCGATGATGTGGCTATAATTACATCCGACCCCAATAGAGCAATGGGCGCAGTGAAAAGCATTGCGGAAAAGTTTGGGACCCAATCGGGCTTTTTTCATTGAATAAGGCCAAAACACAGATTGTGATAAATAGATTTGCTACAGGTTCGGACACTAGGATTGTGGAGAAAGCAGTCTATTTAGGCATAAATATCACGGCAAAGGTGGAAGATATAGTGGATCTAAACTTGGCTCCTATAATGGGGAAAATCAAGAATGACCTCCAGCGATGGGATACCTGAAGCTGTCAATAATGGGGAGGTGTAATCTCATTAAAATGATGATTTTGCCAAAATTATTGTATATTTTCCGCACGATCCCCTTGGAAATTCACAATTATTGGTTTAGGCAAATTGAGAGGGAGGTAGCTAGATTTATTTGGTCCTATGGCAGGACTAGGAGAGCCAACGTATTCCTATCCCTATCTAGGGATAGAGGGGGATGGGGGCTCCCTCACTTGAAGCTATATTATTTAGCCGCAGCTCTGCAATACTATGGGCCCCTCTTTGGTGTCAAGGCAAGGGATGGAGATGACCCCTGTTATGTTCCGTCAATATTTGAGATATTGATTGGAGCACGGACTAACGGCTGCCTTTTGAAATTTTATGAAGCAAGTTATTTTAAAAAAACACGGTTTAAGGTATTAACCACTGCTTTCCGTAATTGGGCAGGCATAAGGAAGAAACTTGGGGTAGGTAGGTTTAGTAGGTACATCCCTATGATCGGGAATGATCAGCTTCCAAAGGCCCTACAAGATGAGTGTCTAGCAAGGTGTGGAAAAGGTGGATTTTACAGGATAGAGGACCTTCTGGCTGGTGTTAGGTTTGAAAAATCCCATTCCTGTTATGCACTGTTTGCTTACCTCAGCAGAACACTGTATTTAGTTATTATTTTCTTTTCTGTTCAAGGCTGCATCCCGACTTACTAATGAATAGGCCATTCTGCCCTCGCATGCCTATCCGAGTGTGTAGTTCTGCTCCCACGTTAGGAGACGCTGAGACTCAGCACGGTAACCTTGAGTTGCCGATAGCATGTACCCATCTGGCAGGTGGTAGCCCATCCTTCTGTGCCTTCTTTGTTCATGTTCGGCTCAGGCCGGTAACTTTCCACTGTGGGCGTGGTTGGGGGGTTCTTGGAAGAATGATCATGCATTGCAAGCCGTTGGGGGGTCAGTCCCTTGCAGACATCTTAGGGTGCAGGTCAGATTGGACTCTTCTGCAGAGTATTGCTAATAAACGCTTGTTTGTATTCTCTACTGTCTGACCGACTCTTCATTACTTGGGAAGGCGTAGTAGGTGGTTGTAAATAACCCGGGTGGCCCCTAAGGGCCACTTCCTTCAGTTGGCGCCCGAACAGGGACCCCGCAAGGTGATCCAGCTTGCCCGTAATCAGGTTGCAGGGTCGGGGTTGTGTCTGGTTGGTCGGGCGGATCGGGGTACCCCACATGATCAAGCTTGGTTCTCGCAGCTGCCCCGCCCATCTGATCAGGCTCCTCCTCGTCTAGTGGTCACCGGCTGGGGTCCTGAGAAGGCAAAACCTTGGAGTTGAGCGTTTGGTCCGAAGAGTCGGCAGTGGAGAATAACTTGACTCGACCTGTGTGCACCAGGTGAGTGATTTGATTCTTGGAAAAATGGCGCCATTCTTGAACGGCGCGAGCCTACGGGCTGTGTCTTGGTACAGTCTCCAGACTGTCTTGGAGCAGTTTTCGGACTGCCTTGCTTGAACGGCACGAGCCGACGGGCTGTGTCTTGGTGCAGTCTTCTGGCCGCTTTGGTTTGAAATTGGTGGGTTTGCGGACCTTTTAAAGACACAGAGTGTTTGTGAACAGCCTACCAGGCCAACTGGTAATTTGGCCCATTCTTGAAAAGTTCTTGGACTGAGAGCAAGTGCCCTGACCTTCTGGCCGTGAACCGCTCCCCTCCACGCAGCTCCGCCTGGCCGTCACCGCTTCTGAGCCAGAAGAGCAGGGTTCGAGACCACTCTCGACCCGCTCTCCGTGCCTGCCCTGTTTTTTTTTTTCCTGCATGGTGTAAGTTATTCCTGTCTTGCCATTAGGGTAATTTTTGTTGTGTTGGCTTAGTTCTTCCTGTTGCCTCTTTTGCTCTCTCTTGGTTTCCCCTCGTTTCCCAGGCCCTGCTCACCTCCTGCTTGCCGTTTCCAGCCTTTCCCGCCTCCCTGCTGCACTTTCCATCCCCCCTCACCTACTTAATACAGGCCGCTGCGCGGAGGATCGAGCAAGTGCCCTGACCTTCTGGCCGGGAACCGCTCCCCCTCCACGCAGCTCCGCCTGGCTGTCACCGCCTCTGAGCCAGAAGAGCAGGGTTCGAGACCGCTCTCGACCCGCACTCCGTGCCTGCCCTGTTTTTTTTCCTGCATAGTGTAAGTTATTCCTGTCTTGCCATTAGGGTAATTTTTGTTGTGTTGGCTTAGTTCTTCCTGTTGCCTCTTTTGCTCTCTCTTGGTTTCCCGTCGTTTTGCAGGCCCCGCCCACCTCCCGCTTGCCATTTCCCCGCCTTTCCCGCCTCCCTGCTGCACTTTCCCTCCCCCTCCCCTACTTAATGCAGGCCGCTGCGCGGAGGATTGAGTAAGTGCCCTGACCTTCTGGCCGGGAACTGCTCCCCCTCCACGCGGCTCCGCCTGGCCGTCACCGCCTCTGAGCCAGAAGATCAGGTTCGAGACCGCTCTCAACCCGCTCTCCGTGCCTGCCCTGTTTTTTTTTCCTGCATGGTTTAAGTTATTCCTGTCTTGTCATTAGGGGAATTTTTGTTGTGTTGGCTTAGTTCTTCCTGTCGTCTCTTTTGCTCTCTCTTGGTTTCCCCTCGTTTCGCAGGCCCCACCCACCTCGCGCTCACCGTTTCCCGCCTTTCCCGCCTCCCTGCTGCACTTTCCGTCCCCCTCCCCTACTTAATGCAGGCCGCTGCGCAGCCGCGCGCAGCGGGTGTGCCGCTGGTGTGCCGAAGGCAAGCCCGTCTGTGCTCGTCCGTGACCCGATCGCGGCCAGCACCAGGGACCCTGGCTCTCCGGCCATCCTCGGCTACAACTCCACTGACCTCCTCGCACTCAGCTCTGGAAGGAACACCAACTGCCGGAGATCGACGCCAACCACCACCCACGGCCAGTTCTCCTGCCGACACTGCCGACAATCCTTCAACATCAACAGCCCCACCACTACCGCGTAACCCACGACGGACGCATGCACCACCCAAGCCCTGACATGCATACTCCTCAATGCCCGCTCCCTCCACAGACACGCCACGGAGATCTGGGACCTGCTTGACACCATTTCGCCAGACGCTGCCTTCTTCACAGAAACTTGGACCAACGCCACCTCCGCCCCCGACATCGCCACCGCCATCCCCGACGGATACAAGATCCAAAGAAAGGACCGCCCCCACCGCCCAGGAGGAGGACTCGCCATCGCACACAAGAGCACACTCCGACTCTCCAGCACGAGCGACTCCTCCTCCAACACAGAACACCTCCACTTCCAGATCCAAACCAGTCCCAGAACCATGCTCTGCGGGACCGTCGTCTACAGACCCCCCGGGCCTCGCGCCTCTTCCGCCACCACCATCGCCGACCTCGTCGCACCCCACGCCATCGCCTCCTTGGACTACATCCTCATTGGAGACCTGAATTCCCACCTCGACAACCCCAGCGACCCCAGCACCCTCCTCGACAACCTCGCCAACCTCGGACTGAAGCAGCTCGTCACCACTCCCACCCACAAAGCCGGACACACCCTCGACCCCATCTTTGCTGGAGGGACAAACATCCAATTCAGCCACACTATGCAGCCCCTATGGACAGACCACCACTGCGTACACTTCACCTTCAACACCACCACCGCACCCAAACCCGCACTGCGCCCGCCCCGAAGGAACTGGAGCAAGATCACAGAGAAACTCCTCAACACCACCCTCCTCCATGACCCCCCCCACTGGCACGACCAATGCCAACTCTGCAGCAAAAGAACTACACCACTGGATCTCCAGCTGCGCTGACAAGCTCGCACCCCTCCGCCACCCCGCCAATCAACGCCCCCCGAAGGCAGCCTGGTTCACCACCGACCTCCAAGAAGCCAGGCACTCCTGCAGATGCCTCAAGAAACTCTGGCGGTACAAGAA
The DNA here is from genome assembly GCA_963921515.1 of Calotriton arnoldi. Classification (NCBI taxonomy): domain Eukaryota; kingdom Metazoa; phylum Chordata; class Amphibia; order Caudata; family Salamandridae; genus Calotriton; species Calotriton arnoldi. The sequence goes on along the minus strand of CAWUFW010004938.1, from coordinate 483,185 downwards.
AACCACCGAAGACCAGAACAACTATAGGAACGCCATGAAGGAATACCACCAGCGCATAAGAGCCACCAAGAAGGCTTTCATCAAAAACAAAATCCACTCCAACGCAAGCAACACAAAAGAACTCTTCAACGTCATACAGCAGTTCACCAAACTCCCCAGCGAAGCCATAGACGTCCCTCCATCCCAGGACCTCTGCAACAAGCTCAGCTCCTACTTCGACATGAAAATCAAGGCCCTCTACGACAACTTCAGCGAACTGACTCCTGACACCACCACCCTCACCACCAACGACAACCGGCCGATCATCACCTCCTGGAAACCTGCCACCACTGAAGACACCACCAAGACCATGAAGAACACCCACTCAGGAGCTCCCACGGACCCTTGCCCACCACACATCTACCACAGAGCCGCCGCCGCCGCCATAGCTCTCCACCTAGGACGGACCATCAACACTTCCCTCGAATCCGGCATCTTCCCCGATGACTGGAAACAGGCAGAAGTCAAGCCCCTCCTCAAGAAACCGTCGGCCGACCCAACGGACCTGAAAAACTACGGGCCCATCTCTCTCCTTCCCTTCGCAGCCAAAGTCACCGAGAGATTCGTCAACGCCCAGCTGACCACCTTCATAGAGGAGTACGCCATCCTCGACTCCTCCCAGTCCGGATTTCGCAGCAACCACAGCACTGAGACCGCCCTCCTCGCCGCCACCAACGACATCCGCATGCTCCTCGACCAGGGCCACACCTCGGCCCTCATCCTACTAGACCTCTCAGCAGCCTTTGACACCGTCTCACACCGCACCATCACAGCCAGACTCCACGATGCCGGAATACGAGGAACCGTCCTCGACTGGATCCGCTCCTTTCTCGCTGGCAGAACCCAAAGGATCAGACTCCCCCCTTCCTCTCCGAACCAACAGAGATCAACTGTGGAGTACCCCAAGGATCCTCGCTCAGCCCCACTCTTCTCAACATCAACATAGCCCCCCTCGCCGCCATCGTCAGACAGCATGGGCTCTGCATAGTATCCTACGCCGATGACACCCAGCTCATCCTCTCCCTCATGAAGAACCCCGAAGACACCAGACTCAGCTTCCAAGAAGGAATGAAAGACGTCACAACCTGGATGAGGGACAGCTGCCTGAAGCTGAACTCGTAGAAGACCGAGGTCCTCATCCTAGGACCCTCCCCCACGGCGTGGGACAGATCCTGGTGGCCCCCTGCTCTCGGAAACCCTCCCACATCGACGGATCACGCCCGGAACCTCGTCATCATCCTGGACTCCTCCCTCACCAAGACCCACCAGATCAACGCCGTCGCCTCGACCTGCTTCAACTCCCTCTGCATCCTCCGTAAGACCTTCAAGTGGATCCCCCACGAATACAGAAAGACCGTCACCCACGCACTCGTAACTAGCAGACTGGACTACGGCAATGCCCTCTACGCTGGAATCAACAAAACCCTGCTACACAAGCTCCAAACCATCCAGAACACCGCAGCCAGACTCGTCCTCGGAACCCCACGACAAGAGCACATGACCCAGCACCTACGAGACCTCCACTGGCTTCCCATCGAGAAGAGAGTAACCTTCAAGCTACTCACCCACACCTACAAATCCCTCCACAACATCGGGCCCAAATACCTCAACGAAAGAGTCTCCTTCTACGTACCCAAGAGGAACCTCCGCTCCACCGACCTTACCCTAGCAGAAACCCCCCACATACGCAGAACCAGAGCAGGCGGAAGGGCCTTCTCCTACATCGCAGCAAAGAACGAGCTCCCAGTCAACATCAGACGCTCCCCCACTCTGAACACCTTCAGAAAGAGTCTCAAGACCTGGCTCTTCGACTGACCCGGAGCTGCACCCCCCCTTCCCCCCAGCGCCGTGAGACCCTCACTGGTGAGTAGCTCACTTTATAAACCCCCTGATTGATTTATTGATTGATTGGGACTGTTTGTGAACAATCTGCCAGGCCAACTGGAAATTCGGTCAATGCTTGAAAAGGTCTGGGGCTAGAGCCTGTCTTCTTGAACTTGGTACAGTCTCCGGACTGTAGGGAGCGGTCCTCGGGCCATTTTGGTTTGGTTCTTGAACAATATTTGTATTCTTTATTTTTTTCCCTTTTATTATTTTTGTTTGTTATATTTGTCCGTTGGGGACAGCGCATGTGTCTTATATTAAGATGCCTTGTCTAAGTAAAATGGGGGGTTTTGGGTGTCAGTGTTGTTCTACTGAGGCTCGATTGCAAGAGAGCCAGCCTGCGCCTCCGGAGGGTACCCCAAATTTTGATGTATACGTCAAGCACGGTATTGGCCCTATTATGTTTAGCACATTGTGGAATAAATATACGAGGGACAATGCTGAGTTACAATGGCCACTTACTGGCTCGTTTGATGAACAGAAATTGAATTTCTTGCAGGACAAATTGTTCGCCAAAAAGAGTAGGCAGTCGATGTTTGATTCTCTAAGAGTATGGCAGAAGGAAGCAAAGCAGCGGCGTATGAGAGCAGAGAAAGAGGCCCGGAAGAGACAGACGCAAACTATAACGCAGAAAGCAGTGGCCTATGAAAGAGAAAAGATAGAGAAAGGCATAGAATGTGCAGATAGAAAGTTTCGATTGCAGACAGATAAATGCTATGTTACTAGAGAGGAAGGTGATGTCTTCGTTGAAGAGCTATTGGATTCTCGCCCTCTTCCACCTTATGCTCCTGAGCAGATATACCCAAGGGTTCCAACATCTCAGTCGCCGGCCCCTGGTGCCGCTCTTTCTAGCATTTCTGCCCCTAGTCAAACTGCTTTGGCCCCACCCCCGCCTGCTTTCTCTCTGCTCACCCCAGTAACAGGGGCGGGAGCCGTTAGCTCTCCTGTTCCGTCTACTGACTCTGTTTCTACTGCTACACTCCCTTTCCCTCCTACAACATTGTCTCCTTACATGATGATACCTGTCTCCTCATCTGCTCTTTCTCCCTCGAGTATGACACCCCAAGCACTGCCGCATGGCGAGACCCCTTTACGGGGGATACATGAAGGGAATTGGGCGGCAGCACGAGACCGTATGGACAAAGTGTTGGTGCGTTCTGCTGTGGGTGATGAGGAGAAGCAAATGGTGGCGAATCAGGCGGCTCAGTGGGCCCGGAGCCCGATCTATAGTGTGGAAGATGTGTAGAGTGTGATGAAAGATTATGAGCCCTTCATACAGCAGCATGCCCTTAAGCACTTGTCGGCCACGCTAATAGGACTGTGGGAGCAGTGTTTCCAGGGTGTTGCACCGCAGATCATCTATGACATACGGGACAGGGTATATGCTGCAGATATGGCTCCTAATGAGGTTTTTAGCAATGTAACGACATTGGTGGGTTATCGGGGCAGATTGCTCCAAAAGGTTCCGACGATAGTGACCCAGTGCCCCATGAGGGAGGTCCATCCCATTTATCATCCTGAAATACCAGAACTACGCGACGCCACGAATACTGTAATTAGGCCACGAGTTGATGCTCGGTTTCAGGAACAGTTGATCTATACTCCTTGGAAGAGGAATGAGGTAATATCCCTTAAAAGTCAGTTGCCAGACCCTCATAAAAACCCGACTGCGTACTACAAAGAGTTGACAGAGGCGGCCTCCTCCACGGTGATGACGTTAGCTGATATTGAGTTGTTCTTTGGCTTGTTGGTACCGGTGGATATTTGGAGGCAAGTGCATACACAGGATCATGTGGTAGAATTGGGAGGAACATGGGATCAGATCAGGGTGTGGGATAAGGACCGCAAACCCGGTGACAAGCCGAAGGCAGAGATATTGGCTTTACCGGGTCGCATTATCACCTATATGCATTCCCTTATCCCGCCGAGACGGGTGGATTGGGACAAGTTGACTGCATGTCGTCAGAAGAAGGACAAGAGTGTGTCTGATTTCTTTACTAGGTTTGAGGGAGTGTTTCTCGACTTTAGTGGTCAGGACCTGTCATTGGAAGGTGGTGTCCGGTTGTTTGTCAGCAGGTTTGTTAACAATTTGCTTCCTGAGATTGCGACTTGGTTGCAGGCTTCAGAAAGCACTTAGAGCACCTCTTCCCCATCAATAATACTGAGTATGGCACAGTACTACGAGCATAGAGAGAATGAAGATAAGGAGAAAGTGGAGAAAAAGTCAAAAGAATTGAAGACGAAGGTCGTGATGCAGCAAGTTGCGAGGGGTAACGGAAGAGGAAGAGTTTCGGGTTCGGCTCAGCGGCTGCCCAGGTCTAACAGGGGTGGTTCCTCGAGCGCTCCTATTGGGCTCAACCAATGTGCATATTGCAAGCGGGAGGGACATTGGTGGAATGAGTGCCCGGAGTTATCACAGAGGGGTGAGGCCCGAGAGGTAGGGGTTTTGGAGGACGTGGAAGAGGAGGAGGAGGCCGGGGGGAGACGCGCTCGGAGAATGCATCGCCTAATAGACAGAGCGGGAACTATTTTGACGACCCCCGAGGGAGGCAGTACTATCATGATGACTATGACATGGACGAAGTGACGGGGATGTCTCACAGCTAGGATAGCCAGGGACAGGGCAAGGGACCAGTTCTGGTGCCTGTAGATCAGCGTGGACTCTATGTCACTGCAGATTTACACGGTACGACTGAGAAATTCTTTGTTGATACAGGGGCTATGAATGGCTCTGTTTCCCATTCACTGGTCCCGGGGGCGGCTCTGTCTGGCCAAAACAATGTTTCGGTGAGTTTCTCAGGCGTGCCGGTTGTCATCCCCATTTCCAAACCTCTTGCTTTGACTATTGGCCCCTTCACGGTTGATTCACCATTTCTATTAACGTCAAATTGTGGGGAGAATTTGTTAGGCTTGGATTTGTTAAAAAGGTTGTATGCGACAATATTTTGTTCTCCAGACGGTGTTTACATTACTATTGGACCGCAAGTGGCCCGTGCCACTCAATGTCTCGCAAAGGACGCCCCCCCTCCCCGCTGAGTTTAAAGATGTGCCACGCACACTGTGGGCTACAGGAGACACGGATGTGGGGTTACTCCAGATCCCACCGGTCTCTATACAGATCAAAGACAATGCTGTATTGCCACGTATTCCCCAGTACAAGATATCCCAGACAGGAGAAAAAGCTTTGCTGCAAATAATACAGGATTTGATCAAGTCTGGAGTGGTTGAGGAGACAGCGGCGAATGTGTGTAATAGTCCTATTCTTCCTATTCTTAAAAAGGCACCCTTGGATTCTTCTGATGCTCACCCTGACGTTTACCACTTTGTAATTGACCTTAGAGAGGTGAACAAAATAGTGGTTCCCCAGTATCCTGTAGTCCCCGACATTACCACGATCTTGACAATGATTCCCCCGTCTGTAAAATTCTTCTCTGTAATAGATCTAAAGAATACTTTCTTCAGCATTCCAATCCATACAGATAGCAGATATCTGTTTGGATTTGCAATAGCCGGAAGGAGCTTTAGGTTCTGTTGTGCTCCACAAGGCTATACGGAGAGTCCTAGTATCTATAGCCAAGCTTTGAAAGCTCAATTGGATTCTTTGGAACTTCCCCCTGGTAATGTGCTGTTGCAGTACGTTGACGACCTCCTTGTGGCTTCAGACACTGAAGATGGTTGTAAAGAGGCCACAGTTAAATTGCTGTTACATTTGGCATACCACGGACACAAGGTGTCACTTTCAAAATTTCAATATTGTCGACAGGAGGTCACCTATTTAGGTCACCTACTGTCGAAGGAGGGTCGTAGACTAACACCTGAACGCATAGCTGCTATTACTAATATGCCTGTTCCTAAGACTCAATGCGAGGTACGCGCGTTCATTGGAATAACTTTGTATTGTCGTCATTGGATCCCTAACTATTCCTTACTAACAAAACCCCTCTTTTACCTGACCACTAAAGACGTGCATGAACCCTTGCCTTGGACACCTGCATGCCAGCAAGCTTTTGAGCAATTAAAGGTTGCGCTTTGCTCTGCTCCTGTGCTTGGTACTCCTGATTACCAGAAGCCTTTTGTGCTCTATGTACATGAGGCGGATGGTTGCGCGCTTTCTGTTCTAACACAGGGTTTCGGTGGGAAGCAGAGACCCTGCGCGTATTTCTCTGCTATTCTTGATAATGTCGCCAGAGCTCTCCCGAGCTGCCTGAGGGCTGCCGCGGCAGTGGAAGTTTCTATCAGACAATCAGGAGGGCTCGTCCTTGATACGGATCTCACAGTAATGGTACCTCATGCTGTGGACACACTGTTGAATAGGACAAAGACACAGCACCTTACTAGTGCGCGTCTGACTGGATATGAATTAACCTTGTTTGCTCCGCACATTACCATCAAACGATGTGCTACTCTGAACCCAGCCACGTTACTACCCCTCCCTTCGGAAGAAAAGGACAATGATGTCGATGATTGTTTATTTTGGACTGAGGAAGAAACGAAGGGACGGGTAGACCTGACTGATGTTCCCTTATCTGACCCCCAAGGGGAACTATATGTTGATGGCTCTTCTTTCAAACTATCAGATGGCACCACCACTGCAGCTTATGTAATCACAACGTTACACACTGTAGTTGAGACATCCCGTATCCCATACCAATCGGCCCAGGCTGCAGAGTTGGTTGCCCTCCTTAGGGCTTGCGAGTTGAGTGAGGGACTGACTGTCTACACAGACAGCCAGTACGCCTTTGGGGTGGCCCATAATTTCGGGCGCCTCTGGGTGGAGAGAGGGTTCTTGACCTCGCATGGGTTGCGCATACAGCATGGTCCATTGATACATAGACTGTTGACAGCACTGGCACTTCCTGATAAGTTGGCAATAATAAAATGTAGCGCTCACAAAGCAGTAACAGACGATGTTGGAAAGGGAAATGCTTTTGCAGATCAGACAGCTAAGGAGACAGCTAGATCGAAGATGAAAAAGATGTTCGTGGCAGGTCCCGCTAGGTGGATTCCAGACAATGGAATGTTCGAGGACACATTCGAAAATGTCAGGGCAATACAGAGCGAGGCGACAGTAGATGAACTGGCAGTATGGGAAGAGAGGACAGGGCGTTTGGACGAGGATGGGTGTTGGACTGACTTGTCTGGGAAACAGAGATGGTTGCTGCCGAACGCCTATGTGCTCCCTGTTGTTACCATGGCCCACGGCCCAGCACACATTAGTGCCAAAGGACTATGTAAGCTACTGGACCCAGTATGGCGAAACAATAATATCCCTAAGGTAGCCACACACCTAGTGAAACACTGCATCATTTGTCTGAAACATAATCCTGGGAAAGTTTCTCCTACACCCGCAGGTAATTTTGCACCGCCTTCCTTCCCTTTCGAGGTTCTTCAGTTGGATTTCATCGAAAAGGAACGAGTTAACAGTTTGAAGTATGTGCTGATAGTGATTTGTGCATTCAGTAAATGGATTGAGGCTTACCCCAATAAGGAGAATACGGCTATGGCGACTGCGAAGGCTCTCTTAAAAGAGGTCTTCCCGCGCTATGGATTACCACGTGTGATCTGGAGTGACAACGGAAGTCACTTCAATTCAAAAGTAATTGAATTGTTGTGTAAAGGCTTGCATATTAGACAGAAGTTTCATGCAGCGAACCACCCCCAGTCAGCAGGCTTGGTTGAGAAGTACAATGGCACTCTCAAATTGAAGTTAGCGAAAATTCAAGAAAGCACAGGATTATGATGGCCCGATGCTCTACCATTGGCTCTGTTATCTACCACAGCGACAGCGCATTCTAGAACAGGGTTGTCCCCGTACAAGGTGGTCTTTGGGCGCCCCGCCAATGTCTGGGGCGTCCCAAGACCCAAACGCTTTTCAGAGATAGAGTATCCCCTACTTGTGGACTATCTGTATGAGTTGACTAAAGATCTTCGTTCTGTCCACCAACAGATTCATGCCACGCTGCAACCAGTACCAGAGGGGCCTGGGCTTCAGCCCGGGGACTTCGTGCTTGTGAAGAACTTTCAGCGAAAGAGCTGCCTGGAGCCTCGGTGGAAAGGGCCACTCTTAGTCCTGTTCGCCACCCGCACGGCAGTCAAGCTTGAAGGCCGGAAGCACTGGGTGCATGGATCGCACGTGAAGAGGATCCCTCTCCTACTTCCGTATGACCAGTGGGTCCTCGACGGTATTGCTGACCAGGAAGGGGAGCGAGTGCCCCGTTTCGTTCCCTTCTCTGATGCATGACTGAGGTGGGTGCCGACAGACGAAGAAAGCGACGAGGCCTTACTTGAGGCAGTCCCCCCAGAGATAAGGGCCACCCCGGATGCTCCCACTTCTGGTGCACAGACACCTGAGTCTCAATGCCCTGCTGAGCCTGAATTTCTTCCCCTTTTTGTTGATGAAGAAGTGCCTGGGGATGCCAGGTACAACCTGCAGCCCCGACGGAAGGACAGTGCGCCAGTAGGACAGTCCAGGAGTTAGGGAAGGACTCGAGCTTAGGGCTTAGGTGCTATGACTAAGGTGCCTGCTTTAGATTAGGGTGAGCTACACTGGTGCACTGCCCTGGACACTGGACAGGATTAGCTGAGGGTGTCTTCCAAGGAGGGAGAGTGCCCTATCCTGAAAGAAGAGGATTTGTTTTCCAGCAAGGGCTGCGATCGCGCAGCCCCCCCGTGGGAGTGCTTCATAGCACCGTCGTTGATGAACAATAGGAGTCTACCAGTGAGGATCTGAAGGACACTGGGTGATTTTTACCCCCCTGGTTGGTTGTATTTTTGTGGCTCCAATTCCTAAAGTTTCTTTCTATGTACCCATTTGGCCGCGCAATTATGAAGCAGGAACAGCCTCTGGTGGCCCCACCATTGCAGCAGAATGGTCCTGTGTGGTCTAGTTGGTCTACTGGGAGTAGGGTGGTAGTGGTAGTGGTCCATCTCATTGTAATGATAACACTATTCAGGGTGGTGTGGTATTTAGAAGAACAGCATCCTGTGCACACATTGATAAGGACTACACCGGCTCCATCTGAGCATTCATTTGTTACACTGGCCCCGCATAAAGAGAGACATAGACAGACCTATGTCGGGAACGCGTTTTTGCAGATGCTTCATCAGGTACACAGTACCACTAATGCCACAAATTGTTGGGTGTGTGGGTTACTTCCCTCAGTTATGCATAAGAACGATCTACTGGTGTCCTTGCCCCTGTCATACTTGGGTAGCTGTGAGGCATGGTTCCAATTGCTTTCTATGGTACATGCACTATCATGCTGATGTGATGAATATGGTACAGTCTGATTACGAAGCAGTGTTGGAGTATATAGTGGTACACCAAGGATATACACCCGAGGCAGATGGAAAGGAGGGTACCCTACATCCAGGAGCTTGTATGAATATTTTTGAGGATAATAAGAATGTCACCTGGTTACAAAGTGAAATGCTGGATTTTCAAGGATTTAATGTTACTGAATATTTTAAATGTTTCCAGGAATGAAATATAACTGAAGACAAAGCCATGCCCGTCCCTGTGATCAATACAGCAGCTAGTTTCTGTGTTGAAGGTGCAGGGAACATTCTAGTAGGTCAGAGCAGTTGTAACTATACATACCGTTTGAACACTACTAGTAGCCCACCTTTGCTCACACCTCCAAATGTATACTTTGTTTGTGGGGAACAGGCTTATACATGGATTCCCAGGGGATGGTCTGGCCGGTGTTACGTCTCTTTTCTTTTGCCCCCTGTTTATATTGCACCATCTAACTATCACAAGGATCATAGACTACAGCGTAGGGATCTACATTTGCATCGGGCCAAGAGAGTTGTCAATCCAGAAGATATAGATCAAACAGATACTTCCCTACAGCAATTTACTGACATCATGAAGGGCATTCTGCCGTTCTGGGGCCCTATGTTTAATAGCCGTAATATCCGTCGCCTTGCTAGAGTGGTTGAAGGAGTTATCAACACTACTGCAGGTATACTGACTAATATTACAGTCGAGCTTCAGGCTACGAGACTTGTTACTCTTCAAAACCGGATGGTTTTAGACGTCATCCTTGCTGATAGGGGCGGAGCCTGCCGCGTCATCGGCAGCAGTTGTTGTGTTTACATTCCTGATAACGCCCCTAATGTATACTCCGCCATACAGAAATTACACAGGCTTGCTTCAGATATCCATCAGGATAACGGATCATGGTCCCTCACAGGGTGGTTCTGGGGTCTGCTGACATCATGGGGTTGAAAGATCCTACTTGCCCTCATAGTTATTGCAGGTGTCATCTTCACATGTTGCCTATGTATTAATTGCCTTCCAGCATGTTGCACTTATTGTATGAGCAAGCTCACCCCTACCCCTAAACTGCCAGGACGTGATACTAAGGTCTCTACAATGATGATGCAGGATATCCAAGATATCATGCTTAACGACGAAGGTATTTTTGAATACTAAGTAGATTTTGATTCTCATGTGCTGCTTTATTCTCCCTTGTAACTTGACTGACTACGCATTTTCTTCCATCCCACTTAGAATTGTAAAGACCCTACTGGATAGCCTCAATAAAGCATTTAGCCACCCATGCTAAAAGGAGGGTCTGTTAGGTTTGAAAAATCCCATTCCTGTTATGCACTCGTATCATGCTACATTAGGTTAGCAGTGTGTGGCTAAATAGATGCCATTTGTATTCACGCTATGCAACCCACTGAGTTATCCCTGTAACGTGCAAGCTTTAGTTAGCAAGTGTGACTCCATTTTGTATTTCGTAATCCCTATTAGGCTGTGTCTGAACTTGGCCTCATTATTCGTATTGCTTGCCTCAGCAGAACACTGTATTTAGTTATTATTTTTCTTTCCTGTTCAAGGCTGCATCCGGACTTACTAACGAATAGGCCATTCTGCCCTCGCATGCCTATCCGAGTGTGTAGTTCTGCTCCCACGTTAGGAGACGCTGAGACTCAGCGCGGTAACCTTGAGTTGCCGATAGCATGTACCCATCTGGCAGGTGGTAGCACATCCTTCTGGGCCTTCTTTGTTCATGTTCGGCTCAGGCCGGTAACTTTCCATTGTGGGCGTGGTTGGGGGATTCTTGGAGGAATGATCATGCATTGCAAGCCGTAGGGGGGTCAGTCCCTCGGCAGACATCTTAGGGTGCAGGTCAGATTGGACTCCTCTGCAGAGTATTGCTAATAAACGCTTGTTTGTATTCTCTACTGTCTGACCGACTCTTCATTACTTGGGAAGGCATAGCAGGTGTTTGTAAATAACCCGGGTGGCCCCTAAGGGCCACTTCCTTCACTGGGGATCACATTGCTTCTTTTGACGTAGTTAGGGAAAGATTTAGTATTGGCCCTCATGATTTTTTTACATTTTTACAGCTGAAGGATTTCCTGCTTAAAAAAGCTGGTGGCGCTGCGGGCTTCGGGCAGGTATCCCTAATTGAATTGGTAATCAGTAGCTCGGGCTCCTCAATTTCGCAAATATATAGATGCCTGCTGGAAGGAGTGCCAGATGATCTAGATAAGCACAGGTTGAGATGGCAGGATAAGCTGGGGGTTACGGACTCTTGTTTTTTTAAATCATTAGAAATAGGGGATACCGTAGTGTGCTCTGCCAATCTGCGGTCATAACATTTTAAGACTTTATTTGATCGTTACATAACGCCTGCAAAAATTGTTAGATGGGGAGGAGCGGAGGGAACTCACTGCTTTAGGTGTAAGGCATATGGTGCGGATATAGGGGCCCATTACGATGCCGGACAAAAGCCCATCCACGCTGGTGGCGGTGGCGGAAAACGTCCATTTTCCCGCTCCAGGTGCGGTCATTGCGACCACCAAATTACACTGGTCCAACAGAGGCCATTTTCCGTCTGCCGCTGTCCCTCAGGCTCCGCATGTTTTTTGCATCCGCAAGGGTGGCGGACGGAGCCACTAGAGCAGGACCGGCGTGCGGAAATACGTTCCGTGTCGCAACCAGATAACGATGTTGCAGGCAGCCCTTCCCACCGCCGCGCAAAACCCACCACGTTGCGGATGGCGTAAACACAACAACGGGGAGGAAAAGCCGATACAGTACCCATCTAAAACCCCGGAGCCGCCATGGATCCTGCACTACAGGCCTTCCCGCTGCTCTACCTGCTGCACCACCGGCAGACAAGACGCAGCAGCGTGCAACAGCAGAGGTACGTACCAAACATCTCCACCCATGCAACCCCTGAACAACTACAACTCCCAGGAAGCGTGGCGGCACCACGATGAATGTGGCAACCTGCCAAATGCAAAGTCCGAGGCCCACCCAATCCTCATGAGTGACCCTCGGTGCCCCTGAAGGCAATTGGGGCCAATGACGAGCCCCGCAGTTGCAGAGCGCGCACACCGCAATATCAAATTATGAACACCGCCGAAGGCACACATTGGCTGATGGCTCATTCGCAAAGTGTGTGCCACACCGTGGTGGCCTGGAAGCTGTGACCACAATCCTGCAACATTCAATTAGGGCTAATACGTGTCATTGTTGTGGATGCCAGCTACCATGCATGCAAACACATACTGCATTTGCATTGTCGCCATGCGAATTGCATCACACATCACAACTCATTCGCATAAAGTGATTGGTGCACCCCATGTGTAATGTTGTGGACCACGAGGCCCCCATGCATATCAAGTAACCACACACACAGACACAGTACTTGTATGGGAGAACTGGCCCAGGGCACGTGCGTCTGGCCCCGTTTGTTGGCAGGGTCACATGTCCAGTGACGCCTGTGCTGGGTGGCTGTGGGTTGGGGGGTAAGCCAGCCCTCTGGGAGTGGCTGGTACATCAGAACAACTAGAACAGTGACCAGATGCTCACTACAGTGTGAAGGTATGAGAGAGTGTGACCTTTGAGTCAAGTCATCACACACACGGTATGTCCAAGAAAGGACAGAGAAATTACATACATTGTCATGCCTCGTGGCCAGCATGTGCAGAAATGGGTGAAGGAGTCCAAAAGGACAAAGGTCTCTCGCACTGTACCAATGTTGTGCAATGAAACATCCAACCTGTGAACATCGCTTGTATATCCCTTGACATCTGACTGGCGTCTCTTGGTCAGGGCTCGTCTTGTGAAGGGCCAGTGATGTAGGCAGACAATTAGAGGTGTCCGTTTTCTGCAAATCAGACATACTTGTAATCCCTAGCACTTCCAACACACGTACTGGTGTGGCGTGTAGTCTGCCTAGCTCCCATTGCCTGTAAATGTTCTCACACACGTCATAGGAGTACACATATGGAACAAACAAACATAGCTCTGACCCACATCATCGGACACTGGCAGCCATGTGGGCATGTATACACAATCAATGTGTATTTGTGCCTCATTCAGGTGAACATAGCAATGTCTGTGATGCTAAATCCTCACACACTCACGCAGGACTGACCCCATGATGTCCACATGTGTCTGTCCCCGTGCTGTACATCCATGTTGCGTTGTCCAGATGACACTCACTGCCGTCATACTGTAATGTTGTTGTGAATAGGGGGACTAAAGTTTGCGCCCGTGCAGTGACAGCAGCTACATGCAACTCAGCACTGATACTGGGAAACACAAGTGCTGTGCCATCTAACCACAGGGCAGCTCATCCTTGATGTAGCAGTGTACTATATGCCATACACATTGACTTCTTTGGATGTTGTAGTGTCAGTATGGCAAGTGAGTGAAGAAAAACAACGTCTGAATGCAGGTCACTTGCGCATTTCACGTGACCATGAGTCCTCTCAATGTTGTGGTTGTGTGAGTTTCTGGGTAAGCTGTTCACCACATCTCATCCATAACTCAGCTCATGCTCGTGTACCCTGACATATGTAGGAGGAGACCATCCATCCTAAGACCTGTCCCCGACCTGGCGACGATGGAGGACATCGAAATCATCCAGAAATTCCGTTTGGATCGCCGCACACTACGGAACCTATGTGCCCATTTGGAGCCCCATGTGAAGCCCAAAAGAATACATCCGGCTGCATTGCCTGCTACAGTGAAGGTTATGGCTGCACTGCATTTCTCCGCTACTGGGTCTTTCCAGTACACTGTGGCCAGCGCCAGTGGGATGTCACAGCCCATGTTCAGCATGGTGGTGCGTGACGTCCTGTCAGCATTGATGCTTTACAAGGACAGACATGTCCACTTCCCGAGGAGGGATGAATTGGCAGATGTGAATGGGGAGTTCTATGACCTGGGAGCACGCCCGGTTCTAGCGGGTGGGCCGGGTGGGCCAGGCCCACCCAAACATGATCCGTGGCCCTGGCAGTGACGGCACGAAGGCCAGTAGTAAATGGCCACATTCATGTGAAACGTTCCTCCGAACGTCGTTTACCTTCCTGTTCTGGGAGTTGCGGGATTGGGCCTGAGCCCTCTCTCACAGGCACTCCCAATCACACATCTCCTTTCAGAAAGGTGGGCTGTGTCCCCGCCTACTCGTGCAGCTAAAATATGGGCATGGCAAAGGGGACAAATCCTCTCCTCTGCACCGGGTAACCTTAACCGTTCTGCTGTGTGGATATCTCCTTTTCAATTCCACAGGGAGAAGAAAGGTTTATTTCTCCGGATTCACCTTACCTGGCCACTGCAGCTGCCTGCAGCTGCTTATCAGATCGGGCAGTGAGTAGGACCCGAGCAGGTGAGAGAATGTCTGGCTATTTGTTCTTCATAAAATCAGCAGGGAAGGCCCAGCAAGACATATATTTCCTGTATACTTCATTTAAACATTTTGGCCCACATGCATCAAGCTAATTTGCGCCCGGAAAAATTGCGAATCGGTAAAAAAAGCCTTTACCGATCGCAAATTAACTAGTTCAGATGCATTAAGCGAAACCGCAAGAAATAGTAGTACTCGCAATTTTAGCGCTTCATAAAATACACAATCGGTAATACCGAATCTGTATTTTAGGAAGCGCAATTAAGAAATCGCAAAATGCGATGCATCAAGTTTTCGCTAATACAGAACCAGCCTAAATTCGCAATTTGCATTCCTTAAACTAGAAGACATCACATCAGGTGGTAAAAATCACACATAATCAAAAACAGGTGTAAATCATCAGCAAACTACTTAAACAGTCCCAGAATGCATCCCACAGACCCACCATGGCAGCGCTCTACGTTGTGGCGAGGAGGATGAGGCTGAGAGCAGCAGCACAGAGGAGAAGGAGGATCCAGGAGAGAATCTTTAGAGTGCGCGTCACATTGCTAGGGCAGACGGAGGAGGAGATCTATGATAAATATAGGCTGAATGCTGCAGCTATCTTGGCTCTAATTGCTGAGTTAGACCCTATACTGCAGCGGCAGACCCGCAGGACACATGCCATACCCACCCATGTGCAGGTCCTGTGTTCCCTGCATCTCCTAGCTTCAGGGTCCTTCCAGGGAGTAATTGCAGCAGCTGGCGGGGTCTCCCAAAGTGTCATATCCCGTTTTTTTAACAGTTTCCTAAATGCCATGTTGCAGAGGATACACAACCACATCAGGTTCCCCACCACACCACAGGAGTTGATTCAAACCAAATTAGATTTCTATCAGGTTGCACAGTTCCCGCATGTGATTGGTTGTATCGATGGGACGCATGTACCCATATGTCCCCCTGCAGTGAATGAGTATGTCTACCGCAACCGGAAATCTTACCACTCACCGAACATACAGGTAACATGCAACTCAAAAACACTAATTACTGACATTGTGGCAAGTTACCCTGGCAGTGCCCATGACGCATACATCTTCCGGCACAGTGGAATACACAGACGTCTACTTGCGGGGAGTTCGGAGAAGGATATCTACTGGGTAAATCAATGTAATACTGTAATTTAAAAATGTACACCATGGTGACACATTGCAGCAACTAATGTATGTTGGTGTCTCACATCCTGTAGGTGATAGCGCATACCCTGTGAGGTCTTACATCCTCACCCCATACCTGAATCCTGCCACTCAAAGGGAGCGACGTTACAATCGTGCGCACATTGCGACGCGCAATGTTATTGAAAGGACATTTGGGGTACTCAAATCACGATTCCGCATCATACACAAGAGCGGTGGGGCATTACAGTACAGTCCTGAGAAATGCTGTAAGATTGTGGCAACGTGCGCTATGTTGCACAACATAGCCACCAATAGAGGCATCCCCTTGGTGGACTCTGACAGCGAGCCAGAACAGGACATACAGCCGATACAACCACCCCATGCAGCAGGCGGACCACATGCAGCAGAGGGCAGACGTAGAAGAGCAGAAATCACGCAACATTACTTCTAAGGTGAGTAAGCACATGACAACACAGAATTTGGTTAAAGGTTTAATGTGACAGTTGTGTGTATGTGTTAATGCACACATACCATGTACAGGCAATTACATTTCATTGCCTTGGGACTGCAACGGCAGTGCGTATTGGTAACACATATCTGGTTACATCACCAGATTGTTTGTATGTCCAAATGCCTAACGCTTCCTGTGACGCCCCCTGTGGCCCTTGTAGTAGGCCCAGCTGCATCTGACATGGTGTCTTCTGTGACTGCCTGACTCCTGCTACTGCGCCTCCTGCTATGTGCCACAGGCACCAGTAGGCTGCTAAGGCTGGAGGCCTCCTCACTCCCCCTCCATGCATGAGGTTCCCACTGGCTGCTGCTGTCTGCAGCCCTTCCACAGCAGTGGTGACCTGGATTAGGCCCCTGGCCACATCCCCACAGCAGTGGGTCATCTCGACCTGCATGGCGACTGCACGCCTGTATAGCTGAGCTGTCGTAGTACTCAGCCTGTTGATGGCCCTGGTGTATCCGCGCATGCGCCCCATAGCATGTTGTTGCCTCCTGGTATTGGAGATATTCTCAGCCTGCATGACACTGCACATCTGTTCAATGGCTGTTGCAACACGGTCAAGTTTGTCACCGTGTGCCCTGAACCCCTCAACGAGTGCAGTCGTCTGCTCCTTCATGCAGTCACGAATCCCACCCATGTGTGTGGCCATTGTTCCCAATTGCTCCTGCATGAGTCGCATGTTCTTCTGTTGCAGGCGCTGGACCCTCAACATCTTGGTCTCAAGCACACTGCAGGCAGCTTCACCATCGTCCACAGCAGACCTCAGAAATGGACTTGGCCGTCGCCTGCGGAACGGACTGTGACGTGGTGGTATTGTTACCTCTGGTGGTGGGGGTGTGGGTGTATGGGCAGTGCCCTGTGGGTCTGCTCCTGTTTGTGTGTCCTCCTCACTATCCAAATCGGGCAGTGGCAGTACTCTTCTCCTGCGTTGAGTGGGAACAGGTAGGGGCGAGGATGCCGGCATCTCTTGTCCCTCATCTTGCTGGTCTGTATGTCCCTGTGAATCGTGGATGTCTGCCACGTCACTCTCCTGTGATGCATCTGTGAGGGAAACAGTGCAAGATCATTTTGTTTTGTAAAATGTAAAAATCTATTTCTTGCACATGTTTGTGACATTGCGCTCACAGAGGTGTAATAAATTAACTTCTGTGATGTAGGAAGTCTACTGTTGTCACTGCCTTGCTGTACGCTGTTGCACTTGAACTGTGCTACTCCCCCCATGCTTTGCCATTACATATGTTTGCATACAACTCCCACAATGCATTAGGGGGTTGCAAGTAAGAGGTGGACTGGACTCATGCCTGCTACACTATGCAGGGTATGCATTTGTTGCACTTTGGCTTACAATTATTTTGCAATATGTTTGTATGTGCTCTTACCTTGGGAGGTCCCCGCATGTCCTGAGGTGTCAATCTGCGTGACCCCGACAACTGCCTCGGGCTGCAGAGTGGATTCCACCAAGTCGTCCATTGGGGTGTTTGCAGGCTGAGTGGATGTTCCCCCTCCTGTTTTTCTTGCAGATGCCAGCCTTTCAGCCACTCTCTCTTTTGCCCGGCTGCGAAGGTCATACCATCGCTTCTGTAAGTTGCTGATGTCACGGTGTGTGACCCCCACAGAATTGACCCGGGCTTGTATCCCAAGCCAGATCTTCCGCTTGACAGACTCAGCAACATGCAGGGATTGTTTCCCAAACAGCTGGTCATTTTTTGGACGACTTCCTCAGTGAGTATTTCCAGTTCCCTCTCACTGAATTTAATTTTCCTCTTCCTGCCTTCTCCTTTCTGCTTTTTGTTTCCTGGGTCCATTGTAATTGTTGGTCTCAGATTCTGCTAGAAAATGTGTTTTCCAGGCTGTGCACCAACAGTCTTCCTCCTCCTCAGTCTCTAACTCTGCACAGGTGTGTGGTATCTGGGATTCACTTCCTGGTATGATGTCATCTCCATGAGACGATCAGCGCTTTCGCAAATACCGAATCGGTATTTGCGAATTCGCAGATACCGAATCGGTATTTGCGAATTCGCAGATACCGATTCGGTAAATAGTAATCGGTAAATATTTTAGCGATTTTGAAGGAATCGTAAATATTTACCGAATTATTTGGTGCATTCCGTTTAGCGAATCTGAAATAGCGAATCCTTAATTTTCGCTATTTTGGAGTCGCAATTTATTTCTTTGATGCATGTGGGCCTTTGTATCTTAATCAAGGCTCTTCCACGGATGTAAGCCAACAATAAAAATGTACAGATAACTGGTGATTAATGATCATGCCAATCCTTTGTCTGTTGGTAGTTTTGAAATGCAGATAAACTTCATTTGATGTGGATAGCTCAGTGGGCTACTGCCTTTGTCACAGAGATACTTGTGTAGCTTGTAGTTCAGAAGTCACAATCCTATCATAGGACAGTGACCTAGGAACTGTCATCAAAGAGCTGCATGACAACCTGAATTAATAGTCAGAACTTAGCTTTATTTCTGGGTTGTAACATAGTCATAACTTCCCTAGTCTTTAATCATTCGAATGTTGCCATAAAGGGTTTGTTGGGGCAGATATGCACCTTTATCAGCAAAGCCAACCCCCAACCACTGGGGTGTGCATTAAATCCTGAGTTAGTGCTTCTCCAGACCAAACGCAATTAAAAATCCTGCCCACCAGTATGGATGACATGTGATTCACACACCTTGTAATCCTCATTGGCTTTCGTGACATTCCCTGTAGACTGATTTACTTACATATTTGCATGATTGATTGTCTCTGTACAATGTGTGCATGATGTAAAGTACTGTCACACCCTACACTGATATCAGTAGCGGTATACAACAAATGAAATGCACATGAGAGAGTGGCTATGGAGAGATGAGGGGCGCTGGACGAGGGTGGCAGTGAGGGAATCCGAGGAGGAGGGCATGAGTGAGAGCCTGAGAAGTGTCACTTGCCTGATAATCCCACCTCAGGAAACCTCCTCCTCCCATCAGGAGGACATTATATGGAAAAAACACTTTTTGAGAGTGATAACATCTAGAAAGAGATTTTGGAAGAAAAGAATGCATTTCACTGGCCCTTGTGAAACTGAGGAGAGATAAAGGAGGGCCCTGAAGCAGGCCTGGCGAGAGATATAAGTGACAAATCGGGCCCGCAGTGGCCCACCCGAATGCATCGTTGGCCCACCCAAATTGAAATTCCTGGAGCCGGGCCTGCCTGGGAGGCATCCCAAATGTTGATGGGAGCCATTGATGGTACCCACATTGGCCTCGTTCCACCACAGGCAAGTGAACCCATCTATAGGAACAGCAAACACTACCGCTCCATCAATGTGCAAGTGGTATGCCAGGCGGATCAGATCATTTCACACGTGTGTGCAAAGTATCCGGGTTCGGCACATGACTGCTACATCTGGCGGAACAGCACCATCCCCCCGCTCACGACCCACACATGCCCAGTGACGATGACAGTGGTGAGGAAGAAGGCCTTGACCAGCGTCAACAGTTCATCGTCAACTACTTACGTAGAGTGTAAGTTAACAATGAGCGACCATGACTGTGTCTGTGTGCCTTGCTGTTGTGTCACGAACTTTGACAATTGTTCCTGAGATTTTGTACACATACTGGACTATGCGCAGGATTAGAGAACTTGGGCATGCAGGGACTGAGCACACCAAAGCACCCCGACGCACAGGACACAATTGCTATACTGCCTCACTAGCTCTCCTACTCACTCAGAGGCATTCAAGCGCCTGTACACAAGTAGATAAGTTGAAGACAAGAAACGGTTTTAAATGTGATGTTTTTACTACAGTGTCAAAGCATGCAACATACGTGCCACAACAGGTTGAGAATGCATGAGTACCTAACCAGTAACCACAGTGACATATCCATTTAACATGAAGCAAGATGTCGCATCAATAATCCCTCTGGACGTAGACCCTTGAGCATATCCCCCACCCCTTGCAGGAAGGAGTTGTATGGGATGTCCCTGGTCTATGGGCTTTGTCAGCAGACCCCATTACTCAGCCTATATATGGTGAAATTTACATCACATTTGCTGTGTCGCTCTCATCACTGGATGGATCACTCTCCAGTGTGGGGCATCTAGCCCGCCTTCCCATGACATCTAAAGGGGATCCGTGTCCTCTTGCAGCTGTGAGACTTTGTGAAGTCGGGGTGCTTGGGCCAGACCAGAATGACAAGGGACAATGTTCTTCGACCACGGACAGAATGTTCAGACAGTACTCCTGGACTGCGCAGAGAACAAGCACTGCGGACACTTCTCATGTGACAGACATATACTAAGGTACTTGCAGGGCACAAGTCCGATAAAAAGAAGTGGGGGGACTGACCAAGTAAGACAAAATTCAAATGACCTCACAACATCATGACGTAGCGCTATGAAAGAAGTAAAATAGTGCGACTAAAATGATTTGTGCAAATACTGGGACAGACTAACCCATCTGACAGTCTTACAGTGTCTGCATTGATATACAGGGACAGAACAAAGGCAAAAGCATGCCTCTCTTAAGTACCTGTGAAGAGAAGGCAAGCTGTGTGCCTATGTTTCCCTCTGTGGCATCTACATTTAAATGTAAGGTTCAAGGCGGCCCCCAGTCAGCATATACAAACAAAAGGAGGCCGGATGGCCCCTTTACTTCGGCCCAGAAGGAGGTGAAAAAAGGCTCCCTCGCTGCCTGCACGTTGCTGCTGGGAATGGAAAGCAGTCAACGTGCAGTTGCTGCTGAATGTGTCCCGGTGTCTGGAAAGTACACCGGGACAAGTTCAGCATATTTCTGTGGGGACCAACTTCTTGGCAGGGGGGACGGCGTCCACCCCGTGAAAAGAGGGGGGGATGCCTTGTACCTGCGTGTACCCCCGGCTCAAGCCCTGGGTACTTGCAAAACAACTACACCATGTAACATTCATGTGCTACAGCTGCATAATGGAAGCTGGACTCATGCCAGACGACAATGTCCACGACGGTCAGATGACAGCTTCCACTTGCTCAGGTCTGTGGTACCAAGCGAAACAGACCGCAGAGCTCAGCATAGTCAAAGCCAATGCAGACAGGGCTAAAGTCAGAGAGCTGGATGACAATTCTTGTCAGGAGGCGCGAAGAAAGGTAAACGAAAATCGAATTAGTCACCAACAGTTCCTGTTGCTGATAAGTAGTTACGAATCCAAGAAGGCACAGGCAGCTTCGAAGGCAATCAGTTCCAAAAGACGATCCAAATCATCTTCAGCGAAAAGGACCGCCATCCAATCCAGAAGTATGAAGGAACAGATGTGCCCCTCGCACCACGAGGTTGAAAGGAGCATCCCATTGCAACCTGGGAGAGGTTCGATGTAGGCATGGCACAGGAGCCATTGCACAAACCCACAGGTGCAGCTGTCAGCCTGTCTGACACATTGAAAGGCATCCCATAAACGTGTCTCACCGAAGCAGTCCTGCTCGTGGACCACAAAGGACTCACCCACAGCTCATGATCCAGGTCAGCAAGGTATGTGTTTGAAAGGCAGACATCCATGGCCCACTTAAACAGACATCTTCTGCAGGAAAAGACAGGTTGCACGCAGGTGAAATAGGCATAGCGGAACGTTAGCCTATAACTGATGCGCAGCACAGCCAATGGGACACATCCAAAGAGAAGCTGCAGGCGGTCACGGTACAGTTGCAACTGACCGGGCTCGGCCTGGCCCATAGGACAGTCAGACATGGCGTGAGAGCACTCTTAGAACCAGCGCTCAGCTGTACTGCCAAAGTAATGATCTGAAACCGCCAAATGCAGTATGGAATCTTGAGGAATGACACCCGGTGGTACTCCAGGAAAAGCATGAAAGGAAGGGACAAGGCCAGAGCCCACAAGTCTGAAAAAAGTGTGCAACGGCCTTCAGTATCAGACGCTATCAACAATTTGTGTGTCAGTTCACCGAGAAAAAGTGGGAGTGCCGTGTTCAGCAGTGACTGAATCGCGCGGGACGGTCAAGACACCTGGCATTCGAAGGTCTCTGGGCTGATGTGGGAGCGACTACTTGTCTAAACAGAGGCCCATTGTGCATGCACACTTATTGAAGTATGCTTTCCCTGTGGGAATGTGAGGCCACAAATGACTATCCACAATCACATATGGGGGAGTTAGCAGAACATTGCCACAAAAGGAACACGTTGTGCAACAGTTCCTATATACGTGATGCCTGGGCTGTGCACGCAGCAGTTGTGCTCATGCAGGAGAAGCTAAGTACATTTGGAAAATAGATTTAGCGTGGGTATGTTGTCAGGGACTGGTGTTCATGTGGGTAAACATGCATAAATCGCACATGTCACATGAAAAGCCCTGTGCAACAGTACTTGAGTGTGTGAATGCGACAATGTCACCATCGTCCACATGACAGGATGCTTGCGTGTGATGGACTGAAGTGTCTCACTTGATTGGGCAGCGACTGCTGCAGGATTTCATTGGATTCTGGCAGCTTCCTAGTAGATACTGTGACAACGTATCCGTTATGTCCATGTTGATGTTAGGATGGGTACGGGACACACATGTTTCAAGCCTCCCTGCACAGTCCATCTCTTAGCATTCTGGTACCTGCACCAACCTTGGTGACACAAGTAAGCATTTCAGCTGAACTGCATTTACCAGGATGCAAAGGGGTGAACTGTGTTGGGGGGTGTAATCGTGTGCTCCAGTCCCCCAACTGTCCATGTTGATGGTGTTGGCCGGTGTTCTCTGGAAGGCATGTTGTACAGTGTTGCCTAGTGGTGTGCTTTTGCGGTCTATTCCATGATATGTCAACGCACTGTTATTTCCTTGTGTCCATCCAGGTTCCTCCACTCTCTCAATGGATTTTGGCTTTTACATCTTCGGATACATTGCAATGTGAGTTAACAGGCTACTTACTGTAATGAAAATGCTCTTGACACCTAGGCATACTGTTGCAAGTTGTGTTCATTTGACAATGAGTGACAGGTGAGGGGTGAAGTTGAAAGTGATGGTACACGGATGGTTGAGGTAGAACACACAATGGTAGAGTTCCAAAGTCAAACAGAACACTCCCATCCTTGTGGCAATGTGGTTCTGGATTTACAACGGAGTCAATGCTAGGTGTTACAGTGGTGACATCAGCGGTTGCTCCGGGAACTGGTACGGCACGGTGCTGTGCCACGTGATCGTCCCGGGGTCTTTTTGGGCTGCCCCCTCTGCCGTTTGCCAGGGGGGGAACCTGCTGCATGCTCAGAGGCGTCTGAGGATTCACTGTGGTGTGACTCACCCCTCCCTGTGGCCGCTGCTGAGGTGGTGTGACTATCATCTGGCTGGCCAGGGGGGGCGGGCAGCTATTAGAGCAGCAGGCATGTCCCTCAGAACACCCATGAGCTGGCCCATATACTCAGCAATTTGTCCCAAGCGAGTGTCCATGGACCTCTGCAGCAGGCGTTGTTCCTGCAGTACTTCAAGGACCTGGCCCATCTGTCCCTGGTTCTGCTGGTATGCACCAAGGACAGTTTGCACGGTGTCCAGGGCCTCTGTCTCATTGTCCTCCTGTGACTGTCCCCCAGTTGGCCTCCCTCCTGTCCTGAAGCCACGGACATGTGGCGTTGCCTGGCGCAGCCGCCGCACACCGTCCCCAGCATCCCCGGTGTGCCTGGTGACATTCGCAACTGCTGGCACAGGGACAGTGTTGGAGGCAGTGGTGGTGATGGTGGCGGTGGCTGCCACACAGGTCGTTGCTGCAGGGGTCTGCGTTGGCGGTGAAGGTTAGTGGTGGAATGGGAGGGCCGCCACCAGTTCTCTGTGCCGCAGCATGGTTCCTCTGGGCCCGACGCTTGAGCCGGGCCTTGGGGTGGAGCCACCGCATCCTGATGTCACGCACAGTGCGTAGGGTGGTCCATACTTTGCTGTGGATCCTTGCCCACATCTGATTCTTGCGCGCAAGTGGGGTGTGTTGGACCAGGTTCCCGGAAAAATGTGGTTCTCCCCTGATTCTCTCGTCTACCATCACTTTCAACTCTGAGTCGGTGATTTTGTGCTTTTTCTTGGGATGCATGGTGCAAATGGATGAGGGGTGCAGGGTGCAAGGTGGTGGTGGAGAGATGTGATGAGTGTGAGGTGTGTGGGTGTGAGTGTTGTTGTGTGGTGATAGGTGTGTGTGATGTTGTGCAGTGTGAATCAATGGTGTCCTGTCTCTCCGCCTCGGCTTGTGGTGTGCAAAGGATGTTGGTCCCGGAAGGGGTTGGTTTTCTACTGTGGTATGTGGGTGTGTCCACATGTTTGGTGACCTCCAGATGTCTCTTCCATGCTGCGCATGGCTTTCCTTACCAAGAGCAAGTTGGGTGTATCATTGTGGTGTGTGTGTTGTGATTGAGGGCGGCAGGGAGTACAGGCACACTTCGGGCGTTGTTGTGGGGTTGGTTCCATTCGCCATTCATTTGGCCTACGTGCGTGCGTGGCGGTCGGACGCAGTGCTCGGGCCGCCAGCTCTGCATTCTCATCGTAATTAGCCGTGCGGTCATACCGCGGCAGGAGCAGCCTTTGCAGGCCGTTGAACAGCTTTCCCCAACCACCGCGGTTGGATTTGCAGCTTATCCGACCATGGTGGACTGTGTTTTGCGTCATCCGGCCGCCGCGGTCTGATTTTGCCTACATTGCATCGTGATTTGAACGACGGAAATGCCGCGGGTCATGCGGGAGGTCTTTTTACGACACCATGGAGGGCGGAAGGCTTTTCCATCCGCCATCGTAATCGACCCCATAGTACACATTTTTTCCACCTGTCCTCGCATAGAACCAATAGGCCGTGAAATATCTGTTTTTTACAGCATTTATTAAAAGAGGATGTCCCTTTGTCACCCCAGCTTATGTTATTAGGTGCAACCGAACAAGGGGGGAAAAACGGAGAAGAGCTCAACTTCATAGCGATGGCAGTTCTTAGGCTCTGTGTCGCCTCAGCCTGGCTAGATCCGCAACCCCCGACCTTTCAGCAGTGGAAAGGCCTATTTTTGCACATATATAGTTTGGGAAAAGCACTTTATGAAAGAAGAGGCAGAAAGGGTAGGATTAAAGGGAATAGGATTTGGGGCCCTTTTACTACCTGGGTTACCCCATTCACTCAATCGGAATAAATTCTATAGGAATAATTAAAACATGACTTGGTGTATAAACTGAAATAATTTAATCTAAAAATCTTGGCCTCATGCATGTTTTTAGCTTTTACTATATTCTATTCTCTAGCCTTTGGCATACTGTTTTATATGATCAATGCACTAATTGGCTGATTTTTATTTCAAATGAAATATAGTTTTTGGATTGTATGTATTAATATTCTGATTTTTTGCTGCATTTGCACTGTTTTTTCGGGAAAAAATAATAATAATAAAAAAATAAAAAAATAATAATATTTTTTTTATTTTTATTTAAATTTTTCACTTTTTCAATTTTTAATTTTTTTAAAAATATTACTCCACAAAATTATCTGGAAATTTCACAAATTCTCACAAATAATAAAAAAATATAATTGTAATTTTTTTTTTTATTCAAATTTAAAAATGTTTTTATTTAAAAACTTCCCCCTCATCACCTATAAACCCAACACCCCACTCCTAAAATCCAAATTTTAATTGATTTATTATAAAATATAAATTTATTTTTAAATTTACAAAAAGTTTTTTTAAAACACTCCCCACCCTTATCCCCTATAACCCCAAAATAAATATTTTTTAATATAATTTAATACATTTGTTTAATTTTTTTAATTTCCTTTTTAAAACACTCCCCACCCTTATCCCCAATAAACCAAAATTTAAAATTTCTTCAATATTACATTTTTTTTTAAATTATAAAAAAAATGTTTTAAAACACTCCCCACCCTTATCTCCTATAACCCCACCATACCGCTCCTAAAAAATATTTATACATTTCTTTAATATTACTTTAAAACTTTTTAAAATAAAAATTATTTTTAAAAGCACTCTCCACCCTTTTCCTTATAAACCCAACATCCCGCTCCTAATTTTTTTTTCTATAAAACATATACAATTTATTAAAAAATATTCATACATTTACAAATAAATACTATAGTAAACAAAA
Organism: Calotriton arnoldi; assembly: GCA_963921515.1. NCBI lineage: Eukaryota > Metazoa > Chordata > Amphibia > Caudata > Salamandridae > Calotriton > Calotriton arnoldi. Next base: position 456,871 of record CAWUFW010004938.1, on the reverse strand, counting down.
ATTTCACAAAATTTACAAACTCGATTTTTTTTATCTACAATATTTTCTAAACGATATTTTGTACAACACACTAAATCGATATTCTTAACATTGATATTATACACAACGATATTTTTGACTTTCGACATTTTAAACTCGATATTATAGAATAACGATATTAAAAACTCGATATTATATCTACTTACCCTGACATAGATGATTAGGAGGATTCGTATTGGTAGCAAAGAAAGATTTCATTTTTAGATTTTTCAGGATAAAGAAAGAGATGAGGATTCACACAGCTCCATGAATGGCTGGACATCTACCCCACAAAACTGTAAATTCGAGAATTTGCTAACTATTCTGAAACTTTCTCAAGTCCATGTGCATTACTAATGTGGGTAGCATAGAAAGAGGACCGAGATTGCCTTTCAGTTTTTTGTAATCTATACTGCTTACACTGCAATGCAATGTAGCCATCTGGGAATAGTGTTTGGGACATATTCTCTTTAGTGCTTTACACTGTTGTTTATTGGCTCTTAGATCATCAGACTACGAAGGAACTGATTAATTTTTTCTGTATTAATCTGATTAAAGGAGGAAAGATGATCCATAAAGACAGTAATCCAGTGGCAGGTTTAATCAACTAAATTCACAAAATTAAGATTCAAGGCGGGCTTCGAACTATTTATTGCAGAGATCAGAGTGGACGTTTTAACTTTTAGAAATGTCCTATGTGTTCTATTACATTTTTCTGCATTGTCAAAGTAACTGGTTACACTCTTAAATGGAGTAGACTCCAAGTAATATTTTAGTGAAACTAGAAGATTAATTAATCCTAGGCCCAGAATTTAAAATCGATGAGGAAAAGTAGTTTGGAGACTGATAATAATACTAGGGGAGTTATAAAGTGAGCCCATTTGTCTTTAATGTTAGATGTCGACCCAAGAGGTGAATAAATAAGTATTTGATTGGATTTGATTGTTGTATTTGTAGAGCGCGGGCTGTCACTCCGAAAGGAGCATCCTGGCTCTAGTCGGAGGAAAGGTGAGAGGAAGCCACGGGGCCTTATATGAGGGATAGGCAGAAGTCGTCCGGAGATCCAAAGATCCAAGTTTTCAGTGCCTTCCTAACTGAGTCTCAGTTTTTAACATTCTCAGGTGAGTTGGCAAAAGGTTCCATGCCTTTGTTCCCATGGCTGCTACTGTTTTTCTTCCCTTAGTTTTATACCTAAAGCAGGGGGGCTTGAGAAAGTTTGCTGATGAGGACCCAAGGGTCCTTGTCGTGGTATAAGGGGTGAACCTGGCTGAGAGGTACGTTGGGCCGAGGTTTAGTGACACTCTGAAAGTGATTAGGAGAATCTTAAATAGGATTCTCTTATGCAGTGGGAGCCAGTGCAGGAATTTTAGAGCTGCGGATGCGGAGGACCTATGCAGTAACTTCAGGACTAAGCGGGCAGCAGCGTGTTGCATCACTTGTAGTCTTGTTAGCTTTTGTTTATTGACTCCCGCCAGGAGGCTGTTGCAGTGGTCTAGGTACAAGAGGATCAGTGCTACCGCAGTTGGATCTCGGTTTTGTCTGTGTTACACCTGAGGTGGTTGTCCCTCATCCATTGGATGACCTTGGTTAGGCATTGTTTAAAATTGAGCTCAGCGTTGGTGGAGTCGTTGTCCAGGGATAAAATCAATTGTGTATTGTCTGCGTAGGATGTTACATCTATCTCAAATGAAGCTATCAGGGAAATGAGTGGGGTCATGTATACGTTGAACAACAATGGACTGAGGGATGAGCCCTGTGGGACTCCGGTTGCGATGGTACGTTCCGCAGAGAGGAACATTCCAAGGGACACAGCTTGCCTACGATTGGAGAGAAAGGACTCAATCCATGGCAGTACGGTATTAGTGATGCCATTGGATTTGAGCCTTGTCAGAAGAATACTGTGTGAGATGGTGTCAAACACGGCAGACATGTCGAGCAAGATCACAACAGCCTTCCTGCCTTTGTATGCTATGGTTTTTAAAGTGTCCGATGTTTCCCGGAGTGCCGATTCCGTGGAGTGCTTGGGGCGGAAGCCAGATTGCCAGGGGTGGAGGATCTTGGCAGTTTCAAGGAACTTGGTTAGTTCTTTGTGGACTAGTTTTTCCGTGATTTTGCCCAGCATCGGGAGAAGCGAAATAGGGCGAAGGTTGGAGAGATTGGATGAGCCAATGTTTTTTTTTTTTTTAGTGGTTTTACTATAGCTAGCTTCCAATCATCTTGAACTATGCCTGAGATTAATGAGGAATTGACTATCTGATTAAATATTGGGTTGACAATGTCTGTGATTTGATGGAGAATCATGGGGAGGCAGGCATCTAGAGGGGAGCCTGATTTACAGGTGGCAATTGCATCCCGTGGCTTCTCCAGCGAAGCTGGTTCAAAGGTTTGGAGTAAGTGAACAATACTGACTGGGTCAGGTTCTAAGTCCCCGTCCTGGTTTTGTACAGGGTCCGTTACAAAATCCTTTTGTATATTCAGGATTTTTTCTTCAAAGAAGATCGAGATTTGGTCACATAATCTCTGAGAGGGCGGAATTTCTTTCTGCAATGCTTTGGGGTTGGTGAAAGACTTTATGACTGAAAAGATGATTTTTTGGTCTTGGTTGGCCTCAAGTATTTTTTGGGAGTAATATTCTTTTTTCGCTAATTTGATATGAGTATGGTAGTGCTTCCTGCTTATTTTAAATGCTTTTTGCTCTGCTGCATCGTAGGCTCTTCTCCACTTGCGCTCTTGTTGTTTACATTGGAGATGGAGCTGAGCTAGGGCGGGCGTAAACCAGGGGGCTTCATGGGTTTTTGTTTTTGCATTCTTATTGGGTCACTCTAGTGGGATAAGTTCATTACTTATTGTAGTCATCCAGGTGTGGAAGAGATGTGAGTCTTCTGAGGGTATGCCGGTTAGGACCGGAACACTAGCCTGGGCAGTGGAAGCCAGCTTAGGATGGATGGTTAGTTGTACCCACTTGCGCTTTGGTTGTAAGGGGGCGATTTGCTTGGCAGGACAGTTCACGATTGGACTCTTAATGGTGAAGGAGATGAGGTCATGGTCTGACCATATCTGTGGAATAGGGGTATCTACAGATAACCAGGTGAAATTGGAGCAGACACCGTCCAATGTATGGCCTGCCTGATGCGTCGAAGCATCCACCAATTGGTGCATCCCAAGCAATTCTGTTATTTCCAGGAAGTTGTCCACTCCTGGCTCATTTCTGCATTCTAAGTGGAGATTGAAGTCTCCTAGGAGGGTGAAATTTGCATATCTAAGCAAAAAATGACTTAGGGTTTCTCCTAAAGAGTCCAGGAAGGTGGTACTGTAACCGGGTGGACGATAGATCAGGGCTTCTGAAAAGGAAAGGGAGGCATTTATTGTGAGGCAGAAGCCCAGGCTTTCTGCTCCCTTGAGTGTGCCCAATTCAAAACTAGTACAGTGTAGCGAGTCAGGTAGGATAATGGCCAGTCACCCTCCTCTAGAATCACCTCTGTCCTTTTTACAGATCGTATAGTTGGGGGGGGGGGAGTGCTGCCATGATATCTGGGTTATAACAGTCTTTTAACCAGGTTTCAGTGATGAAAAGAAAGTCTAGCTGATGCTCTGTGATTAAGTCTCTGATATCGTGGGAATGTTTGCATAATGATCGAGCATTAATTAGTCCCCCTTTTAGTTGGGCGGGGCTAGTTGTTGTGGATTTCCTACCCATGATGTTGGGACTTGTATTTACAGTTGTTAGTTCTAATCTGCACTTGTGACATGTAAGGGGTCCCATTATTTTGTCTGGTGGAATTTGACATACGCAATTTCCTCTTGTGTTTAAGTTTTTTAGTAAGGTTGGAGCATAAGAAATACCTGGGGGGTTTTGAGCAGCATTCCTTGCGCTTGGCGCGGCCTGGGCGCAGATGGGCGCAGATGGGCGGCCTGTGGCGCGCCCGCTGCGCATGTCCGCTGTGCGTCCGGCCCAGCATATGTTTAAATAGCTGGCCGGGTGCCAAATTACCCCGTGGTCTGAGTCCCCCGCCGGAAGTCAGGCAGGTCAGGCGAGGGGCTGTGTCCGCTTCCCTCCGCTCAATCGGCAAACGCCGTGACAGACCAGGGAAGCAGAAGTGAAGGCTGTTCTGTCTTGGGGGATAAGGTGTGCTCGATCAACAGAACTCGGTAAGTGCAAACTGCAGCAAAATAGGTATACACAATATTAAAAAGCCAAAGGTGCTTTAAAAATGGGCCAAAGTTAAAATAGTACATAGCTTAAAAACGGGTGCTTAGTGAGGGGCTCCTCTCACCTAACGCTCCGCTGCGCGACCGGCCCAGCATATGTTTAAATAGCTGGCCGGGTGCCAAATTACCCCCGTGGTCTGAGTCCCCCACCGGAAGTCAGGCAGGTCAAGCGAGGGGGTGTGTCCGCTTCCCTCCGCTCAAACGGCAAATGCCGTGGCAGACCAGGGAAGCGGAAGTGAAGGCTGTTCTGTCTTGGGGGATAAGGTGTGCGCGATCAACAGAACTCGGTAAGTGCAAGCTGCATCAAAATAAGAATACACAATATTAAAAAGCCAAAGGTGCTTTAAAGATGGGCCAAAGTTAAAATAGTACACAGCTTAAAAATGGGTGCTTAGTGAGAGGCTCCTCTCACCTAACGCTCCCATGAATCTAAGACAGGAAGTGGGCGAGGTAAAACAGGTAAAAAGGAGGGGTTCAGATTGCCTAATTCAAGAAGAAGACCAGAAAGTCCATTTTAGGTGTTGTTGGTATATTACAGCAACGCCCCTGCCTAATGTATTCTCGTGGTTTGCAGGCAGACTGGTCTGCATGCAGACTGCTGTGGGACTTAGGAACAGCCCGTAAAAATGTTTAATGGATCCCAAGTCTCTGTAGGAAAAATTACAGGCAGTTTGGAATGCATGATAAAATCATGAATCTCGGTAGTGTGTTCCAGTAGTGACCGGAAATTAAGTAAGGTTGCTTGAAAGACAATTAGGCGGGAAGATGGCATGTATATGCACATCGTGTATGCCAGGGTGGAGAGGACACTATTAATATCTAAGAAGACATGCGAGTCAGCCTGAGCTGGCACAAGGATTTCTGCAGTGAATGTGTCAGCTCAGTGGGAGCTGACATTTACCTAGGCCAATTCTTGTTGTGGAATAATAAATGTTGGAAGTTTCTGAAGTGAAAGGGACATAGAGACAGGTTGAGGCCACATTCTGGTTGGTCGTTGAGCACAGTGGGGATTGCTTAGTGCGCCTTAGGCACATCTGCATGCTAACTCTTCTAAAGCGGCTCCCCATCGAGGTACCAAAGCCAAGGACTGACAAGAAGGTTTGGTAGATAACCAACACCAAGCTCAACTATACAGGCAGATCGAGCAAAGAAAGAAAATAAAAAGCAGTGAGGGAAACGAAAAGCAAACTGGAGTCTGGCAGGCCCTGCAGTGACTGCAAGATGTACAGTCACCTTCTGAGTCTTTGAAGAAAATGTCAGGTCATCCTAATCCTGAAGTATAGCCATATCGTGCCAATATCACAAAGACTTAACCTGCAGTGTGAGCAGCCTTCTTAGTACACTCAATTAGATTAGCTATTTAGGAAAATGTAAATAACTCACTCCTGATATTGCTCTACGCTGTTTTGTAAGTATTAAAACATATATTTTCGTGTTTATAGAGATAGACTTATTTTGAACAGAACTGTCAGCAGAATAAGACATGAAGAAAAGGCCATCACAAATCCATATTGCCTTTTCTGAGAAGTATGCTTCAAACATTGACATCCAGAGGTTGAACACTTCTTTTATATGTGTTGGGGTCAGCCCTACTACAATTGGGTATGCTTCATATTATGGTAATATTGTTGAGTTGTGTTCAAACATTGGACAAGGGTAGTGATTACTAAAGAGGCAAAGTCAGATTGCCTGTCGGAGTGATCTGTGCAGATCCTTTTTGATGGTTGTCCTATTGTAGGCTTTTACATAGCTTAAATCTTTGTACAGGCTTATGATCACAGAAAGAAAAGGATGGTTCACATTCATTACAATCCTGTGTTTTACAGATTTTTAATCAAATTAGATCCTGCAGTTTACAGTATTGTCCATACTTAAGAAATATTCACATTGATTCAACTCTATCACACCCCGGACAGTCAAGTTTATGGGCTCCCTGCCATTTATTATTGAATACTCGAAGCGGGAGCACCCCGTGTCTAAATTGAAGGAAAAGGTTCTTTGCCATAAGGGGTTGGATGTGATCAAGTGCCGATTCTAACCTGTATTGCTGCTTGATATCCAGAAACCTGGAGGTCAAGCAGCTCGGTTTTGTTCCCTGCCATAGTGAAGCCAATTTGTGTTCTCTATGGGAGTCAAGTAGTACCTTTCTAGAGATTGTGGGACAGGTCTCTTCTGGTGTTGTCCACATATTTGCCCTCCCTAATGCCTGGCAAGAATTCCTGATATGAGCTAGCCAAGGGAGTTTCCCTGCACCTAGAAGGCTCATAACATCCTTCAGCTCCTCTTTGTAGTCAGCTAGTTCAGGTGTACTCCACAGGCATCGCCAGTATAGGAGGGGTCTAGAGGAGACTACATCTGCTATAGGGCCTGAATAGAAGATGTCATAGGGCATTGGCAGGAGTCCAGGATTTTTACTAAATTTGGGTGGGTAGGGGATGGTAAATGCAGAAGATGGTGAGGGTGGTTGTAGGAGAGACTGTATATTTTTCATATACTAGGGAGGGGGAGGTAGACGTCATGCTAAGTGCGGTGTGGGAGGATGGAAAAATACCGGGTATTTATTTTTAGTTGGGGAGAGAGGGAAGTGATGGGCAGAGAGTGGTGGGTGTGAGTGTTACATGTGGAAGGAGGCTGAGACATGTAAGGCCATGTTGTGCATAACTCCACCATAAGTCCTTTAACCTCTGCATAGATGTTTGATGTCAGGGCATGTGGTCTGAATGGGTCATGCATGACATAAAATTGTAGATGAGCAATAGTGATTAGGAGGTGCATTGCGTCTCATGGAATTTGTGAGTGATATCATAGACAACTCAAGTTTTCCTCTCATTGTCTGTTTAATGTACATCAGAACTATTGGCAAAAAAAATATCCATTATTCATTGTTACCCATCTGTAATTATATATTTCCAGAGGGAGAAATAAGGTAATCACCTGCCTGAAAAATACTTTTGGAAGAAACTACACCTGCATGTGAAATTTTGCAGTGTCACAAAACATTGCAGTGTCATGATTTGCACTGTTTCTCATCTTCGCAAAATATTGCATGTAGAATATAATTTTTCACTTCTTAAGAATAATGCCCAATGTGGCAAAAAATATTTCCATGAGTGCCTGTATATTATCTGACAGTTAAGGGCTTCTATCACAATGACCGTAAGTGCTGGAAATCACACTGGTAAATGTTCCATCATAGAAAGAGCTATTTGCTGCAATAGGTGTGAAAAATTGGTCATTTTATACATGTATTTTTCTGAAATTAATGAATCCACTTTTGCATTACAATGGAAGTGTGAAAGAACTTTGCTTTGCAGTCACATATTTTCTGATCTTAAAATCTACCATATATATGAAGCAGTGCTGGAAGACGGATATTCTGAAAATGCATTTGAGAAGAATTGATGGAACTGCATGCATATATATTGTTACATCAATATATTGTTGCCTGCTTATTTCATTTTTACTTCACTTTTTAAAAGAATTATTTAGCGGACCTGAACATTATCTGACAGTGTTTTCCCCAAGTAAATTTTACTACTCAATTGTAGTAATAAACTGGAATTTGATATTTGCAGTGTAGTAATAAATGTGCTAATGTGCGGGTACATGGGCTGGATACTTATCAACACGAGTTTCCTAGCTCCATGATGTCTTCACTGATTTGTAACACCCTTAAATTCAGTATATAGGTAGCACCCCGAGACTAGAACATCATATTCGATGGGCAACAGAAGACCAGTGCAAAGAAGAACTGCTTCTCGAGAACTGAAGCCCTGCTGCAGAAGAAAATTGCAAAAAAAACAATTGATGGACAGAATGCAAAACAATGCCATACATTCACCCCAGTACAGAGATCTGGGCCTAAATCCATCGTTTTTTTGCTCCCCATGCCATTCCAGTTTGAATCCAGCCATATGCAAATCAGTCTTGACTCTGCACCCAATGGGAACAGTCCAGCCCAAACTGCCAGGCCAGGTCCTCCCTGGACTGGAAACAAGCATCCTAGGACTGGTTTCGGAGTTTCACCCCTCATCAGGATATTAAGGCATGCGGGTGTTAAGCTGCAGCTGAGCCCTCAGCTCCTGTCTCTTTAGTAAATTTATAACTCATTACCTTTTAGTCTGCCCAGTTCTTTACCACCGCTGTTTCCTCGCTCGCTCTCCGGTCCACCGTGGGCTCCCTCCCGATTGAGTGGAGAGAGCGAGCAAGCCAATTGTTGCCCTCCCCCAACTTCTGGTTTTTGGAACTGCTGGGTTGACAGGCTAGCTGTTCTTAGCAATAAACTATTTAAGGAATATGACCCCGCGGACGGGCAGCAGATATTAAAGCTAGTGGCATTGTACCTGCTATCATTTTATTTCAACTTTATTTTATTCTAATTCTTGTTTTGTTAAGGTTTTAGTGTGAGTGCCTTTGTGTGGTGTACTTCGTGCGGGAGTTAAGCTGCAGCCGAGCGCTCAGCTCTTGTCGTTTTAATAATTTATAACTCATTACCTTTTAGTCTGCCCAGTTCTTCACCACTGCTGTTTCCTTGCCCGCGAGCAAGCCAATTGTTGCCATCCCCCAACTTCCGGTTTTTGGAACTTCTGGGTTGATGGGCTGGTTGTTCTTAGACATAAACTATTTAGGGAATAGGACCCCGCGGACGCGCAGCAGATGCGCCGCAGCGGCCAAAGGTAAGGCCATCTGCACCCGTCTGCGCCCAGCCATCGCCAGGAGCCACGACCAGTGCTCCTTGCACCATTGACCCTTTAGCTAGATATACTTACTCTGCCTTCGAACTTAAACACATCAGCCAGCTGGCTAACACTATGGACGGCTCAAATAGATGTCACACAAGCTCTCTTTCTCTCAACCTTGTAGGACCGTTCTCATGCAAATATTGCCACTTTCAAAGTGTCAAAGAAAGACTAATGTGGGGAGTTCAACATACTCTTCAAGACCCCCCAGATGACTCTAAGCCCAAAGCAATCTCTCCACTGACTCCCGGTAGTCAGGCCCCTCATAGCTCTACTTATAGCTGGAGAGCCTTTCTAGTAAATGTAAGATCTCAGCCCAAACATGCTACTGAAATTTGAGATTTAATGAATTCAGACTCTCCTGACTTAGGTATCCTAACGGAAACATGGCTTAAACCCTTTTCCACACCGGCTATCACTCTAGCTCTCCCGGAAAAGTATTGAATTCTAAATCTAAACAGGGATAGCAAAGTGGGAAGAGGCATTACTATTGTTTATAAAGCATCTTTGAAAATAGTTATTACAAAGACAGTCTCGGATGATTCTATATAGATCTGTATTTTTAAGATTGAACTTACACCCCAGGACTGCTGGAAAGGTGCCTTGGTATACCGTGCTCGGGGACCGCTTAAGGATTTCTCTTTAAAATTGATGGAAAGGATTGCCCCCTATGTCATCTCTCCCAAACAATTTCTTTTATTAGGGGATTTCAACATCCATAGTGAAAGTAGTGTGAATACAGACTCTGTCCACTTCCTTGCTGATATGGCTTCTCTAGGTTTGGAAAAGATTAACGCAGGGCCTACGCATTCCGAAGGTCATACTTTAGATCTTATTCTCACTAACTTGCCCTGTATACACTCCGACCCCCCCGCCCTGTGGTTTGGTCGGACCACTCCCTGATTAATTTTCAGCTAAATGGTACCCAATTGACTGTCATGCATACCCCTCCCATATGCAATATTAAGAGACAATGGCATAAGATTACAGAGGATGCTTTTGCAAAGGAGTTCGTACCCCCCACTTTTGATAAACCTGGTGATATTAATACTAGGTTTAACGAACTTCATGAAGCCATAAAATCAGTTACTGATATTCTGGCTCCACCTAAGAAACAGCATTTTAACCCCCAAAGAAAGCATGCAGCTTGGTTCACTCATGAACTTCGTAGAGAGAAATCTAATTGCAAAAAATTGGAGAAGACATGGCGAAAAACTCAAACTCGGACAGAGAAATAAACGTATAAAAAGTCTGCAGCTCTTTTCCATAAAAACCTCAAGATGGCTCGGAAAGCCCATATCTCCTCTCAATTAAGTCAAGCTGGTAACTCTTCTAAGGAACTCTACAAAGTTCTTAAATCATTTACGACACCTAGGGCCTGCACTAATCCGACCTCTCTCTCTCTCAAGATTTATGTGAGAACATCTCCAACTTTTTTGAAGAAAAAGTCAACAAAATATACGAGAAATTTCCTAGTGACTCCGATACACCAGATACTTCTACCTCACTCTCTCTAGCTCCTAGAGGAAAAGTCGCCGCCCTAGTGAGCTTTCCATTTTTGCAGGTTTCTAAAGTAGAAGAGATGCTAAGAACAGCTAAATCGGGCTCTCCTATCGATTTAATGCCAACTAGCATGTTTGCCTTATTGGCCAAGCATTACGCTCCTTCCGTCTGCGCTTTATTCATCTTATCTTTGAGTGAGGGGAAATTACCCCAGGTATGGAAAGCAGCTCAAGTGCTTTCGATTTGTAAAAAGGCTAATGTACCCCAACAGAATTATCAAACTATTGTCCCATCTCGCTTCTTCCGCTCATGAGCAAACTACTTGAAGGATATATTAATGGGAAGCTTATGGAGTACTTAGAATCCCAAGGCTGTCTTGACTCCTCACTTTCTGGTTTTAGACCAACTTACTCTACCGAATCTACTCTTATAGGTGTTACAGATTGTATTAGACTTTCCTTGGATAATAACAAGGCAGTATCATTAGTGCTGCTGGACTTGTCCGGAGCTTTCGATACAGTATCCCACCATAAGCTACTTCAAAGACTCTATAAAATTGGAATTCAAGGTCCTGCCCTTCAATGGTTCTCAAGCTTTTTGGAGCAGCGGACACAGACAGTTAATGTGGGTCCCTTCCGCTCTTGTGTTAGACCTCTCACGAAGGGGGTGCCACAGGGCTCGTGTCTCAGCCCCACACTATTCAATGTGTACATGGCCCCTCTTGCTAAAACCATTAGAGGCCATGGGTTTACTCCCTTCTCGTATGCGGACGATACCCAACTTCTCTTTTCTTTGGATAACAGATCGGCCGTGACCAAAAATCTTTTCGCTGAAGGTATGCGAGCAATTTCTGGCTGATTGATTAAAAATTGTCTCCAGCTTAATGCCGATAAAACCCAAATTTTACTATTCGGAAATTCACAAACACTGTGGTCCCCTGACTGGTGGCCATCAGAGTTAGGCCTTGCCCCCATCCCTACAACGACGGCAAAGAACTTGGGAGTCCATCTATATCAATCTCTATCTATGACAGATCAAGTAGCATCTACTTCAGGCACCTGTTTCCATACACTGAGGCTTCTAAGGAGAGTGTTCCATCTCCTCCCTTTATCAGTATGTAAGACCCTGATTCAATCCTTAGTAATCATTCGTCTTGACTACTGCAAAGCCCTTCTAGCAGCAGCAAATTAAGCAGTGCTGAACAAGTTGCAAGTGGTTCAGACCATGGCAGCGCGGCTGGCCCTCAATATGCCCCCTAGAACAGCTTCTCTCCCATTATTGAGACATCTCCATTGGCTCCCCATTTGTAAAAGAATTAAGTTTAAAGTCTGCTGTTTGCTCCATAAAGCACTTAATGACAGAGGTCCTATTTATCTGGCGGAAAAACTCACTTGCTACCTACCGAGCAGATCACTGCGCTCTGGGGAGAATGCCCTTCTTATGGTCCCTCGGGTTAACAAACTCAACTCCGGTGGCGATGTTGGAACTCACTCCCTATCCACTTACATAAGTGCTCTAATTTCCTTAAGTTCAGGAAACTCTTGAAAACTGAACTCTTCAACAATTGATCCCCTTTCCTAGCCTTCATACCTACGTTGGCAGCATGGAGATACGCCCTCGGGGGTGATTCCAGCTCTCTATAAGCTCATTCATTCATTCATTCATTTATTCATCAGCCAGGATAGGCATGGGGAGCAAAAAAACGATGGATTTAGGCCCAGACCTCTGTACTGGGGGGAATGTATGACATTGTTCTGCATTCTGCCCATCAATTGTTCTTTTTGCAGAAGGAAAAGGCACCTAGCCCTGCCTACTTCACCTAGGACTCGACAATCGGTGCTACTGTGTCATCCTGAAAATTGAAAGGACCCAGAGAGTCCCAGAGCAACTCCAGCCTTCATAAAATCACCAAGAAGCTCCCTTGGAGTGTAGGTATTACTCACCTGCACACCGCACACACTGCGTTCCCGTGTAGTCCATTTTGTCAACATGCTTCTCCTCAAGGACCTCAAAGCAGCACCAAAACTAGAAGAGATACAACAGCTCTGGAGGGTCGGGTATGTCTCCTCACCAAGTTTGGAGACACCAGGACCTACCGGAGCTGCAGTGTACCAATACCTGGGGCACCGGAGCCCCAACTGCAAATACCAAGAAGAAGAGTCCACTCTGGACTCTCAAAGCACCAGAAGCAAGCACCCATAGAAGGACGTCAAGACACCTGAGATCCACTTCCTGAGTGGCCCAGTTGTCCCGAGATCATCTCTACAAATTCCCTGCTCCTGACTGGCAGACCCTAAAAACGCACGATGCCCAGGTGACCTGTTCGCTCTGCACCCGGCCCAACTGGCCCTGGCATGAATTACCTCGCTGTGCTCCCATGGTCCCTACTACCTTTTGACCTCCTCCCTCAAAGGAGCCTCCTCAGACTTACCTGTAAGTCCACATGTGCAATCCGTTTTCAAGTGGTCCCTTCATCTTTGCGCATCAGTTACCAACACCCTCAGCACTCTCTCCCGCCCAATCTGGGACGCTCCTGAACTTCTCCTTCTGGAGCTTTGGATCTGGTCCCGACATCGGCCTAAAACAAGAAGGTGAACTTTGTGAAAGCATTGCCTGATTTTCTATGCATTTTTCTGCCTTTTCCCTATCCTATTTTACGTAAGTGCCCAGAAATGTGATATATTTTCTGAACTTTGAAAAATTGTAACTCCGAAAGTACTTACCTTATAACTGTGTTCTTGGTCTTGGAAAAATTGTATACAAATCGATATTATTTTTATAAATTGGTCTCAGATTTATTCCTGCATGTGTGCCTCATTTATTGCCTCTGTGGTGTACAACTAATGCTTGGAACTACCCTCTGATAAGCCTAGCTGCTCGCCCACACTACTACAAAAAGAGCTTTAGAATTATCTGCTTTTACCTCTGTACACCATTTGGCTATTCACTGGACTCTCTGCAAAGTGTACTTCTTTTTAGTACACTATACAGAGAGCCAGCTTCCTACAATTTCTGATAATTGCATTTTGAAAAACAGAAGTCACCAATGGTTTTCATTAGGGTAAAATAAAACATGCAAGCTAATGACTATAGTCACAAAAAATATAGGTGCATGTCTACAAGAGAGTGCCAAGGCATCCTGTGGGACAGAACCCTGGTATCAACATTTGTGCTGATCTGGGATATGGCACAATGTTGTGGAGGAGTTGTCTTTATCAGGGCAGCTGCACTAGAAATCATGACTTTCTCCATCAATCTGAGGAATTGAGCCACGAGTCTCCTTCCTGTACCAAAGGACAGAAGGTCCACTGAAGTCTTATTGCTGTTGAGGCATTATTCATTAAGTGGATATCCCTAGATGGAGGTTCTCCTTTACATGATTGTATGTAGAAATGATGCTTCTCATCACATAATCCCCATCCTGATGGAACTCCATTGGCTCTGCTTGCTGGCTCGCTCCATCTTCAAAACCAGCTGCATCATTTACAAACCTGTCACAGCCATCCCCCTTGCTTATCTTGCAGACAAGCTCACCATCTCTGGTGGTTTTCAGTGCACCCGCTGCCAGGATATAATCAGGCTGCAGACTACGAATGGTAAAACAGAAACACAACTACTGCAGGCCTTTTCCATTATGACTCAGGATCTGGAGCAATGTACCCATATCCAGCAGGACCATTTCCAAAGCTGCTCCAATTTAGGAAAGATTTGACAACAAACCTCTTTGAAGAACACAACATCACAATGCATTAATATTCCACATTTACTATCACTCGTTGACACTATGTTGGACTTAGACTGTGCACAGTACTCCTCTGCCATCTGACTAGGTTTGTGCAATAGAAATACCACATACATATATACATACATACATACATGCACAATACACAAGGTCTCACTTATCATGTGAGGCACCAGCTCAATGTCAATATCCACCTCCTAAGAATGTGTGGAGTACAAAGCTGCGAAGAAATACCTTTATGTATTGCTGGCAGGCGAGTAAAGTGTACATTTGGCATTAAAGTTACATTTACGGCCAAATTTACCTTTCTAAATAGGGGTCACTCCTATAGACTCCTATCTGATTTTCAGGGCTCCTTTAACGTAAAAGCTAAATGAGTTATTATTTAATGAAAGGTTAGCTTACTTCTACCTTTCTTTTATTTAAAGTTATTAGCCCTGACATTTTTGCAAAGCACCGCTAAGAAGTTATGATTCCAGGTTCCAAATGCAAAATGTATGAATCGTGTTCGACTTTAAACTCGGGTGTTACAGCAAACATCAGTAAAACCAAGGATAAAAAATAATGAATATGTACATTTGAAATGACATCTACTTTTAAAGAGATAATGGATCAACCTGCGAATGTCAATTTTAAAAGATTAAGCTCACATTTATCTCTACCTTCCTCTGCTCGCTTCCAGACAGAAATGCAAGCCCATTAAACATCATTCTATAATGGGAAGCAAAAGGTCACATCTAAACACGAGAAATGCTTTCATCCATTAATGAGGCGCTGGCAGCGGTGGGCAGTAAAGCCATGCTCGGAAACAGGGACCAGGGTGAACAGCTGACGTCACAGAACACAACTTGTTAACGTGCTGAGCACTGCACGTGTTTAACTTGCTCAGTTTCGCCACTGTTTATGAAACTGACTGGAATATGAATCAACATGATTGACCTTTTATAATTAAGAGATGGGAAATCTTTGCAAGAACATCAGTTATTTTTCAACCTTTACAAATGTGTTATCTGGAAAATGCCAGATCCCCGTGGAATACCTTGGGCTTTATTCGCACAGCCATGTTCACATTGTTCACATCTAAGTTCAATTTATGCAGCACGTGGCTTGATTTACGAATGTAAATTCATGTCTGGTATTTTTAAAGCATGGATTTACACTTGTTAAAAGTCGTATTAACACAAATATTTTAGTGCGATTGAGTACTCCCCCAGGGCCAGGAAGAGGGTCATTCTGTTAGAAAAAGCCCTGTGAAGTTTTAATTCACCGATACAAGAAGTTGTTTGTGCGTAGCCAAGGCCCATTCTAGCCCTGATCATGGTTTGATATTTACTCTTGTCATTTACAAGAGTAAATTTGTGTTTAGGGTCGAAATGAGAAAGAAACATACCAATAATTGATGGGGATCATTACAAAGGGCATACCTTACAGTCTTGAATGTTTTCTTCATCAGAAAACTAGAAAACAAGCTGAAGAGTGAAATTGCACTACAGTGCTGCGTGCACGCAGGTGTAATTGCAACCTGTATACAAGTGAAAGTCTTGCGTTTGAGGAAATGGAATTCACTGCAGAATTGTACTCCTGGGAACCTGTAACTGCAACAGTTTCTCATGCATGATCTTGAACTCATTTCGGTATTCGTAAATGTATGAAAATGTTGTTTAAATTTAAGAAGAAATATACGGGAGAAGGTTTTGTGCAGTGCACTTCCCCGCTTCGAGTGTTTTCGTCTAAGTGGGTCTTGCTCATCTTAAACTACTGTGTTGAATTAAACATACCGCATCCCCAATCCAGTCGACTGCTCTTCATTTGCAAATGATGCTCTGTTTTGAAAGTGGCTCTAGTATGGTAAGACTGTCTGCAGGTAATCTCCCATATTAGAGCAGGTGTGATTTTGATCCACCTCTGGTGCTTTCTTCTAATAAATCTAGATTAGCCAGTGGTAGTGGTTTAAATACTGTGGGCCTGATTTAGAGATTGGCAGATTTGGGGCATGCTTCAAACAGTAGTGCATGCCCTGTCTGCACTATTTAGAGGGCACAGATGTGTATGCCGACTGCCTTGAAGCAGTAAAAAAAGGAAAAAAAAATAATTAAATGATAATAACGTAACATTAGCATTTTATTTTGTCCTCCTGCTGTGGCAGCTTTGCGTGATGGGGCGGGGCTGCAGAACAGGGGAGGAGTGGTAGAACCCTCCTTAGTGCGCAATGACTGGTTGGCCGGCCCTTTTGGGCCGCCCAAAACAGTCATGCGCCCCTTCCCTGTTCTCCATGTAGGCTGCATTACAGCCTGCATGGAGAACATGCTCAGGCCCCCAGTGCCTGTCTTAGCGCCGAACCAGGCTGCTCAGACCAATCACAATGCTGCAGTGCAGCGTTGTGATTGGTCAGGGGAGCCTAGCTGTGCTTCTTGGAGTCAGAGACAGAGGAGAGCAGGAGCAGAGATTCGGGACCCGGCAGCAAGGTAAGTGTATTTTTTTTAAATTCTACATTGTGCCCCGCGCCGCCCCCCGGTGCCAACGCCACCCGCGAGCCGTGCCAGCTGCCACTATATGTATGCACTCTAAATGAGGCAGAGAAGACATTTGTTTTATGGAGGACAGGGCATGCACTTTTTGGCTGATGACTCCCATCCTCATAACTCCAAGTCTGGCCCTCTGTGGCTCATTTTACGAGGAAATGTCAGAGTGCGGAGCTACGCCAAATTTGGCAGCGCCGCACTCTGACTTTTCCAAAATGCAGGGATGCACCATATTTACAAAAATACGACACCCCCCTGTGTTTTCCCTAGCAATGCCAGTAAAATTAGCTGACTAGTGCCAATGCAGGCACCCTTGCACAGTAGTGTAAGGGTGCCTGTGTGGCAGGGAATGATTGTTTATGTGCAGGAAGGTGTCCCTTCTTGCACATAAACAATCCCTAATGGTGATTTGTTACTTCAATCTGTGCTGCATTCTGCAGTACATATAGAAGTAGCAAATTGTCATTATTTAATGATAACAATAACCTGTTACCAAATCGCAAAATATGTTTGCGATTTGGCATTTGGAAGGGGCGTGTTTAGAGCGTCCCTTCCAAATAGCGAATCGCAGCATTTTGTGTGAATGTTTTGTGACTGCATTCGTAATTTACCACAAACTTCACATTGGTGGTAACCCATTCGCAAATAGGAAGGGGTCCCCAAGGGACCCCTTCCCCTTTGGGAATGATTGTGAAAACGTGTTTTAAGAGCAGTCAATGGCCCCATGGATCACTGCCTGCTCTTAAAAAATTAAAAGAAAACTTTTCATTTTTTGTTAAAAATGCAACCCGTTTTCCTTTAAGAAAAACAGGCTGCATTTAAAAAAAAAGATTGCTTTATTTAAAAGCTATCACTGACATGCTGGTCTGCTGACCCCAGCAAGCCACCATCCCCAATATTTTAGCTATTCTTAGGGGGTCGCAAATTGCGATCCACCTCATTAATATTAATGAGGTAGGTCGATTTGCAAGCCCCTAGGAATTGCTAAATGAAACTATGAGTTTCATACATTTGTAATAGCGATTACCTAATTGCGATTCTCAGAAAATCGCAATTAGGTAATCACTATTACAAATGTTGATACATGTGGCCCATAAGTTTATAGTCAGGTGTACAATGCAAAAATTCAGCGGCAAAGCTGCTGTATGTACGTCGAAGGCAGTTGTAAGGCAGTCGTGTCGGGCATATGAGTAGATGCTTCGGCGGTCGATTCGGTGAAAGGTCACTTTCCAGCAAGCCATCTTGCAGACCTAGACACATCCAAAGATATCCTTTCGCCTACCAGCCCATCCTTTACTCCTACCCTAACCACACCAAGGCTAAAACCCATGTGTAGTTTGATCCTATAGTCACAGAGGACTTATTTTAGAGGGAGCGGGGGTCCGTCCTGCCCTAACAGCTGCGCTGCTGGTGGATCCCTCCATGTTGCCTCTCTGTGGACACCTCCTAAGATTTAGTTAGGGAGGAGGTAGTTAAGCAGGCTGGGTGAGTGGTGCTGCTGTTCTGAACATGAGGCAGTGAGTGGCTGTACAGAATGAAAAGTTTTATCCATTTTTCAATAGGAGGTGTGTTTGTAACTGGAGAAGAGACACTATGACCCACAGACACTATGGGGCAGATTTACAAGAAAGTGACGCATCTGTAGAGATGCGTCACTTTCCCTGCGCCACTCTGAGAAACCCTTGCGCCACCATGGATGCGTTGTATTTACAATACAGCGATACCAAAGGGGATGATGGACGGAGCGTTAGAGCAAATCAAACACTCACCCCCAGTCAACTGATCTGGGTTTAATCCATCATCATTCTTTAGCTCACTCCACCACCCCAGTTCAGACATGGCCGTATGCAAATCAGTCTGACCCTGTGCCTCATGGGAACAGTCCATCCCGAACTGCCAAGCCATGTCTTCCCTGGACCGGAAACAAGCATCCTGGGACCGGTTTCGGGTTCAAAACCCTCATCAGCCAGGCTATCTTGAATCCAGTGGCAAAGTGAGCAAGGGACCCACGTCTGGGCATACCCTGCCAACTTAGGGCGAACAAAGCGATACCAAAGGGGATGATGGACAGAGCGTTAGAGCAAATCAAACACTCACCCCCAGTCAACTGAACTGGGTTTAATCCATCATCATTCTTTAGCTCACTCCACCACCCCAGTTCAGACATGGCCGTATGCAAATCAGTCTGACCCTGTGCCTCATGGGAACAGTCCAGCCCGAACTGCCAAGCCATGTCTTCCCTGGACCGGAAACAAGCATCCTGGGACCGGTTTCGGGTTCAAAACCCTCATCAGCCAGGCTATCTTGAATCCAGTGGCAAAGTGAGCAAGGGACCCACGTCTGGGCATACCCTGCCAACTTAGGGCGAACAAAGGAATACCAAAGGGGATGATGGACGGAGCGTTAGAGCAAATCAAACACTCACCCCCAGTCAACTGATCTGGGTTTAATCCATCATCATTCTTTAGCTCACTCCACCACCCCAGTTCAGACATGGCCGTATGCAAATCAGTCTGACCCTGTGCCTCATGGGAACAGTCCAGCCCGAACTGCCAAGCCATGTCTTCCCTGGACCGGAAACAAGCATCCTGGGACCGGTTTCGGGTTCAAAACCCTCATCAGCCAGGCTATCTTGAATCCAGTGGCAAAGTGAGCAAGGGACCCACGTCTGGGCATACCCTGCCAACTTAGGGCGAACAAAGCGATACCAAAGGGGATGATGGACGGAGCGTTAGAGCAAATCAAACACTCACCCCCAGTCAACTGATCTGTGTTTAATCCATCATCATTCTTTAGCTCACTCCACCACCCCAGTTCAGACATGGCCGTATGAAAATCAGTCTGACCCTGTGCCTCATGGGAACAGTCCAGCCCGAACTGCCAAGCCATGTCTTCCCTGGACCGGAAACAAGCATCCTGGGACCGGTTTCGGGTTCAAAACCCTCATCAGCCAGGCTATCTTGAATCCAGTGGCAAAGTGAGCAAGGGACCCACGTCTGGGCATACCCTGCCAACTTAGGGCGAACAAAGCGATACTCAAAGGGGATGATGGATGGAGCGTTAGAGCAAATCAAACACTCACCCCCAGTCAACTGATCTGGGTTTAATCCATCATCATTCTTTAGCTCACTCCACCACCCCAGTTCAGACATGGCCGTATGCAAATCAGTCTGACCCTGTGCCTCATGGGAACAGTCCAGCCCAAACTGCCAAGCCATGTCTTCCCTGGACCGGAAACAAGCATCCTGGGACCGGTTTCGGGTTCAAAACCCTCATCAGCCAGGCTATCTTGAATCCAGTGGCAAAGTGAGCAAGGGACCCATGTCTGGGCATACCCTGCCAACTTAGGGCGAACAAAGCGATACCAAAGGGGATGATGGACGGAGCGTTAGAGCAAATCAAACACTCACCCCCAGTCAACTGATCTGGGTTTAATCCATCATCATTCTTTAGCTCACTCCACCACCCCAGTTCAGACATGGCGGTATGCAAATCAGTCTGACCCTGTGCCTCATGGGAACAGTCCAGCCCGAACTGCCAAGCCATGTCTTCCCTGGACCGGAAACAAGCATCCTGGGACCGGTTTCGGGTTCAAAACCCTCATCAGCCAGGCTATCTTGAATCCAGTGGCAAAGTGAGCAAGGGACCCACGTCTGGGCATACCCTGCCAACTTAGGGCGAACAAAGCGATACCAAAGGGGATGATGGACGGAGCGTTAGAGCAAATCAAACACTCACCCCCAGTCAACTGATCTGGGTTTAATCCATCATCATTCTTTAGCTCACTCCACCACCCCAGTTCAGACATGGCCCGTATGCAAATCAGTCTGACCCTGTGCCTCATGGGAACATTCCAGCCCGAACTGCCAAGCCATGTCTTCCCTGGACCGGAAACAAGCATCCTGGGACCGGTTTCGGGTTCAAAACCCTCATCAGCCAGGCTATCTTGAATCCAGTGACAAAGTGAGCAAGGGACCCACGTCTGGGCATACCCTGCCAACTTAGGGCGAACAAAGCGATACCAAAGGGGATGATGGACGGAGCGTTAGAGCAAATCAAACACTCACCCCGAGTCAACTGATCTGGATTTAATCCATCATCATTCTTTAGCTCACTCCACCACCCCAGTTCAGACATGGCCATATGCAAATCAGTCTGACCCTGTGCCTCATGGGAACAGTCCAGCCCGAACTGCCAAGCCATGTCTTCCCTGGACCGGAAACAAGCATCCTGGGACCGGTTTCGGGTTCAAAACCCTCATCAGCCAGGCTATCTTGAATCCAGTGGCAAAGTGAGCAAGGGACCCACGTCTGGGCATACCCTGCCAACTTAGGGCGAACAAAGCGATACCAAAGGGGATGATGGACGGAGCATTAGAGCAAATCAAACACTCACCCCCAGTCAACTGATCTGGGTTTAATCCATCATCATTCTTTAGCTCACTCCACCACCCCAGTTCAGACATGGCCGTATGCAAATCAGTCTGACCCTGTGCCTCATGGGAACAGTCCAGCCCGAACTGCCAAGCCATGTCTTCCCTGGACCGGAAACAAGCATCCTGGGACCGGTTTCGGGTTCAAAACCCTCATCAGCCAGGCTATCTTGAATCCAGTGGCAAAGTGAGCAAGGGACCCACGTCTGGGCATACCCTGCCAACTTAGGGCGAACAAAGCGATACCAATACGGCGCACCATAGCGCAAGGACTGACAGATGCGTCAGAAATTCTGACGCATCTGTTGGGGCAAAAGTCACGCATTGCTGAAGTCACGTCGCAAGCACGGCACAACTCCAGCAATGCGTGTTGAGGCCTATTCCCACTACACTGCGTCACTACTTACGCCTGCTTCAAGCAGGCGTAAGGTTTTGACGCAGTGGCGTCCTAAAAGTGGCGCAGTGAAATCTTGTAGATTTCACTGCGTCACTTTTACGAGGCCTTTCTGCGTGGGAACGCCCACCCTGCATACATTATACCTGACGCAGGTATAATGTGACGCAGGGCTTTACAACGTGATGCATCTCTCTAGATGCGTCACGTTGTAAATAGGCCGCATTTTTTACGCCGCCATTGCGTCAAAAACAGTGATGCAATGGCGGCGCAAGAAGGCGCAAGGAGCTTGTAAATCTGCCCCTATGTCCCCCTGTTGCTTGTTTTTTTGAAAGCCATAATTTAGCATGACAGGCTTCAGAGCGCTCTATGCATAACAAGCTCCACCTCCTTCCTCATGGCTCAATGGCGAGTGTCCCACCTCTGCTAGATGTGCTAAAGCATTGTGCACCTCAGCTACTGATCCTACAAACCCACCAAGTCACTGAAAGCGTCCCTCACCTCAGGACAGGTTGTGATGGACCCTGCTGCCTCCTTGATGTGGCAAGTAGAGAGAAATCTCCTGACTCTATAGACTATAAACTTTGTAAGATAGCTCAGATATTGCTATCTCTAGGTTCCCAAGGAGGAAGAAATTCAAAAATAGCTTTTATTACACTCGGAATTTATGTCCATAATGTAACCTGCTTAGGAAACCTCCTCCCAATATTGTAAGGGTCCCTGAGCAATCCACACTGCTGCAACAATTTAAAGTTGACTGAAGGTTACGTGCGATGCAATTTAGATGGGATATGTCATATAACACTTTGTAATGAATGTCTATACCTTGTTCTTGCTATTAGCTATATCTAACCACATAAACTTCCAATAAGTCTCAGATATTTATTTTTACAAAAATAATTCCTATTATCTCATGTATGTCCAGTGGGATGTAAGCATAGACAACATCAACATTTAAAATATTTCAGAATGATCCTTTTGTTACCAGAAAAAGACAATACATGTTTTTTTAAACTCTGTTACTGGATCAATCCTCACTAGTGGATGCATTACTCACCAGTGTTTCAGTTGCATAAAAGTGACGTCACTCTTCATCTAAACGATATTCCTGTTTGCAATGGAAAAATAGTGTAATCATGCCCCATAAACACACCCAAGACTATTCTACAACCTACCTTGCTCCCTTCACCTTTCAAATGTCCCAGAGTCTCTAGCCAGGCAAGACTCTCTAGTGAAAGAAATGTAGTGTTGGGTGAGGGCAAGTAGTTAGCCCACCATAGTTAGCCCTGTACTAAGAGACAGTTAATCCCATACAACCAGTACCGAGATTATGTGGGTGCATTTTTTAGATTAGATGGCCTTTCTAATCTAGGAAGCCAGTGGATGTCCACAGTGCTCTTACAGCTTGGCCTAAATGGACCCACCGTCTTGGATTATTCAAACAATTATTCAATTGGTCTGTCTTTTAGCATACCACATAACTGCGAAGGGAAACATCCTTTAGGACGAAGCCGCAATCACGCTGTGCCTTCACAGCACCGGCAACAGAACAAACGCGTCTTTAGCACGCGTTCGCTCTGCACGCAAGTCTTAACAACGACTTGCTTTATGGGGGCGCATTGGTGGAATGGTGTTGGAATTAAAGTCCAACATCATCCCTGCTGTTGCGCAGACTGGAGTTGGAATAGTAAATTAAACTATTCCAAAATCCATCACCCCCGTAAGGCAAGTCGTTATATCAACTTGCGTGCAGAACGAATGCGTACTAAAGACACATTCGTTCTAATGATGGTGTTGCCAAGGCATGCGTGATAAACGCATGCGGAATACCATCATACATTCAATTGCAAAACCTTAAATGGTAAGGTTGCCAGTTGTCTCTCCAAATACATTTACATACCATCTGCAATCTGTCCCAAAAATCTTGGGATGCATTTGTGTGAAAAGCTGTTGCTATCTGCAGCAAAATATTAATTCTAACTACAACAATCCTATTTTGACATGAAAAACACAGGGGCACCCATCATGTAAAATGGTATTTTTCTGTGGAAAGCAAGGGTAAGAAACTAGAAACTTTATTGATTCATTATTTGAGGTTGTCATTTTGGCCCTCAGGAAAGGGATTTCAAGGCGCACTTAATGGTGATACCTCACTAGATATGGGGCACTGTTATCAAGTCAAGACATACATTCAAAACGTCAGATTTTCTATATTAACTCGGATTCCGGTAACCTCCTTAAACGCTTTAAATTATTGAACCAGCGCTGGAAATTGCCAATCTGGTGACGCCCATCTCAGCAGTCTGTCCTATGAATCGAGGGTCAGTTTGTGCATTTGTCCCTTCAAAGTTATCTCCTTATTTGTTTTATCACCTCTAAGAGCAAAGACAAGCCGGTTGTGAGGCAGTGCAAACTTGCTTCGTGCCTCTGTAGAGAGTGAGTACTTTGACTGTACAACCATTAAGATTGGTCCTAGCCAGGGGTCAATAAGTTGTTCGAAAAGCTAAGATATGAAGGTAGGTTCAAATTCATTGAAGTTCTTGAATCAAGAAGTCCCAGTCCACCCTATCAAAGGCCTTCTCATCTTAAAAAGACACCACAATTACAGGGATTTATTTCTTTGCCACCCTTTACATACCTAGGAGATTAATATTTCATTCAATGGTTTAGCATTAATAGAGAATACCTGTCTTGCAAAAAGCAGTGTTAGTGGTCTTTCCTGGGCTTGTGAAGTTCGAATGTATACTCCTTATGCATGAATATAGTGACATAGCATAGTTCTAAAAAAGTAACACAGAGCTTCCAAAGACAATTCAGCCGCAGCTGAGGATGACTCAAATTTCATTTCTGCTACTAAAAAGGAACGGAATTTGCATCTTACACAGATAAGTAGTTTTATGTTTCTCAGACAATATATAAAATTCATCTGCTTTGTTCTTTCTTGAAAGTTGTCAGCCAGAAGGGTGAATGATTTCTTTAACATAGGACTTTCCCTTATCAATCCTAAAGCTAACCCAGCTCCAATTCCTAGTTCATAAGATTTCTGATTATGGTAGAATTGTGCAATTGGAAATCACACCCAAGTCGTTGCCAGTAACTATTTAGCTCAGTCGTGTAGCATTCATGGCCATGCCAAAATGGATACTACCTGAGAGACGTTCTACTGCACAGTCCATTGGGACTTTAAACATGATGTCTGCTTGGCAAATGTGTAGTGCTGTCAAGGGAACCGCAGAGGTGGCACCTCCCTTAACAAAACTAAAGGTCAGATTTATTAAATAATTGTGTTGCCCTTGCATCACGCAAGGTGACACAAGGGCAACTCAATCCTTAATTCAGATTTACCAAGCCACTCTGAGTGGCTTGGTAAGTCTGTAATAATGTAGGGCATCCCAAATTGCTGCCCTGCATTACTCTGAGCAGGGGCGGTATTACATATGTGGAGTGTGGGTATTCCCAAGCATCCACCCTTGTTGTCGGTGCTCTTCCAGATTTACCAAGGCTGGTAAATTTGGGGATGTGTCAAAATCGTACACCTTCCTGATAGAGGCACAACAAGGAGAAATATCTTCATTTCTCCTAGTTGTTTTCTCTTTCTAAGTGTCCTGCATTCTGAAGCACACTTACAGAGGGGAAAACGCCTCTAAGGATTGTGTTTGTGCAGGAAGGTGTCCCTTTCTGTACAAAAACAATCCTGCCTGCAAAGCAGGCATCCATACACCATGGCACAAGATTGCCTGCATTGGCCTTAGGCAGCACACAGTGTGCCAGCAGAGGGAGAGAGCAGAAATGTGCCATATCTTGATAGATTTGGCGCATTCATACTCTCTCTATTTGAAGCAGCACAGCAAGTTGTCTTCATGCATCGCGCTGCATTAAATAATGATAAATCTGGGCCTATTTTCACTGCCAAGGTGGTGGAGGCCATGGTCTGCACCCCTCAGAGGATCACAGGACCATTCACCAAGTTCTAAATTGCCTAACTAGTCAGAACCCAAGAGTTTAAAATGCTTCTCATGTGCTTCTTCCTGGAAGACACCCAGACTAGGACTAATATTAAGGTGCAATAGACACACTGAGACTAACATTTGTAACGGCTAACTACGATGTTCCTATCGACCTCTAGATTCAAAGAAAATAGCAAAATGAAAACACAATTAAAGTGAATATATAAAGGTCACTCAAGACTTGCCCCAGCTTGAAATTGGTTTTGATTCACCTACAAACTTTTACAAAATATCGGGGTGCACTGTTCTATTAGAATGAACTGTTTGTCCTGTTGATTTTTGTGCATGTTGTTCCGTTATTTGCTTTGGTACATGCTATGACATCGCTTAAAAAAATAGAAAATTTGAAAGGTACCTACATGTGTGTACTGTTTTTGTAACTTTGAAAAAGCCCTTGATTTTACCTGCCACGGGTGACACATGGGTTGCCTATGCATATGTATTTAGAGCAATGTATTGAACTATGAGGACAAAATAAAGGTAACTTACAAAACAAGTAGCAAATGCAGTGGGAGCACTTTCATAACAGAGATTACTGCAAGAAAAGGAACTCTAAATATGGACAGAAGCCAAAGCTTCTACCAACCTTTGAGAATGCTGGTTGCTGTCTTGGTCTAAATGTCCTCCGAGGTGTGTAATTGGGTATTTATTAATTGACTATTGAGTAGCACTGCAAATAAAAGATGTTGGGAAGTAAACCAAGACCCACCATCTACCTTGGTTACATCCCTTATCATTTTAACAAATAGCAAAATTAAGGCAAACAGAAGACATTTCCAAGGAAGTGAAACAAGGCCCTATGTAGGAAGGAAGAACCATTATCCACCCTCGCATAAACTAGACTGCTGAGTGTCCTGCAATTGTGGAGCAGTGACAAACATACCTTCATTTTCCCATAGCAAGATAAAGCAAGGAAATAACTCAAATACAAAGATTGAAGGCCTTAATGTGGTGCTTGGAGGGCAAAAATCAGGTAAGGACCATGTCATTTTCCTACTCTTCTGACTTGGGCCTTCTCCTTGATCTCAAGCACTCACAAGACTGCTTCAGAGAATCAGTAAAACTAGGTGTAGTTAGTACCAGCATCAAAGTCCTATTTCATCTGACCCAACAACTCATTAGGAATATCCAAAGGAATGGCCACTTAATATCTGGTGGTAAAATTGTGAGATTTGTTTTCTAAATCAAATTCAGTGCAAAGTGGGAACATTTGTGTTCCATGTTGTCCCAGTCTGTGGAGTCTCCCTACGTAAAGTATAGGGCAAATTTAATTAATGTATTTAACTCGAAAATATATATTTAAAATAGTTTAAGTTAAATATTAATGTAACTTAATTTTATATATTTATTTGAAATGTAGAACTAAAAAATTGCAATAGCATTATTAAATTAATTTTTAATTACAACTTTAATGGAAATATGTTAAATTAATTTACAATAATTTTTCAGAAGCTTCAATAAAAAAATTCAACTTAAGGGGAAAAAATTGCGATAATAACTAGTAAAAGTGAAGTATACTATAATTTAAACATAAGCTAAGTATCATTTAATAAAAGTAAATTATTTATATGTTTAATTATTTTAAATAATTTAATTTAACATTATTTTCTAAAGGATTTTACTTTAAATACCTACCTCCCTTATTTTCTAAGAGAGGGTGTTGCAGTCCCACTTGTAATGATGGACTTACTACAGTTTTTAGATTTTTTTAGTGGTAACTTACACTCGAAGTTTTCAAATACCGAAAACTAGTAAAGTAGTAAACTCAAAAGCGTACATTACTGTAGAAAGCTGGCTCTCTATAATGTGTACTAAAATGAAGTGCACTGTGCAGAGTCAGGTGAGTCACTTATTGGTTTACAGAGGCAAAAGCAGATATTACTAATGCTCTATTTGTGGTAGTGTGGGTGAGCAGTCAGGCTTATCAGAGGGTAGTGCTAAGCATTTGTTGTACTCACAGAGGCAATACATGAGACACACACTAAAGAATAAATTTGAGATCAATTTATAGAACTAGTATTGATTTTTATGTAATTTTCAAGACAAAGAATTTCCATTTACACAAAGTACTTTTAAACTAGCGATTTTTCAGAGATTGCAAAATATATCGCTTTTGTGCACAATTACGCACCATTGAAGTCAATTGAGAAAAGCAGGAAAAGTCATATAAGATCAGGCAATGCTTTCATGAACCTTCACCTTTTTAATTTAGGTTGATAGCAGGACCAGGTCCAATGTTTCAGCAGCAGAAAATCGGGAGCATCCTGGCTTCAGCCAGGAGCAGGGTGCTGAGGGTGTTGGTAGCTCGTGTGCACGACGAAGGGGGCCACTTGAAAAGACACTTCACAGGAGTAAATAAAGGTAAGTCGGGGTCCCACTCGAGGGAGGATGTTGCAAGGGTCTCAGGAGCACAGTTGGTTTGTCGTTACCGGGGCTGGTCGGGTGCAGAGAAGATAGGTCAGTCGGGTGCCGTGCGTCGAGATGTCCTCATGGTTTGGAGCAGGAAACTTGGAGAGGCAATTTCAGGACCGCTGGGACACTCACAATGTGGGTCTCAGAGGTCTCGATGTCCTTTATTGGGTGCTTGCTTCTAGGGTAGTTGGAATCCAGAACAGACTCTTCGTCCAGCTGTTTGCTGAAGGGGCTCTGGTACCCCGGGTATTGATAGAGTGCAACTCTGGGATGTCCTGGTGTCTCCAAACTTGGTGGGGAGAGAGATCTGACCCTCCAGAGCTGATATACCTCTTCTAGTTTGGGTGCCGCTTCGGAGGTGCCAGGGAGCAGCATGTCGACAAACCGGACTGAGCAAGTTCAGCGCCTGCGGTGTGCAGGAGAGTGACATCTTCACTCCAAGGGAGGTTCTTGGTGATTTCTTGAAGGCTGGAGGAGCTCCAGGGCTCTTGGAGTCTGCACAGGTTCAGGACCAGACTGCGCAACCATGATTGTTGAGTCCTTAAGGCAGCAGGCAGAGTTTGGCGCCAATTTGCTATGCAAAAGGGCTTCAGTTCTTGAGCAGCAGGTCTTCTTTGTCCTTGTCGTCTTCTTATCCATCGAATCTAAGGTTCAAAGTCCAGGGATGCTACCTAAATACTAAATTTAGGGTCATTAAAGGGGAGACAGGAAGTTGCCAATGGGCTACCTACCTTTAGGGTGTCTGCATCCTCTAAGTGACCACTTCATGTGGGAAGGGGCACTACCCTAGCCCTGATAGGTTGTTTTCCCACCATCTCAAAATGGTGGATTTTCAAGAGAGGGGTCCACATCCCCTGCCATACCTTAGGGGTAGTGCTGGCTGAATGGGGACACTCCTCCTCATCTTAATAATTTCCCGCCTGTCCTCCCACCAAATGTGGAGTAGGACAAGGAGGTTGGCATCCCCCACTATCTGGGGAAGCCTGGGCTGCATTTCAAAGGCAGCATCGCCTTTGAAGCTTCCTTCTCTGGAAGACCATTCCCACCTGGAGGAGATGTGAAGCACCTCTGCCCTGGGCAGGCTTTGTTTCAGTCCTCTGAGAGCATGGGTTCTTAGCCCATGGGATTTTGAGTTTTTTTTTCTTTTTTTCCGAGTACTTTCCCATTACCTGTTTTTCCATTACTCTGTGTTGATGATCCCCCTTTTTGATGTTTTTTTATGCTAATGTTTTTGAATACTATTCCATTACCTGTTTTTCCTTTACTCGGTGTTGATGACCCCCATTTTTGATTATTTCCCTAATCCTAATTTCTCCCTTTACAGCGCCCTTCCAAAATCTCTATTTTCGAATGTTTATTGTCTCTAGTTCTCAATACCTATGTTCCTACATTGGATGTTTTTAATACTCTGACTTTACCTTTCTCCCATTACCCAGCGTGGTCACTCCTCACCTCTAATATTTCCTATTTCCTAATTCCAGAACCTCGCCCTATATTGCGCTTTTCTTCTGCATCCATCCCTGCCCTTGCCTCCATTCTTATTGTGCTTCTTACCATGTCTTCTCCTAAGCCGCCCCTCTTATCCCCGGATCCTGCCCTCTCTAGACATGGCCCTAACTCGTGGAGCAGTTCATATCCGTCTAACCTTTCTAAAAACACCAAGAAACATTTCAAACACAAATTATTGAAACTTCACCCTGAAACGCTAATAGCTGACACCTACTACAGCCTATATGGTCCATTGAAAACTGATTTTATTTTCCACTCCAAATGCCCCACTAAATGGAAAAACACTTTCCTTCTCCACCTTCCTATCACCAAATCTATCAAAATCCCTTACGGAATCAAACTGTCGACTACCCCATACCTCGCCTTCAACGGGGAAATCGATATTTCCATATTCAGAACTGGTAACATCCTCATTCAAGCATCTGATATCCACCTCAACATTTTTGACAGACATTTCAGTACCTTGGCCTATCAAATCTCCCAACTGATTCATAATCCCTCAATAACTCAACTGCCTTGCGCCCATGTGTCTTCACCCTCTACCTACGTTCAGGCCCTCCTTCCCCTGCCCCTCCCGACCGCACTCATAGTCTCGAACGGGGCCCCTCTCCTCCTCGGTGGACCCCCAGCCCCCGCTCTCCCTAGTCCGTTTGATCTCTCTCCTACTCTTTCCATCGATCTCACCCCTCCTGCCCCTACCATCTTCCCTGACTCTCCCCTTATCTCTTCTACTACTCACTTGCCTCCCCTTGGGACTCCCTCTGCACTCGCCTCCACGTCTAATTCTCTGACTCCTACTCTTACCATTTACCGAACCCCGACTGTCCCCTCCATTATCCCAGATTCTCCCTCGCACACCTTTCTTACTCAATTGCCTCCTCTTGGGTCTCCTACTACACTCTCCTCTAGGTCTAATTCTCCGACGCCTATTCTTATCAGCGACCGATCCCCTCCTCTCCCTTCCTTCTTCCCAGATGCTCCCTCCTACTCTTTTCCTACGCACTCGCCTCCCCTGGGGTCACCCTCTGCACTCTCCTCTTTGTATAATTCTCCTACTCCTAATGACATCCTTCCCAAGCAATTCGATGTGGTTTACCCCTGCATCCCTCCCTCCCTCTCGCGCTCTCCCTACGCTTCCCCAGACTTTATGACTGAGCCGAAACGTAACCTGAAGCACTCCACGCAGAATCCACGTAATACCTGTACGAACACTGTTCTGACTCCCTCCCTTTCCTTTCTCACCCTCCACTCGTTGGATTGCCTTCCCCTGGCATCATTGACCCCACTTCATCCCCTTCCTCCTTCTCTGCGGATCTCCCCCCTAACTTTTTTGCACAGACACTTATCAGCATTGAACGCAAACTCACTGCTATGACCACTGAATTAACACAGCTCAGAAGGGATTTCTCCATTCTTAACTCCAGGGCTTGCCCCAATTTCTATGATACCTCTCATTAGGATTCTTGTATCTTCTCCCTACATTACAGATGGCTGACCACACCCCTTAGCAGTCGAGCACACAGGCCTCACTGCGCTGCTTGCTACCTCTCTACTGCTGACATAAATGACCTGTGCCACTCCTAGCTACCTAAGCCTCTGATGACGAATCACCTCCCTCACTCCAGCATCCCAGTAATTGTGGGCATAAACAGAGTCCCTTCTACTCCCATCTCACCTAGACCTCCAGCCCAACTCACCGCCATTCACACTCTTAAACCTGCTAAGGATTACCCTAATCCCCTTTCTTGCATGCTTGTTAACTGCAGATCGGCAGTTCTTCACGGTACTGAAATTGCAGAAACCATTCTTAGTGAGACTATAGACATTGCCTCTCTCACCGAAACCTGGCTCAATGACCACTCGACAGCCATTCTTGACTTTCTCACCCCACCAGTTTACTCCATCAAGAGGAAGGACAGACCCGGCAGAATAGGAGGTGGACTAGCCATAATCTATAAAACGGAATTTCAACTCACCCTTATTAAGAGCATTGACCACATGACATTTCAATACCTTGGCGTTGAACTCACTGTCAAAGGCTCTCCCCGATTAGACTACATAATATCTACCACCCTCCGGGTGAACCTCTCCTCTTTGCTGAGGAATTATCCGACCTCCTCACCCACTTCTCCCTTACTGCCTCCAAAATCTGTTTTTAGGAGATTTCAACATCCACTGGAATAACTCAGTTGATCCCACGGTTAGATGCCTCACTAACCTTTTGGAGATGAATGATCTTAAGCAACTATGCCACAATCCCACTCATATCAAAGGGGCCACACTTGACGCTATCATCTCTAACACTGACTTGGTCTCCCTGACCAACATCGTCCCCATCGACTGGTCCGACCACCATCTCATTCTGTTCAAAATCGCTACCAGCGCCCCACTCCCCCCAACAGTTAACAACAAACCCAAGATATGGTCCAGAAACCTTAAGCAAGTACCACAAAGTGAACTTGAGTTTAAACTTAAAGCTCAACTTCAACTCATCCCTCTGTCCCAAAACGCTAATGAGCTCACTGAACATTTCAATAAGGCCATTTGCGATGCCCTTGATCAAGTCGCCCCACTCAAACTTAAACAACAAAGAAAAATCCAATCTAAATCGTGGTTCAATCTTGAACTTAATAATGAAAGAAGACAACTCCGACTATCTGAAAGAACATGGAGGCAACACCCCTCACCCTCTCATCTTGCCCTCCTCAGATCGGCTAGAGCAACTTATAAGAAGCACATTTTCAATGAAAAGGCTTATTTCTTTCGCGCACAACTTGATCGTGCCAAAAACAGGCCCAGAGAACTCTTCAATATAGTCAGAAAACAAACGTCATCTGCCCCTCCAGAGCTGACAGCCTCAATTGAAAGATGTGAGGAAATTGCCAATTTCTTTTCAGAAAAAAATTATCAAAATTGATCAATCATTCCTTCCAACTCTGGCCCTGCCCAGCCCCCAAATGGACATAGACGTTCCTCCGCTCGAACACCGTCCCTCCCACTTAATCCTCCCACTCAACCACCCACTCCTTCTATTTCTGGTGACATCCTTTCCAACTTGCAACTGAAAATAACGCCTCCTGGTCTAATTTCCTTCCTATAACTGAGCTTGAAGGGGCATATTATCAACAGCCAGCGATAATTATCGCTAAGCGCGCTTAGCGCGATTTTAATTA
This sequence comes from Calotriton arnoldi, assembly GCA_963921515.1. Lineage (NCBI taxonomy): Eukaryota > Metazoa > Chordata > Amphibia > Caudata > Salamandridae > Calotriton > Calotriton arnoldi. The sequence goes on along the minus strand of CAWUFW010004938.1, from coordinate 424,211 downwards.
TCGCCGGCTATCGCTGGATTACATCGCCGAGATAGCGCGCTATTATCAACGCTTATCTCCAAGGCGATTAAAAAAATCCAGCGATAGCGGCGAAATGCGTGAATATCGCTGGAAATCCAGCGATAAAACCACAGCGATAGGGAAATCCTTGATAATAGGGCAGGGTGGACTTATCCTGACAATCCACCTCCCATAGGATAATATAGCTAAGCCAGTTTTAAATCAGGCGTTCAGATACCAGCGATAATCGCGGTTAGCGCTACTTTTATTATCGCTACGCGGGTTCGCGACCGGATTGATAATAGGGGGAAGTTGTGTTAGAGACAGTTTTCATGTTATTTTAGTAAGGAACGCCTACTTTGCATATCATTAGCGATAAACATCGCTGGCATGCAAAGCGGCAGGATAACCGGCAGCTATCTCAAGGAAACAAGCGCTAACGCATGTTAGCGAGTCCTTGGTGATAGTGCGATAGAAATATTGCCGCTTTTCCGGCGATATGTGCCGGAAAAGCGGCAATACTTTCCTTGATAATATGCCCCGAAGTCTTTAATATCATTTGGAAATTAAAGCCGACCTCGCACACCAAAGATCCTCTCCCATCTATCCTAGTTCATAACCGTAACCACATTATCGCCCCATGTTGGACTAAAATCATTAACACCTCTTTTGCCACTGGTTGTGTCCCTGACTCCCTCCAACAAGGGCAAATCACTTCCATTCTTAAAAACCCTACGGCTGACCCTAACGATCTTAAAAACCTCCGCCCCATCTCCAACCTCCCACTACTAGCTAAAACCCTAGAGAAATGTGCGTTACTTCAATTGGATAACCATATAAGCAAATTCAACTTACTTGACTCCCTTCAATCTGGTTTCAGGAAAGGCTGTAGCACAGAAACCGCCATGCTCAACATTGTTGATGACATTCACTGCTCCCTAGACAATGGAGAGGCTTGCCTTCTTATCCTCCTTGACCTCTCTGCAGCATTCGATACAGTCAATCATCCTTCCTTAATGGAATCACTTAAAGCTCGCTCTGGCCTTAATGGATTGGTCCTTAAATGGTTCACTTCCTACCTCCAGCACAGAACACAACAAATAAAAATCAAATCCTGCCTATCCAATCCTACCCCGGTCTCCCTGGGTGTCCCCCAGGGATCAATTCTCTCCCCCTCTCTCTTCAACCTCTTTATGGAACCCCTTACTCTCATTTTGGAACAAGCCGCAATCAACTATCACCTCTATGCTGATGACACCCAACTCTACTATAAGATCAAATCCCATTCTGATGTACTTCATTTAAACAACACTCTGAGCAAGATTCAATCCTGGTTCTACTCCAACCATCTTAAACTGAACCGTAACAAAACGGAAATTATTATTTTCTCTCATAAAGGCAAACATCTCCCCGTCCAAGGCTGGATCTCTGACCTCAAAGCCCTCAACTGTCCGCTCACATTATCTAGCTCGGTGAAATCCCTAGGCTTCATTCTTGACAAAAATTTGACTCGGAAGGACCATATAAATAACTCGGTCAAAGGAGCACTGTTCACTCTCAGGCACCTCAAGAAAATCAAACCCTTTATCCCTTAAGATGACTTCAAATGGGTCGTACAATCCCTAGTCCTCTCCAAACTTGACTACGGCAATGCTATCCTCACTGGAACCCCTAAAGGCCACCTAGCCCCCCTTAGAGCTGTGCTCAACTTGGCGGCCAGGCTCATTACCGATTGTAAACATTTCGACCACATCACACCTGCCCTCAAAACCCTCAATTGGCTGCCCATCGAAGGGAGATGCCTTTATAAGACTGCCTGCATCACGCACAAAGCTCTCCACCAACAATCCCCTTCATACCTAACAAACAAACTCAAAAAAGCGGGCTGCTCCAGACTGATGAGAAGCTCCACTGCGCTCCTCCTCGTCCCCCTGTTACTAAAAAAGAAATCCACCCAATATCGCTCCTTTTCTGGGAATGCTCTGAACAGCTGGAATGCCCTCCCGAGGGACCTGCGCTGCAACCCCTCCTACCTTAGCTTTAAAAAAGACCTAAAATATCACCTTCTCAACAAATATTGGAGTCTTTAATTTGCCCTGCTGTCCTTGGCTTTGCGTTTCCCCTGCATTGGTTATCCTTCCACATACCTAACCCTCTTTTCGCTCTACTGTTCACTCTTCCTTTTATGTATCCTGACCTTAGCTCGCCCTGGCTCGCAGCTACCCTAGCAGCTCCATTCTTCCACGCTGTTTAGCAGTTTGTTGGGCACTCTCACTTGTCTTCACCCCCCTTTTCCTACCCCTGCCCCCTACCTCTTTAAATTGTTCTTCCCAGTTGATTCTCTTTTTTGTGCTCTGTGTCGATCTCGACCATTGCATTATTCAGATGTTTTTAATCACTCGGAACTCTGCCGCCCTTGACTTATGGATTGTTGTGCTTCCCTTGATTGTTATTTTTTTGCTCTGAACTACTGCTTTCTTTTTCTGGTTTTGCTCCTGCACATGTAAAGCGCTCTGATGCCTCTGGGTCTAGCCAGCGCTATATAAAACCTTACAAATAAAATAAATAAATAAATAAACATGTCTGGTGATGGCAGGCTGGTTATGACTAGTCAGAGACCACACCAGTGCTTAGTAGGTTTTCAGGGGACCCTCTAAAGGGTCTCCTGCGTGCATTTATTAATAAATCCAACACTAGCTTTAGTGAGGATTTATTAAGCCAAGATGTTTGGTACCTAACATCTTAGGGTACAGTGAAGACATCATGGAGCTAGGAAACTCATAATGACAAGTTTCCAGCCCATATACTCTCAATGGCTTACCTGTGCACTTACAATATCCAAGAATGGCTCAGATATTGCAGGGTCATATCTGCTCATGCAGATATGTCCACACATGAGACATAGTGCCCCCTGCCTGAGGGCTGTAAGGCCTGCAGTAGGGGTGACTTACCTATTCCTCATGCAGTGACCGAATTCCAAATCAGCCCCTTTCTGTATTTAACTCTATTTTCCCTTCCCTGCCGTTTCATTCCCTTTCCCTTCCCTACCTCTAAATCTGCAAACAGTATGTTTTTAGGTGCCAAGGATGGGACTAACAATTACCTTACCATGTCTCCAGCAGTAAGGAACTTGTTACTTGTCTGATTTCTCTAAACTTGTGTCCATGTAGTGCGTTTGTTTTTACAAAGAATAACTTCTACAACAGCAGTATCCTCGGCACTTCCACTATCATTACATTACCCTCAAATAACTGGGAAATATTTCAAAGTGAACACACATTTGTCTGGAGTTGCAAAGTACAGTTACTGAAGAAAAGAATATTTTTGGGAAGGTAAATCACAGAATTTCAGTCATACCTCCTGCTGAGCTTTAACCACAAAAGACAAAAAGTGAAAGAGAAACAGTACGAAACAAAAATAACTTGGACTATTGGCAACAGATGAATCCCACTTTTCATCATGTTCCCGGCATCTGTCAGTTGTAGTACGTTTTTCATGTACCATTTGGATAGCTATAATGGGGTCTGGCTGACTGACTGTACTCCATACGGAAGAAAAATGATTATTGGAGTGCTTGGAAATAAACAGAAGTGCAATTTAGGTTGTCAGATGATGGTCTAAATTGTGGTTTACTGGTTAGAAACCGAGCTCTGTATTCATTTTTTCTTAGAAATAATTCGAGTCCTTGCCAGTGACTTTATAAAACTTTTGTGAAGTGACACAACCCTACATGATGACCTTTTTTACTCAAGCATAAAATGAGTGACTTCTGATAATGTGGAAACATCTACTTTTTGCACAACTAACATGCGGAAACATCTACTTTTTGCACAACTAACACTAAGGGCATTGTGTAATAGCGGGGTATCCTGTATGTTGTGAATGTTTTGAGGATCAGGTTTTGAAAGCCTGATATTGTCTTTTGGAGACTTTCATTGCAGGCCAAAGAGTGCAAGCAGAATATATGGGGGAAAGATGCACAACAAGAAAGCTGCAGATCATATGTTTTAATGTATTTTAGGAGACAGCAATGTCTGGGGTGTTTGATATGTTTATGTATTGAACAGTGTCATATTTAGTAGTTTGAGGCCCCCGGGCAAGCATATTTTAGGGACTCCTGTTTGGAACAACTTTCAGTTTTATTACTGATTTCCTGCAGATTTGAAGACGTTTGATGCATGACAATACTAAATTATTTTAATCTTTAACACGGTAACAAAACCAGGCGAAATATGTCTTGCCTAGAACCCCAAAAATCTATAAGATGACACTTCGTAGACAGAGTCAGAGCTGGAAGTAAGCAGAAAGGGAGAGAGGTTTAGATAAAAAAAATAGAATAGACGTCGGTCAAATAAAGAGAAGGTTCGCTTTCCAATAGGACCCCTTGGAAGGTAGGGGCCCTGGGTAGCCACGGCCGTGCAGGTAAGAGTGGTGGGGCCGGGGGGGATTTCGACATAGGACGACGAGGGAAAATTAAATAAATAATTAAATTTCCCTCGCCCCCCCCCCCCCGCCCGGCCTCACCTCCCCACCGCTCTTACCTGCACGGGCCACGGCTGGCCCTTGGCAATTGTCCAGTTTGCCCAGGCCTTAAAACGTCTCTGGTATTGAGAAGTGAAAACCACAGCAAGGGCCCAATGAAGAAAAGCGAAGAAACAGAATATGAGGCTGCTTTCAACTCATGGACATGCACGTTGGCTCAAAACACCCCCTAGGTCTACTTTAATAAACTTCGTGGCCAAAAATGTTGCAGTATAAATGTGCGCTGGCACAGAAGCATAACCATATCCAACATGGAGCAGACCGATGGTGAACTGTATATGTGAAAAAACAGGGCACAAAAACAAATCAGGAACTCAGTGATCTCCTATTGTCAATATTAAACAGGGATTGGTAAAGCCAAAAAGTCTCGCTTCTTGTTTGGGGAAGTGTATGAGCAACTTTGTGTCTGGTCCCCAACACTCGCTTTGAAAGAAAATCATCCCAAAATGGTGGAAAAACGTGGGTCACAACAAAGTGGAAATTAGCCTTTGAATAAAAAAGTGCAATAGCAGGGTGAAGTTTTACTTTTAAAGACAAGTGTTATAAAAAAAGGAGTGAGAGATTCGCTGTAGGTGGTTAAACCTAAAAGGCACACATTGACAAGTAGCTTAATTTGACAAAGGACTAATATTTTCATTGTATCTTTAAGAAAGCTTGTGTGTGTGCACGTGCCTTTGCAATGTTATTATGACAATAGAACAAATGAACATTCAAGGACGATAAATTAGTGAATATTCCAATGGTTTTATGATAGTATGAGGAATGCAAATAGCAGCACATCCTAAACTAAAAAGTAACACTTTATTAATTTTGTAATATCAGTGAAGTAAATGCATTAAAGAGCACACACACTCACTAGCTCTCAGTTAAAAGTTGCACTCATGTTATACTTCAGATAACCAAACTGCAGTTTTATCATCCATCACAAAAACCAATGAGAACAGAAATTAGACAATGTGGCCATCCTCGAAACGATGTGCCCTTGATGACAGTGTAAGAAATTTGGTCATTGCCTGAGAAGGGTGAAAGACATAACAAACACAATCCTTGTCAGGATGAATCACAAAAGTCACTTAATAATCTTGTGCTTAACCCTCGGCACAAAGCAGTCAGGTTTAATGTAGAGGCAATGCGTAAAGTATTTATGCAGCACACAAACAGCAATAAAGTGAAAACAAAACACTAATAAAATCCCAAACCAGTTTAGAAAAAACTAATAAATAAAATGACACCAAAGACCAAAATTCAATCAATAGTATGGGAGTTAAGACTTCTTAAAGTTTTATGTGAAAATAGTGCCAAAGGCACAAAGCGCTACTCGCGATTATCTAGTCGCGCTGGACCAGGCTAAAGTCACAAGTTCAGGCCGACCGCAATTGAGCACGGGTCAGATACAAGGACCTGGTCCTTCCCAGTGAAGAAATACCTTCTTAAGTCTGCATGAGGAGCTACTGTTTGCTTTGGCAGGAGCCAGAAGGAGTTGTTGTCGGTGTGAGGAGCAGGTCATGCGTAGCAGACCTTCGTGGTTGTCGCTGGAGCTTCGCATTGCTGTAGACGCAGGCTGTCACTATCGGTAAAATGCGTAAATCTCGTTGGATCTTCTCATTGGCGGTCGTCATTGACATTCGATGTTTGCAAAAGCATGCTGCTGGTGCTTCGATGTGGGGATCATCACAGGCTGTCGTTTCGCGGAATGAAGAGGTCACTTAGCGGTTGAAAGGAGACCAAAGCTTCTGTACCTTCATCTTGGATTCAGGGGGAATACACTATGATGCCAGCCAGCCAGCCTAGTGTCCAAGATCTGTATGACATCTCTTGAGGATCAGGAGTCACTCCAGCAAAGGACGGCAGCAGGGCTCAGGCATGGTCCAGGTGGTGCTTGTCAGCTAGGCAATTGCAAGGAATCCTCTAAAAGCTGACTGTGTCCCCATAGCTTATACAGGTCAACCAGTTGACACTTGGACTCACTTCTGGGAAGCCTGGGTTCAAGTCAAACCGGTCCAATGTTCCTTCTTCAGAGAGCAGGGCACAAATTATTCTGAATCTTCCACAGGTTCAGGAGTGCTATGATGAGATGTTCTAAAAGTGCCACTTTAATACCTTGTGCCAGCATTAGTGTGGAGTAATTCCCTGGCCTACCTGCAAAACAGGCTCTGGTCAGTTTGTCCTCCTTCCTGTGTCATGGCTCTGAGCTGTCTAGGGTGACAAAGGCAATCGCAGGCCTGATGTCAGGTTCCTTTGTGTGTGCTGCAGACAGGGCCCTTTGAAGTGCACTCAGGGCAGAGTACAGCTCATCCCTGGCCATCCTGTCAGGAAGTCCCTATCCCCTCACACATCGGCCTCTTTTGTCCCTATTTCTGGAAGCAATACACAAAACACCAAGGGAGAGCCATTCCTACATTTCCGTCTGGGAGCATGCATTACGGCCGTAACTAACCGTAATACATGCTCCCATAGGGAAATGGGAAGTGCGGTTCATCCCTGCAACCCCTGGCAGGCACCTTAAGGTGCCTGCCACGGGGTGCAGGGATCAATAAGGGGACATATTTCCCCCTCAGTCCCCAACCGGTGGCCACACACTTAAGGGGGCCCCCAAACACGCTTTCCAACATGTTTTCCATGTTGGACAGTCTGGCATGGAAACCATGCCAGAAACCGTGCTTCGTAATCCCAAAGGCAGAAAAGCTTGCCCTTTGGGATTACGAGCCGGTTCCAACTGGCCGACGGGCTCCTTGAGCCCATTGGAAGCCAGCTAGGATGACCGGTCTGTTTTAATTCCGACCTGCTGCATCTTTATCAGCCGGTCGGAATTGAAACCGACGATGGCGGTGGGAAAGCCTCCAACCGATGGTCGGAGGCCCTCTGACCGCCATCGTACTAGGCCCCTTAGTTTAGTGCTGAAAAAAGGCAACTTTCTAAGAATAGTAACTTAAAATCCGACTTTACCATTAAAGAGGAATTTAAATTACAATTAATTTGAGCGAAAACAGCATTTTTCTATCTGTCCCAAACTGAAGTTATCAATATGTGTGTGTAGAGATAGCCTTTCAACAGTAAAAATTACTATAGGAGTTTTTCACTGCCAGGATATGTTATATTTAATTATACAGGTACTACTTTTCAATTCCATGCACTCTGACAAACGAGCATTAGAAAAGGAAAGTTTGGGACTGGCAAAATATTTATTTTTCCAGATCAAAATGGCAGTTAAAAACTGAAGCTCAGGCTGCTGTGACACACCTAATACATGTTTACATGAGTGCTGCATCCCACCAGTAGCATTAAATTTACATGCCCCTACATGTAGTACTATTTACTAGTGACTTATGAGTAAATTAAATGAACCAATCAGGTGTAGGATAATTTTACCATGTTTTAAAGGAAGAGTTCAAACACCTTGCCTCTGGTTAGCAGGGAAAAAGTGAACACAGTCCTAAAAGACAACAAAAATGGGTTCAGAAAAGAAAGGCGAAGGAAGGCAAACATTTTGAGTGATCATGCAGAGAGTGCCAGGTCCAATGGATAGAAGAATTGATGCATGACACAAGGTTTTCTAGGCAGCTAAAGGCATTTTTTAGCCAAATATAATATAAATGATATCAGAACACACATACCAAAGTCCAAGACAGAAAAAATGGACACCTTATATAAACACACACACACACAGACACAAACACACAGACACACACAATCAAGGGAGAGGGCGTGCCAATCTTACACAATTCTGTCTTGCTATATACAATGCTTGTTAGACCTGGCATCCTTGGTGTGGTTTCCCCTGACTTTTTGCCTCTACCTCCTGTATTTTTGACACTGTGCTGGAATTCGTTTTTGCTGGTTTAGATGCTTTGGGAACTTTGCCACTGCTGATCAGTGCCAAAGTGCAAGTGCTCCCTGGTTAAATTGTTATTGTGATTGGCTATCCATGATTGGTATATTTGCTTTACCAGTAAGTCCCTAGTAAAGTGCACTGAGTGTGCCAGGGCTGGTGATTGAAATGCTACTAGTGGGCCTGCAGCAGTGATTGTGCCACCCACAGGAGTAGCCCTAAGATGGTGTCTCAGGCCTACCACTGCAGTGCCTGTGCGCAGTTTGTGAACTGCCATGTTGTCCTGGCCAGTGTACACACTGGCCAGGCCTAACCCTTCCCTTTTCTTACACATTGGACACCCCTATGGTAGGCCCAAGGTACCCCCATGGGCAGGGTGCAGTGTATGTGAAAGGTAGGACATGTACTAGTGTGGGTAACATGTCCTGATAGTGAAATACTGCCAATTTCGTTTTTCACTATTGGAAGGCTATCTTGCCCATAAGATAACTTGGGAAATCCTGTGTAACATGGTCACCTGCATATCTTCCCATAGCAGCAAGATAGAAAGTTGGAATCTGGTACCCCTGAACTCAGAATTTAATAACACATCTTTTAGTGAAGATGGTTTTTAAATTCTGAGGGGTATATTCAAAAGAACGTGTGATAACTACCGCAAGAGTAGCGTAACTCAACTTTCAATATCGCAGCCCATCGCAGAAAAATATCCACGTGTCAACGTGGAATTCACAACAAGGCGGTATCAAGCGATAGCCACCAGATAACGCATCAAATGTCAGTGTCAAAATCAACGCCACGCCGAAAAAATGCGAAACGCGAACGCGAGAAATCATGCGATGAGGCCAAATGCGGTACAAAAAGCTGCGAAAAGCAGCCTCAGGCCTGCAACTCCCACTCGTCTGACGGGCAATTGCACCATAAAAACCACAGGCACAACACACCAGAAACAAGCCAAAGCACGTAGCAACATCCATGCACCCTGACCAAGCGCAGAGGGCAACGCGAACCCCACAACCCCCACAGACCACCAGCAAGGAACAAGTGGGTCGGGGAAGGCCAAGGAGAAAATGGAGAGGAAGACGGGGTGCAGACCGCAGGAAAACAAGACCAAGGCCACGGAGGCGACAGAACACTACCAGCAAATGACCCACAAGCAGACCGCCTGGAATGCAGTCGCAGAGCCCAGGAGGCCAATCCAGGAGGCCACGAGGCTCCGCCAGGACGTGACAACCTAAACCAGGCACAAACCCGCTGCCAACAGGAAGGCAGCAACGGCGACAGGAGGTGGCAGTCCAGCGACACAGGAGGAGCAGGAGGAAACCCAGGCCACAGTCATCAGTGTGGAGAGGGTGCAAGGAGTAGGGAGTACGGACACAGCTCGACAGGACCTGACACAACAACCACAGGGTGAGGATCCAACAGGGACTGGGGGGACGGGGGTGATGGGCACAATGCCACACATGCACAATGAGGTGTAGCACACTGCACATCCACAATTACCCAGGGACATGTCCCCCATCCCCGTAGCACACTGCAGCACACACACATAGCAATCACAGCACATACCATGACAATGTGGCACAAAGTGCAACACCCACACTGCAGAACAGGGGACACAACTGGGTCCACCCAGGCGCAGAAACAGAACAATCATATTGGAAAGAGCAGGGAACTGTGAAATGCACATCTACCCCTACAACCCCACATCTGCCATGTAGGCCAAATGTACACTGCCCCAACTCAAATAGCCACCACCGCCCAAACAGTCACAATGTACATTGTCACACAGTCTGCATGTCGACAAGAACAAGGCGCCAACACAATGCCAACATGCACCTCCCCTTCACAATGCAGAGGGACAAACAACACCTCCAGCAGGTCTGAACAGACAACCCATCAGTGATGCCCGAGACGAACACCACACCCCCGACCCCGACGCCCTACAACAGCCCATGGACATCCCACACAACCCACCACCAGGACCAGGGCAGACAAGCTACTCAGAGGAGAACCCAGACTCTGCAACAGACCACACAGCATGAAGCACCCGCAATCATGGCTGCCTCACAACACGTCACCCACCCACACATGGCACCCCAATGCCAGGTGGCCAAACGCCAAAAGGAGGTGGCCCAACAGGTGAGGGTGTTGCCTAACCCATGGAATGCGAAGTAGAACACATACGTAGGTGTCCAATACCCTTCAGGGACCACCTACACCCCTCAAAGGAGACCCACAGCTCCACAGAGACACATGCACATATCATGTTGAACTGGCTACGGGCACGTGCGCCCGGCCCCTTCATTGGCAGGGCCACATGTACAGTGACGCCTGTGCTGGATGTGTGTGGGGTGAGTATAAGCCAGCCCGCACGGAGTGCTTGGTGCTGGCAACAACCTGAACAGTGGACACCAGTGCAATGGAAACAGAAAACACCAGCATAACAGAGTCAATTGCAGAGCAACATGGAGGGATCCGGAGTAAGGACAGAGGTCACCCATTATTCAGTCTGGACGTTCCGTGAGTTGCAGTGCACTGAGGTAGGGGCACTAGAGAAGAGCGCGCCCATGTGAAGGAATTGCTAGGACTGTGTACCTTCAGGTTAGTCCTGATGCAGATGCAGTGGGGTGTGGTACACCTGCATCAACTTCCTCATCAACGTCCCAGGTCTTCCACACTGCATGAGGTGACATTGCTGCGCAACCTCACAACAGCACAAAACTCAATCAGTAACGGACAATGGCTTGTGGTGCACTGAGTCACTGGCACCTGGAGTGCTGAGCAGGGCAGCAGGCCGATGATGGCATCCATGACAGGTCTGGGCAACTCCGTAGGTCTGTCAGGACCACCCTTTTGACTCTGGCAGATGGCTGTTGGAGGTGGTCCTTGCCGTGGTGGCGTGTGCCTCTAGCAGTGATACGACGTCCGGGCCGGTCAAGACTCAATGCCATGTGTGGGCCCTTGTGGCCCGCAGTCGGGGCCGGAGGAGGCGGACAGCGCAGGGCCACAGACACATGGCATAGATGACCCCAAGATACGGTGAGGAGCGACATTTTCACTCCAAGCCCAGTCGCACAGCCAAAAATAGCACGTTTGCGAATCTACTCCAATTTTATCATTGCTTTTACTTCATGTACTCAATATCATAATCCAGTATATATGTGTGCTTAACCATCTTGAGTCCCCATGCAAGGTATCATACAATTTCATCAGCTTCTAGTGTTCACGATGTGCCCATCCGGACCTCTTTCAAAAACACGATCGAGACGCATGATTCGTCCATAGCAGTAATCTTTATTTGAACCCAATGCATTTCGGACTTCCCAGAGCCCTTCATCAGGGGTAACTGCAATTAACAATTAAAAAATCACCATTACTGCACTGTCCTTTGCGATACATATACCCAATTAATTGTGCTACGATATTAATTATACCCACAAACCATACTGAAATAACATAAAACCTGTATCCTATTGTTCATTGTCATAATGTTTTTACCACCCAAAACAAATTACATCACCCAAGTGTAAAGCAAATCTAATCACGTCCCTCCTCTGCCCTATAATACTCTCGTCCATCCCAATACATTGCCCACGCTACACACTTTCAACTCACGCCTCACTAATCAACCCACTCTTCCTGTCAAACTTCATACATAATTCCCACATTTATACTGCATTCACCTGCGCACGTTCATGCAAACGCCAACACTTTCCCTCGTTCCCCACCACTCGCCCCCAATTACTCGAAACAACATTGACCCAGCCTCACTGATACCCATTCTTCAAATCTCACCCGACTCTCCCACTCAGAACCCCTAAAATTAACATCGCTATCACTATCCTCCAATCAACTCCGCTCCAAATGCCCACTTGCAAGCCTGTATGCCCCCCAATACTCCTACTGCAATCACCTCAACATCATCGTAACAACACACGCATTCATCTCCACACACTTAAATTCCCCAAATCAACACTCCCTCAGCTTCACTCATTCACACTCTTCAATCTCGCTCTGCTCTCACACTAAAACCCCATACTATTTGCAACATAAACACCCCCCTCCAGTCACCTCAGCCGCAAATCTTCACATACCTGCCACAACTGCTTAAAACCTCCGTTCCAACATCCATGTTCGTGCAAGTGTTTCCTCCCCTCCAAAAACCGCCCATTTTTAAACCAATAGCTAACCCCCAGGTACCTCCCACATTGATACGTAATAATAAATCACCTGATGCTGCCTCCACTACCTCTATCAAAAATACAACTCCCAGCACCCACTGGTTCCCCCTAACCAAAATAACCAATGCAAATTAACTGAAGTCAGTTACGTGAACTTTTCACCATTACATTAAATAAACATGTATACACAAACGATGTTGTTGATTCTCGAAATACAAGTGCTTTGGTAGTTTTTCAATGTGTTGGTAACCCAAACCAGCTTCATGGACAAGATGTTACACCGTGCATGAGGGATAATTAAGTTTATCAAAAATGTTCTCTTTTATTTTTCTTCCTGCGTTGGGTGCAAACCATCAATAGATGACCCCAAGACCATCGCCACAGAGGCCATTCAATGTCTCAGAAGAAGGGGTCCCAGGCGTGACCAGCACAGAGTTAGTGGCCCCTGATGCACTGCGGCCGGCACAGGCACCCAGCCACGGGACAGTGACTTGCGGTGCAGTCAGATGGGCCATGCGACCTGAGCGAGTCCCCATCAATGTCCAAGGTTTATGTTGCAGAGTGTTGCGGGGGACAGTGGAAGGTGTCCTCCAGGGCATGATGCGGAAGGTCTGATGTTATCCGGAAGCAGCAAATTGAGGAGTGGAAAGCGCAACCCTCGTTGTCACCAACAATTCGGGATCAGCTACATGAGGATGAAAACTAGCCCCTATTCCATTGACACAAACGCCACCAATGTACGACCAGTGAGTGTCCATGAATGTCGGGGTACACACTTAGTGGCACAGGTGCTCAGAGGGGATGCAGTCTGCGATGATGCCGGTACACAGATGTGAACTCCAACATTGCCAAATCAAGTCTCTGTGACCTACTGGACCGCAGTGTAGGCCGGAGGCAGCGGTCAGCATGGGCCCACAGCCACCTGTCGTTGGCTGGCGGGGCACAGAGTTAGTGACACAGTGGCAGTTGTCGGTAGTGTTCAATCACCTCCATGATGATGATCCTGTTCCCTCGGGCCTGCAACGCGTCATCCTCTTACGCCCCTCCGTGCGTGCGAAGGCATGTATTCAGCCTTTTGAATTACCGATGTTCAGTTACAATTCTGTGATCCCACTCGAGCGCAGCGTAGGCCGAGGGCAGTGGTCCGCGTAGGCCCACAGACACGTGTGGTTGTGATGCCATGCACAGACTTGTTGCCACCACATCGAAGGGTGTATGGTGAATAGTTCTCTGCCTCAGATAATGTTCACTGCCATGGTGTAATCAAGACTCAGTTCCAAATGTGTGACCTACCTGACCGTGGTATAGGCCTGAGGCAGCGGTCAGCACGGCCCATTCACCTTGTGTCGCCGGCATAGGTTGGATGGCCCCACCGGCCTGCGTAGTTCAGGTTCAGTGGCACCACATGTAGCAGGCTGGCGTTGAACAGGGTTAGTGGCACCACGTGTAGCAGGCTGGCGTTGAACAGGTTTAGTGGCACCATGTGTAGCAGGCTGGCGTTGAACAGGGTTAGTGGCAGCACGTGTCGCAAGATGCCCATATGGAACTATGCCTCACTGAACTGGGGGTCTGGTTCTGTGGCCGCTGGCCAGGATATGGGGTCACTGCCATTCATGACTCAAGACACAGTTCCACATGTGGGACCTATTGGTCCGAAGAGCAGTCCGGGGCGGCAGTGGATTACGTCAACGAAAAGGGAATAAAGCGGGCCGGTGTCGTGGCGGCCGTGATGGTCTGAGGTGGCTGCCAAAGTCTCGGGCCTCGGGCATGTGGCTTGCGCCGGCACGTGGTGGGCCCTCTTTGACACACGCCGGTGTTGGAAGGTGATCAGTGTGGCCTGCCTGCGCAGGGGCTGGCCTGACAGGTTCGTGGACCAGCGTGCCGGGGTACGGCAGGCGCACGGCATCGCAGGCAACTCCGCTCACGAGGATGGCGTCGGCCTCGTGGCGAGGTGGGAGGCGCCGCCCTGGCAGAGATGTGGGTCTTTCCGGAAGAGGACCACGCCCAGGCCTACGTGCTTTTTATTCACACCCCTACGCTGGCGTGGCGTACGCCGGGCCATCCCACTCCGCTGACGCTTAGGGGGGTGCGTAACAGGCAACATTTCCAGGAGGACCCCCACTGGCTGTGGTGACATGGTGGCGTCCACTGTCCACTAAACTCCATACGCAAGCGGTGTATGTCGCCATGGATATGGGTGTGTTCTGCATACTGCGAGGTGTCCAGCACATCTCCGGCACTGTTGGCATTGTGTACTTTCCCAATCATGACTCTACTGCATCCTTCACACATGCCTGGTTGCCACCTCTCCCCACATTCGGCTAGTATGTGGCTGGGGTGCCATGCCGTTGCTGGCTCATTTTCAGGGCTTGCCCATGTGGACATTGTAAGTTGTTCTGTCGTGTCATGTGGGTGGGCATATTGTTGTGCCTGTTGTATATGATTTTGTGACGTGTGCATTGCCAGGGTTGTGAGTTGCATGGTTGTGGTGTTGAGGTGTGTGGGATGTTCATTTGTATATTGCCAAGGGGCTGTAATTTCCCTTGTTGCCATCCTGGGAACGCTGGTTGATGATGGACTGTCGGAGTATGAAGGTATCATGCACACTGGCTGTGTATTTGAAGGCAACATTGTTGGGTGTTCCATGGTGTTCTGTTGTTGCCTGCACATTGGTGTGAGACGTGTGCTTCCTGTTGCGGTGATTGTGTGCTGTGTCACCAGGGGGTACAGGTAGTACATGTGTGCTGTGTGTTGCCCCAACACGTGCGTGCATCCTGCTATGGCGTATGGTCCTTGCTTGGTCTCCAGCGGATCCTGCGCCTTGTGTTGTATGTATGGGGACTGGGGTACCAGGGTGATGGTGATGTCCAGGACAGGTGTGGGGGACTTGGATGTGGCTGGCTGTGAGACTCCTCCGACTCTGGCGGGTGTTGGATGGGGGGTCCCAGGGGCCAACAGGTGCAGCCACGCCATCAGCTTTGTGTGGGATGGGATGTTGGTTGTCCGCTGTGTTGTTGCCGTAGCCTGTTAGGCGATGATGGTCAGGATGCGTAGGTTGGCTGTCCCTTTCAGCATGTAGTGGAAGGTGACATTGTCAGATGTTGGGTCTGTGCGGCTGGTACGTTTCCTGGGGTTCCGCTGTCTTTGTCTGCGCTGCGTCTGTGTTGGTCCGGGGGGGGGGTGTTCCGGGTGTGGGATGGGGTCCTGGGGTGGTGGGGGTGGGTGTTGTTGCCCTCTTGGGTGTCCGGGCTGCATGATGTTTGGCTCCATGGCATCTGTTGCCCTTCGGATGTGGCCCTGGGCTGTGCTCCCTTTTGTGGTGCTGGCTGCCGTCCAAGTTTACACCAGGTCAGAGCAGGTGTAGATTTCCTGGTGCTAACGTGCCTTATCGCCTGTTTTGTGTTTTTGTCGTGGATGTGGCTGGTCGTTGTGAATGTTGAGGTGTGCTGTTGTCTCTGCTTTTGTCACGGGAACGCCTACTCTGCATCTCATTAGCGATATTTGCGAGGGTCCTCTGTGGCGATGTTTTTTGCGGCTGCTATTGCGGGTAAACTGGTGCTGTGGGCTGTTAACACCGGCTTGTGAATGGGGGGGGTACATTTATCACGACTTTGGCTGCGATAATGTGCCGTTAATTTGGCGATAGCTCTTTGTGAATATGCCCCTAAGTTTGGAAATAGCACTTTTAGAAAGTGGCTATTTTCTTGTTCATCCTTTCTGTGTGCTTCTGCCTGTTTGTGAATTGACTGTCTGGTTTGTGAGTGACAGGGGCTGGGGGTGGCTGCAGGAGGCTGGGTGAGTCAGCACTAGGCTGAATAGACCTATCTGCATGTAGAGTGGTGGGAGGAGTAGCACCTGGGTCTGAATAGGGCTGTGCCTGCCTTCCACAATGCTGGCTCCACCTCCTGCGGTGTGTCTGATGACCCTGGCCCACACTCACAAAGGAAGGAGAGGTGCCCTGACAGAATGCACCCTGAACTGGTTTGGACTGGGTCCAGGACCCCTCACACATGGAGAACAAAGACTTTTGGGGTATAAATACTAGAGCTGAAACCCCTAAAACTTTAGACTACTTCTACCATCAAGAGGAATCTCTGCCGAAGAAAATCAGCTGAAGAGACTGAGAAGGAAGACTGCCCTTGCTGTGTGTTCTGGGGCTGACTTACAGTTTGCTGTTTCCACTGAGGAAGATAAAAGGGGACTTTGTTGTGTGCTGTGTCCCCCCCACCTGCTGGAAGAAAGGACTTTGCTGTGTGCTGTGTCCAAGAGTCTCCAAGGGCCTGAGAAGAGCTGGCCTCCTGTTGCAAACTCAGGGATACAAAAGTTTGGCAAAGAACTCCAGTAATTCCCCCTGCACCGTGCTCCGCTGTTGCTGCTGTCTCTGGGGATAATTGTGTACCCCCAGGATGTCGCTGGTGCCGCCGTGAAGCCTGCCTAGCTCACATGCCTTCCCGCTCTCCAGAAGCACTGAGAGCGATGCGTGCATCACCGCCGCCGGCCCGGGACTGGAGTGAAGTACTGAGGGCCGGTATTCTATCACCACCGGCCCCCGATCCCCAGGATTGCTGCATGTTCCCTTTAAATCACCACCGCCGGCACGGGAGCTGAGAGAGCACTTTGCCCGCATTCACCGCCAACTGCCCGGGGCTGGGTTTGATGTACAGAGGAGCCGCGTTGCAGTGCGAGCGAAGCCGGAGGGTTGCCTGGTAACCAGGACGCCTGCGCCGACATCACCGCTACAGGGAGCAGAAAGGCGCCGGAAGGAAGTCCCGTCCCGACCAGCGCGTCTCCGCCGGGTGAGAAGGGCTCCCGCCGGAGGATCGACTAAAGAGAACCGTCACCGCGAGAGCAGCCCCAGGTAATACGCTCCCAGCCGCGCTGTTGTCTGCGCGAGGCCAGGAGCGGGTGGGGAACCGGCGGGGCTGCCTGTGACTGTGCAGGTGCGTTGTAGGTGGAAGGTGCATCCGTCTCTGTGCTGCGAGTGCAGCGGGGGCATCTTATTGAGAAAACCCAGTACAACGGAGCATACCGACGTCTGTAAAAGACAGCGTCCTGTTGATTTCACAAAGTGCAGCTTTCCGTGTTACCAGTACACCGGAGCATACCGACGTCCGTGAAGGACAGCGTTCTTTCCCACAAGTGCCCAGTTGGTAGGAGCACATTTTTAAAGTGACTTTCCCTACGCTAGGAGCGTTATTGATAAGGGCACCATTTTGAAAGTGACTTTCCCTACGCTAGAAGCAGTCATACAGACTCAACCAATACCTTTATTGTTACAAGTACGTTTTTACAGAGAAAGATTGCTAAAGTGAACCTTTTTACAGAGAAACATTTCTAAAGAAAGACTATTTATGTATGTTGGATTTCTGTCGTTATTGGTCTTGCATAATCAGATAAAGATATTGCTATTTTTATAAATACCTGTGTGGTGTCCATTTGTGGTGTTTCACTGTGTTACTGTGGGTGTTGGTGCAAACACTTTACACATTGCCTTGGGGATAAGCCTGTCTGCTCGTGCCAAGCTACCAAGGGGGTGAGCAGGGGTTATCAACAGTGTGCTTCCCCCTTACCCTGACTAGACGCAAGGGTCCCTATTTGGTCAAAGGTACTTACCTCTGCCAACTAGAGACCCCCAGATCTAACAATGCTCCTCTGTGTTTCACTAGTAGACCAATCACAATGCCCTCTTAGGTGCTATCTTGAGCAGGCCAGGGTTTCAGTCTGGAACAAAGGGAGAGACGTTTGTAATACGATATGACAGAGACAGTTTTCAAAAAAGATTTGGGATTACTGAGGACCAGCTCATATGTGCTAGGGCACTCACATATGCTACAGAAAATCTCATGTCCAGGTTGAGTCAGAGGAGGCAGTAGTACAATCACATTGGTTCCAGGTTCCTATAAATAGATTCAGAACTAGCACGCTGGTGCTGGCAACGTTTTACTTGTTGTAGGGCATACACTCTTGGTTCAGGGAGGTTGTAGGATTGACCGTCATATGAATTGCACCTCTTTCCCTCGTGGGACGAGGTGATTCCTAACAGAGAAAGTAAATTATCAATAGGCACAGCAATCTCATTGGGATGTACAAGATGGTACTTAATCTTCAAGATCCAGAAAAAAGAGAATTTCCACCACCATCTTATTCTCTATTCCTGGTACCATCCAGTCAAATTCATTCAACTCTCTAACATGGAAAAGTGTAGAAAGACAGCATTAGTAGATCTGTATTTGATAGGTAGTAAATTGTTAGTAGCCCAAACCTTCACATTTATTTAGGACCTTTTTCTGGGCTATAAAATTAAGCAATTATCCCACTAGATTCTCAATAAGATGTAGATAAACTCTAGCAATTTTAAAATCAACTATTAGGCCCAACCTTTGGCAGAAGATCTCCTTGATAATTATCTGCAGCATTTGTGCACCATCTTCATGGAAATATTGGTCAGGTTCTTGAATTCTGAAAGCATAGACTCTGGATCTTTGGGGCTGATTACGATGGCGGGCGGACTTTGTCTGCCCGCCACCGTAGCAGTGATTGGGACCGCCCGCCAGACATGCGGCGGTCCCACCATTGCAATTAGGATGCGACCGCCATACTGGCAGGCACATCCTGGGCCTTAAACATTGCGGGCAGTGCTGCTGGCTGCAGCAGCGTCCGCAATGTAAAAGGTGCTTGCACCGCATTTCCCTGCACCACGTGGCAGGCACAACGTGGTGCATGCCACTTGGTGCATGGAAATGCAGGGGGTACCATGGGTACCCCCCAGTGCAGCGACACCCCCCCCCCACATGGGGGGCCCGCAATGGGCCCCCAAACTCAATCCCCGCCAGCCTTTCCATGGTGGCATTGCCACCATGGAAAGGCCTCCTATAACCCACATCCTAATATGGTGGACGGTGCCTGCTAGGCACCGCCACCATATTAGTGGCCCTGCTCCGCCCGCCAGGCAATCGGTGCGATTGCCACCGGAGGAAAAGCGGTGGATGGACTTTGCGTCCGCCGCGATACCCACCACCATCCTAATATGGTGGTGGGTAATTCTCCATTTGATGGCGGAACGATCGCCACCGCCGGCCCGGCGGTGGCGATCGTTCCGCCATCGTAATGAGCCCTTTTGTTCCCAGTTTTATATACCATGGATATTGTATACAAGATGTCTCCAATTGTTTCTAAACTCTGATAATGTGGGTACATTTTGATTTCAATATTCATCAATGATTCAAGGTGGAGTTTGATATTTAGGATTTTGCATTCTACTGTTAAGAATTTGTGAGTGGAGCTATGCAGCCTATGTGTACTCCGGCATAAGGGATGAAGCAACAAGCTATCTTTAATAAATACGGCTCTTCCCTGCTTCCTTTCCTTTAGTTACTGTGCTGCATTACAGCAAACAAGAATAAATCTGCCCTAGGTAAACAATTATGTATAGTCTGTATATATATTACCCACTCTTTCCTGCTTCCTTCCTGTTTGTTACTGTGCTGAGTAGCAGAAACAATAATAAATCTGCCCCAGGTAAATAATGATATATATAGTCTGTATATATATTACCCACTCAATCTCAGCAACTGGTAATTACTCAGTGCTGAAACCGGTCCTGAATAGTTTGTGTTCTGGTTCAGGGAGGACCTGGCTTGGCAGTTCAGGATGGACTCTTTCAATTGAAGCAGGGTCAAGACTGATTTGCATATAGCTGGGCCCAAACAGAGGTTACAGAGTGTGCAAAATAACAATGGACTGGGATGCAGCCCTGAGTAATTACCAGTGACTGAGATTAATTAAAGCATTCCATCAATCACTTTTCTGTATACTTTAGTGTGTCAACCTAATTGGGACGGGTATGCCCAGACATGAGTCCCGTGCACACTGTTTCACTTGAACTAAGCTGTACCTGACTGATGAGAGCATAACTAGGGTGAAACCAGTCCTGGGTTGCTTATGTTCCAGTTCAGGGAGGACCTGACTTGGCAGTTCAACCTGGACTGTTCGAATTGAAGCAGGGTCAATACTGATTTAAATATAGCAGGGTCTAAACTGAGGTGACGTGGTGTGCAAACTAACGATGGATTGGGATGCAGCCCCAGTAATTACTAGTGGCTGAGATTAATTCAAGCATTATATCTATCACTTTTTTGCATATTTACAAAGATATTAATTTCTCCTTCCCTCTCCCTAGTGCTGGTGCAGAATGTCACTACAGAGCACCACACATACACTCTTTCTAATGCCTGCTCTAAAGTGGTGCTATTTTTTTATGCAAAACCCTGTCTCAAATGTTTGGTAGATATGGTTTTGCGTCAAAAAGCATTAGTGGTTGCATAGGAACACCCATATACAACCCATGTAATGCCCCCTTGCTGCTTTGAGTTACTTTTAGGCAACTTTCCAGCACAAAACATTTTTTGTTCTGGAAAGTAAATAACAAAAAACATTTTGTTCTGGTTTGTGTCACTTTTGTGATGCACAAACAGTGCAAAATGTTTGTAAATCTCACCCAGAGTATGCTGATTAGCCCCGGAAGATTTGTTCCCCTTGGGCCAATTTGTTCCTATGGAAGACACTCTCCGGTGAGAGTGTGCACTCTGATTGGCTGCCAGCAACATGTAGAAAAACATTGCTGGCAGCCATTACAAGACTCGGGGACTTGGTCCCCTGTCCTGAGTTGCATGTTGTTTTTAAATGTAAGGGGGCAGGGTAGGTATACACTGCCCCCTTCAGCCCTGTGAGGGGGTTCCAGAGGGACACCCTCCGGGCCAAAGTAACATTTGAAAGAAAAAAGTTACGATCTGCTAACCTCTTTTAAAAAAAGAAAAAACCCGGCATTCCTTTTTAAAAAGAGAAAACACCAGTTGATATTTTCTAATTATAATTAAAAGGGCAGGGGGGCATGTGGAACCTCTCCTTGAGCAACAGGTGAGTCCTAGGGACCCCATCCCCAGGGCCATGTAATTAAAAAAGGGAGGGGGCAGATGGCCCCTTTCCGTGAGCCTTAGGAGATTCCAGGGACTCCATCCCCTGGGGCTGAAAATTCTCAAAATAGGGAGGGGGACTCATGGCCCCGCATACTAAGCCAAAATGAGCCAAAAGAGCCAATCCCTCTGGTCTAATGTGTATACTTTTAGAAGAAGGGGCATGTGGCCAAACTCTTCTGACTGAAATGAGCCCTGGAGACCCAAGGGGCCAAATGATAACATCAGGGGAGGGAATGCATGGCCCCCTCACCCTGGGCCATACAAGGCCTCAGGAACCCCAACCACCCATCTACGGGGGCCGGCTCTTGATCTGTGTCTTGATGACCCTACCCCAGGACACAGTACTGTTCCCTGCCTGAAGGACCATGGCAGGGAAAGAAGCGTGTTCCCACCTGCCAGGTGAGAGCACATTTCTGATTCCCTGCATGCGCTCTTGCAGACAGGGAAACAGTGATTGCCAGGCAAGAGCAATATCATCTCCAGTGCTGAAGCTGGCTAGGGCTGAGGTACCTTGGGGCCCTGGAGCTCCACCACAGCCGTCAACAGTAGGATTGGCCTTGGTAGATGAGGTAACCCAGGGCCCCTTAGGGCTTGGAGTGGGGACCATGGGACCCTTCAACTAATAGTAACGTATGTGGCCCCAGGTATGGGGTCACCCGGGGTCTCTCACATAGCATTAAAAAATAGACCCTAGGGATGGGGTCCCCAGGGTCAATTTGAAGTTGGGGAGAAGGGCCATAGGCCACCTCCCCTAATGTTAATATATTTGGCCCCAGGGTATGGGGTCAGCAGGGCCTCTTAAGGCTTGGGGAGGGGGACACAAGCCCCCTCCCCTATAATGGAAATATTGCCTTGGGGAATGGGGTCTCCAGAGCCCATTTGGCCTTGGGGAGAGGGGCCATGTGCTCCTCTCTCCAAAAATAATGTATTTTGTCCCCGGGTATGGGGTCACTGGGGCCTCTTAAGGCTCAGGGGAGGCCATGTGCCCCCTCTCATGTAATTAAAGTAAGGCCCCAGGGGATGGTGTCCCTGGTGTTGCAGGAATTCTGCACAAACACAGAACTATGTGCAGGATTATGGGACTTTAGTGCATAGGGACTTGGTCTTCCTACCACCTTAGTACCCACAAACCCAGGACCGACAAGCTATAGTGTCTCACTTGCTCTCCTACTCACTTACATAGAAACCAATGATTAGACACCCCAGAACACAACACTCCCAGATCTCTCAGGAATCGCGGTAACAAGACACACCCTTTCGCTCGCACTCTTGTACTCATCCACAATGAGATCTGACAGAGATACAGGATAGTTTAAAATATTTATTTTAACTAACATGCCCTAACATGCGGTATGCGTGCCACAACAAATAGGAAAATGCATAGTACAAATATAGTCAGCATAGCAGCTAGTCCATAATCATGAAGGGAGATGTCATCGTAAATA
Source organism: Calotriton arnoldi (assembly GCA_963921515.1). Classification (NCBI taxonomy): domain Eukaryota; kingdom Metazoa; phylum Chordata; class Amphibia; order Caudata; family Salamandridae; genus Calotriton; species Calotriton arnoldi. Next base: position 401,239 of record CAWUFW010004938.1, on the reverse strand, counting down.
GACAATGGAAAAAATACTATTTTGCCTAACCTCCCTCCCGTTGCTAAGAATAAGTATTATTATATAATAAAAGACCGCTGGGCTTTGTCTGCAGACCCCATACCTTAGCCTATAGATGGTAGATCTACTCATAAGCGCTGTCTCGATCTTCTCCCTGGAAAGGTCCCTCTCCAAGTGTGTTGCACCTATTCGTGTACCCCACTTAAATCCCAAGTATGCTGTCTAAGCAACAGCTGCATTGGTATGTTTTGTCTGAGGGCTAAGATCTGGCCAGAACAAAATAACAAGGGGCATTGTTGTTCAACATTGCACATAATGTTCAGTCAACATCCCAGGAACATCCCAGCAATATGCAGAGAGTGAACACAGCGATGAGTTCTCATGTGAAAGCAATCATCGAAAGTATTTAAAAAATAAACACATGTAGTAACGTGCGCAAAAGCAGCAGGCAAGCTGCAGCGTGCTCATGCTAAGTTAGTGAAAAACGACAATGTCCCTAAGGGCCACGTGACACTGGGTCCCATTAAAGCTCATGGGTGGTGTGGGCCCCCCTCCTCTAATCATATTTATTTTGGCACCAGGATAGGGTCCCTGGGGCCAATAGTGACTTGAGGAGGGGGTCATGCACACCATTCCCTTAAAAAAAAGAAGGCCCTAAGGAGGCAGCACACCCCTCCCCTTTTTATATTTTTTAAACAAAAGACCTGGGGAATGTGTGCCCCAGGGCCACTAGTGGCTTGAGGAGTGGGGCCATATGCACCCCCTCTAAAATTTTAAATACAAAAGGTCTCAGGGCTGGTGTTCCCAGGTCCAATAGTAGCCAGGGGCAGGAGACTGCATGACCTCCTCCCCTGATTGGTCTTGGCTGCCTTCAGGGGGTTTGATGCAGAGCCTGAGCACAGGTCCATGGCTAACTGCATGCATGGTACCACCAAAGGCCGTACGCAGAGGGGGTTGGCCATTCGCAGGGGGTTGGTCACAGAATTTGTGGCCAAGCCCATGCAGTGCATGCCCTAAGGCCATGTGTGGCAGGGATTGTCTGCTCATGGGGTATGGACACTGGGACTGCCAGCAGTCTATGCCGCACACAACCATGGGGTTGCTTGATTGTGAGGGGCTATATATATTTCACTGAAAAAACCAAAGGTTTCAGGGACGTTATAGTTCGGCTGATATTTCACTCATACAAAACCAGATAAATTCAGCAGTTATAGTTAGCTGAGCTAACTATAACTCACGCCCCCAAAATGCACTGCTTATGACCTCACATATTACATCACTATTGACATGGTCAGTGGCATCAGTGATGACATCACTCATGACATCATTGATAATATCATCCAATGACTGTTTGTTTAAACGTTTATGAGTGTTAAATATACATACCAAGGTGTATTGGGGAATCAGTGGGTATATGAGGGCCTAAATGAATGATTCAGTGGATAAATGAGTAACTGTATAAGTGAATAATTAAGTGTCTCAGTGAATGTATGGGTGAGTGACTTGTTGTGTGAATGTCTATATCTGTCTGTCAGTTGGTGTCTAAGTGGTTGTATAGGTGTGTGAGTGGGTATGTGAGTTTCTGTATGGGTGAGTAATTGGTTGTGTGAGTACGTGTACAGGTGTCTCAATGTCTGTGTGGTTGGTTGGGGGGCATGTAACAGCCTGTATGGATGAGTGCGTGGGTGATTCAGTGGCTCTATAGGTTAGTGAGTGTGTGTGTAAGGGGTGGTGTGTGTGAGTGAGTGTGTGTATGGTTGTGTCGGTTAGTGAATGGATGTGTCAGTGGCATATGGGTGAGTAACTGCATATGTGAAAGGCAATATAAGTGAGTGTTGGAGTATATAAGTCACTGTATGTGTGACTGAGTAATTGCGATAGTGGCCGTAAGGGTGAGTATGTGTTTGTGTCAGTGACTGTATAGGTGAGTGAGTATGTGTTAGTATCTGTATGAATAAGTGTGTGTGTGTATACCTGTATAGGTGAGTAGATGGCTGTGTGATTGACTCTATAGGTGAGTGAGAAGGTGTGTGAGAAGCTCTATGAGTGACTGTGTGTGAGTGGCTGTATGGGTCTATGAGTGGATATATCAGCGGCTGTATTAGCGAGTGAGTTGGTGTATGAGTGGCTGTGCGGGTGACTAAGTGTATGTGTGTGTAGGCCTATGAAATTGTGAGTGGGTGTGTAAGTACTGATATGGGTGTGTCAATGGTTTTGAGAATGCTGGTGTAGAAGTTGGAGTGGGTGTATAAAAGGTTATATTGGGGTGTGGGTGGGTGCATCAGAGATTCTGTGGATGATATCATCAGTGATGTCATTTGAGATGTCATAAGTGATGTCATCAGTGATGTCACTGACTATGTCATGAGTGATGTAATATGTGAGGTCATAAGCAGTACATTGCACGGGCGCGAGTTATAGTTAGCTCTACGAACTATAACTGCTGAATTTCTCTGGTTTTGAACAAGTGAAATGTCAGCCTAACTTTAACGTCCCTGTAACCTTTGTTTTTTCACTGAATTTCTAAGGTTTTTTTTATTCTGTTTCCTAACTATAACGCCCCAGTAACTTTTGTTTTTTTCAGTGAATTTCTAGGGTTTTTTAAATGCTAATTCCTAACTATAACTTTCCTGTAACCTTTGTTTTTTTCAGTGAATTTCTAAGGTTTTTTAAAATTCTATTTCTACATTGTAACGTCCATTATTTTAAAATGAACCTCCAAGATTTTCGTATTTTCTTTCTATAAATGGATATTGTATATTATATTTATATTATATACCAGTCATTTTTTGATTTAGTATGTGTTTATCAGAAAGTACATTAATAACTGGTTTTACTTTTAACAATTTTGTGAGTTGGCACAACATTGCAGCATTTACTGTGGTAATCTGTGATCAGTAAATGTATTTCACATACTGAAAAATACACTTAAAGACATTTTTAAAATAAAGTTTAAGTCTAAATATTTAGTAAGATATTGTTTTAACTTTTCTTTCCGTGATCAATTTATGAGAAAACCAGCTTTACAAAAACAATTTATATTCGCGACTACCGACGTCATTGCGGTGACGTCGGTAGTCGCGAAGAGCGCGTGGTCAGTACAAAGTGTAAAACATATATATAGGCATATTCTACAGTATATTTAACAGTAGAGCTTTATCAGTGTACATTTCAAACTCATATTTTTGTAGTTGAGTTTCCAGAAAAATCGTCTTCAAACACTGTTTTTCGTTTTCGCGAAGACAGTGAAGTCGCAATGACGTCATTAACTGTGACAATCGCGCCTTTTTCATAAAGTCTAAAACACATATAGCCACACATATTACAGTATTTTACACACTAGGGATTTCTTACAGTATTCCCTAAAGTCATATCTTTCTAGAGAGTTCCTATAAAAACCATCTATAAAACCTATTTTCTGATTTCGCAGTGACTCCGGAGATCGGGATGACATCGGTAATCGATCACGATCCCTCGGACATGTCGCAAAAATGGAAAACAAAATCAAACATCCAATGACCAGCAACACATCCAAAAATAATATGTATAAAATCCATTCTGAATATTGCACTACACGCATTACTATATACATACTACTTTCAAAGCATGTTTAAACTCATATTTTTCTACTAAGTTTCTTTAAAGAACATCTTTCAGACCTATTTTCCATTTACGCGGTTCTTCGGGACGTCGCGGTGATGTCATTAACCGCAATGATCGTGCCTGTTCCATAAAGTCTAAAACACATATATCCACACATATTACAGTATTTTACACTCCACGGGTTTCTTACAGTATTCTCAAAAGTTATGTTTTTCTAGAGAGTTTCTATAAAAACCAGCTCTAAAACCTATTTTCTGTTTTTGCAGTGACTCCGGGGATCGCGATGACATCAGTAATCGCGATCCCTGAGGACACGTCGTGAAAATGCAAAGCAAAAGCAGGAATTCAATAGCCACCACCACATTTAACAGTTATAACTATCTTACTAATTCTAACCATCACACTAAACAAATCACTATCTAATTAACTCTATAAAAATATTTATCAATATCTCACCATCACTATAGCAGACTGTATAAATGATTCAATCGGTTAAGTGAGTGCATGCATAAGTCTCTGAGTGGGACTGTCACTGCATATGCAAGTCTATGAGTGGATATCAGAGTAGACTCATGAGTCTTTCAGTAAGTGTTTCACTGACTGCATAAGTCTCTGAGTGCAACTCTCAGTGAATGTATGAGTGGAAGTGCAAATCTCTAAGTGGCTCTGTGAGTGAGAATGTAATTGTCAGACTGTATCTGTGATTGAGTCAATCAATGTCTCAGTGAGTGTGTGAGTGGAATTCTAAATCTCTCAGTGGGTCTGTGAGTCGATGCATGAACGTCTGAGTGAGTCTCTGACTGGGTGTGTGAGTGTCTGAGTGGGTCTCTGAGTTGGTGCATGAGTGTCTGAATAGGTCTGTGAGTGGGTGTATGAGTCTCTGACTGCCTATGTGAATGGGTACATGAGCTTGTGACTGGATCTATGAGTTGGTGCATAAGTGTCTGAGTGGGTCTGTCTCTCAGTGAGTGTCTCAGTGGAAGCAAAAGTTTCACACTGGGTTTGTAAGTGGGTGTATGAGTGTCTGAGTGGGTATATACATGCGTGCGTCACATTCCAACTGACTCTGAAGTGCGTGCATAAGTACCTGAATGGGTATGACAGTGGGTACATCAGTATCTGAGTGGGTATGTAACTGGATATATGTGTGTGAGTGGGTATGTGAATGGTTGTATGTGTCTGAGTGAATATGTGAGTAGGTGCACAAGTGTGTGACAGTCACCGGCTAGTGTGTACGTATGCATATTTATTTTTCTATTTCCACCAATATTTGCGATGACATCGTGATAGTTGCGATGTCCCTGTGACGGTACACGGGGGCCACGCTGATGGCTGTGGCGTCATTGCGAATATCTTGCACGATTAAAAACATAATTCATGGACACAAAACTTGTGTCACTAACACCCCCATTTCTCAAAAATGGCGTCAGAGTACCTCTACTATGACCCCTTATGTTAGCTTTTTCAGAAATTTTTGGCCCCGGGGACTGTTCCCTGTCAATAAAATGGCAGCCGCAACTTTCTGTTCAGGTTCCGTCCAGCCAATCAGAGCATTCCTTTTGGAGCGTGCATTCGCGATTCATCACGAAACCTCTGCGAAATATCCGTGACCAGAGATATCACTATAATCTTTGGCTTACATTTTTCAAATACTACTGAACAGATTTACACCAAATAGGCAAAAGGCACTCACTTGAACCAACATCTACCAACCTGCCAAATTTGGTGTAAGTCTGTTCAGCAGTTTGGGCTGTAGGTGTGCCTAAAGGGTCCTATAGGAATTAACACTACAAACGCATCCTTAATTCACACCCCAAATTCTCAGTTCCCACTGCACGGATCACCCTCAAACTTTCCATGGCAACCAGAACCTACCTTGACACTTTTTTGGGAAAAATTCATAAAGATTGGTCAAAGGACGCCAAAGTTATAGCCAAGTCAAAAAAAAAAATTCCTATACAAACTAGGTCCTATCTATAACTACAGACAACTAACGGAGACAATGCCGCAAGCTCTAGAGCTGATATGGGGGTCCTAACCTAGGCAGAGGAAATGGATTTTGTACGGGAACAGAGAAAACAATCCCTACGACCGCGGAACATCAAAACTACCTCAAACGCAAATGGAATATCAGAAGGCGAGAGAGCCGCAAATGCCGCAAAAGTCAAAGGAAGAGGGCAACAGAACAAACGGTGGCAGAAGCGTTAACTGATGTCGACCAAACTATTATCAATTTAACAAATGTACAGCTCAACCAAGCGGAAAAACAACTGCTCGTGCTGTGTTTAAGCTTCTGCCCTGAGAGCAGTTTTAACTATGGTGAAACCCGGATAGACGTTTTTAAATTCATTCGAAAGCTTAAACTCACGAAATACTATACCATCAAACGACAATCTAGGAAAGATCTAGATTCTCAATCGGCAATTCCAGGTACTAGTGTGGGACTAACAGCGGGAGATGTGTCACTCCTTAAAACGCTACATTCATTGGGGAGTGAAGGGAACATCAATACACCCACAGCTGCAAGCACACAGAGTATGGCATGCATGGAGGATGTGAGTGTGTCATCATCATGTCAAAGTCCTTTTAAAGCCCCATCCACTTTCATTCCAAATATGCCGCGTGACGAAGTGGACATTTTTCACGATAGAGTCACTGATGAACTCAAGAAATTGTACACATCATCAAAACAGCATAATAAGGTTTCCCATAAGCAAAATGCACCATACTTTCAACTGATGACTAAATTGAAAACCAATTCTTCATTGGTAATAAATAAAAGTGACAAAGGAGGCAACATTGTGCTATGGGATAAAAAAGAGTACAAGACTGATGCTTATCGGCATTTAAATGACTTGGAATGTTATCGCAAAACCAACCAAGCAGAGGCTAAGAAAATTAGTAAGAACTATAAAGATGATTTGAATAAGTGGAGAAAAGAAGGCTTAATCAGCAAGGATGAATTTGCATTTTTAAACAATGAATATCCAGTAATGCCTACAATGTATTTTATACCGAAAGTGCACAAAGGGGTTAGTCCTGTACGGGGTAGGCCTATAATATCTGCCAGAAAAAGTATTTTTGAAAATACATCAAGGTATGTAGATTATTATCTTCAAGAGTTTGTAGCTACTTTGCCTACTTACATCAAATATTCAAACGATTTCCTCCTACACTTAAGTACACAATCATGGTCAAATGATTTTCTGTTTCTCACTTTAGACATCACATCCTTATATACCAGCATTAGGCACCAAGATGGTTTAAATGCAGTAGAATTTTACCTCAACAAAAGACCAATTGAACTATATTCTCATAACAAAATGCTGCTTAGTATGATAAAATGGTGCTTGTATAATAATATGTTTACATTTGATGGGGCCATTTTCCAGCAATTACAGGGAGTAGCTATGGGGGCATGCTTCTCCCCCAGCTACGCTTGTCTCCACGTTGGCTGGTGGGAGGAGCATGTCCCGCATAAAGAACATCGCAGTGCATGGGACAAACATGTGGTGAAATGGTGGCGATACATTGATGACATTTTTGTCATCTGGCGAGGTTCATCTAGTGAAGCTGAAGAATTTGTAAACAAATTGAATGTAAACAACATGAATTTGCAGTTCACGGCACAGATAGATCAAGCCAGTACTAATTTTTTAGACATTAAAGTACAGGCCTCCGCTGACAAAATAGAAACCAGCTTATATCGTAAGCCCACCGCAGGTAATACCTTATTACATGCCAAGAGTTTTCACCCGGCCCACACAATCACCAGCCTTCCATACGGTGAATTCCTATGAATTCGTAGAGCATGTAGCACAGAAAGAGACCTCACGTTACATCAGCAAGCAGCAAAGCAGAGATTTATAGAAAGAGGGTACAACTCGCATAAATTAGATTCCGCCATGAAAAAGGCTAATAAAATGAACAGATTAACTCTATTAAAAGGTGTTAAGAATCAAGTCAATACTAAACATACTCAAGATTACGTCAGTAGTGATGGAAATAATACAGACATTATACAGTGCAGACTGATCACTACTTACAGTAAGCAAGCTCAAGAGATCAAATCTATTGTCATGAAACAATGGCCTATAGTTCTTACGGATAGCACCTTGAAAACAGTACTGCCTGAGAAACCAACGTTCACTTTTAGAAAAGCATATTCCATGCATAATGATTTGGTAAAGACCAGTCCAGAATTGGACAATAATGCTAGTTGGTTGGTTCCGAAAAAAGGTTTTTACAAATGTAGCACCTGTTGTGCGTGTAAATTTGGAGTAAATACTACCACCTACACCACGCCTTTCTCTTCCAACATCATAGAGCTCAAAGGTCACTACACGTGCAGGTCGGAATATGCTGTATATATTTTAGAGTGTCAATGTGGTTTTAAATATGTAGGGAGTACAAAGTTACAAGTACATGTCCGTATTTTGCAACATTTACGGGCCATTGTCAACTCCGATCCGACCTACCCTGTGGCCCGACATTTTAAATCAGAACACGGTAACGATCTTAAATGTTTAAAATATTTTGTGATCGATACAGTATCCTTAGACAAGAGAGGAGGCAATAGAGAAAAAAAGCTACGCCAGTTAGAGTCAAGATATATCATCGAGCTTGACACCAAGTATCCACATGGCCTTAATACAGGAGAGTATATGCACAACTTCCTATGATTCTATGCCTCTGTCAGAGTACAAAGTCCTTAGGACATTTTACATCATTTTTTACATTGGTTGTACATCTGTTTTAGATTGTTTTTAGGTCGGTTGCATGGTATTGGTAGCCATTGTTTGTATAATGATGTGGACAACAGTATGCTGTAGTTTTGACTTTTTTCATATATTTCATTGTTTTATATATTTCATGATTATTCATAACTAGCACCCAGTAATATCCAATATATGGACATGAACATCTGCCTTAGTAGCCTATATGACTGGTATATTGTTTCAGATTTTAGTACTTAGCTAATTTTTTAAGGGGGCTCCCTGTGTTATTAAAAACTTGGCGTAAAAGGACAAGTTTTTTCCAACTTGTTACTATTTTCCTGCCATCGGCAATTTTTTCTTATTAGCACTAGGCCTGGGCGGAAAACTACGCTACGCTCGCGTAGTTTGCGCAGTTTATGCAACTACGCGGTACGCGAATTGCACGTAGCACAGTGCAAAAACGCGTAGTGGGCATTTTTTGCTTCCTCGCGGTCCTCAACATCAAGTTGGCGACCGCGAGCGAGCAAAATGACATCCCGGCGAGACTTTTTCCTCGTTCGCGATCAGCAACATCAAGTTGCCGATCGCGAGCGTGGAAAATAAACCTCACGGCGAGATTCTCAACGCGGGGAGGTCAGGTTTCTCATTGCGAGTGGTCGCGTATGCTCGCGACCGCTCGCGATGAGAAACTACCAGTCCGCGTTGAGAAAACTGCCGCTCGAGTACAAATCTACTCGAGCGGCAGAAAACGACCACTTGCACTGTGCAAGATGCCGTTTGCAATGATTGCACAGTGCGGACAAGCATCCGGCACTGTGCAATCATTGCGAACAGCATTTCCTACCGCACTACGCAGTTCGCGTAGTGCTACGCGTAGCTCGCGTAGTGCGAAGTGCACTTCGCGTAGCTACGCGTACCGCTACTACGCGAACTACGGCCAGGGTTAATTAGCACTGTAGACACTTTAGAGGTTTATGCACTATTTGCACATATGTGACAGCACATGAGAGCTATTTATATGAATCGTAGTAGTTAATGCGGCCATTAGAGGTCAGCAATATTTGCACATGCAGTATTTGCACAGACATTGTTTTGTTTTCAACTATCTGTTTTTAAATATGGTTTAATTTTTATTTATAATTATTTATTCTTGCGGCTTTTAAAAATGTATAACAAATGACGGTTTTAAAGGTTGGATCAGCATTGTGATATTAGTATTAATCAGCATTTGTGCTATGATATTTATGACACTAATAGTTATGTTTTATCTAACCTAATTGCACAAACTATGAAAAAGTGTTGAAATAGAGGGTCTTAATACATGATTTTAATGTATGAATTGCCCGTTGTGCTTTACTAGTCAATTTTGTTATTTTTCAATGTAACTTTGAGCCGCAAGTCTGAGTATGTTGTCTAGGTCTATCATTACTGTCACATGTTGTGTCAGGTGAGGGTTTTAAAAATGTATTGCCCCCAATGGGGCTTTTTGGAGGAATATGGACACGGCGGCTCCGGCCATGAAGGATTGCACCGCCTGGGAGATTGTGTGACAGGTCTGCGGGCTGTAAAGGAAATGACAGCCTAATCGCGGCGCAGAGGAATCATGATTAGGAACCGGACAACATTTCTGAGGCCCACTGGAGGGCTCTAAAACATTGTATGAGACATTGGGGGCAATACATTTTTGGCAACGACACTGACCCCACCAATGGGGAAATATTAACACTACAGCGCCCAGCATGCAACGCACTGGAGTGTGCATGCTACTAAAAGGGAAAATAGGTTGTAGCGCGTTCATGTCCTGCCTCTTCCCCCGCCCTATGATTAAGGTGCAGTGCACCGAAACGCGTCAGGGACTGTGATTGATTGGAAATGCTGATGCTGGTTCCATTAATAAAAGCTCGTTTGAACTTTCCTCTGTAGGAGTGGCGTCCTTGAAGCTCTGGGGCTTTTTGGAGGGATATATATATATATATATTTATATATATATATATATATATATATATTATCTACTGGCGGTCGCCAGTAGATAGTTATAGTTAGGACCTATTTTCCATAGGAAATCCACAACATTCTATTTGAAATAACTTTGGCGCCGGTTGACGAATCTTTGCGAAATTTCCAAAACTTATGGCCCGCTCCGGTCCGCTCCTATCTTGAAAGTTTCGGGGTGATTCGGCAAGCGGGGGCTGAGAAAAAAGGGGGGTCCCAAAACGTGTTTTCCCTTTGCAATTTTCCATAGGGAACTTTAGACACGGCTACAGCCTGAACTGCTGAGCGGAATTACACCAAATTTGGCAAAGAGGTAGTTCTTGGTTCAGAAAGAACCCTTTTTGTTAAATGGTATAAATCCGTTCAGTAGTTGCTGAGAAAATCAAAAGTAAAATCACATATATATCTATGGCCGCGGAGGGTCCGCGCACCCTGAGCGCACCTTCCCGATCACGAGCTGCATGCTAATTGGCTGTCAACACTCCAAATCAGGAAGTGTTGGCAGCCATTTTGTACCTCGGTAGAACCGAGGCACAGAAACAAGTGCGCAAAATGCACAAAGGGGGCAGGGTAGAAACACCCTGACCCCCTAGGTCTGCTCAGGGGGTCCCACAAGGACCCCCTGGCCAGAAAAAAGCATTTTTTTTTTAAATCGGCGGTATGCGCTTAGGGTGCGCGGATCCCGCCGATTAAAAAAAAAAAATCAAAGCGCGGGAGAGAAACAAGTGTGCAAAACGCACAAAGGGGGCAGGGTAGAAACACCCTGACCCCCTAGGTCTGCTCAGGGGGTCCCACAAGGACCCCCTGGCCAGAAAAAAGCATTTTTTTTAAAAAACAAAATCGGCGGAATGCGGTTAGGGTGCGAGGATCCCGCCGATAAAAAAAAAAATCGAAGCGCGGTCTCCCGCGCTTTGAGGCTATTTTGCCCTCGGGTGGGCCAAGTCCCGGGGGCATGCGGGGTTTAATTTAGATTTTATAGGGGGGGCCTCTAAGGCCCCCACCACCCCCCGGGGCTTTAAATAAAAAATGGTGCGGGAGGGCTTTCCGCCCTCCCGCAGCCCCGGGGACCGCCACCCCCCGGGGCGTCTTTTTTTAAATTTATATCACCTGTGTGGGGGGGCTCCAGCCCCCCCACACACCCCGGGGACCACCACCTCCCCGGGGCACTTACAAAGTAAATGTGGGGGTCCGTTTCGGACCCCCGAAGCCCCGGGGACCACCACCTCCCCGGGGCTTTACTAATGAAGGGAGGGGGGCCGCGCGGCCCCCCTCCTGGAGCCCTCCATGGCCCTGGGGACCGCCAACCCCCAGGGCCAGCTCCTGCAGTGTCCCGGGGTGCCTATCCCTGGGACACTGCTGTTTGCAATGGCAGGAGGGGAGCCTCGCGGCTCCCGTCCTGTCATTGCAAACTTGCTTTGCTTCATTGAAGCGAGAGCAGGGAAACCTGCTCTCGCTTCAATGAAGCAAAGCAGATTGCTTTTCCATAAGGGGAGCTGCATGTCAGCAGCTCCCCTTATGGAAAAGCAATGCCAGCTCCCGCAGGACGCGGGGAGCCGGCGGGACCGTGCGGGGATTGGGGACCCCCCACAGTCCCCAACCAGTGGTCAGGCCCCGGGGGATGGGGTCCCCAGGGCTATTAGTGGCCTGGGAGGGGGGCCACGCAGCCCCCCTCCCCAAAAAAAAAGAATAAACAAAAATAAAAAAACCTAAAGGCCGGCCCCAGGGGATGTGGTCCCTGGGGCCTTAAATGGCCTGAGGAGGGGGGCCACGCAGGCCCCCTCCAAATACAAAAAATAAAGAGGGCATGCCCCGGGGGATGGGGTCCCCGGGGCCAATACAGGCCCAGGGAAGGGGGGCCACGCGGCCCCCTTCCCGTTTTTTTTTAATTAAAAAAAAAGAAAATCCTCAGGCCCCGGGGGATGGGGTCCCTGGGGCCAAAAGTGGCCGAGGGAAGGGGGGCCACACAGCCCCCCTCCCATAAAAAAAAATACAAAAAAAGACCGGCATCTGCCGGAGGCCCCGCCCCCTCCCTGCAGCAGTGTGCAAACGCACCCCCTGGCGCGTTGTAAGAAGGGAAGTAATTCCCCTTGAATACTGGGGGTCCCTGGGGGCCAACTAGCCCACCAGGAACCTCCAGTATGCGCCAGGGAGCTGCGTTGCAGAGAGGTGTTCAGAGGCCACGCCCCTTTTTACACCTCTCTGCAACGCAGCTCTGTGGCACTTTTTGGAGGTACATGGTGGGCGAGTTGGACTCCAGGGACCCTCAGTATTCAAGGGGACTTAATCCCCCAACTTAAAACGTGCCACGGGGCGCGTTTGCACAGTGGTGAAGGGAGGGGGTGGGGCTTCAGGTGAAATGTGTGCAAACAGGCCCCGTGGCGCGTTTTAAGTTGGGGGATAAAGTCCCCTTGAATACTGAGGGTCCCTGGAGGCCAACTAGCCCACCAGGTACGTCCAGAAAGCTCCACAGAGCTGCGTTGCAGAGAGGTGTAAAAAGGGGCGTGGCCTATGAACACCTCTCTTCAACGCAGCTCCCTGGCGCATACTGGAGGTACAGGGTGGGCTAGTTGGACCCCAGGGATCCTCATGATTCAAGGGGACTTAATCCCCCAACTTAAAGCGCGCCATGGGGCGCGTTTGCACAATGGTGAAGGGAGGGGGCGGGGCACGTTATAGTTAGAAATTAGCATTTAAAAAACCTTTGAAATTCACTGAAAAAACCATAGGTTTCAGACACGTTATAGTTAGAAATTAGCATTTAAAAAACCTTTGAAATTCACTGAAAAAACCATAGGTTTTAGGGACAGTTATAGTTAGTTGGACATTTCACTCGTACAAAACCAGAGAAATTCCCCCGTTATAGTTAGTTCAGCTAACTATAACTCGCGCCCCCGCAATGCACTGCTGATGACGTCACATATTACATCACTCATGACATGGTCAGTGACATCACTCATGACATCACTGATGACATCTCAAATGACATCACTGATGACATCACCCATGTGATAATTTCATGCATCTTCTCACACCCTAATATAACCTTTGATACACCCACTCTAAATTACAGACTGCCAGTCTCAAAACCATACACGCTCCAATACCAATAACTACATACCCACTATCTGATTCTTAGGTCTATACACACACATCTACTCACTCACCCGTACAGTCACTCATACTTACAGTCACTCAGTACAGGACTATCATATGCACTCATACACCTATATAAACACTCACACACCACCACTCATCCATAGAGGTACTCACACACCTTCTCAGTCATGCAAAAAATTAATCACACACCCATTTACTCACCTATACAGTTATACACACACCAACTCACTCATACAAATACTAGCACATTCTTACGCTCTTATACAATAACTGATACAAGCACACACACATCCATACAGCCACTCTCACAATCACACACTCTCACTTATAGCCTTTTAAATACTCTAACACACATATACTGCCTTTTACATATGTAGTTACTCGCACATGTACCACTGAGATATACATTCACTCACTAACACACCCATACACACACTCACCCACCCAAGCAGTCCATCACAGATGCACTCTTCAAATCATGCACCCAGTGAATCACTCAGTCACACATCTATGTACAAAGTCACACACACCCCACCCACACAAACACTCAGGCATCCATACAGATACTCAGAGAACCAATCAATAACCCATATAGACACTCATGTAGTTATTCGAAAATCCATGCATCCACTTACACACCAACAGACAGACGGATACAGACATTCACCCAGTTTAGTCACTAACCCATGCATTCTGTAAGATACGTTTAATCACTCACTTATAGAGTTAGTCACGCACCTACTAAATCATCCATTCAGACACTTATACACCCACTCATTCTTCAATACGCCTTGGCCTATATATATTAAACATATTTAAACTTTACAGACACACACAGTCACTGGATGATGTCATCAGTGATGTCACTGACCATGTCATGAGTGATGTAATATGTGACGTCATCAGCAGTGCATTGCGGGGGCGCGAGTTATAGTTAGCTGAACTAACTATAACGGGGGAATTTCTCTGGTTTTGTACGAGTGAAATGTCCAACTAACTATAACTGTCCCTAAAACCTATGGTTTTTTCAGTGAATTTCAAAGGTTTTTTAAATGCTAATTTCTAACTATAACGTGTCTGAAACCTATGGTTTTTTCAGTGAATATATACATATATTATCTACTGGCGGTCGTCAGTAGATAGTTATAGTTAGGACCTATTTTCCATAGGAAATTCGCAACATTCTATTTCAAATACCTTTGGCGCCGGTTGACGAATCTTCGCGAAATTTTCAAAACTTATGGCCCGCTCCGGTCCGCTCCTATCTTGAAAGTTTCGGGGTGATTCGGCAAGCGGGGGCTGAGAAAAAAGGGGGGTCCCAAAACGTGTTTTCCCCATGCAATTTTCCATAGGAAACTTTAGACCTGGCTACAGCCCGAACTGCTGAACGGAATTATACCAAATTTGGCAAAGAGGTAGTTCTTGGTTCAGAAAGAACACTTTTTGTTAAATGGTGTAAATCCATTCAGTAGTTGCTGAGAAAATCAAAAGTAAAAACACATATATATCTATGGCCGCGGAGGATCCGCGCACCCTCCTGATCATGAGCTGTATGCTAATTGGCTGTCAACACTCCAAACCAGGAAGTGTTGGCAGCCATCTTGTTCCTCGGTAGAACCGAGGCACAAGAAATCACAGAAGCAAGTGCGCAAAACGCAAAAAGGGGGCAGGGTAGAAACACCCTGACCCCCTAGGCCTGCTCAGGGGGTCCCACAAGGACCCCCAGGGCCCAAAAAAGCATTTTTTTTTTTTAAACGGCAGGATGCGCGTAGGGTGCGCGGATCCCGCCGTGAAAAAAAAAACGAAGCGCGGGCTCCCGCGCTTCGTTATTTGGCCCCCGGGTGGGCCAAGTCCCGGGGGCATGCGGGGGTTCATAAAATATTTGGTTGGGGGGCCTCTAAGGCCCCCCCAAGCCATGGGGACTGCCACCCCCCGGGGCTTTGATTTTAAAATGGTGCGGGAGGGCACTCGGCCCTCCCGCAGCCCCGGGGACCGCCACCCCGGGGCTTTTTTTTAACAAAATTAAATGACCTGTGTGGGGGGGCTCGAGCCCCCCCCACGCCCGGGGGATCGCCACCTCCCCGGGGCACTAAGATTTTTAAAGTGGGGGTCCGTTTCGGACCCCCGAAGCCCGGGGACCACCACCTCCCGGGGCTTTGAACATGTTGGGAGGGGGGCCACGCGGCCCCCCTCCTGGAGCCTGTGATGGCCCTGGGGACCACCACCCCCCAGGGCTGGCTCCTGCAGTGTTCCGGGGTGCCCACCCCCGGGACACTGCTGTTTGCTATGACAGGGCGGGAGCCTCGTGGCTCCCGTCCTGTCATAGCAAACTTGCTTTGAATTTTGGAAGAGAGAGCAGGAAACCTGCTCTCGCTTCCAAAATTCAAAGCAAATTGCTTTTCCACATGGGGAGCAGCATCTTAGCAGCTCCCCATGTGGAAAAGCAATGCCGGCTCCCGAGGGACGCGGGGAGCTGGCGGGACCGTGGGGGGATTGGGGACCCCCCCACGGTCCCCAACGGAGAGGGCCAGCCCCGGGAGATGTGGTCCCCGGGGCTAACAAGTGGCCCGGGAGGGGGGCCAAGCGGCCCCCTTCCCCAAAATAAAAAAATAAAAAACAAAGGACGGCCCCGGGGGATGGGGTCCCCGGGGCCATAAGTGGCCTGAGGAGGGGGGCAACGCAGCCCCCCTCCAAAACTATTAAAACAATAAATAAAGGCCATGCCCCGGGGGATGGGGTCCCCGGGGCCGATTAAGGCCTCGGGAGGGGGGCCACGCGGCCCCCTTCCAAATTTTATTTTAAAAAAAATAAAAAATAGGGGGCAGGCCCTGGGGGATGGGGTCCCCAGGGCCAATAAATTAGAAAAAGAAGGGGGGCCACACAGCCCCCCTTCTTAAAAAAAAAAAAAAAAAAAAAGACCGGCATCGCGCCGGAGGCCACGCCCCCTCCTTGCAGGACTCTGCAAACGCGCCCCCTGGCGCGTTTGCAGATGGAGAACAATTCCCCTTGAATACTGGGAGTCCCTGGGGGCCAACTAGCCCACCAGGAACCTCCAGTATGCGCCAGGGGCTGCGTTACAGAGAGGTGTTCTGAGGCCACGCCCCTTTTACACCTCTCTGCAACGCAGCTCTGTGGCGCTTAATGGAGGTAGCTGGTGGGCTAGTTGCACCCAGGGACCCTCAGGATTCAAGGGAGTTAATCCCCAACTTAAAACGCACCACGGGGTGCGTTTGCACAGTGGTGAAGGGAGGGGCGGGGCCTGAGGTGACATGTGTGCAAACACGCCCTGTGGCGCGTTTTAAGTTGAGGAATTAATACCTCTTTAATCTTGAGGGTCCCTGGGGGCCAACTAGCCCACCAGGTACCTCCAGTAAGCGCCACGGAGCTGCATTGCAGAGTGTTGTAAAAAAGGGGCGTGGCCTCTGAACACCTCTGTGCAACGTAGCTCTCTGGAGCATACTGGAGGTACCTAGTGGGCTAGTTGGCCCCCAGGGACCCTCAGAATTGAGGAGGAATTAATTTTCCAACTTTAAACGCGCCACAGGGCGTGTTTGCAGACATGTCACCTCAGGCCACGCCCCCTTCCTTCACCATTGTGCAAACGCGCCCCGTGGCGAATTGTAAGTTGGGGAATTAATTCTATTTCAATACTGAGGGTCCCTGAGGGCCAACTAACCCAACAGGTATCTCCAGTATGCGCCAGGGAGCTGCGTTGCAGAAAGGTGTTCAGAGGCCATGCCCCTTTTTACACCTCTCTGCAACGCAGCTCTGTTGCGCTTACTGGAGGTACCTAGTGGGCTAGTTTGAGCCTAGGGACCCTTAGGATTCAAGGGGACTTAATCTCTCAACTTAGAACGGCCGCAGGGTGCGTTTACACAGTGGTGAAGGGAGGGGACGGTGCCTGAGGTGACGTGTGCAAACACGCCCTGTGGCGCGTTTTAAGTTGGGGACATAATTCCCCTTCAATCCTGAGGGACCCTGGGGGCCAACTAGCCCAGCAGGTGCTTCCAGTAAGCACCACTGCGCTGCGTTGCAGAGAGGTGATCCGAGGCCACGCCCCTTTTTAAAACCTCTCTGCAACGCAGCTCTGTGGCACTTACTGGAGGTACCTGGTGGGCTAGTTGGGCCCCAGGGACCCTCAGGATTCAAGGGGACTTAATCCCTCAACTTAAAATGCGCCATGGGCGTGTTTGCACACATGTCACCTCAGGCCCCGCCCCCTCCCTTCACCACTGTGCAAACGCGCCCCGTAGCGCGTTTTAAGAGGTAGTTTTAATCCCCCTGCCCTATTATGTACTAGGGACTTACAGAGGAGGTCATGCTAATCACAGGGGTACCCCAACGCATTGTGTTCCCTAGTGTATGTAGGTGTTTTCACTGTATTCTAAGTGTCTTTTAGCATAGCACTGGCTCTGGTTAGTCAGAGTCAGTTACCACCAGTACCCGTCTGAAAAAGTTGTGGGCACAGGATGATTTTGCAACAAGGCCTCTTTCTGCTCCTCTGTTGGTTCTTTCTGCACATCTTTTGCTTCTTCCTGCACTTTTCTTCGTCAATGTGGACTTCTGTTGCTTCTTTCTGCATTTCTTTGGCTTCTTTCTGTGCGTTTTTTCTTCTTTCTTCACATGTTCGACCTCTGAAGGCATAGTTAGAAACTAGCATTTAAAAAACCTTTGAAATTCACTTAAAAAACCATAGGTTTCAGGCACGTTATTGTTAGAAATTAGCATTTAAAAAACCTTTGAAATTCACTGAAAAAACCATAGGTTTTAGGGACAGTTATAGTTAGTTGGACATTTCACTCATACAAAACCAGAGAAATTCCCCCGTTATAGTTAGTTCAGCTAACTATAACTCGCGCCCACTAATGCACTGCTGATGACGTCACATATTACATCACTCATGACATGGTCAGTGACATCACTGATGACATCACCGATGACATCTCAAATGACATCACTGATGACATCACTGATGACATCATCCATGTGATAATTTCATGCATCTTCTCACACCCTAATATAACTTTTGATACACCCACTCTAAATTACAGACTGCCATTATCAAAACCATACACACTCCAATGCCAATAACTACATACCTACTCACTAATTCTTAGGTCTACACACACACATCTACTCACTCACCCGTACAGTCACTCATACTTACAGTCACTCAGTACAGGACTATCATATGCACTCATACACCTATATAAACACTCACACACCGCCACTCATCCATAGAGGTACTTACACACCTAGTCAGTCATACAAATAATTATTCAAACTACCCTTTACTCACCTATACAGTTATACACACACCAGCTCACTTGCTCATACAAATACTAGCACATTCTTACGGTCTTATACAATCACTGACACAAGCACACACGCATCCATACAGCCACTGTCACAATCGCACACTCTCACTTATAGCCATTTAAATACTCCAACACACATATATACTGCCTTTCACATATGTAGTTACTGACACATGAACCACTGAGATATACATTCACTCACTAACACACCCATACACACACTCACCCACCCATACAGTCCATTACAGATGCACTCTTGAAACCATGCACCCAGTGAACCACCCACTCACACATCTATGCACAGAGTCACACACACCCCACCCACACAAACACTCAGGCACCCATACAGATACTCAGACAACCAATCAATAACCCATATAGACACTCATGTAGCTATTCACAAACCCATGCAGCCGCTTACACACCAACAGACGGATACAGACATTCACACAGTTTAGTCATTAACCCATGCATTCAGTAAGATATGTTTAATCACTCACTTATAGAGTCAGTCACACACCTACTAAATCATCCTTTCAGACACTTATACACTCACTCATTCTTCAATACGCCTTTCCCTATATATATTAAACATATTTAAACTTTACAGAAACACACAGTCACTGGATGATGTCATCAGTGATGTCATCAGTGATGTCATTTGAGATGTCATCAGTGATGTCATCAGTGATGTCACTGACCATGTCATGAGTGATGTAATATCATCAGCAGTGCATTGCGGGGGCGCGAATTATAGTTAGCTGAACTAACTATAATGGGGGAATTTCTCTGGTTTTGTACGAGTGAAATGTCCAACTAACTATAACTGTCCCTAAAACCTATGGTTTTTTCAGTGAATATATTATCTACTGGCGGTCGCCAGTAGATAGTTATAGTTAGGACCTATTTTCCATAGGAAATTCACAACATTCTATTTCCAATAACTTTGGCGCCGGTTGATGAATCTTCGCGAAATTTTTAAAACTCATGGGGCGCTCCGGTCTGCTCCTATCCTGAAAGTTTCGGGATGATTCGGCAAGCAGGGGCCGAGAAAAAGGGGGTCCCAAAATGTGTTTTCTCCATGTTAATTCCCATAGGAAATTTTAGACACGGCTACAGCCCGAACTGCTGAACGGAATTACACCAAATTTGGCAAAAAGGTAGCGCTTGGTTCAGAAAGCGACCTTTTTTAAATGGTGTAAATCCGTTCAGTAGTTGCGGAGAAATTAAAAAAATAAGAGTCAAAAAATCAATTTCCCATAGGAAACTTTATGCAAGGTTACAGCCCGAACTGCTGAACGGAATTACACCAAATTTGGCAAAGAGGTAGTTCTTGGTTCAGAAAGAACCCTTTTTGTTAAATGGTGTAAATCCGTTCAGTAGTTCCTGAGAAAATCAAAAGTAAAAACACATATATATCTGGGCGGAGCCTAACCACACATGTCATCGTGAGATCTGATTGGCTGTCAGCACTTCATCCTGGAATTGCTGGCAGCCATCTTTGAACCAATATAAATGATAGTACCCCATTGAAATGCATTGTAGTGAATCGAAGATTTTGAGGGTTACCAAAAGGAGAACTATAAAGGGTGATAACAGACTTTAGTTACATTAGAATTCATTTGTTGATGGTACCATACTAATTTCAGGAATTGTGGTGTGTTCTAAGGTGATTTTACCCTGTGAAAAACCTTCTGCTGGGATATCATGAATCATGTTTGAGAGAAAACTATTTTCACATGCTTGTCCCATACAGTTTTGGAAGGTGCTCCAGAAGCTAAAATGAGAGCATATTTTCTGTAAATTCACATTATCTTTCTCAGTCATGTGAGAATGAAGTCTGACATTCTCAGTAAAACATGTACATCCAACAAGGGCAGAGACTGTCAGTTGATTCCTTTGTGTTCTACTGCAGCTTCCCAGAGTGTTCCAAAGAACAACTAGAGCGCTAACAGCCTTACTTATGACAAAAGTATGGCACACCTGAAGCCATCTTGATTGGAATAAACTGGTAACACTTAAAACATTTAATTTAAAAAGGAACAAAATGATGGGGTTCATTTTGTCATAGAAATTATGGTTAGTGCTGTAGAAAGAAAAATTAGGACATGTTTCAAGTGTGATCTCAAATATCTTCCTGTTATATTTCAACAGGAGCAGCCTGCCAGTTGATGCCTTTGTGTTCTACTGCAGCTTCCCAGAGTGTTCTAAAGAACAACTAGAGCGCTAACAGTCTTACTTATGACAAAATTATGGCACACCTGAAGCCATCTTGATTGGAATAAACTGGTAACTCTTAAAACATTTAATTTAAAAAGGAACAAAATGAGGGGTTCATTTTGTCATAGAAATTATGGTTAGTGCTGTAGAAAGAAAAATTAGGACATGTTTTAAGTGAGATCTCAAATCCTCTTCTATTTCATTAGAAAATTCTGACATGCAGACTGAAACAATCACTTTCAATACCAGCAGTAGGCTTCCAGTTAACTCCCTGGTGAGCAGTAGCTTTACTACAGTGATCTAATGAACAACTAGAGTGCTAACATTCTGAATTTATGGCAAATGTGTGACACATCTGAATGCCTTCTTGATGGAATCAAAGTAAAAAACTGAAAGCATTTCCTACTGAGGAGACTGCAGTAAATGACGAAATTAGGAAACTTCATAACAAATAAGTCTCCCAAGATGGCCACCAGAGAAAAAAGAGCCCAAATGTAGCACAAATATCACCCAGATGTAGCCCACATATAGCCCAATGACAGAAGTGTGCAAAACACTTTTTATTTTTAGTTTTTCTGCAGTTTTATATAGTGCGAACTGGTCAGGTATTGGAGCGTTACATCTTACTTGGACCCCTTATTGCGTATTTTGCAAGAAGTACATGAGATTGATCTTGCGAAACATTGACCTTTACGATTCTGTTAACCTGAAGTTGCTCTGAACCGGGCTTTGTAACACCCGTTTTTACCTACTGGTTTTAATTAATTCTCACTGTATTGTATTAGGAAAGAGGATTTACTGTTTTTATGTACACTTTTATGATCTATGTTTCTAAATCAGATCAAATAAAGTTTAATGAATTCTATGGCAGGACGGAGGCGAGGATTATGCATATCTTTCCTCACTTTATTTGCATAGCAGTTCAAAGAAAACGTAACACAACAATCATTAAACAAAAGACTACACAACCCATGAACCATTAGGGGGTAGTCTCCAAGGCAACTATAGTCCAATCATATCACAGTCCATCGTATATAATATCGTGACGTCCCTTCCGCTTCCTCTTTCTTCACTGCTCGTCAGTTAAGTGCATTCCTTACATTCTTGGCTTAATCTGACGTTGTTGCTGTTTGTATAGCGGTTTCTTGTGCATGTTATTAGCATTATTGCCTTGGTATTGTTTCATATTCCCTGCGCAGCAGGCTCTTGCCTGAGCGCGTTCTCCCCCTCGCAGTTTCTCCCGCTGTGTGCTCTGCGCGCGGTGAGATCCTGTCAGGCGCGTCTGGTCCGAGCGAGGCAGCTCCATCGAGCGCTCCCGCTGGTCTTTACTCGCGTTTGGGAATCCGGTCACTCCTTTAGTGTCCGCTTGATTCCCGACCAACCCTCGCCTAATTTTGACACCGCTACGCGGTGATTTCCCCACACGGCCACGTTAGTGACCAGCGCCACCTGGTGGTGGTAATTGGTATTGCGCCTCAGTCTATTCTTATAACAGCTTCGGGGAAAGCCCAGCTGTTGGAGCACCGGTGAGGGGGTTGCCTTAAGGATTTTAAAGCGATACCAAAGGGGATGATGGATGGAGCGTTAGAGCAAATCAAACACTCACCCCCAGTCAACTGATCTGGGTTTAATCCATCATCATTCTTTAGCTCACTCCACCACCCTAGTTCAGACATGGCCATATGCAAATCAGTCTGACCCTGTGCCTCATGGGAACAGTCCAGCCCGAACTGCCAAGCCATGTCTTCCCTGGACCGGAAAAAAGCATCCTGGGACCGGTTTCGGGTTCATAACCCTCATCAGCCAGGCTATCTTGAATCCAGTGGCAAAGTGAGCAAGGGACCCACGTCTGGGCATACCCTGCCAACTTAGGGCGAACAAAGTGATACCAAAGGGGATGATGGACGGAGCGTTAGAACAAATCAAACACTCACCCCCAGTCAACTGATCTGGGTTTAATCCATCATCATTCTTTAGCTCACTCCACCACCCCAGTTCAGACATGGCCATATGCAAATCAGTCTGACCCTGTGCCTCATGGGAACAGTCCAGCCAGAACTGCCAAGCCATGTCTTCCCTGGACCGGAAACAAGCATCCTGGGACTGGTTTCGGGTTCAAAACCCTCATCAGCCAGGCTATCTTGAATCCAGTGGCAAAGTGAGCAAGGGACCCACGTCTGGGCATACCCTGCCAACTTACGGCGAACAAAGCGATACCAAAGGGGATGATGGACGGAGTGTTAGAACAAATCAAACACTCACCCCCAGTCAACTGATCTGGGTTTAATCCATCATTGGAGTGAGCTAAAGAATGATGATGGATTAAACCCAGATCAGTTGACGGGGTGAGTGTTTGATTTGCTCTAACGCTCCGTCCATCATCCCCTTTGGTATCGCTTTGTTCGCCCTAAGTTGGCAGGGTATGCCCAGATGTCGGTCCCTTGCTCACTTTGCCACTGGATTCAAGACAGCCTGGCTGATGAGAGTTATGAACCCGAAACCGGTCCCAGGATGCTTGTTTCCGTTCCAGGGAAGACATGGCTTGGCAGTTCAGGCTGGACTGTTCCCATGAGGCACAGGGTCAGACTGATTTGTATATGGCCATGTCTGAACTGGGGTGGTGGAGTGAGCTAAAGAAGGATGATGGATTAAACCCAGATCAGTTGACTGGGGTGAGTGTTTGATTTGCTCTAACGCTCCGTCCATCATCCCCTTTGGTATCGACTTTGTTCGCCCTAAGTTGGCAGGGTATGCCCAGACGTGGGTCCCTTGCTCACTTTGCCACTGGATTCAAGATAGCCTGGCTGATGAGGGTTATGAACCCGAAGCCGGTCCCAGGATGCTTGTTTCCGGTCCAGGAAGACATGGCTTGGCAGTTCGGGCTGGACTGTTCCCATGAGGCACAGAGTCAGACTGATTTGCATATGGCCATGTCTGAACTGGGGTGGTGGAGTGAGCTAAAGAATGATGATGGATTAAACCCAGATCAGTTGATTGGGGGTGAGTGTTTGATTTGCTCTAACGCTCCGTCCATCATCCCCTTTGGTATCGCTTTGTTTGCCCTAAGTTGGCAGGGTATGCCCAGACGTGGGTCCCTTGCTCACTTTGAAACTGGATTCAAGATAGCCTGGCTGATGAGGGTTATGAACCCGAAACCGGTCCCAGGATGCTTGTTTCCGGTCCAGGGAAGACATGGCTTGGCAGTTAGGGCTGGACTGTTCCCATGAGGCACAGGGTCAGACTGATTTGCATATGGCCATGTCTGAACTGGGGTGGTGGAGTGAGCTAAAGAATTTTGATGGATTAAACCCAGATCAGTTGACTGGGGGTGAGTGTTTGATTTGCTCTAACGCTCCGTCCATCATCCCCTTTGGTATCGCTTTGTTCGCCCTAAGTTGGCAGGGTATGCCCAGACGTGGGTCCCTTGCTCACTTTGCCACTGGATTCAAGATAGCCTGGCTGATGAGGGTTATGAACCCGAAACCGGTCCCAGGATGCTTGTTTCCGGTCCAGGGAAGACATGGCTTGGCAGTTCGGGCTGGACTGTTCCCATGAGGCACAGGGTCAGACTGACTTGCATATGGCCATGTCTGAACTGGGGTGGTGGAGTGAGCTAAAGAATGATGATGGATTAAACCCAGATCAGTTGACTGTGGGTGAGTGTTTTTTATTTGCTCTAACGCTCCGTCCATCATCCCCTTTGGTATCGCTTTGTTTGCCCTAAGTTGGCAGGGTATGCCCAGACGTGGGTCCCTTGCTCACTTTGCCACTGGATTCAAGACAGCCTGGCTGATGAGAGTTATGAACCCGAAACCGGTCCCAGGATGCTTGTTTCCGGTCCAGGGAAGACATGGCTTGGCAGTTCAGGCTGGACTGTTCCCATGAGGCACAGGGTCAGACTGATTTGTATATGGCCATGTCTGAACTGGGGTGGTGGAGTGAGCTAAAGAAGGATGATTGATTAAACCCAGATCAGTTGACTGGGGGTGAGTGTTTGATTTGCTCTAACGCTCCGTCCATCATCCCCTTTGGTATCGCTTTGTTCGCCCTAAGTTGGCAGGGTATGCCCAGACGTGGGTCCCTTGCTCACTTTGCCACTGGATTCAAGATAGCCTGGCTGATGAGGGTTATGAACCCGAAACCGGTCCCAGGATGCTTGTTTCCGGTCCAGGGAAGACATGGCTTGGCAGTTCGGGCTGGACTGTTCCCATGAGGCACAGAGTCAGACTGATTTGCATATGGCCATGTCTGAACTGGGGTGGTGGAGTGAGCTAAAGAATGATGATGGATTAAACCCAGATCAGTTGACTGGGGGTGAGTATTTGATTTGCTCTAACGCTCCGTCCATCATCCCCTTTGGTATCGCTTTGTTCGCCCTAAGTTGGCAGGGTATGCCCAGACGTGGGTCCCTTGCTCACTTTGAAACTGGATTCAAGATAGCCTGGCTGATGAGGGTTATGAACCCGAAACCGGTCCCAGGATGCTTGTTTCCGGTCCAGGGAAGACATGGCTTGGCAGTTAGGGCTGGACTGTTCCCATGAGGCACAGGGTCAGACTGATTTGCATATGGCCATGTCTGAACTGGGGTGGTGGAGTGAGCTAAAGAATTTTGATGGATTAAACCCAGATCAGTTGACTGGGGGTGAGTGTTTGATTTGCTCTAACGCTCCGTCCATCATCCCCTTTGGTATCGCTTTGTTCGCCCTAAGTTGGCAGGGTATGCCCAGACGTGGGTCCCTTGCTCACTTTGCCACTGGATTCAAGATAGCCTGGCTGATGAGGGTTATGAACCCGAAACCGGTCCCAGGATGCTTGTTTCCGGTCCATCCTAGGTCAGCGGAGTGGACACCTGACACCAAAGTGACAGAGTATGTGGTGGGGAAAATCCATCAACCCCTTGAAAGGGAGGTCAGGAATAGGATGAGGGGAGAATGCCCCAGGCCCTCACTGAAGGGGAAGGTGGCACACACGCCTGAAATTGATGAGAAACTATGTACCTTTTTCTCCAAGTATATGAGGGATCCCAACAAAGGAATTGATAGGTCTTGGACGTGGAAGGGCCCTTGACCCAAATTATTCAATTGACGGAGCGTTCCAAAGAGTCAGGATCCCCTTTGTCCACGGATATTGTGACTGGTTGGGCACACTACCCTCAACCCTAAAACACTACCCCCTCCACTACCCAAACACCACTGCACTACCCTAAACCCTAAAACACTACCCCCAGCACGACACCCTACACTACCCAAACATAACTGCACTACCCTAAACCCTAAAACACTACCACCAGCACGACTCCCTACACTACCCAAACACCACTGCACTACCCTAAACCCTAAATCTACCTACAGCACAACCCCTACACTACACAAACACCACTGCACTACCCTAAACCCTAAAACACTACCCCAGCACGACCCCTTCACTACACAAACACCACTGCACTGCCTTAAACCCTAAAACACTACCCCCAGCACGACCCCCTACACTACACAAACACCACTGCACTAACCTAAACCCTAAATCTACCCCCAGCATGACACCCTACACTACACAAACACCACTGCACTACCCTAAACCCTAAAACACTACCCCCAGCATGACCCCCTTCACTACCTAAACACAACTGCACTACCCTAAACCCTAAAACACTACCCCCAGCACGACCCCCTTCACTACCCAAACACAACTGCACTACCCTAAACTCAAAAACACTATTCCCAGCACGACCCCTACACTACCCAAACACCACTGCACGACCCTAAACCCTAAAACACGACCCCCTACACTACACAAACACCACTGCACTACCCTAAACCCTAAAACACTAGAACCCAGCACGACCCCCTATAGTACACAAACACCACTGCACTACCCTAAACCCTAAAACACTACCCCCAGCATGACCCCATACACTACACAAACACCACTGCACTTCCGTAAACCCAAAACACTACCCCAGCACTACCCCCTACACTACCCAAACACCATTGCACTACCCTAAACCCTAAAACACTACCTCCAGCATGACCCCCTACACTACACAAACACCACTGCACTACCCTAAACCCTAAAACACTACCCCCAGCATGACCCCCTACACTACTCAAACATCACTGCACTACCATAAACCCTAAAACACTACCCCCAGCACGACTCCCTACACTACACAAACACCGCTGCACTACCCTAAACCCTAAAACACTACCCCCTACACTACCCAAACACCACTGCACTACCCTAAACCCTAAAACACTAACCCCAGCATGACCCCCTACACTACCCAAACACCTATGCACTACCCTATACCCTAAAACATGACCCCCTACACTACACAAACACAACTGCACTACCCTAAACCCTAAAACACTACCCACAGCATGACCCCCTACACTACACAAACACCACTGCACTACCCTAAACCCTAAAACACTACCCCCTACACTACACAAACACCACTGCACTACGCTAAACCCTAAAACACTACCCCCAGCATGACCCCCTACACTACACAAACACCACTGCACTACCCTATACCCCCTACACTATACAAACACCACTGCATTACTCTAAACCCTAAAACACTACCCCAGCATGACCCCCTCACAACACAAACACCACTGCACTACCCTAAACCCTAAATCGACCCCCAGCATGACCCCCTACACTACCCAAACACCACTGCCATACCCTAAACCCTAAAACACTACCCCCAGCATGAACCCCTACACTACCCAAACACCACTGCACTACCCTAAACCCTAAAACACTACCCCCAGCACTTCCCCCTACACTACACAAACACCACTGCACTACCTTAAACCCTAAAACACTACCCCAGCACTACCCCCTACACTACCCAAACACCACTGCACTAACATAAACCCTAAAACACTATCCCCAGCAGAACCCTCTACACTACACAAACACCACTGCACTACCCTAAACCCTAAAACACTACCCCCAGCACGACTCCCTACACTACCCAAACACCACTGCACTACCCTAAACCCTAAATCTACCCCCAGCACGACCCCCTACACTACCCAAACACCACTGCACTACCCTAAACCATAAAACACTACCTCCAGCATGACCCCTACACTACACAAACACCACTGCACTACCCTAAACCCTAAAACACTACCACCAGCATGACCCCTTACACTACTCAAACACCACTGCACTACCCTAAACCCTAAAACACTACCCCAGCACGACCCCCTACACTACCCATACACCACTGCACTACCCTAAACCCTAAAACACTACCCCCAGCACGACCCCCTACACTACTGCACTACCCTAAGCCCTAAAACACTACCCCCAGCACGACCCCCTACACTACCCAAACACCACTGCACTACCCTAAACCCTAAAACACCACCCCCAGCACGACCCCCTACACCACCCAAACACCACTGCACTACCCTAAACCCTAGAAAAGAAACCCCCACCCCATGCCCAATCCCCCTTACCTCTCACTCCTCGTGGTTCCTCTCTCCTCGTGGTTCCTGCTTCATGTCGTCTCTGAGGGGCGGTGCACATCGTTGTGAGGAAACGGAACAGCCTCTGTTTCCTTACAACAACATGGATCGTCTACATGTTGTTTAGAACGCATGGTCATTTACCATACATACCTTTACAACAACATTCGTTGTAAAGGCATGCGTGGTAAATGACCATGCATTCTAAAAAAATGTGTAGTAATGACTTTGTGATGTACAACGCATGCGTGGTAATGCATGCGTTGTAATGGTATCGTGAAGTAAAAAAGTCGTTGTAACGGCTGTTTACCGATCGAAGCTGGACCCTGTTCTTCAGTGAGACCTTTATTTAATTAATTAGGAGGAAGGAATGTGTTTTTTTTACCGAAAAGTGCATTCCCGGCTGTTGTATTGTGAAAGTGTCCGCGTGGCCTGGTTTCACTTCCGGTGAGAGAGTGGAAGAGTCTGTTTGGATCTAAAGGAGTTCTGTTGTTGGACGGGGCCGGCGCGACATGTCATCAGAAAACATAGCTAATGGAAAGCGTCCTCCCTGAAGTGTGGAGCAGTGCCATGAGAGGTCAACGAGTGTGCGTCCCACCGCAGTATGACCGTACCGCGTGACCCATGTGCCACCTCCAGGGTACGGGAGGCAGAAGCGGCATCGCAGGTCCTCTTGAAGACCGTTGTAGCACTAATTCTACATTTTGGTACTAGGGCATTTTAACTTCGTTGTTCCTGCCAGATACAAAGAGAAGATCCTGTGTTATTCAGTGCCCTCGTTACCTTTTTTGTGGGTTGTGGTGCTTGTCACTTCGCTGCCCCGCCGGTGCAAACGACTGGGCACCCCACTTCGTGTGCCATCTGCAGGGCCTCTGCCCTCGGATCACTGGTTTCGGTTTCTGGAGTGGCAACATAAACAGTTGCTCCCAAAGGACTAGCCTGAACACTTAGGTGAATATCCCCTGCACCAGCATTCCACGGAAATTCTTTCCTAGCTCTCCCACGTCAACGAGGACGTCATAATAGCACGGCTCCGCTCGCGACACCGTATGACGTCATCGGAGCCATAAGAGGACCTCGTCGGCGTGTTGACGTCAGTTCCACCCATTTTTTCCGTGCCACCGAGGCAAACAGGGGACCGAGACATTTTCACATGTATACATAGTATAATAAATATATATATATTCACTGAAAAAACCGTAGGTTTCAGGCACGTTATAGTTAGAAATTAGCATTTAAAAAACCTTAGAAATTCACTGAAAAAACCATAGGTTTCAGGCACGTTATAGTTAGAAATTAGCATTTAAAAAACCTAAGAAATTCACTAAAAAACCATAGGTTTCAGGGGCGTTATAGTTAGTTGGACATTTCACTCGTACAAAACCATAGAAATTCCCCCGTTATAGTTAGTTCAGCTAACTATAACTCGCGCGCCCGCAATGCACTGCTGATGACGTCACATATTACATCACTCATGACATGGTCAGTGACATCACTCATGACATCACTGATGACATCTCAAATGACATCACTGATGACATCATCCAGTGAATGTGTGTTTTTCTGAAAATTAAATATGTTTTATATATGTATATCTCAAGGTCGATGGAAGAATAAATGGGTATATAAGTGTCTAAATGGATGATTTTTTTTGTAAAATTGATTGTATAACTGACTGATTAAGTGTATCTTAGTGAATACATGGGTTAGTGAGTAATGTTTAAATATGAAAATATCTGTATCAGTCTCTCACTTTGTGTATAGGTGGCTGCATGGGTTGGTGAGTAGCTACATGAGTGTCTATATGGGTTATTAGTTGGTTTTTGAGTATCAGTATGAGTGTCTGAGTGTCTGTATGGTTCGGTGGGGGTATTACTTAGTGCATAGATGCATGAATGAGTGACTCACTGTTTGTATGTGTTGAAGACAGCATGTGTGCAGGACTGTATAGGTGGATGAGTATGTGTATGGGTGTGTTAGTGAGTGAATGACTGTCTCAATAGTGTCTTTATGAGTAACTACATATGTTTTAAACTAGTATATGTGAGTATTGGTGTATATAAGTGAGTATATGTGAGAGTGAGAGATTGGAAGAGTTCCTGTACAAATAAGTAGGTGTTTCTATAAGTGATTGTTTAAGAGAGTAAGTATGTGTAAGTTTCTGTAGAAGTAAGTGTGGTAGTGTGTGTATAACTGTATATGCAAGTAAATGGATGTTTGATACTTTGTTTGCATGTGTGACTATGTGTGTGAGTAACTCTATGGATGAGTGGCGGTGTGTTACAGGAAGTATAGGTGTATGAGTATATATGATGAGTGAGTACATGTATGAGTGACTGTATAGGGACTGTTGGTGAATGAGTGGATGTGTGTGTAGATCTTGGAATTACTGAATAGGTGTGTTGTAACTGGTATTGGTATGTCCATTGTTTTGAAAATGTTAGTTTGTATTTTTGAGCGTGTGTATCAAAGGTTATATTAGGGTGATAGGAGGTCTGCCACTCTATCACAAGGATGATGTCATCAGTGATGTCATCAGTGATGTCATTTGAGATGTCATCGGTGATGTCATGAGTGATGTCACTGACCATGTCATGAGTGATGTAATATGTGACGTCATCAGCAGTGCATTGCGGGGGCGCGAGTTATAGTTAGCTGAACTAACTATAACGGGGGAATTTCTATGGTTTTGTACGAGTGAAATGTCCAACTAACTATAACGCCCCTGAAACCTATGGTTTTTTCAGTGAATATATATATATATAAAACATATTTAAACTTTACAGAAACACACATTCACTGGATGATGTCATCAGTGATGTCTTTTGAGATGTCATCAGTGATGTCATCAGTGATGTCACTGACCATGTCATGAATGATGTAATATGTGACGTCATCAGCAGTGCATTGCAGGGGCGCGAGTTATAGTTAGCTGAACTAACTATAACGGCCGAATTTCTCTGGTTTTGTACGAGTAAAATGTCCAACTAACTATAACATCCCTGAAACCTGTGGTTTTTTCAGTCGCCAGTAGATAGTTATAGTTAGGACTTATTTTCCATAGGAAATTCACAACATTCTATTTGAAATAACTTTGGCGCCGGTTGACGAATCTTCGCGAAATTTTTAAAACTTGTGGGGCACTCCGGTCCGCTCCTATCCTGAAAGTTTCGGGGTGATTCGGCAAGCGGGGGCCGAGAAAAAAGGGGGGTCCCAAAACGTGTTTTCTCCATGTTAATTCACATAGGAAATATTAGACACAGCTACAGGCCGAACTGCTGAACGGAATTACACCAAATTTGGCAAAAAGGTAGCGCTTGGTTCAGAAAGCGACCTTTTTTTAAATGGTGTAAATCCGTTCAGTAGTTGCGGAGAAATTCAAAAAATAAGAGTCAAAAAATCAATTTCCCATAGGAAACTTTAGACACGGCTACAGCCCGAACTGCTGAACGAGATTATACCAAATTTGGCAAAGAGGTAGTTCTTGGTTCAGAAAGAACCCTTTTGTTAAATGGTGTAAATCCGTTCAGTAGTTGCTGAGAAAATCAAAAGTAAAACCACATATATATCTATAGCCGCGGAGGGTCCGCGCACCCTGAGCGCGCCTTCCCGATCACGAGCTGCATGCTAATTGGCTGTCAACACTCCAAACCAGGAAGTGTTGGCAGCCATCTTGTTCCTCGGTAGAACCGAGGCACAAGAAACAAGTGCGCAAAACGCAAAAAGGGGGCAGGGTAGAAACACCCTGACCCCCTAGGCCTGCTTAGGGGTCCCACAAAATTATGATTATTTTTTTTTAAATCGGCGGGATGCGTGCAGGGTGCGCGGATCCCGCCGTAAAAATGACGCGTGAGCTCCCACGCTTCAGTGTTATTTGGCCCCCGGGTGGGCCAAGTCCCGGGGCATGCGGGGGTTAATAAATATTTGTTGGGGGGCCTCTAAGGCCCCCAAGCCCGGGGACCACTAACCCCCGGGGCTTTAAATAACAAATGGTGCGGGAGGGCACTCGGCCCTCCCGCAGCCCCGGGGACCGCCACCCTCCGGGGCTTCTTTTTTTTAAATTAAATTCACTGTGAGGGGGGGCTCGAGCCCCCCCACATGCCCCGGGGACCGCCACCTTCCCGGGGCACTAAGAATTTAAATTGGGGGTCCATTTCGGACCCCGAAGCCCCGGGGACCACCACCTCCCGGGGCTTTGAAGATGTTGGGAGGGGGCCGCGTCGACCCCTCCTGGAGCCTGTGATGGCCCTGGGGACCACCACCCCCAGGGCCGGCTCCTGCAGTGTCCCGGGGTGCCTACCCCGGGACACTGCTGTTTGCTATGACAGGGCGGGAGCCTCGCGGCTCCCGTCCTGTCATAGCAAACTTGCTTGGATTTTGGAAGAGAGAGCAGGAAACCTGCTCTCTCTTCCAAAATTCAAAGCAAATTGCTTTTCCACACGGGGAGCTGCATCTTAGGAGCTCCCCATGTGGAATAGCAATGCCGGCTCCCAAGGGACGCGGTTAGCCGGTGGGACAGTGGGGGTATTTTGGACCCTCCCACGGTCCCCAACGGAGAGGGCCAGCCCCGGGGGATGGGGTCGCCGGGGCTACAAGTGGCCAGGGAGGGGGGCCACGCGGCCCACTTCCCCAAACTGTATTAAACATTTTTTTTAAAATAAAAAATAACAAAGGCCGGCCCCGGGGGAGGGGGTCCCCGGGGCCATAAGTGGCCTGAGGAAGGGGACAACGCAGCCCCCGTCCAAAACAATTTAAAAAAAAAATAAAGGCCATGCCCCGGGGGATGGGGTCCCCGGGGCCGATTAAGGCCTCAGGAGGGGGCCACGCAACCCCTTCCAATTTAAAAAAAAAATAGCGGGCAGGCCCTGGGGGATGGGGTCCCCAGGGCAAATAAATTACAAAGAAGGGGGCCACACAGCCCCCTTCTTAAAAAAAAAAAAGACCGGCATCGCGCCGGAGGCTACGCCCCTCCTTGCAGCACTCTGCAAACGCGCCCCTGGCGCGATTGCAGATCGAGGAACAATTCCCCTTGAATACTGGGGGTCCCTGGGGGCCAACTAGCCCACCAGGAACCTCCAGTATGCGCGAGGGGACTGCGTTGCAGAGAGGTGTTCTGAGGCCACGCCCCTTTTTACACCTCTCTGCAACGCAGCTCTGTGGCACTTAATGGAGGTAGCTGGTGGGCTAGGTGCACCCCAGGGACCCTCAGGATTCAAGGGGAGTTAATCCCCCGACTTAAAACGCGCCACGGGGTGCGTTTGCACAGTGGTGAAGGGAGGGGGCGGGACCTGAGGTGACATGTGTGCAAACACGCCCTGTGGCGTGTTTTAAGTTGGGGGATTAAGTCCCCTTGAATCCTGAGGGTCCCTGGGGTCCAACTAGCCCACCAGGTACCTCCAGTAAGCGCCACAGAGCTGCGTTGCAGAGAGGTGTAAAAAGGGGCGTGGCCTCGGACCACCTCTCTGCAACGCAGGCCTGTGGTGCTTACTGGAAGTACCTCATGGGCTAGTTGGGCCCCAGGGACCCTCAGGATTCAAGGTGACCTAATCCCCCAACATAAAACGCGCCACGGGGCGCGTTTACACAGTGGTGAAGGGAGGGGTGGGCCTGAGGTGACATGTGCGCAAACACGCCCTGTGGTGCGTTTTAAGTTGGGAATTAATTCCCCTTGAATCCTGAGGGACCCTGGAGGCCAACTAGCCCACCAGGTACCTTCAGTAAGCACAACAGAGTTGCGTTGCAGAGAGGTGAAAAAGGTGCGTGGCCTCGGAACGCCTCTCTGCAACTCAGCTCTGTGGTCCTAACTGTAGGTACCTGGGGGCTAGTTGGGCCCCAGAGACCCTCAGGATTCAAGGGACTTAATCCCGCAACTTAAAACGCGCCACGGGCGCGTTTGCACACATGTCACCTCAGGCCCCCTCCTTCACCACTGTGCAAACGCGTCCTGTAGCGCGTTTTAAGAGGTAGTTTTAATCCCCCTGCCCCATTATGTACTAGGGACTTACAGAGGAGGTCATGCTAATCACAGGGGTACCCCAACGCATAGTGTTCCCTAGTGTATGTAGGTGTTTTCACTGTATTCTAAGTGTCTTTTAGCAAAGCACTGACTCTGGTTAGTCAGAGTCAGTTACCACCAGAACACGTCTGAAAAAGTTGTGGGCACAGGATGATTTTGCAACAAGGCCTCTTTCTGCTCCTCTGTTTGTTCTTTCTACACATCTTTTGCTTCTTCCTGCACTTTTCTTCGTCTTTGTGAACTTCTGTTGCTTCTTTCTGCATTTCTTTTGCTTCTTTCTGTGCGTTTTTCTTCTTTCTTCACATGTCCTACCTCTGTAGGCATAGTTAGAAACTAGCATTTAAAAACCTTTGAAATTCACTTAAAAAACATAGGTTTCAGGCATGTTATAGTTAGAAATTAGCATTTAAAAAACCTTTGAAATTCACTGAAAAAACCATAGGTTTCAGACACGTTATAGTTAGAAATTAGCATTTAAAAAACCTTTGAAATTCACTGAAAAAACCATAGGTTTTAGGGAAAGTTATAGTTAGTTGGACATTGCACTCGTACAAAACCCGTGAAATTCCCCGTTATAGTTAGTTCAGCTAACTATAACTCGCGCCCCGCAATGCACTGCTGATGACGTCACATATTACATCACTCATGACATGGTCAGTGACATCACTGATGACATCTCAAATGACATCACTGATGACATCATCCATGTGATAATTTGATGCATCTTCTCACACCCTAATATAACTTTTGATACACCCACTCTAAATTGCAGACTGCCATTCTCAAAACCATAGACACTCCAACACCAATAACTACATACCCACTCACTCACCCGTACAGTCACTCATAGTTATGGTCAATCAGTACAGGACTATCATATGCACTCATACACCTACATAGACACTCACACACCACCACTCATCCATAGAGGTACTCACACACCTAGTCAGTCATGCAAATAATTAATCACACTGCCATTTACTCACCTATACAGTTATACACACACCAGCTCACTTACTCATACAAATACTAGCACATTCTTACGCTCTTATACAATCACTGATACAAGTACACACTCATCCATACAGCCACTCTCACAATCACACACTCTCACTTATAGCCATTTATATACTCCAACACACATATATACTGCCTTTCACATATGTAGTTGCTCACACATGTACCACTGACATATACATTCATTCACTTACACACCCATACACACACTCATCCACACACACAGTCCATCACAGATGCACTCTTGAAACCATGCACCCAGTGAATCACCCACTCACACATCTATGCACAGAGTCACACACACCCCACCCACACAAACACTCAGGCACACATACAGATACTCAGACAACCAATCAATAACTCATATAGACACTCATGTAGCTATTCACAAAC
The DNA here is from genome assembly GCA_963921515.1 of Calotriton arnoldi. Lineage (NCBI taxonomy): Eukaryota > Metazoa > Chordata > Amphibia > Caudata > Salamandridae > Calotriton > Calotriton arnoldi. Next base: position 365,358 of record CAWUFW010004938.1, on the reverse strand, counting down.
CCATGCAGCCGCTTACACAGCAACAGACAGATGGATACAGACATTCACACAGTTTAGTCACTAACCCATGCATTCAGTAAGATACGTTTAATCACTCACTTACAGTCAGTCACGCACCTACTAAATCATCCATTCAGACACTTATACACGCACTCATTCTTCAATACGCCTTTCCCTATATATATTAAACATATTTAAACTTTACAGAAACACACAGGGGCCGATTCCGATCTCGGTCGGAGGCGCACCCAATACCATTCGGTCGGGAAAAAAGCCATGCGAAAGCCTGTTTCCCGACCGATCCGTATAGCAGACCGAACGAGTAAGTACGATGCGCACAACAGCACAGAATCCGGCCGAGCCGTACTCACCCAATCCAGGTCCTGTACTCCGACCGAGGCGAATCCAGAAACGCAGAATCGAGTCGCACGGAAGGGAAAATGCAGCTCCCTCCGGCCGACCAAGTACGATGCGCATCCCGTACGCGCCGAACCCGTCGCTACGCAAGGCACGTCAAAGCATCCGGGAGAGGCGCACATAAGCTCCGATTCGCGCCACAACACGATCCACGGCTACGAGACGAACACGCCAGTGACGAGGACGACGCGAAGCGACGAGGACGACGCGAAGCAACGAGGACCAACGACACGAACCAACCCATGAATCCCTTCGTCCCGATCATACCAATTTTCTACATTTACTACCGGAACAGGCACGGACGCGTACGGCGCAGAAGGTAAGTCAGACACCAACCACAAAACACATACAACACGTACACGACACATAACACACACACAGAGGGATGCAGAATATACTTACACCAGCAACAGCAGCACCATAGGGGCGGGATGCCCATCACCAATGCCACATATGCACACAGGGGCCTGAATGCGCACCACCACCCCTACCCAGGGGGGGCTGGATGCCTACCACTACTACCACCCTTAGCCAGGGTGGTGCCAGATGCCCACCACCACTACCACCCTTAGCCAGGGTGGTGCCAGATGCCCACCACCACAACCACCCTTAGCCAGGGGGGTGCCAGATGCCCACCACTACTACCACCCTTAGCCAGGGGGGTGTCAGATGCCCACCACTACTACCACCCTCACCCAGGGGGGGCTGGATGCCTACCACTACTACACCCTCACCCAGGGGGGGCTGGATGCCTACCACTACTACCACCCTTAGCCAGGGTGGTGCCAGATGCCCACCACCACTACCACCCTTAGCCAGGGGGGTGCCAGATGCCCACCACTACTACCACCCTCACCCAGGGGGGGCTGGATGCCTACCACTACTACCACCCTCACCCAGGGGGGGCTTGATGCCTACCACTACTACCACCCTTAGCCAGGGGGCTGGATGCCTACCACTACTACCACCTCACCCAGGGGGGCTGGATGCCTACCACTACTACCACCCTCACCCAGGGGGGCTGGATGCCTACCACTACTACCACCCTTAGCCAGGGTGGTGCCAGATGCCCACCACCACTACCACCCTTAGCCAGGGTGGTGCCAGATGCCCACCACCACTACCACCCTTAGCCAGGGGGGTGCCAGATGCCCACCACTACTACCAACCTCACCCAGGGGGCTTGATGCCTACCACTACTACCACCCTTAGCCAGGGGGCTGGATGCCTACCACTACTACCACCCTCACCCAGGGGGGCTGGATGCCTACCACTACTACCACCCTCACCCAGGGGGCTGGATGCCTACCACTACTACCACCCTTAGCCAGGGTGGTGCCATATACCCACCACCACTACCACCCTTAGCCAGGGGGTGCCAGATGCCCACCACTACTACCACCCTCACCCAGGGGGCTGGATGCCTACCACTACTACCACCCTCATCCAGGGGGCTTGATGCCTACCACTACTACCACCCTTAGCCAGGGGGGGCTGGATGCCTACCACTACTACCACCCTCACCCAGGGGGGGCTGGATGCCTACCACTACTACCACCCTTAGCCAGGGTGGTGCCAGATGCCCACCACCACTACCACCCTTAGCCAGGGGGGTGCCAGATGCCCACCACCACTACCACCCTTAGCCATGGGGGTGCCAGATGCCTACCACCACTACCACCCTCACCCAGGGGGGGCTGGATGCCTACCACTACCCTCACCCAGGGGGGGCTGGATGCCTACCACTACTACCACCCTCACCCAGGGGGGGCTGGATGCCTACCACTACTACACCCTCACCCAGGGGGGGCTGGATGCCTACCACCACTACCACCCCCACTCATAGGATGGACAATGCATGACACAACCAGCACACCACAACCTAGGGAATGCAAGAAAAGACATCCCCCAACACCATGACAAGCGTGTGTAGACTGTGTCAAATGCCTACAACACTGAACATGACTTTGAACATACAATGTGACCCCCTAGCACATGTGCCACACATATATGTGTGTGGCCCCCACAATGCAAGCAGGCCATGACCATTGTGGCAATGGGGTCCAAACCCCATCATCACAGTGACCAAAAGGTAAGTGTGGGGTCCATAGCTGAAGCACATCCTGAACATTGTGGCAATGGGGTCTAACGCCCCATCACCACAGTGACCAAAATGTAAGTGTGGGGTCCATAGCTGAAGCACATTTTGAACATTGTGGCAATGGGGTCCAAACCCCCATCATCACAGTGACCAAAAGGTAAGTGTGGGGTCCATAGCTGAAGCACATTTTGAACATTGTGGCAATGGGGTCCAAACCCCCATCATCACAGTGACCAAAGGTAAGTGTGGGGTCCATAGCTGAAGCACATTCTGAACATTGTGGCAATGGGGTCTAACGCCCCATCACCACAGTGACTAAAATTTAAGTGTGGGGTCCATAGCTGAAGGACATTTTGAACATTGTGGCAATGGGGTCCAAACCCCCATCATTACAGTGACCAAAAGGTAAGTGTGGGGTCCATAGCTGAAGCACATTCTGAACATTGTGGCAATGGGGTCTAACGCCCCATCACCACAGTGACCAAAATGTAAGTGTGGGGTCCATAGCTGAAGCACATTTTGAACATTGTGGCAATGGGGTCCAAACCCCCATCATCACAGTGACCAAAAGGTAAGTTTGGGGTCCATAGCTGAAGCACATTCTGAACATTGTGGCAATGGGGTCTAACGCCCCATCACCACAGTGACCAAAATGTAAGTGTGGGGTCCATAGCTGAAGCACATTTTGAACATTGTGGCAATGGGGTCCAAACCCCCATCATCACAGTGACCAAAAGGTAAGTGTGGGGTCCATAGCTGAAGCACATTCAGAACATTGTGGCAATGGGGTCTAACGCCCCATCACCACAGTGACCAAAAGGTAAGTGTTGACAAAGAAAGAGCTGCAACTGCCAAACTGCATGGATGATTCCTGGTCACAGAACAAAAAACACATCAGTGGCAAAGTAGTGTATGTGTTCCATTGCAACATAAATTGGGGGAGCCAAATACTGCAGTGCAAATAAGACATACCTTTGGCCATGTGCAGACAAACAACACCCATGGGGGCTGACACTGTCAACATTCATCAATGACACAATGACCGAAGTGACCATCAGAATGCAGACCCACATATTTGCACCAATGGGCACACAAATGCAGATACCCTGTGGAGACTGCAGATGTGAGGTGAACAGATACCATACCATGGCAGCAATGGGACACACAAACCATGATCATTGTGCTGACCGATGACCTAGGAGTCCCAGGGACAGCAGGGGAAACCCACCAAACTACATACAGCCAATGGCACACCCAAGATATGCCAATGCAGTGGTGCAGATGCACAAACACAAACAGGCAGACCCACACTGCACATCATACACAACAGGTGAGGGGGTGCCAGTGTCCCCAGGCAACCACACAACACATGAGGAGACCTGAATACCAATCATACAGATGTGCATACAGTGCCACACAAAGGTAACTCATGGATCCAAATCCCCTATGTGGGCAAGCAGGCATTGTCAGATGAGAGGGAGCACAAATCACACATGTCACACAGGCACATAGGAACAGCAACTGACACAGCAAGACACAGACACACCACAGCACTACCCCCAGGGCCCCCACAATGTGGTGACCCTGGGCTGCATTACAATCCCACTGTGATGACAAAGCTAAATGCCGTTCACACTGTGAACCACAGTCATGTGTCCTGAGCAACAAACTACCATCACACCTACACAAGCACAAATCAATCAGCATGGCCAGTAAGCCAAGGCCAACATGGAGGCAGGGGCCTAGCCGGGCAACAACTCTCATCTGCACACACTAAACACCACACCCCTCGACCTCCAACAATGTGCAGCAGTGAAGCACACATGCACTGGTGACATTGCACATGCACCCATGACTATTCCAAGGTGGTGGGTGGGAACCAAGGTGCAGAAACACATCACACATGGCCACTCAACAAGACTCCTGAATGTCTGACACACTGCACACTACGCTGTACATGGACATGACGGCAATACCACACCAACCAATGGGATCCCAGCCACAGTCACACACCAATGAAGAAGCCAAGGTCACCCACAAAGAACACACATAGACAACAACCAACATTGCAGCCCGGACCCTGAGGAGTGCCAGCAGTCACACACACAACGTGTCACAATCACTGAAAGATAACACAAACTGGAAATCACATGACAGGGGCAAACAACAAGTGCCAAGGGGAAACCTGACTGTGACACATCTGCGTCTGCACACAAACTCAGCCCTGACAGCAAACACACCTATGGGTGACACCCTGATGACCAGTAATGTGCCATGCACCCACATCACAGAGAACCCAGGGAGAAGACTTTGGGGGAACATAGGTCAACTCAGCAAGCATCACAAACAGGTACAACACTAGGGATCACAGCATGCACAGCTAAACGGAAGTGAACACACAGACATGCACATACAACACACATCTTGGGCGCAGGCAATGTCACAGGAGTACACACTGCCATGAGGGGACTCCACTCCTGTGTGAGGAAAGCTGTGCCATATGTTGCCTCAGTAGGGCCCCATCATGTCAGCTGAGCACTTGGTCACACAATCAACAATTAGCACCAAATGAGGGCTCCCGTCACATCAGCCTGGTCATGGAAGTGCCAACGGAATCATCAGCACAGATCCAACACACTTGTATAGCAATGTTGCACTGACTACACGGATGAGTCCTTCCCCATTGATGCCCAAACCTGCATGTCCAGTGGAGATGGCCACACGGTCAGGGAAGTAGACGAATTGAACAATGGCAGGCACAACAGATGTGCAGGGGTGGAACCCACAGATGTGAAATAGCTAATCTAAGTAGGAAATCCCATTGCCAAATACTGAACACATGACACCCTCAGATGCTGCTATGGATGACATGGATACACCACAGGATAGGACACATTCCCCTGGACCACATGGGTTCCTGCACAGTAACACTTCATTATCATGAGACCAAATATCACCATCACTGCAGCAAGGGCATGGTTAGCATCATCAACAACATGTACATCAGAAGCATAAGCACTAGAGAACAGAAAGTTGCTTTATTCAGCATATGTGTGGAATGAAAACAAAGTCCAGAAAAAACACAAAGGCCAATGGCCAGTCCATTGTCAAAGTCCAAACTGGGTGACAGTGGCAGATGTTACCCTACGCATGCCTGCACAAAACCAGGGACAATCCACAAGGAGGGGCAACCGGGGGCAGGCCAGGCACCGCAGGGACAGGATCAGGGCTCACCAGGAGGAAGCAGGGAAGGGGTGGTGGGTGCTGGTGAGCCACTGACAACTGCAGTGGAGGTGTCTGACATGGTGTGTGCCGGCACAACTGGGGGCATGACTCAGATGTTGTGGGTGCCGGCACGACTGCAGTGGACCCTGCAGATGGAGTGGACAGGTCCGCCACTGCAGTGCCCAAGTCAGACAGGGTGGTAGTGGACTCCACTTCAGTGCCTACCACCAGGGGAGGAGAATGGGGAACAGGCAAGGTGGGCTGGACAGAGGGGGAGGACACCCTCACCACATCAGTGGCACAGACAAGCGCAGCGGGGTGTGGTGCCGGGAGAGCAAGTGGCAGGGGGAGAAGGCCGGATCCTCTTGGGGATGGTATATCTGTGGGTGGGGGAACCTGGGGCAGGGTGTGGTGGGGGCACCTGTGGAGTGGGGGCCTGAGGGATGGAGGAAGGAGACCTGGTGCCTGAGCTGCAGGGCGGCGGCGGGGTCTTGCTCTTACGACTCCGGGGGACTTGCGGGTGGGGGCCTCAGTCTGTCTGCGCCTGGGGGAGGGTGTCCGGGGGCGAGGGGCACTCTGCTCCGTGTGGGTGGGCTTCCTCTTCCCCCTGAATGCTGTATCAGCTGGATCGGAGGGGAAGAGGCCGAGGTCACTGAGGAAGAGCCGCTGGGTCTTTGGGGTTGCAGGTGAGGCAAGGGAGGGTGTTTTGGAGGGAGAGGCAACTGAGGACTGCGCAGTGCTCGTGGATGCGTGTGTGTGTTCCAGGGCCCCATCCCCTGTGAGTCTGGTTTCAGTCCCCTGACTGTGCGTGCATGTGCGTTTTGTTTGTGGCGTGTGTGTCTGTGTGCTGGACGTGTGTGTGCTGGTGTGTGCCTGTGCCGGTGTGTGTGTGCTTGGGACGGGTAAGGTGCTGGGGAGTGTGGATGGAGCAGAGGCAGGAGGGGTGAGGGACTGTCTGAGGAGGGACACTGCTGCCGTCAGGGAGGAGTCCATGGACCTATTGCCCCTCTGTAGGTCAGACATGCCCGATGAGATGCCCTCCATGAACGACACCAGCTGAGTCAACAGAGCGGTGTGCGCATGGAGGACACTCAGCATGGCTGTCTGCCCTACATGGAGCTGGCGAAGGAGGTACACAGACTCCTCACTCAGGGCAGCAGGGGACACAGGGGCAGGGGGTGCGGTGCCTGGCCCAAAGGAGACACGCTCTCGAACATGGGAGCCTCCACGGACCTGGGGAATGGGAGCCGATGGGAGGGCGGTGGTGGTGCTGGTGGTGGCGGGGACAGCAACACTAGCTGGGGTGTGGTGGCTGCTGACACCCGCCTTCATAAGGGAGTCATCCTCCGAGTTGCTCTGGTCCTCAGCTGAGGTGGATGGTGCTGAGGACTCCTCGGTGTGGCTCCCCTCGCCCTCCGTGCCACTGGGTCCCTCCGACCATTCCTCGGCTGCTGACCCAGTCTGGCTCTCCGGCTCCTCCTGGTCCGTGGAGCTGTCCCCTTCCGTGGCCGTGGATGTATCTGCAAACAATGGGGAAACAGACAGACATCAGTCACCTGCACCAAACGCACACACCACTGTGAGCACAGCACATTACAGAGCAATCCCTGGCATCATTAGTTGTACATTGCTAAAAGTGCCCTAACTGAACAGGAGAAGCCAATTGTCAGTCTGATGCCAACCATGGCACTCACATCCCACATGGCCTTGCACCCATCTGTCTGGTGTCTGTTGGATAGCAACACCCCAGTGTGGACACATGCACCAACTACACAGTAGTTGGACAGTGCAGAGGACACGGTGTAGCATGTGGACATGCACACATCACAACTCTTGCCACTGAGTCAGTACAGATTTCCGGATGAAAGGGACGCCCAGAGTCAAATAGGATATGCATGTGATGCGTACCAGCGACAGACACCATGATGCACCCATGTCCTGATAGCCATCGCCACAATGGTGTGCATGTAGCACATGTCACTCCCCTGCAGGATCACCAATAAGTAGACACATGCCATGGCGGAGGCATGACTGCTAAGTCATACATCACTGTCTCAGTGATGTATGACTTGGCAGCCAGACAACAACACTCTGCACTGTGTCACAATAGTAGGTCATGGGGAATGCAAGTCCTGGAGCTGCACAAGTGCACATGTACATCCCCCACACAACACATCATCTTAACCCTCATCTGTCCAGGTCATACCGATTGGACATATGGGAGACCTGTGACACTACCCTCTGAACCTGAGCCCCTCACAATCTGCTGTGAATGGGGAACAGCTGCCTGAACTTCACATTCGCATACCCCAGTCTGCACGCGCAGCTGATCAAACACCTATGTGACACACAAGTATCGTCTCCTATGGTCACATCTCCAGTGGCATGCTGAGCCCCTACCAAGAAACACCCCAGCAGTCCTGGCAACTAATCCACAGCACACTGACACAGAGGCAGACACCTGAGGGGTCAAATCACTGCGCACAATGTGTCAGCTGATACACGGGAGTGGGAGTACAGAGTGGATTGCATGGCCTGTAGTAGGCATGACTGTCCTGCCCCACATGAATGAGGGATGAGCCCTGGACAGTGGATAGCTGGCTATGTATGTGTGACACACGTAATCTGCACACTCCTGGGGCCCACACATTGTTCCCACCCGCTGCATGGGTGTGTGCCACATACCCCAGGCACATGTGGTGGCTCAGCTCACCAAGTGGACCGCATATCAAAGCAACACGCAGATTACATGTCCGAACACAGGCGTTGTGTGAACAATGGACCCACCCATGATGCCCACAACAGAGTTAGGGAAACAGATGCTGTCCCCCACCTTTAGTGAAGCAAACTGCAAGGACACAGTCCCAAGTGACACAATTCCCTGAATGTAAGGGCCACACCTGGGTATCAGATGAGGAGTGGGCAGTGCACAATAGAGGGACATGGCTCCTGGACAACATGACTGCTGCACTGTGGCAGTTGAACCAGGCCAGAGGAGGGCACAAAGCATGTAATACAGAGTTCACAGTGCAGTCTTTGACTCACCCCTCCTTGCTGCTGTCTGGCCTTCAGCTGCCCATCCAGGTCTGGAAACACCACCGCCAGGATCTGGAGCATGTGGGGGTCAGGGTCCGTGTTCCGCCCCTCCTGCGAGGAGGCAACAGCTTCAGCTGGACCCGTGCAATCCTCCGGGTCCAGCCCCGAAGGTCCTGCCACCTCTTCTGGCAGTTGCGGATCCGGCGCTTGTAGACCCCCACGGACCGGACAGCCCGGATGATGTCCTTCCAGATCTCCTGCTTCCGATGGGCATTAACCTGTCAGGATGACAAAGTGAAAAGGCCATTACTACACATGCAACATATCCGTGCATGACACAGTTGTATATACATGTCTCATTCACAGGGGCACATGATGTACACAGGCAGTGCAACGCTGCCCATGGACACTTTGCCAGACGTCACTACATGGTATCATTGCATGGGAAGTAAAACCTTGTTCAAATGCACTGTCACTGCACCATACCTGTCCAGTGCATGTCACTACACACTATGGGGGTGACAACTACTCAGTGAGCCTGCTAGCCAGTGGCGTGCAGACTTTCAGCCTTGCTAGTCAGGCAAAATGCACATTCAGAAAGGCAGTGCACAGAACACTCACCTGCTCCCCTGGTGTCCCATACAGCTTGCTGTACTGTGGAAGTAGGCTGTCCAGCAGGGCCTGGTTCTCCTCAAGGCTGAAGGCTGGGGCTCTCTCCACAGTACGTGCCATTGCAGGGTCCAGAGGGGCAGAGACAGCAGCAGTGCAGTGTCAGATGTCGTCCTGGAGCATGTAGTGCAGGCAAGTGAGCTCTCAGGGGAACAGCCAGCAATATATATGTGCTGGAGAGGCAGATACTGTTCCTTGTGTCCAAAGTGATAGGTCCAAGTTGTTTGCATCTTCTGAATCTGGCCAATCCATGGAATAGCAGCACCTATACACGCCCACGGCATCCTTCAAATCTTCAACTTCATGACATACATGATTTTGCAACATTGTTGTGGGTGACCAACTGAATTTCCAGCAACCGACTCGCTCGAAATTCGAAACGCGTCTGTTGCCAGGCAAGGCCATTGTCAATGGGTGCGCACCGATCGGTCCATTGCGGTACAACGCGTACAGGGGTACAACGCGTACCCGCACACATTGAATGCAATGGGCCGGCCGGGGCACCGATCGGTCCATTGCGGTACAACGCGTACAGGGGCACAACGCGTACCCGCACACATTGAATGCAATGGGCCGGCCGGGGCCACCGATCGGTCCATTGCGGTACAACGCGTACAGGGGTACAACGCGTGCACCGCACACATTGAATGCAATGGGCCGGCCGGGGCACCGATCGGTCCATTGCAGTACAACGCGTACAGGGGCACAACGCGTACCTGCACACATTGAATGCAATGGGCGGCCAGGGCACCGATCGGTCCATTGCGATACAACGCGTACAGGGGCACAACGCGTACTCAACGCCGCACAGGGGCATAACGCGTACCTGCACACATTGAATGCAATGGGCCGGCCGGGGCACCGATCGGTCCATTGCGATACAACGCTGCATAGGGGCACAACGCGTGCACCGCGCACATTGAATGCAATGGGCCGGCCGGGGCCACCGATCGGTCCATTGCAGTACAACGCGTACAGGGGCATAACGCTGTACCTGCACACATTGAATGCAATGGGCCGGCCGGGGCACCGATCGGTCCATTGCGATACAACGCATACAGGGGCACAACGCTGCACCTGCACACATTGAATGCAATGGGCCGGCCGGGGCACCGATCGGTCCATTGCAGTACAACGCTGCATAGGGGCATAACGTGTACCTGCACACATTGAATGCAATGGGCCGGCCGGGGCACCGATCGGTCCATTGCGATACAACGCATACAGGGGCACAACGCGTACTCAACGGTACAGGGGCACAACGCGTACCTGCACACATTGAATGCAATGGGTCGGCCGGGGCACCGATCGGTCCATTGCAGTACAACGCGTACAGGGGCACAACGCGTGCCTGCACACATTGAATGCAATGGGCCGGCCGGGGGCACCGATAGGTCCATTGCAGTACAACGCGTACAGGGGCACAACGCGTACCAAAGCGTACAGGGGCACAGTGCGTACCTGCACACATTGAATGCAATGGGCCGGCCGGGGCACCGATCGGTCCATTGCTGTTCAACGCTGCATAGGGGCACAACGCTGCACTAACGCGTGCAGGGGCAAAACGCGTACCTGCACACATTGAATGCAATGGGCCGGCCGGGGCACCGATCGGTCCATTGCGGTACAACGCGTATAGGGGCATAACGCGTACCCGCACACATTGAATGCAATGGGCCGGCCGGGGCCACCGATCGGTCCATTGCGGTACAACGCTGCATAGGGTACAACGCGCACTCCGCACACATTGAATGCAATGGGCCGGCCGGGGCACCGATCGGTCCATTGCAGTACAACGCGTACAGGGGCATAACGCTGTACCTGCACACATTGAATGCAATGGGCCGGCCGGGGCACCGATCGGTCCATTGCGGTACAACGCGTACAGGGGCACAACGCTGCACTCGACACATTGAATGCAATGGGCCGGCCGGGGCCACCGATCGGTCCATTGCGGTACAACGCGTACAGGGTACAACGCATACCCGCACACATTGAATGCAATGGGCCGGCCGGGGCACCGATCGGTCCATTGCAGTACAACGCGTATAGGGGCACTAACGCTGTACCTGCACACATTGAATGCAATGGGCCGGCCGGGGCACCGATCGGTCCATTGCGATACAACGCGTACAGGGGCACAACGCGTACCAACGCTGTACAGGGGCACAACGCTTACCTGCACACATTGAATGCAATGGGCCGGCCGGGGGCACCGATCGGTCCATTGCGATACAACGCGCATAGGGGCACAACGCTGCACTCGCACACATTGAATGCAATGGGCCGGCCGGGGCCACCGATCGGTCCATTGCAGTACAACGCTGCACAGGGGCACAACGCGTACCTGCACACATTGAATGCAATGGGCCGGCCGGGGCACCGATCGGTCCATTGCGATACAACGCGCACAGGGCACAACGCTGCACCTGCACATTGAATGCAATGGACCGGCCGGGGCACTGATCGGTCCATTGCAGTACAACGCGTACAGGGCACAACGCTGCACCTGCACACATTGAATGCAATGGGCCGGCCGGGGCACCGATCGGTCCATTGCGATACAACGCGTACAGGGGCACAACGCGTACCAACGCGTACAGGGGCACAACGCGCACCTGCACACATTGAATGCAATGGGCCGGCCGGGGCACCGATCGGTCCATTGCAGTACAACGCTGCACAGGGGCACAAGGCGTACCTGCACACATTGAATGCAATGGGCCGGCCGGGGCACCGATCGGTCCATTGCAGTACAACGCGTACAGGGGCACAACGCGTACCAACGCGTACAGGGGCACAACGCGTACCTGCACACATTGAATGCAATGGGCCGGCCGAGGGCACCGATCGGTCCATTGCTGTTCAACGCATCCCTGTACAAGTGACTGGCATATGTCACCATGCCTGTCTCAGATGGACATATGCCAGCCACAGATAGCTCCCAGGGAGTGAGGGGCACACCTACAACACGACAGCCTGTCCAAACTGTATGATAAGGCATGTAAGGCTGCATTTCCTATTGTGTGTATGTTGGTGTACATGTTGTCCTGTGGGTGTCACCTGGGGGCAGCAACCCCCAGGCTGTGCACGTGTTCATGGGGACAGGATCCTGGGTGTTACGTGTACATGACCACTGTGATGTGCAACTGTTCATATCTGTGCATGTGCCATGGTCACATTTCACGGTGGTGTATGTGTATGTCATGTCACATACCCCGTGAGTCCCATGTGGGACGGTATGTTTGAGCCAGGGTGTCCCAGTGGCACAATAGTGATGGTCCTCCACAGTCTGTGTGCATGTAGTGTTTACAATGTCTCTGATTTCATGTGCACAATGGGAGACAGTCTCCACATCCACGTTGTGTGTGCATGGACTTTGATGTTGTGCGTGTGTGTGTCACAGACGTCCATGTCTGTCCTCCAGTGGCAAGTGGAACCACTACCTGTGGGGGTCATAGTTGTTTTGCTGTGGTGTATACATGATACTCCATGTAATGCCAGTGTCCATGTGGCAATACAGGGTCCCTGGGAATGTACCTGTCGTTGAGCTGTGATGCCTGGGGCACATCTGTCCTCACATGTCACTGTGGGGGTGATTGTGACACGGCAGCAGGAGATGGGAACTGTGACACGGCCTCATGATATCCAATGGGCCAACCTGGGACTTATTGATGCCACTTGTTGGACCGTGATGACAGATGTTGGCCATGTATGTACCATACATGTCCTTACGGAACTGCACACTTCATGTAGTTGTGCCTCATAATGATGTATGTTGGGATATTGAGTGTGTTCAATTCCGCATATGTGGGCTGACTGACAGTCTTGCTTACTTCTCCTCTGCACTGCAGGGCTCCTGCTGTCCATCGACCATTCCCAGACATGGCAACGATGGTGGAACGGGACAGCATCCGACGGTACCGCTTCACCAGGCAGCTGATTGAGGATTTGGCAGTGCAGTTGGCCCCACATTTGCAGCCTGGTCGGCCGTATCCTACAGCGCTGACCCCCAAGGTGAAGGTGATGGCAGCCCTACACTTCTTTGCCACCGGTACCTTCCAACATACTGTGGCGACTGCTGGTGGGATGTCACAGACCATGTTGATCCGTGTGCTCCGCGATGTTTTGGCGGCAATGTTGCTATTCCTGAACAGGTACATCTATTTCCCTAGACCACGACGACTCACTGACGTGAAGAGTGACTTCTATGCCCTGGGGAGGATGCCGCATGTCATTGGCTCCATTGATGGGACACATGTGGCTTTGGTACCACCACAGGCCCAGGAGCAGGCCTACCGTAACCGCAAGCACTACCACTCGGTCAATGCACTGGTGGTGTGTCTTGCAGATATGACCATCACACACGTGTGTGCCCGTTTCCCTGGTTCAGCACACGATGCCTTTGTGATGAGGAGTAGTCGCATCCCCAGGATGATGGCACAGATGCAGAACCAGCGTGCCTGGCTTGTCGGTGTGTACTGACTTTGTGCCATTGTGTGTGATCTGATCTGTAGTATTCCGCCCACTTTTCCAAGTCAGCTAATGTGCACTTGTCTGTCCGTAGGTCACTCGGGATAGCCCAACATGCCGTGGTTGCTGACACCCCTCAGGAACCCTGTGACACCAGCCCAGATGCGCTACAATGAGCCACATGGTCGGACCAGGAGAGTGATTGAGCGGACATTTGGTCTCCTGAAGAGCCGCTTCCGCTGCCTGGACAAGACCGGAAGGTCCCTCCCATATGCCCCTGCGAAAGTGTGCAAGATTATCATCGTCTGCTGCATGCTCCACAACCTGGCAGTGCGGAAGGAGTTGCCTCTCATCCAGGATGACAATGACCAACATCCGCCACCTGTGGAGGATCCTGGCCTGGACCACGATGCCAGTGATGATGATGATGAGGATGAGGGTGATGTCCGCACACAGCTCATCACCAACTTCTTCAGCTGAATGTGAGTATCCAGAGATGTCAGGTCAATGATGTGAGTATGCATGATATGTGTAGGTGGTGCTCTGGTGCTGTTGGAGTGTGTCCATGGGCTACTTGACTGGATGTGTGTTGCGATGTGTGCTTACAGGTGGGCTGTACTCCCCAACAGTGTTGACATGCTAACTTGGTTCTGGGTGGGTATCTTGTAACATGTATTGTGCATGAGTTTTGCTGTTCTGTCCTGTTCTCCATTGCTTTTGACTGTGTGTCATTTCTGTCCTTCACAGGGTACTTTCAGATTCGTTTGGTCAACTGTGTCCACCGACGACGTGATTGCACTTCCAGGGTGGTAGCTGTTGTGTCCCTACAGGTGATGTGCGCCACACCCATGGACTTCCTTCCGTCTACAGTTGTTGACTGTGTGCCCGCTGCCAGGTGGGATTACCTTGCATCTGTAGTGGTTACGACATGTTGCAACTGTGTAATAAACCTGTGCTTCACTTTGTGATGTGCGTTGTCTGTGGTCACACATTTGACTGCCATTTGCTTACTGCAACTGTGGGCTACTTGACTCCAACTGGGAATGGGTGTGGTGTCTGTGCATTGCACCGTCTTCCCTGGCAACATCAGTGTAGGCAATGAGTCAGATGGCCTAGGTGTGTATGTGTTGTGTAGCCCTGGTGGTGTGTCTCCCTCATATGTGTCACGTTGCCTTTACTCACATGCCTGTGTTGTACTTGCTGTTGCAGTTCGCATACACAGTGTAATTTTGCAGTTCATCATCCCCATAACAGCACCCACGTTGGAATCACAACAGAGGCAAGTATGGTGTATTAGTGTGTTTATTGTGATACATTTGTGTGAATAGTGCATAGGATGGGTAGTGCTGTACATAAATCTTGCAATCAGAAGTTCCTAGGTGAATTGAAAGTCCTGGTAGACAAAATCCCCAGTATCGGGGCCACAGTTGTCTGAGACATTGGTCCAACTTGTACTCCCCATGCAATGTGTGGGAGTAGTGTTGCCGTCAACAGGGTGAACAGTCTGTGCACAAAGGTGAACATCCGGTTCAGGCTTCCTGGGAGTTGCGCTTGGCCATCGGCCTCTCACTTGCCCCTCCTCGGACGACCCCTCTTCTTGGGGGGGGGGCCCTCAAGTACAGGCTGCTGCGGTGCAGGGGACTCTCCGCCAGAGTCATCCTCCCTCCCTGTGGCAGTTGCAGTTTGTTCAGCACCAGATGTTGTTGGCACACAGGGAGGTGTGGACTGGTTGCTGTTCATCTGGCGGAGGCATTGTAAAATGTCCCTGTGCACCGCCGTCATCTCATGCAGTGCATCCCACTTGGACTCCACGCGGGACACGTGTGAGTCCACGCGGGACATGTGTGACTCCACGTGGGACATGTGAGAGTCCAAGCGGGCATGATGGGCAGCCTGCTGCTGTTTCATGTCTCTGAGGAGCCCCACTACCTGGCTGAGATCTCCGGTGCTGGACTGGTACGCATCAGCTATGCGTACCAGTTGGGTCATCATGCACACCAGCAACCTCTGCAAGCAGCGACCTCTGTCTCCCACCCCTCCCACCACCCCTGCTGACATGTGCAGTGCGTGCAGTGGCACGCACAGATGACCCTGGTCCACCTTGGGGGTTGGTGGTGGTAGTGGTGTCCATGGCCCCAGGTTGGTCCAGGGTCCCTGTGCTGGTGTTGCTCCTTGTTCTGTCCATGTCGGCAGGGATGGTATTTGTGGTGACAGTCGTTGGAGGGGTGGGTGCAGGGGTGCAGCTGGTGGTCCTGCTGGTGCTGCAGCTGGTGGTCCTGCTGGTGCTGCATGTAGACTTGCACCGGATGTGCCAGGTTGGTCTTCTTCATCCGAGGAGGGCAGAGGCTGTACGACACCAGTGAGCTCCACATCCTCTTGAGCCTGGGACTGGGACTCCTCAGCGTCTGCTGCTGTGTCCCCATCATCACCTGTTTTTGGGAGACACACACAATGTATGTTATGTTTCTGCAGGCATCAATGGTTGACACACCTGACAGTTGTGACTGTGCCTCTGGGTGCGGGCCTGTACATTGCATTGTCCTAAGTCGTCACAGTCAGGGGTTGATTTTGGTGTGGCACATTGTCCTGCATTATTTGGGCATTTCTATGTATTTGTTGGGGTGTGAACATGGTCTGCATTGGTTGTATTTGGTTGACAGCCGGCCCTCCTTCCCACCCAGCCAGTCAGTTATCCCACCATGGACTGTGCTTGCATTGCAGGGAGTGGAAGTTGTCTCTCAGGATGTCAGTCAGTGGTGTCCTGCTGTTTGTTGGTGCACAGTTCCCAGCAGGGCCTTGTGCTCCCCGCAGCAGTAGCCAGTGTCAGCCATCTTGTGAGTCCTTCTCCACTCCCTGTGATGTGAGCATGGTTCAGGGTGGTGTTGATGGGCCAGTTGTGAGGCTGAGCAATATCTGTGCCTACGACTCCCATCATGCTATTGCCTCCACCCCCTTCCCAGCATGTCCATGCTTCCTTCCTTTGACTCTGCTTCCCTGTGGGGTGGGCTGGCTGTGCTGACAGGATGGCTGGGGGTGTTGTCCTGGCAGTTGTTTGGCTAAAAGTCCCAAGAGTGTCCCTGTGCTTCACACAACATAAACCAGGGTGGTGGTTCTTTGTGGGATCTTGAGTTAGGATGGGAGGCATTGCATTCTACCAGGTGGGTTCTGTGGAGTTTGTGTTGAGGGGGGTGAGGGGAGGTGCTTGTTAGTATGGTCAGTGCTGCAAGTCCTCCTTCCCACCCAGCCAGCCAGATATCCCACCATGGAACGTGCTTGCATTGCAGGGAGTGGAAGTTGTCTCTCAGGATGTCAGTCAGTGGTGTCCTGCTGTTTGTTGGTGCACAGTTCCCAGCAGGGCCTTGTGCTCCCACAGCAGTAGCCAGTGTCAGCCATCTTGTGAGTCCTTCTCCACTCCCTGTGATGTGAGCATGGTTCAGGGTGGTGTTGATGGGACAGTTGTGGGGGTGAGCTATGTCTGTGACTGTGACTCCCATCATGCTATTGCCTCCACCCCACTTGCCAGCATTCCCATACTTACTTGCTTTTGTGGGGAGTTCAGTGTGTGTGGGTGTGAGAGCAATGGCAAGATGGCTGACAGTGGTGTCCTGCTGTTGGTTGGTGTGCAGTTCCCAGCATGCCCTTGTGCTCCCCGCAGCAGTAGCCAGTGTCAGCCATCTTGTGAGTCCTTCTCCACTTCCTGTGATGTGAGCATGGTTCAGGGTGGTATTGATGGGACAGTTGTGAGGCTGAGCAATATCTGTGCCTACGACTCCCATCATGCTATTGCCTCCACCCCCTTCCCAGCATGCCCATGCTTCCTTCCTTTGACTCTGCTTCCCTGTGGGGTGGGCTGGCTGTGCTGACAGGATGGCTGGGAGTGTTGTCCTGGCAGTTGTTTGGCTAATAGTCCCAGGAGTGTCCCTGTGCTTCACACAACATAACCCAGGGTGGTGGTTCTTTGTGGGATCTTGAGTTAGGATGGGAGGCATTGCATTCTATCAGGTGGGTTCTGTGGAGTTTGTGTTGAGGGGGTGTGTGAGGGGAGGTGCTTGTGACTATGGTCAGTGCTGCAAGTCCTCCTTCCCACCCAGCCAGCCAGATATCCCACCATGGAACGTGCTTGCATTGCAGGGAGTGGAAGTTGTCTCTCAGGATGTCAGTCAGTGGTGTCCTGCTGTTTGTTGGTGCACAGTTGCCAGCAGGGCCTTGTGCTCCCCACAACAGTAGCCAGTGTCAGCCATCTTGTGTGTCCTTCTCCACTCCCTGTGATGTGAGCATGGTTCAGGGCAGTATTGATGGGCCAGTTGTGAGGCTGAGCAATATCTGTGCCTACGACTCCCATCATGCTATTGCCTCCACCCCCTTCCCAGCATGCCCATGCTTCCTTCCTTTGACTCTGCTTCCTGTGGGGTGGGCTGGCTGTGCTGACAGGATGGCTGGGAGTGTTGTCCTGGCAGTTGTTTGGCTAAAAGTCCCAAGAGTGTCCCTGTGCTTCACACAACATAACCCAGGGTGGTGGTTCTTTGTGGGATCTTGAGTTAGGATGGGAGGCATTGCATTCTACCAGGTGGGTTCTGTGGAGTTTGTGTTGAGGAGGGGGGGGTGAGGGGAGGTGCTTGTGAGTATGGTCAGTGCTGCAAGTCCTCCTTCCCACCCAGCCAGCCAGATATCCCACCATGGAACGTGCTTGCATTGCAGGGAGTGGAAGTTGTCTCTCAGGATGTCAGTCAGTGGTGTCCTGCTGTTTGTTGGTGCACAGTTCCCAGCATGCCCTTGTGCTCCCCACAGCAGTAGCCAGTGTCAGCCATCTTGTGAGTCCTTCTCCACAACCTGTGATGTGAGCATGGTTCAGGGTGGTGTTGATGGGACAGTTGTGGGGGTGAGCTATGTCTGTGACTGTGACTCCCATCATGCTATTGCCTCCACCCCACTTGGCAGCATTCCCATACTTACTTGCTTTTGTGGGGAGTTCAGTGTGTGTGGGTGTGAGGGGCAATGGCAAGATGGCTGACAGTGGTGTCCTGCTGTTGGTTGGTGTGCAGTTCCCAGCATGCCCTTGTGCTCCCCACAGCAGTAGCCAGTGTCAGCCATCTTGTGTGTCCTTCTCCACTCCCTGTGATGTGAGCATGGTTCAGGGTGGTGTTGATGGGCCAGTTGTGAGGCTGAGCAATATCTGTGCCTACGACTCCCATCATGCTATTGCCTCCACCCCCTTCCCAGCATGCCCATGCTTCTGTCCTTTGACTCTGCTTCCCTGTGGGGTGGGCTGGCTGTGCTGACAGGATGGCTGGGAGTGTTGTCCTGGCAGTTGTTTGGCTAAAAGTCCCAAGAGTGTCCCTGTGCTTCACACAACATAACCCAGGGTGGTGGTTCTTTGTGGGATCTTGAGTTAGGATGGGAGGCATTGCATTCTACCAGGTGGGTTCTGTGGAGTTTGTGTTGAGGGGGTGAGGGGAGGTGCTTGTGACTATGGTCAGTGCTGCAAGTCCTCCTTCCCACCCAGCCAGCCAGATATCCCACCATGGTACGTGCTTGCATTGCAGGGAGTGGAAGTTGTCTCTCAGGATGTCAGTCAGTGGTGTCCTGCTGTTTGTTGGTGCACAGTTGCCAGCAGGGCCTTGTGCTCCCACAGCAGTAGCCAGTGTCAGCCATCTTGTGTGTCCTTCTCCACTCCCTGTGATGTGAGCATGGTTCAGGGTGGTGTTGATGGGCCAGTTGTGAGGCTGAGCAATATCTGTGCCTACGACTCCCATCATGCTATTGCCTCCACCCCCCTTCCCAGCATGCCCATGCTTCCTTCCTTTTGACTCTGCTTCCCTGTGGGGTGGGCTGGCTGTGCTGACAGGATGGCTTTGAGTGTTGTCCTGGCAGTTGTTTGGCTAAAAGTCCCAAGAGTGTCCCTGTGCTTCACACAACATAACCCAGGGTGGTGGTTCTTTGTGGGATCTTGAGTTAGGATGGGAGGCATTGCATTCTACCAGGTGGGTTCTGTGGAGTTTGTGTTGAGGGGGGGTGAGGGAGGTGCTTGTGAGTATGGTCAGTGCTGCAAGTCCTCCTTCCCACCCAGCCAGCCAGATATCCCACCATGGAACGTGCTTGCATTGCAGGGAGTGGAAGTTGTCTCTCAGGATGTCAGTCAGTGGTGTCCTGCTGTTTGTTGGTGCACAGTTGCCAGCAGGGCCTTGTGCTCCCCACAGCAGTTGCCAGTGTCAGCCATCTTGTGAGTCCTTCTCCACTCCCTGTGATGTGCGCATGGTTCATGGTGGTGTTGATGGGACAGTTGTGGGGGGCAATATGTGTGACTACGACTCCCATGATGCTATTGGCTACACTGACTTGGCCAGCATACACAGAATTCCTTCCTTTCAGTGGTCTGCACTGTGGGTTGGTGTTGTTGTGGTGGCTACATGTCTGGATGTGTTTGTTAGTTCTATTTGTGCCACTGCCTAGCTGTAGTTGTAGTTGTGTTTGTACATGTGATGGCACGGTTGAATGTGACTTTTTGATGGCATGTGTTGTGTTTATCTGACTGACATACACATTTTGGGATGATTCTGTTCTGGTTGCTGTGTAATTGCTATGAGTGCATGGTTTGACTCTCCCTTGACAGTGATGTGTGTGTGTATTGTGGCAGAATATTGTGTACCTTTGTTGTGTACTCACCAGGCTCTGGGATGTTCTCTAGTCCATATACGCTCACTGGCGGAAGGATGGCCCGCACCTTCTCCTCCCAGGGCCTGAGGTATACTGGCTTGGCAGGAGGGCCACTGCCGGTGTATTGGCTCAGGAGGTAGTCTTTCTTGAGCAGCTCCCGGACCCTCCTGCGCACGTCATACCACCTGTTCTGGATGTCGGTCTTTGTGTGCAGACATGGTGATTGTGCGTTCACCCTGTTGATGATCCTCTCCCACATCTTGGTTTTCTGGGAGATGGGGGTCTGTTGGACCAGTGTGCCAAACAGCTGTGGCTCTACCCTGAGGATCTCGTCTACCAGGACTTCCAATTCACAATCTAGGAACTTGTGATTCTTCTTGGGGGCATGGTGATGGGTGGTGATGGTGAGTGATGTGTGTGTTGGTGTGCAGGTGAGATTGTGTGAGTGTGTGTTTTGCTGGGTGTATGTGAGGTTGGTATTTGTTGGTGTGCTGATGGTGTGTGGCTTGTGTGAGGGATGAGCTGTGGGTGTGTGGTTGCTGTCTCTTGGGTGCTGGCAGTGGAATGGCATTTGCAAAGGATCATGGTTGTGATTTGTGTCCTTTATATGGGTGGAGTTGTGGGTGTGTCTTTGTTCTCTGTCCCCACCCCCCAGTATTTATTGGCTTTGTAATTGCTTGCTTGGCCTTTTTTGTGTGATTTTTCCTTTGTACTGTCTGTGCATGTTGGAGACGTTCTTGTGACCGAGTCGGACCCTGCATTTGTCTCGTACGGTGTTCTCCGTTTCGTTCACGCTGTGTTTGTGCAGTTTTCTATGCTGCGTACGCGTCGGTCGCGGTGTTTTTGTTACTTCGGCTCGGTTTTGTATGCGTGTCGGTCGTACGGCTTGTCCTCCGTCCGACTCGGTCGTGGTTTTCGCGCCTTGCATCGTACTTTGCAGTTTGGAGTTCGCGTGTACGTTTCGGTCGGATTTGTTCCGGGTGCGTGTCGGTCGGTTGGATTCGCGTGTTTTTCCGGCCGGATTGCTGTTTTCCGTGCGGCTCGGTCGTTCGGCTTGGGTTCTGTACGTGTCAGTCGGATTTTGCACGCTTTGCATCGTACTTGGCGTGTCGGGCGCCACAGGTACGTGTCGGTCGGAATAAATTCCGGCTCCGAGTCGGTCGGTGCTTTTTCCGGCCCGAATCGGAATCGACCCCACAGTCACTGGATGATGTCATCAGTGATGTCATTTGAGATGTCATCAGTGATGTCATCAGTGATGTCACTGACCATGTCATGAGTGATGTAATATGTGACGTCATCAGCAGTGCATTGCGGGGGCGCGAGTTATAGTTAGCTGAACTAACTATGACGGGGTAATTTCACGGGTTTTGTACGAGTGCAATGTCCAACTAACTATAACTTTCCCAAAAACCTATGGTTTTTTCAGTGAATGTATATATATATATATATATCCGAACAAAATCCCAAAGTATTAAAGCCTCAGCGGTGCAACACAAGGGCACAGACTCCAGTAGCGAAGGTATAGGAATGTTCTTTATTGCAACATCAAGGTCCAAACGACGCATTTCGGCCACCGGACTGCGGCCTTGATCACATGGCGCGCTGTTGGCAAATGGGTGGCATATATAGGTACAGAAGTATTTTCAGTATGTTCATACATAGAGCACCATGAATAGGCATTTTACATCGTTATACCGACATGAATTTTACTGCGTTGCTTTACTGCTAGCAGTAAGTCATATGCAAATGACTAAGCTGATGACACACTTTGTGAGACATGATAGATAGACTCCAAATTGCTCATTGCATTCGCTAATTGAAGACAAAGAAAAAAGTACATAGTGACATCAATACCTCCCGAAGCGTGTGAGATACAAATACGCACATGTGTGCAGTAGTGATTGGTTCCGTATGTATTGGCACATTATAAACCACTGTGGAGAATAATAGAAAACCACACTACATATTGTCATAAGCACAGTTGAATGCAAAAAGTGGAAAGACTACGGTCATGATTCCGTTGGGAGAGGAGGCAGATGTCACATATGGCTGCTGTGTCTCTGGCTCATCGGAAGGGCGCAGATGTGCCTGCTCATCGGAGAGATAAAAATGGACTCACAGAGAGCTGCGAACAGTTGGAGTCAAAGAGTGTCATAAAAGTGAGTATGTTCATTCCGGTGCACGAATACGATGGGTTAGAACTCACTAGCAGGCAAAGAAGCTATAATCTTTAAAAATGTGTGGAGCCTGCGAATAGACAGTGGGAAAAAGTACCGTGGTGAGTTTGTGAACAATACTTCTGTGTAAATGTGAAGTGTGTAAATATTGAGGGAAGTGACACGGGGAAAGTGATATAGTGCAGAACCACTGCATACACAGATGTTAGTGTGCGGAATGTCACAGAAATGACGACTCCACTGAGATGCTTAAATGTGCTGGTGAGAAAGAGTGAGTAGAGTACATTAAAACTACCAAAACAGCTTGGCGAGCTACAGCCAAATGGGTCAGTAAAAACAAGCACAATACTGCGTCACACTTCCAGCCGGAAGGTGAAAGACACAAGAGTGGGAATCTCTTGCTGAAATCACATGTGGTATATCAGATACCACCTAGCGCCGCGGGGCCTCTCCGTAGGCACACAGCATGTAAGATGAAAAATGAAGAAAGGAATAAAATGCACGAATGCATCATCGATCTCATTTGGTGTCTCAGATGCCGTATAACGCAACTGGGCCATACAGTGGGCATGAGGCATGCACAAGGAAAAAGAGAGTAAACTGCATGAATGCATCATATATATATATATATATATATATATATATGCTCCCTAAGGCACTATAGCTGTGTAGAGGTATTGAACATGTTGTAAATGGTTTTATTCAAGATTAACTATATGTGCAGATGACAGTTGACTTGAGTTCATTATGCTTCACACAAGTTTTGGGTTCTACAGAACAAGTTTCCTACAGGAGAAAGATTCTGCGTTGTAGACAGTAACTTTTGTAAGCTGCTTTGAGTTATTAGGTAGAGTCTTGTCCGCATGATCATTTATATTTAGCATGGAAGCATAGAAGATTGTGTGTACCAGGAACTAAGATATGCACTTGTGCTACTTTACCTACAATAGATTAGCTATCTGTAAAGTTCTCACCACAGTGTGAAGGGTGCAGGGAGTATGTTCTTCAGTGCCTTCAGATTATGGTTATTTTTTAGCAAATAGTGTTTTTTTGAAAACTGTTGCATAGAGTGTACAGTGTTCTTAGTAGAATATTTGAAATACTCTGTGGTGCCTTTCTCATGAGAGCTTCACTGTCTGCAACCAGTGTGATACGGAGTAAATTCTTTTCATGATGAAAAAACTGTTTACAGTACCCGCTTTTTGGTTCATATCAACTTCATTTCTCAATGTAGGTTCGGTGAGTGTCAAGGGTTTGATACATATAAAAGCTGTCCATAGTAGGGCATTTGTTTTTGAACTGGCATTCACTAGTTTAGCTTTCTGTCAATAATTGGATAGATATTGAACACTAATGTTATTTGATGAGAATGGTACATGGGTCCCACAAATGAAAGCTAAAAGAAATGCAATGGCTAGATCTACCTTTGCTGTCCTAGATTTTGCACGTAGATTGGGGTCGAAGCCAATGTGTGCCATGCTAAACATCTATAGGGCCAAATGTCTGGCTATAGCAAACTATGGCTCAGATCTCTGGGGATACAGAGAAGCGGGCGATATCCAAATAGTGGAAAATAAATTTTTAAGGACTCTTTTATCCGTGCCACAATCAACAGCTACCTATATTATCCATCAAGAAACTGGCCTAGGTTATATATCAGATACTATAGGTGTGGACACTTACTTAAATGGATAAGCATTTGGACAAACCCAGAGCTCGGGATGAATCACGATATTATTCGCGATTGTTTGGCACTTAACCGAGCAAATAGTATCCCCTGGTTAAGTTACGTGGAAAAGACCGCAACTTATTTAGGGAGACCAGAGTTATTTAGCTCCCCAGAGAAACTTCGAAAGGTGGACATACGCTGGGCTAAAAGCATGTACTTGCAAAGATCAGAAACGGATAGAGAGGCTATAGAATTAACCAAGCCCCTTGTACGGGCACATCAGCTGTTATCCACCTCACGATCAATTGAACCGTACCTAAATATAGTTATTAACCACCAACATCGTTTCCTTCTGGTGAGACTTAGATTGAATCAACTACATTTACTCCTTGCAGAACCAATGGGTTGGCAGAAGCCAGAGGACCTGAATGTTTGCACATGTGACAATTTTTCCACTCAGGACTCAATGCATTTTGTCTTATTTTGTGAGCATTTTTTGCACATCCGAAATCGGTTCATTTTACCTATTTTAAAAGGCAAAAGTTTTATACAGGCCAGACCTGCTTTTATATATTTGCAAATGTTGACCAAATGTATGGGAAATCTTTAGCATAGCTAGCTTTTTGACCGCAGCAGTCAGAATACGGAAGACAAGAAGGAACGCCCTTAATTAGTATATTTTAAATTTAATGAAATGTATTGTGATGATTCAGATTCTGATTTATTTGTATTCTGTGATGATCGAGTTCTTGTAATATTTTTAAGGGAAATTTTATTGTATGATTTAATGTAGTATGCTTTTATGGTTTTAAATAACCAAATAAAGTGAATTTGACTAACTGAACACTAATGTCAATGAGTGTTTCTAGTATATCTGTGGTCAATTTTTAATTTGATCTATGCTGCCTGTAAAGTGTATGCTATAGGCTCAATGTTACATATAATGCTGATTTTCAACATATAAGTGAGTTGTTTGAGTGATGGCAGTAATAATGGGTGATTTTCTCCTGAGATATTTTGGGGCAGATTTACAAGAAACTGATGCAGCTCTGCATTATAGCAGAGATGCGTCAGTTTACTTGCGTCGCTCAAAAAACCCTTGCGCCACCAATGATGCGTCGCATTTACAATGCGGTGCACCATGGCGCAAGGATTGACAGATGCGTCCATATCTGTTGGCGCAAAGGTCACGCATTGCTGGAGTCATGTCGCAAGCACGATGCAACTCCAGCAATGCTCAGGAAGGCCTGTACGTATTGTGCTGCGTCACTCCTTATGCCTGCTTCAAGCAGGTGTAAGGTTTTGGCGCAGTGGCGTCGTAGAAGTGGCGTAGTGAAATCTTGTAGATTTCACTGCGTCACTTTTATGAGGCTTTCTTTCATTGGAGCGCCCACCCTGCATACATTATACCCGACGCAGGTATAATGTGGCACAGGGCTTTACAAAGTGACGCATCTCCCTAGATGCGTCACATTGTAAATGTTTTCGCAACGTGGCACATTGTTCACGCCGCTGCTGCGTCACAAAAGTGATACAACGGTGGCGCAAAAGTGTCGTAAAGGGGCTTGTAAATCTGCCCCTTTGTACTTTATGTCAGGCCTCTAATGTTGCATTTATTTATAGAGCAACACGCGTGAAAGTGAAGTTTGGATGATGTCATAAGTGATGACATCAATGTTGTCATTTGAGATGTTATCAGTGATGTCATAACTTATGTCATAGAACATGTCATGAGTGATGTCATATGTGAGGTCATAAGCAGTGCAAGGCAGGGGCACAAGTTATAGTTATATAACTACTGAATTTTTTAGGCTTTTTAGTTTAAAAGGTCAATGTTATCACTGAGAAATTCAGCTAAGTATAATGTTATTTGGGGGGGCAGAGCTTGCCTGGCTCCAAGATGGCCGCGCTTTAGGAGAGCTCCATGAGCCTGGCACTAGATCCTGCATGATCATGCCCTGGAGACTGGCCTGATTGCTGGAGGCTAGTTTTCTGATGAGATCGGAGATGCAGAGAGACAAGGAAGGGGGTTTTTCCTGCTGCCTTCGGCGCGGCCTGTGATCCCGCTGGGCCACTGACTCACGACCTCTACCACTGCGATGGTGATTGGGCGATACTGGGGGAGTCGGGGTGGCAACTCTGAGGGCCCGGGTGACAGGTACAGCAAAGCTGCCGAGGGGTGTGCACTGGGTGCGGTGTCCATCTGTGACTGCGGGACCTGCTGCATGCTTGCCCACTTCTGCTGTGCTGGAGCAGAAGCCACACAAGCGCTGAGAAATGGCGAGCCCCGTTAAGAGTGCAGTCGTTAAGAGTGCAGTGAGTCCGCTTTGTGGTAAAGATAGAGTGCACTTGTGCCCGGGACTGCTGAGGCCGCTGCATTCCTGCCCACCCAGACTGAGCCGTGAAGTGGAGTTTCCCCACGCTGGAGAGAGTGACGGGCATGGTAGAGGGCTGAGCGTGGCCTTGATGGAACAAACTTGGCACAGTGCAGTAGCAAAGGTGAGTGCCCCCATCAGAGATAAAGCAACACACGGCCACTGAAAGGAATGAATACTAGCATGTAGAGTTGCCCCTGTTGATCGCACAGCGAAGCACGGCTAACCCCTTAAGCTACACAACTTGGGGTCTGGAATGTGGTGGCAAAGGTGGTCCTCTACTGTAACCTGAGACTCACATTTACTCACTCACTGCATTGTGTGATCTAATTTTGCTTGAATCGCCTCTCATTGGAAGGTTGCGCTCTGAAAGGAACTGGCTTCTTTATATCTATAGTCCTATAGAGATAGCTCACAACAGAGACTCTGCTATGAACTTACCCCTTCAGCCTATCGACATACTCTCTAGGGACACATAGTCATGTCCTTTTATCTGTCTACACAAGTTGAGACTCACTCATAGTATAGTAACTTTGATTAATTTTAAAATGGGAAGAACCAAAAAGTCTCAGTCAAAACTACAGTTTGAGCCGCGGAGAACGCCCAGGCAGCAGGAGCCGGACAAAAACGCTTCTAAATCTGTTCCAAGAGTAGTGATCCACCCACAGACTCCGACCTAAAACAGATCCTGTCAGCGATGCAATGTAGCTTGACTAAAATTGATGGGAAAATCGACACACTTTCCTTCTGAATATATAGGAAGTCTGAACGTCTGGATAAGCTTATGGAAAGGCTGGACACAGTGGAAAAAAGGGTCTCTGAAATAGAAGACGCTCTAAATACGATTTCACTGTCACATACGAAAATGGATAAACTATTGCATTCTGTACAGGCCAAAGCTGAGGACTTGGTGGCATGCTCAAGGCACAATAATATAAGGATTGTGGGAGTAGCAGAGTCCACCAATAATCCAAACAGGGAACTTTACGTCGAACAGCTCCTTGTCATCCTTCTGGGCGGAGACATTTTCTCAAGCATGTTTTCAGTTGAGCGCACACACTGCTCCCTAGCTCCTAGGCCAGTGACTGGAGCTGCTCCGCGTCCGAATATCGTGAAGCTCCTTAACTACAGAGATCGAGATGCTGCACTTTGTAAGGTCAGAGAACTACAGACGCTGCATTGTGAGGGCATTGAACGATCCCTCTACCCGGACTATACGCAGCAGGTGCAGGAGGTTCACCGTCAATTCAATCCTATAAAGAGGAAAATCCGGGATCTTCATTTGATGTACCCTGCCAAGCTACAAATCCAAGTGGACGGAAAATCACATGTATTCTCCGATCCAAGACAGGTGCTGCAGTTCCTACAAAAAGAGATGATTTGGGGTCTCGAAAGGGACCTCCTAGCTCTCCCACCAGCATGGAGGAGGATGCTCTAGAGATAGAAGAACAATGATGACCTGGAGGTCGTATTATGTACATTAGAATGTTTGTATAACCTTCAGCTGGTGTACCGTATCAAGCCCTTCCCAAACTGATCATTGTAAGGTTTAAGACTAGTGAGATTCTTAACCTTACTGCAATTTGTGCCTGTAATATGGCATTGGTTTGGTCCCATCAGGCCTGTTCGGGGCTGGTATTATCTCCCATGTGAGGTGGCCCCCTCTGTGTTGTCCATGAGTTGCAGTTGTTGGCTGATAAACTCTTGAGGTGGGGGTAGCACTGGCCCCCTCCCCTCATTGACTTAATGGAGAGACACTAATGGGTAAGGACAGCCCTGTGTTGTTATATCCCGCATAGAGGCCCTAATGTAGACCCGTTCGTACATGCCCTAAAATGGACGTATTCATATTTACCCTAATATGGTCATATTCGTACTTGCCCTATTATGGTCATGGCCGCATATGCCCAATTATGGTCACAACTGTACATGTCCTATTATAGTATGATTCCTTATATAGGCATGATCTTTCACCTACATTGGTCCCAGCTAGTACACAATGAGATCTGAGGGCTGAACATTATCTATCCTGTGGTTTTGAATACAGCAGGGTTTTTCCAAACACAGGCCCACACTGTACTCATTAATTATGCATGGCTCTCTAAGAATAGACCACTGGCATAATATGTATGTACAAAGTTAACCCCTGACGTCTTCCTCATGTCCAATACAAACCATACTGAGGACCGAGACTCTTTAGGGTATAAATACACCACATCTTGCCCCGGTAAGACAGAGGGAACTGAGACTTCCATGCTGACACACTGACCAGAGACGCTGAGGCTCCTGCATGCAGTCGCTCCAGCTGACAGCGGTCTGACACAGCCCTGATGGGGTGTCCAACTCGAGACCAGGACGGGGTCCCACACACTCTCTATTCAGGTATGGGGGTACGACTAAATCCTAGGAGGATTCTTGGCTCTTAGCTTTTAAGACCTATACACATATGCTAGGTACATTCAGGTACATCTAGTTAGGCATCGTAGGAGTACGTGCACTTGCATAATGCTTTTATATTCATGTATGTACTCATGATTATCGCAATATGGTAGAACTGTTCTATCCCTTGGCTTTTATCGTACTGCTGATAATATATCTCTGCTATTGTCTGCTGGTTACCGTAGCACGTATATTTTACACTAGAATAACAACTGTTCAATAAATACTTATTGAAACGCCCAACTGTTTATTCTGTGTAACTCTCTGAGACAAACCGAATAAGTGAGCACGAGTGACTGAGCGAAAGGTAGTACATTGTTTCCACGATTCTGAGGGAATCAGGGTTGTCATGATCTAAGGTTGCCAGAAACTAATCTCTCCCCGATAAGAGGAGACACTAGTGGCACTGCGAGCTAGCTAATGCAAAACTAGGCTAACATATACGGTGGGGGTGCACGGAGTCAGTCTGCCACCAAGCCCGCAGTATATGTTATCCAAACGCGCAGGTCCTGCAGGGTACCCAGTTCGTATGAGCTTAGGCTCTGCTTATATACTCCTCCTTCTGCTAGTATGTAATTTATATCCTAGTGGTTTCGTCTCTGTCTCCCTCTCCCTCTATAGGAGCCCATGAGGCCCAGCTTCTATATCCTCAGCCTGAAGTGATCTTGCTGTTTACTGGTAAATAATCCTACAAATGTTCATCCATCGATATGTTCAGTTTGGATACGTCACCCCACTAACCTCATCCCATTGTCCATAGGTGCCTCCCATTCCCCCTCACCCCAGTCCTGATGAAGACCCCTCCTCCAAGGCGCAAAGTTTCCTGTTCCTCATAGGGGTCGAAACGTTGACTTTTTGTTTACTATTGTCAAACAAGGATGACAGAGATTTGATATCTGCATCAATGATGTTATGATTTGTCATATATGTGTAAGCCAGTCATCTGGCTGGATAGGTTGTAAATACCGATTGATGATGTATATATGCACACTACCTTCCCTCTTCACATCACTATCACAAATCCCATGCACCTGCCACTTCACCCTCTGTGCACCGTTTCTTTCAAAAATTAGTTTAAAAATTTATTGTGCTTTATGAATTGATTGACCTCCTGTTTTGTGATGAAATAAAATCACAATCTTATTTGGTATAACTTAATGGTGACGTCTAATTTTGATTAGTTTTCAAAGAAATGTTCCTGCTTTTTTATGTGTTTTGACTGTTCTCCACTGTGACAATAATTCTTGTACCATAATTTACCAGAGTCCAGTGGCTTATCGGGTCACCCCATTGCTATATAACTAAGAAAGAATTTGGGCCATCCTATAGAAAGCCTGTACCGGTCCTTGCAATCCACGGCACAAGAACTGTACTTCTGCCACCTCTTGCCGGAAAAAAGGAGAACAGATTCGTCTCAATTGACTTAATCAACCACACTATGTGGCCGATACTAAATAGTAGGCCACGTGGACTCCACAGTAGCAGACGCCCTCCTCTCGCTACAATCCAAGAAGTCCAAACAGAAAGACTCATCACTTTTTGAGAGCCACCTGTACGGAATGAAGGACTAAGCAACAATGCTATGGAACTCGTTCCACTTCAACAAGAAATTCATCTTCAACATGAAAATCAACTTAACTGCCAAGTTGCAATAAGACCTAATACAGACATCTCACGTCAACATGCCTCGTCAAGAGCAAAATCCTATTTCAACAAATCCCGATGCAATTCCAACAATTGATCGAACTGCTTCTGGCTATTTCATGAACTTTGATACGTTTTCACTGGATCCAAGCGAGCCGGAAACGCCGCCTGCCAAAAAATCACTCCAACAGAAACTCAATGACTTTTTGCACTTTTTTAGAAAGACTTACCTGGTGTCACCTTGGATAGAACTATGGTATATCACTGGGATTTTATTTTTCATTTTCTGGCTAGGTTTAATAATAACTTTTAGTATGCTTATTAATGGACGATACCTCCAACCAAGCTCTACAGCCCAAAGAGTCAATTTGATTTTAAAACCACACCAGTCTTCACATCGTGAACCAAGAGACTTGTCTTCAGTGAACATTACAGCAGTTCCTATACCGCACGGTATATTAAGGGACAAGATTGATTATGATATATTAGGTCCGACTGAACTTTTAAAGCTAAAACATGTATTTAAAATTTCTTTAAGTGATATCATTACCTCCAGTGCATATTCTGATGATTGGGACACTGAAACTGTAGATGCTATGATGTCTGATTTAGAAAAAACTGCTGCATTTCCGAACAACGAAATGTTAGAAGGTACTTCAGACTATGATACATTGTACTGTTACCAACAATATGGTCATCATTTCTTACACAAGTCTATAACACCTAGAAATGTATTTGAGTACCACCAGTGGGAACACTGCCCAACACCTCCAAAAGGTAGTTCACAAGCATTTGCACAGAAATTCACTTACTTCTCAGGGTTTAACACATCAGACCCTAAGGCATTTTATTATAAAGTGGCGAAAATTTCAGCTCAGAAAATTATGTTAACAAACACCAAACATATTTACTCTGCATCCTTTCTGAACCAGTTGTCTAAACAGGGTTTCGATCTATGGAAAGACACAATAGATTCCAAATCAATCTGGGGTTCTAGGGACTGGCAAGTCCAGGGAATAGAAGCACTTTTTAGAGCATGCATCATTCCGCAGCAGATTTTATTTCTGAATGAAACTGTGCAACAAACAACCTGTCTTGGATTAGCCAAAGGCAAGGAAATGAACACACCGGGGTTTCCAACACCATCGCAGATGGGTGGGGGGCAGAATTCAACTACACAAGGGGTAGGACTAGATGACATTTTCCAGTACAACAGATCAGATCCTGATTGGACAGAATGGCTGGTTTGGCCCATTGACACAAACAAATGTCAACAGAGATTTATGAATACAACAAGAGGGTTTAGTATCCATAGGCCAGATCCACGCTATGTACAAAGACAACACCCAGGGGTAGTGACATCGTATAGTGTTGGGAAGTTGTGCCTTGATTGGCTAGAGAGCTCAACACTGACAGAAGTAAAGCACCACTTGACCTTACTCACACCTGACATGGATCTTAGAGATTTTCTACTAGGTCCCAGGAAACAACGTCAGAAACGTTTCGTATATGCAGGCCTTTATGCCTACTATAATGAAAACTGGAAAATATCCCAACAAGAGGCCGCAGAAAGGATACGGGAGATAGACCGTATTAACTTAGAAAAGGCATTAGCTGTAGTGGATAATGGGTTAACAACTTTGACCTCCAGGATTTACTCCTTAGGCAACATTGTGTCCTCGGCAATCGACATATTAGAACGAGATCTGGCCTTGTTACAACACGGGCAATCTCAGCTACGTTCTATTATGATGTTAAGCTGGACGCTGCAATCTTTGCATGCAGGCTATGTGCCATGGCGTTTTATAAACACCACGTCTCTGTTCTCAGAATACAATCTAACTGATAAACAGACAGAAATGGCACAGAGGGGAGCCAAATATACAATGCTGCGTATTGAGAAACTGGAAAGGTTACCATTCACTGTAGCCGAATCTCCATCAACAGAATGGCTAATTCATGGCCAAATCACTCTGCTGGTCACTACGTTTCAGTTTCAATATTGCCTTGAGCAAAGGCAGCCAGGCAAATATGTAAAAATGGGTAAGGGATACATCAAGGAAACTTGGGAGTTACCATATAGATACCGTTGCCGGAATGGGGATCGAGAAGTGTATCTGAGTGGTACAAACTGCAAGAACGCTTTAAGCGGTTCTCTCTTGTGTCAAGATATTTCTCTGCACGGAGCCTGTAGCGGTTCAGTAGCGAACTTATCTTGTCACATGTCAGGGACCCCAGCGGCCATGATCACGCCGGTTTTCCTGCTGCTCTCGAATGGGAGTTACTTAATGCTAAATGATCAAGGTTGTTGTGGGATGCTTCCGGGCGTCGCATATCTAGTAACTGTTAACTCCAGGGTTACTTGCTGTATGCAAGTATTGTTTCCGCCACTGAACACAGTCAGGGAGGCGCCTCTATGGCCTTCGCTGAATGTTTCTTTTATAAAGTTTGATACTCTGAGCAGATTGAAAGCCATGCTTTTACAGCAACCCGTGCCCTTAACCTCCGCTCGAGAAACCTATGAATTTCAAGTTGCAAGGACCTCGACCGAGATACAGGCACTCATACGTACAAACTGCCCCATTCATTTCGCAGAAATGGTGGGACGTATCTTCAATATGTCTGATACAAGCGGTATTGTACACCTATTTAAGACCATAGGGTCCGGACTGTTAAGCACCTTTCAGCCAGTCCTCGGAGTAATCCCAAATTTTATACACTCCGTATTGGGAAGCGTATTTGGAGGATTCCCGCTCATCCTGTTCCTAATCGCAGGAATCCTGATTGTAATACTGCTGCTACGCAATGGACAGCCCACTTCCCGAGGGAATGGTGAACACGCTCCTGGAGCGGAAATACCGTGAACGCATGGTACAACTTCTGGGCATTTTCTGCCTGCGAGAACTCAATGCCTCCTGGTTTCTATCATTTAGACCAGTCTGGGTAGACTGCATATTACCTGTTCTTCGATGCCTGTTCTGCGGAGAAGAATGCACATTGGATCTTTGTCTGACATTTCCATCAGATGCGCCTCCGGACACGGATGCAATGCTGGATCCCATAAAGGCCCATGCTCTGCGTTGTCCTCAGCGGCTTCCGATTCTGATGAATGCATTCCTGGAGAATCCACAGGTGCCGTTCGCTCCTGCTGGGTTAGGTGATTCTTCCACAGGCACCCACGCTACAACTGCCGCACAAGCTGCCGTAGCACCGACTGTTGGCAGTACTACATTCCATCTATGTGCGATTGACGTTCTCTGTGAGGCGTTGGATTTGTCATCTACAGCAGCTGACACAGATAATATTGAGCTTCCCAGCCAGGACGCGTAATCTTGAATTGGCTCATCGTGTCCTGGGAAAGATTTCGGCTTCTTCACTCGTTTCAAAATAAACGATCTAAATTTGGAACATTTTCTTACATTGACACTTTCGCTTGAGAAAAGCATGGCCTTCTCCTGCTTATGGTAATACAACTTCTATAGAGAGACGATATTTACTTTTAAGTGGCTACTAGTAAAGCTGAATTTAAACATTTTTTTTTTTATTAAGCACCTAAAATTTTTAACGATTTTTTAGAACCATGTTTTTACTTGCTTTTAAAAATGTTTTTAAATTGTCCAGATTTTAAGTATGGTCATTTTTATCCAGTTCGGAAGAGGAGTGGGTGTTATATCCCGCATTGAGGCTCTAATGTAGACCCGTTCGTACATGCCCTAAAATGGACGTATTCATATTTACCCCATATTTACCCTAATATGGTCATATTCGTCCCGATCACAGCAGAACATGGGCTTCTATTGGTATTCTCAAGGGCATATTATCAAGCCCATTATCGCCGCTTTAGCGGCAGTTTCCTGCCGCTAAAGCGGCGATAATTTTAACGCCGTTCTTGCTAATAAGCCCCGAGGTCTATCATACCCTGGGCAAATATTCCCTGAGCTAGTTCACCATTCAGTCTCAAAAGCACAGGTCTCTTTTCTAAGCAAGCCTCATAGAAGCACTTGAACACATAGCTTTATACCCAGGTGTTTTGTATAATAACCAAAAAATGATCCATGCTTCTACACACATTTACAGAGCACACAGTCTGAAACAGAGGTAATCTAATACCTACAGGATACTTTACATGTGTCATCTCACCCCTAAAAGGCACTAACACACTCATTGAGGTATATAGAAAGATGCTGACACTAACAAGACTGGCATAACAGGAGTCTCTATTTCATTTTGGGATAAGCCTGGCACTGAATGCTCTGTCTCTAATGAAACTGGTACAGAAATGTGAGCTTTAAATCATGTTCCCAAGTGTATTAAACAGTATCCTAGTACATATAACTCTCCTTAGAGGTACACTGTAACTATGCCGTAGATAGTGATGTATGTGCTTAAAACTTAAAATGTATTCTATCAAATTTGAATGTCTGTCCTCTACTATTTCTCACCCATATCTCTACTTCTACATGTAGTCTGACACCTGTGGTGCAGCTGATGACCCTAACTTAAAAACAATATGGTCTATCATTCACCATGGCAAATATTCACTAAGCTACTTCACTATTTAGTCCCAGATGCACAGATCTCTTTTGTAAGCAGACCTCATAGAAGCATTTAAACACAGCTTCATACCCAGGTGTTCTGTATAATGCACAGCAAGTGATCCATGCAGCTTCTTTTACACACATTTACAGAGCATACAGTCTGAAACAGAGGTCATCTAATTCCTATAGGCTACTTTACATGTGTCATATCACCCCTAAAAGGCACAGACCCACTCAATGAGGTATCTGGAAAGATGCTGACACTAACAAAAACTGGCATAACAGGAGTCTGCCTTTCATTTTGGGATTCGCCTGGCACAGGAAGCTCTCTGTCTCTAATGAAACTGGTACAGAAATGTGAGGTTTAAAACATGTTCCCGAGTGTATTAAGCAGTATCCTGCTACATTTCACTCTCCTCAAAAGTACACTGCAAGTAGGCCCTAGAAAGTGATGTATGTGCTTAAAAATGAAAATGTATTCTGTCAAGATTCAATGTCTGACCTCTACCATTTCTCACCCATGTTTGTACTTCTACATGTAATCTGACATGTGTGATGCATGCACTTGATTGCCCTAACTTAAAAAATATATGGTCTATCATACCCTGGGCAAATATTCACTGAGCTACTTCACCATTTGGTCCTAGAAGCACAGATCTCTTTTCTAAGCACGCCTCATAGAAGCACTTGAAAACACAGCTTTATACCCAGGTGTTCGGTATAAGAACCAGAAAGTGATCCATGCCGCTTCTTCTACACACATTTAGAGAACATACAGTCTGAAACAGAGGTAATCTAATACCTACAGGATACTATTACATGTGTCATCTCACCCCTAAAAGTCACTGACACACTCATTAAGGTATTTGTAAAGATAATGTCACTAACAACACTGGGATGACAGGAGTCTGCCTTTTATTTTGGGTTAGGCCTGTCACTGGAAGCTCTGTGTCTCTAAGGAAACTGGTACAGCAATGTGAGGTTTAAAACACAGTCTCAAGTGCATTAAGCAGTATTCTAGTACATATAGCTCTCCTCAAAAGTGCACTGTAAGTAGTCTATAGATAGGGACGCATGTGCTTAAAACTGAAATGTATTCTGTCAAGTATGAATGTCTGACCTCTACCATTTCTAACCCATATCTGTACTTCTAAACGTATTCTGACATGTGTGGCACAGCTCATGACCGGAACTTAAAAACTATGCAGTCTATCATACCCCTGGGCAAATATCCCCAGAGCTACTTCACCATTCGGTTCCAGAAGCACAGATCTCTTTTCTAAGCAGGCCTCATAGAAGCACTTGAACACACAGCTTCATACCCCTGTGTTCTGTATAATAACCAGAAAGTGATCCATGCAGCTTCCTCTACACACATGTACAGAGCATGCAGTCTGCAACAGAGGTAGTCTAATACTTACAGGCTTCTTTACATGTGTCATCTTACCCCTAAAGGCACTGACAGGTTCATTGTGGTCTCTGGAAAGATGCTGACTAACAAGATTGGAATGACAGGACTCTGCCTTTTATTTTGGGTTAGGCCTGGCACTGGAAGCTCTGTGTCTCTAATGAAACTGGTAGAGAAATATGAGGTTTAAAATATGTTCCCAAGTGTAATAAGCAGTATCCTACTACATATAACTCTCATAAGTGGTACACTGCAAATAGGTCATAGATAATGATGTATGTGCATAAAACTGAAAACGAATTCTGTCAAGTTTGAATGTCTGACCTCTACCATTTTGCACCCATGTCTTTACTTCTACACTTAGTCTGACACGTGTGGTGTAGCTGATGATCCTAACTCAAAAACTATACGGTCTATCATACCCCTGGGGAATTTTCACTGAGCTACTTCACCATTCAGTCCCAGAAGCACAGATCTCTTTCCTAAGATGCCCTCATAGAAGCACTTGAACACACAGCTTCATACCCTGGTGTTCTATATAATAAGCAGAAAATGATCCATGCAGCTTCTTCTTCACACATTTACAGAGCATACAGTCTGAAACAGAGGTAGTCTAATACAAACAGGCTACTTTACATGTGTCATCTCACCCCTAAATGATACTGACACACTCATTGAGGTATCTGGAAAGATGCTGACACTAACAAGACTGGCATGACAGTAGTTGGCCTTTCGTTTTGAGTAAGGCCTGGCACTGGAAGCTCTGTGTCTCTAATTAAAAAACTGGTAAGGAAAAATGAGGTTTACAACATGTTCCCAGGTGTATTAAGCAGTATCCAGGTACATATAACTCTCCTCAGAAGTACACTGCAAGTAGGCCATAGATAGTGATGTATGTGCTTAAAACTTAAAACGTATTCTGTCAAGTTTGAATGTCTGGCCTCTAGCATTTCTCACCCATGTCTATACTTCTTTACATAGTCTGATACATGTGATGCAGCTAATTCCCCTATCTTAAAACTATACGGTCTATCATTCCCCAGAGCAAATATTAAATGAGTTACTTCACCATTCAGTCCCAGATGCACAGATCTGTTTTCTAAGTAGGCCTCATAGAAGCACTTGAACACACAGCTGCATACCCCAGTGTTCTATATAATAAGCAGAAAGTGATCCATGCAGGTTCTTCTACACACATTTACAGAGCATACAGTCTGAAACAGAGGTAGTCTAATACCTATAGGCTACTTTACATGTGTCATCTTGCCTCTAAATGGTACTGACACACTCATTGAGGTGTGTTTAAACATGCTGACACTTACAAGACTTGGATGATAGGCTTTGGCTTTTCAGTTTGGCTTAGGCCTAGCCTTGGAAGCTCTGTGTCTCCAATGAAATTGGTGGAGAAATATGAGGCTTAAAACATGTTCCTAAGTGCATTAAGCAGTATCCTAGTACAAATAACTCTCCTCAGAGGTACACTGTAAGTATGCCGTAGATAGTGATATATGTGCTTAAAACTTAAAACGTATTCTATCAAGTTTGAATGTCTGTCCTCTACCATTTCTCACCCATATCTCCACTTCTACACTTAGTCTGACACTTGTAGTACAGCTAATGACCCTACCTTAAAATCTATACGGTCTATCATTCCTCAGAGCAAATATTCAATGAGCTACTTCACCATTCAGTCCCAGAAGCACAGATCTCTTTTCTGTGCAGGTCTCATAGAAGCACTTGAACACACAGCTTCATTCCCCGGTGTTCTATTTAATAACCAGAAAGTGATCCATACAACTTCTTCTACACACATTTACAGAGTATACCATCTGAAACAGAGGTAGTCTAATACCCAGACGCTACTTTACATGTTTCATCTTACCCCTAAAAGGCACTGACACACTTATTGAGGTATCTGGAAAGATTCTGACACTAACAAGACTGGCATGATAGTAGTTGGCCTTTCGTTTTAAGTGAGGCCTGCCACTGGAAGCTCTGTGTCTCTAATGAAACTGGTAGAGAAATATGATGTTTAAAACATGTTCCCAAGTGTATTAAGCAGTATCCTAGTACATATAACAACTCTCCTCAAAGGTACAGTCCATGTAGGCTGTAGACAGTGATGTATGTGCATAAAACTGAAAACGTATTCTGTCAAGTTTGAATGTCTGACCTCTACCATTTCTCATCCATACTTCGTTACGTAGTCTGATACATGTGGTGCACCTGACGACCCAAATTTAAAAACTATAGATTAGAAAGCCATTTAGATATGTTTTAGGCCTGTTACAATAGAGGATGTGCATGAAGTTGTACTGCTATGGTGACTTGGCATTTACAAGCTCTTGAGAATCGTTAATTTGTTGTTCTGCCACATATAACTCACCCCTATGGTAGCCTGCAGCTAGACCTTAGGATACAGTACTATGTACATAAAAGCTAACACATGTAGTTACATAACGTTAAATGTATACTCTATTTTTATTTCAGAGATCTGTTTGGCTTCAAACAGAAGATCTAACATGACAAACAAGGAACGGAGGGGAATAGCACAAAAGAAACAGTACTATTTCAAACAGTCTCAAAATAAACCAGGACATAATGGACAGAATACGCTCCATGGAAAAAAATCTGCTGGTAAGAGAACGAAGCAATTTCTTTGAACAGAAGTGAACAAAAACAAACTTTTACCAATAACTCACAAAACAACAACGAATAATACAAGTTCAGAGTGGAAATGTTCTAAAGAGAAAAGTCATCTAACAGCAAGACAGAAACATTGTAAAGGTATAAGAAGAAGAATGTTTAGAAGTACGGTAATACAACATTTAGAAAGACAATCATCAGCTTATAAGCTTATAAGCAAAAACTGTTTATATTATTATTACACAGGATTAAAACACTGGATAAAACAGTGTTGAGTATAAAAATGAAAAGTCAGAAAAAGACTTGTGAATAAAAGTAATTTTTGTAAGAACTTTAAAGGTGAATGGAAACATATATCCAGCACTGAGTCAATTTTTAATGCGATACGCTATTTGCAAGAGAACACTGTACATGCAGTTGAAACAAGTGGTCGATGTTATGAATTAAAGGATGGTATTCCGGTTGCAAAAGAGGAAATACTTTCTAGGAATGTTGAGGAAGTCATAGCAGAGGAGGTACAGGGAAGACGTAGACAGGCCCCTGTGTATAAGTGGAATTGTAGCAGTATTTGTGGTGTTCGACAAGAGTCAATTGATAAAATGA
Organism: Calotriton arnoldi; assembly: GCA_963921515.1. Classification (NCBI taxonomy): domain Eukaryota; kingdom Metazoa; phylum Chordata; class Amphibia; order Caudata; family Salamandridae; genus Calotriton; species Calotriton arnoldi. The sequence goes on along the minus strand of CAWUFW010004938.1, from coordinate 325,281 downwards.
GATTTTTTCTACGTGAATTTTCATGCAGAAGTTTGGAAAGAAAATTAAATTTTTTTCAGGGATTAGATACATGCAAAGTGAGAAAGTAAACCAATTTACAGGGATATTCACTTTCATGTTTGTCAAAGAAAGCATGTCAGAGTTTTTCCCATCATTTCAGAATGTTAGCTGTTGGTCAACTTTACTATGTAAATACTCCAGCAGTATGCTTTGGAGATTTGAATACAGCTCTTTTGCATGGTAGATAGCAGGTGTACAACACGTTTGTGATCATGTTCAGTGTTGTTTTTTTGGGCCTGAAGACGAGTGTAGGTAAAGTGAGGACATGTTATCTATAGCTGTAGCAGAAGAGGACGCAGAGACTACTGTTAATAACTTTGTAAAAGAGATTAGAAAGTTTAACACAAAGTTTCTTCTGAAAAACCAAACTGTGTTTGTCTTTCATGTAGATGCACTCACTACAAAAATCAAACTCGGACTGTTGATTTGTATTCTAAAACTGAAAAACTAAACAATGATAAGTGGCAACAATTTACTGCTTATTTATTTGTTTAAGACTTATTTGATTTGTCTTCTCAACAAGTTATAAGTAAATACATTTATAACAAGTTAGAAGAAAACAAAAACAGGTAGAGTCGTATATAACACCTAAGGGGCTGATTACGATGCTGTGCAGAAGTGCTTCCACAGTCTTGTCGGGGTCAATCGGTCCGCCCAATGTAGCGTCGGAAGTGATTGCTCCGACCACACGATTATGATCCAGTGGAAAACATGGCTTACCGTTTGACTGGGTCCTTCCCACTTGGCAAGGAAATTCCAATGGCACAGCTCTCAAAAAGGACCAATGAAGACGATCGGAGCACGGTCTGACCCTGGAACCGCCCGCCCAATTACGATGTGTGTTTCTGACTTGCCATCCAACTGTCTCATCAGAGCTGGTGGAAGGGGAGTCTTATAAGGCCGAAACTCACCACTACACAGCTTCATTCTTCCTGTGCAGCTGGGGAGCACATCGCACACGTCATACCTCTTTTTCTACCTACTAGATGACCAGCAAAATCAGAAACTTCGCAGATGTCACCACCGGTAAATGACACACCTACCTGTATACATTAAAGTGACCACAAAGCCAAGGTGCACCAAGGTGAAACGGCCCTGCAGCTTGGTGAGCATGATGGAGGGAATCTCAGCATTGGGTGACCAGAGTCCAATGAGAAAAGACAGGGACATGCCCAACTTAAAGGTAGGAGAACAAATGCGCATAGACACATGTATGAATATATATATATATATATATATATGTATGGTGAGCTCCCCACTGCTGTCCATGCCACATGTCAACAGAACATCAATGCACACATAGAAGTATGTGCCAATTATGCCAATTCACTGACACACAACATCCTCCCTGAACCCAATACCCCATCACCACTGCTGGGAGCAAAGACTGAGGGTCCAGCTGACTTTCCAAACTGCAACGTGAAGGAGGTTGTCGCAGTGCAGTGTCAGGGTGTAAAGGTATACCTTGAGAAGTACCACATGAGGGGGCTAGAAGGTGCATTGAAGGCACGAGCACTGACAAATGTAAATCAGTATATGAAGTGGTTTTGTGAATGATAGTGCATAGCACTGGCAGTAGGAAAACTTGTCTGCACAGAAAGCTAACACCTAAACTCCACTGAGTGCAGCAACATCTTGGAAACAGCAAGCAGACTTTGCAGCTGCATCACCTACCACTGCCCCTGAACTAATAGCTAAGATATCCATAACACTACAACCACAATCTCCTACTGTCAGCATTGAGCCTACTACAAAGCTCATGTATTGTAGTTAGATTTGTGTCACCAAAGTGAATTGATAATAACAGCCTTTGCCAATAACAAACACTCTGGCATCTTAGGTACAATGTAAGGTCTGCATTCACCTATCTTGATCTTGTCACATGCCAGAAGTATCCACATACCATATGTGTACCACTAAGTGAAAAGCACATTCATGTGGTTTATATGGCTGTAAAAGTTGGCCATATAGACATGATACACATCCCTATGAGTCCCCACCCTAATTCCCTGTTAAATGAAGACACTCAAACTCATGTTGTGACCAACAAGATAAAGTAGGCACAATGCAAACATCACTAGACTGATTCACTCTACCACAACCCAGAAGTCCTAAAGCTTGCTAACTGCAACTATTTGCAGATGACACATCCTACCTGGACATAGACACACACTCCACATCACTTGACACACAAACACTCCTTGACAACCGTGACCCAACCCTTACAACAAACATGAGCCTCTGATAGCACATACATCCCCTTGGAGGCTGGAAACCATGGTAAAGTATAGTGGATTTCATCACCGGTGAAAGATCAATTGTGGGCCATGTGTGCACCAAGACAGAATATAAAGCGACATCACATCAGCATGATATGCCCTATGTCTAGTTTACTGATAATGTCCATGCACAGACTGACATACTCTAACTGTGAGTTGAGCCCAGAAGATGAAGTACATTTGTGTGCAATGAAGTGTAATTCAAGACAATCACACCATAATTGAACTAGCTATCAACTCCTGTGACACCCATTCCTGTACCAAAAGCTAGGTCCTCATGCAACTAACATGCGTTAGTAGGAAATCTGTAGGGAATATCAAAGTAGACAAACACAGTTTAACTTGCTAAGCACTGCCATGGACCCACACACATCACCCACATGAAATAGGCAAGTAAAGTGAATGGCATTACAAACATCCAAGTATCACAACATCAGGAGGCCACAGTGCATAGACACATTCCACAAAATGGTTCTCAAATTAAAGGGGAGTCCTGGAAGCCAACAGGGCCAGGACACAGTCTGATTTGTAGCTACCTCACAGTCTCCATGTGGACAGGACAGTGAGAAGTAGTCACAACTGGGACTAATGGGTATTGTCACAAAGTGGCATCCATATGTGGCAAATGTGTCATTGGGAGATTTTTACAACACAGCAATTGGCCCATATCTAGTAAGACATAATTTGCAATTGTATGAAGAAACAAAACATCTCCAAGTGTGTTGACAAGAATATTCACTTTGTGCACATCAAATACATATGCAGCACACAACTCATTGAGTTCTGTCCGTTGACACACTTGCACACTGGACAAATAAAGCTGCAAAAACTATGAATTCACAGCATTCTCAATGCTGAGTTTGGCCATTTACCCCACACCCCTACAGATACATCATGCGGACATTGACACCCAGCCACTGTAGGTACATAATTCCACATAAGATCACAAAAGACTTACTTAGTCTATGAATCATATACTATCATGGTTAAACAAACACAACTGTAGTTGCACATCCCAAATCACACAAGAATAACAGTTAGCATCAGTAGCAATGGCTGGACACAGGAATACCAAAACAAGGAAGTCCTTTATTCAGCATTTCTTTTTTACTGTAAAAAATAAAGGCCAATGGTTGGTCCAAAATGACATGTGGTGGGCCAGCAGACTCTTGCCCATCGAAACTTGCCTTCATAAATATTGCAAAGGGAAACCTCCCCTGGAAGGGGCATCTAGGGAGCAGGTCAGGCACCAAAAGGAAAAACTATGGTGGGCTGGGTTGGTCCTTGGAAGGGCTGGGCTCAGAATTGAGAGGGCCGACTATGTCAGTGGGAGGGCAGGATTCATATGTGGGGGGACTGGGTTTCAACATTTTGGGGATCTTATATCCCTGAAGGGTGGTGAAGGGAATAGGGAGGAGGGACCATTTTTGATTTAGTTTTCTTCCCCGTGGAAGTACTCGGGTAGGATGGGGAAGATGATCTACTTGGTTTAGGAGGGGATGGGGTGGTGGAAGGATGGGGGGCTTTTCTTTTTTGGGTTCCTTGGTGTTTAGATTGGGTCTCCATAGAGGACTGGGTAGGTCTTTTTGGGGTTGAAGTGGAAGAGTATGGAAGGGGTGGCAGGGTCTACTGTTTAGGTTTGGGATGGGGTTGGTCAGTTTGGGTAGGGAAGAGGTCAAGGGCAATGAGGTGGAGTTTTTGGGGAGGAATGGTATGAGGAGAGCCAAGGGTAGAGGTTGTAGAATAAGAGGGTTGTGAAGTATGTGGTTCGTCTGTGTCTGTCGTGGCTGTGTGTGATGCTGTGCTGTCTGCCTGTTTGTCTGTATGTGAGCCATATGGTGCAGTGGGTGAAGTGTCTGCCTGCATGTCAGTGGATGTGGAACTGAGGGTGTATTGTGTCTTCTGAGTACATGTGTGTTTGTCTTTGGTCCTATGTCTGTGTGTTTGTGTGCTGCATGTGGATGTTGAGGTATATGCGTGTTCAGGTTTGCCTGTGCTTTGGGCAGATATGGGAATAGGGACTGTGGATGGAGAAGAGGCAGGATGGGGTGGACAGTTAGATTTGGGTTAAGGCTGCTGTGAGTGTGGAAGCTAGAGCCTGAATGGATCTCTGTAGGGAAGACATCTCACAGTGAATGCCCTCCAGGAAAGATACCATCTGTGCCTGCTGATTGGTATGCACCTGGAGGACATTTTGCACCGATGTCTGACCTATAGAGATCTGCCTCAGAAGGTCAATGGCCTCCACTCTCACAGCAGCAGGGGAGACAGAGGCAGGGGGTGAGGTGCCTGGCGCAAAGAAGAATCCTCCCTTCTTAGGGGAGCGGCAATGGACAGTGGGCTGGGGAGCAGCTGTGAGGACCGAGATGGTAGGGGTGGTGGTGGACTGAGATGGAGTGGACATAGGTCCAGGTGATCCACCACCACCTGGGAGGGCTCACTGGAACTGGAGTCGGATGATGACGACATTGGTGTTACGTCCGTCAGCTCCTCAGTGGTGCTCCCATCACCCTCTGTGCCATAGGGTCCCTCTTGGTCACTGCCAGCATGTGAACCACTGTGGCCAGCTGCTTCCCCAACAGTCGTGGCACTGTCTCCTTTGCTGCCCTTGTGTGATGCAGAAAAACAGATTTAAATACAAATTAGTTTCAATCATCATCTTTATTCGCATTTGATAAATGCATAAAAGTACAGAGGAAAATCGCATTGCAAAATAGGCAGAAACATGGTAAAACATCAGTTAATTGTGTGTTAAAATATCGATATTCCCATACATATCCATGAATTAAAAACCAAAAGTCAAACAACAATTCATTTTCAACAAGTTAAAAAGAGACCAAGGTATTTAAAACAAGCAGATAAGACAACACCCCTCCTGTACAAGGTCTTCCAAATCCCACAGCTAAAGCCAGCTTGCATATTAACATCCTTACAGTAATTCATTGAGCTGATGAAATCAGACTAGTAAAACTAAATCGATAAAACAACCCTCCTCTCTGATGAACCTTTCCTGATTCGCAAAACTGAATATAAAAATGTCACTGTCATAAAACAGACGAAAGGTGTATCCAATGTATTGATAACTGCAGGGCTGCAGAATGAGAGGATAAACTCAGTTTTGTTAGCATTAGGAGAATGAATCTTTTCCTTCCCAGTTTATAAAAACAGCAGAAGAATAAAATGTGCGACATGGTTTGTGCGGAACGATCATCACACGGCATAGCGATAAATGATTTAATAAATGTGAATGGGCTCGGTAGCCTACCATTAAGGGGAAAAGGTTCAATCTCATCCTTGTTCATAGATAACGATGCATGTTGTTGGAAACAAAGAAACAAAGGAGAGATAGGAATCATGACCCATGGCCACTCTAGCCAGTCTGATAAAATAAAACTGTGACTTTACTTTGGTTACAGTGCCATCTTTCTAATTTGCACTTTGTGGCGAAAGCCTCTCTTAGTTTGATTTTAGAAAAAGACAAGCATTTGGAGGGTGAAGTATACAAGAAGGCAAGGCCCAGATCTGTGAAAGACTGCTTAACATATGCTAGCCATGGGATACTGTTGGCTCGGTCAAGATTTATTATATCTTTTAATATGACTTGGTTTATCTTGACTGAGTCCCTCTTCCAGATTCTTATCCATAATAGAAGTGGGGCCAATTTGATCGAGTCGGTAATAAAAGGAAGGCCTAGTTCATTATGAGCAATCAGAGTCGAGCACGATGGAGGTACTGAGAGCAGCTTTTTAACAAATTTGTCCTCCACTGTCTGTAAACTACCCACTTGAGCAATACCCATATTTCCGCACCATAGGTAGCTATGGCTACGGATTTTGCCAAATAGACTTCAACAATTTCCCTGCAAGGCTTTTTACCCAGGTTAGAAGCAAATTTCCAGATAGCAGCTATACTTCGTTTCAACATATTGGTTCCATTTTCTACCATAGCTGACCAATTAAGTTTAGACTAAAAAAGAAGGCCAAGGTACATAAAAGAATCTACGCAAGCCAGAGAAACCCCCCTAGTTTGAGTGAAATTTACTTTTTTCTTCCCAAACCTGCGGTCATAACAAAAGTTTTCGATTTGTTGACACTCAAACCAAGATCAGCCATGTAATTTGAGTATACCCCACTCAGACGCTGTAGGGCCAGGGGTGTTCTGGCCATCAAGACCACATCATCTGCATAGAGGAGAACAGGCAGCAATAAGCCGCCTGCAGATGGAACGTCCCTGCACTGTGCAGTCAAGACTTTGTTAAGATTGTTGGTATATAAAGAAAAAAGAAAGGGGGTGGGGACACACCCCTGACAAACCCCCTTACCGATTCTGAACAGCTTTGTGCATTCCCCCTGTTTTCCAAACCTTATCACAGCCCCTGCAAATTACAAATTAGTTCAAATGTTGGTATATACTGGCTACATAGGTGAAAAAACAATTCTAACCAAATTTGCATATATTACAATTTGTACCTGGGTGCCAAAATTAGTTCATATATAGCCATTAGCAAATGACTGTAAGCAAAAAGACCTGTGCACACTCTCACATAATGGTGTCAGAATCAAAGTCTCCTTCTTAATATTTTACCTACCTATATGTACCAGATGATGATTTGTCTCTTACTTTTCATGCCCTTGAAGTATACCATACTTACCTCCTGTGATCCAAGGGAGAATAGACATTCTTTTAAGAAATTGACTAACACTGCAAGGCTTGACAATGAGCATAGGGTGAGCTATTATCACAAATCCAGGTCAGAGCATATTTTGATATGTCACTATCAAGATGTAGGAGGCATGGAATAGGCTATTTCGCACTGCTCACATGACACTTGCACATCTGTCCTCTGGCAGATGAAGCAGTTGTAAGTGTCACATGTGCAACTCATAGAGAAGTCACACATTGAATAACAAAGATTTATGTGTACAATTATTGTGTCAGGTCAGCACAGTGCAACTATGAAATAGTTTGTCTAAAGATTGCAACGCTTCCAACATTGGTGCATGTAAAAACAGCTTATCACACTTTCAAAGTCAATGATTGCAGATTACTGTAAGGACATGTGGCTTAAAATACCACCAGGCCATGTAGAATCCTCAAGTGTGCCCATAATAGTAGTGCAAATCATGTAACCTGATACCTATTTACGACACAAATTAAAAATATTGTCAGGTGACATGTTTGTGAACACAAATGTGCACATAAATCTTGGCATCACTCATGACAGTCTGGCTGCCAACTGGTATGGCAAAGGGTGTCAGTTTCAAACAAACATACTGAGTGACAATCTGCCTATATGTCCTGGAGAACCTGACTGTGCCTCACAGCATGTACTTGAACATATATTGCTACACTAAGAACACTATTTGCAAAACCATAGTCCAATGAGACGTGCTGATGCAAAAACAGAGGCTATGTACCTCAACAGATGGAACACTCTGCACAGCAGTATCATTGGCCACATAACTGTCCTCAAGCTTGGGTAATGGGCCATACAGTGCTTACACCCTTGCCTGGGTGTCAGCTCAGCATTATTGCACTGTTGTTCAACATGAGCTACATATGGCCTGACTGAACATTTTAACCTATACACCTGGTGGCCTTCCTACATCCGACATGACCATAGTTGAGCACTGTGAATTGCTATGTGAGGTGTTGTGACATGGCTGGCATAACAATAATATAGCCTCATATGTGTTGAGTTGTTGTTGTAACTGTACACATCAGCAATTTTGCCACATATGCAACTGACATTTCACCAATCACCATTAGAGTCTGATTAGCCATGACTCCAAAAGCAATTGTTTGGTAAAATATAAAAGAAAACAAGTTTACATTATGTCAAACTGATGTGTACATGCATAACTAATACACCATACAATGGGCTTGGGCTACGATGAGATATGCACATGACAACATTGATGGAAAGTCCAGAACAGTACTGTCTCACATAAAGCAGTTAACTGGTCCATCACATTTACCAACACACTTTCATACAAGTGGCAACTGATTCAGATCTTTGTCTCATTGGTAGATATTCTGCCCTATGGTATGGTTAGCTGGCATTTTGATTAGTTTTACTGTCAGAATCGTGTTCACCTGCTCCTCTGGTGTGTCATACAGCTGCGTGTACAGGAGAAGCACCTTGTCTACCAGGCTTGCCAGCTCCTCTGGTTTGAAGGCAGGGGCCCTGCTCCCTGTACAGGGAGTCATTGTAGCTCCCAGAGGATGAGAACAGCAGCAGATGGATGGGGAGGTCTGTAAAAGTGCAGTTTCTGAAGGCAAGAGATTTGTATTGCAAATCGCAAGACTTATATCTAGACCGCATAGGTGGTCTTCTGTGAAGGCGATCAGAGGGATAGGTCTGTGTTGGTCACATTTTTTGACTTCGTCCAATGGCTTCATTGCTGGCTGAAACTCCACCTATTGCGCGGTTCAAAATCGCTGGCGGTCGGTGAGTAGCGTGTTCTATTAGCATTGGAAGTTTACCGCGTCGGTCTTCACCGTAGACGGACACAATCAGTGAGCCGCAACTGTCACCATAACAAGTCACAGCCTATGTCTGCATCCACCTCGGTTTGGGACGGCCTACAGCGACTTCTGAATTCTGGTTTGGTCGTTGCAAATACATTTGCCAATGTTGTGGCTCTGGACTCCACCATGGCTGGATGCACAATATTGTGTGTTGGATAAGCATCACAATGATTCGCCAACACTCCCAGAACAAAGTCACCTTGAGATAAGCCTTACACATTTGTTGGTAGGCTAAACAAGCATGAAAGCACAACCAACAGTTTTAGGTTTACCTCTTTCTCTCAGGCAGTAAGCGGCCCATGTCCATTAACAGGTGTAAATACACCACAGAACATTGTTGAAATCCACTGTCACCCAATGTGCGATCTGTGTGATGTTCAGGTGGAGGGGGGGGGGTGTTTTTGATGTACAGAATCCAACGTTCACAGAGGGCCAGAACACTCAAATTTCAAGCATCCTACTTACACATTGCAATTAAATGGACCATTGTAAGTGATCTATGTGTTCTATACTTAAGTGTACATCTGCAGATTAATAAAGATGCACTTTGTAAATTGGTAGTGTATATTGTTGTATATGCAATGCAGAAATCACAACATGACAGTGAACACCATGGAACATTTGTCAGCATGAAGTGCTGAATGCAACTCAAGAAGGATGTGGTATACAGGATGGTATGCATAACATGATCCTACTGTGACGAAAAAACTTGTTAAGCCAGTAAACATGCCTAAGTCATGTGTGTTGGAGTTTGTGAGATTTGAACTGTCTACTGCTTGAATTGGCCTCATCCCAATCTGTCACTAGTGAAATATGAGTCTAATGTACTTTCATTCCTGTGTTTCTGAATATGTAAGACATATTCTGAAATGGTATTAATGCTGTGGTATGATTTGATCCATTTTTTATTGTCAAATCTGGTTTGCACTGACATTGTCTGTCATGTGTGGTTGCATGGTCTTTTGTGTTTGTATAAGTACATGTTACTGGGGAAATTGGGATCTAACGTCTACTGTGTATACACTCAACACATAGGTATCGTGGAGGAGCCGGAAGACAGCCTCCCATCTACAGACCCTTTCCTACAAACCATGGAAGAGAGAGATGTGATCCACAAATACCATCTCAATAAGGCGAGCATAAATGATTTGTGCCAGCAGTTAGCACCTTCATTGCGTCCACATCGCAACTATTCTACATCACTGCCACCCAAAGTTAAGATGATGGCAGTACTGCATTTCTTGGCCACAGGGTCGTTTCAGTACACAGTGGCAATATCTGGTGGAATGTCCCAGCCGAAGTTCAGCAACGTACTTCGGGATGTCCTGCAGGCATTTCCCACACATGAAGAATTGGCCTATATCAAAGCAGACTTTTATGAATTTGATCGCTCAGCCCTCCACAGGGCTTGGTCGCCCCACTCACTGCTGCCGCTCCTGCCTGCCTTGTCGCCTCCTGCCTGCAGATTCCTTCGCTCGCTGCCCGCTGCTCCTGGGACTTTCCCACTGCCCGCTGCTCCTGGGACTTTCCCGCTGCCCGCTGCTCCTGGGACTTTCCCGCTGCTCCTGGGACTTTCCCGCCACTGCCTCCCTGCGGCCCCGCCCCCCGTGATTCCATTCGCCGCCCCGCTCCCGCCACCCAGCTGCTCCTCCCTCCCGGCTCCTTACTTAAGGGGACCGTAGGGGACCACAGAGTGTGATCGCTCAGCCCTCCACAGGGCTTGGTCGCCCCACTCACTGCTGCCGCTCCTGCCTGCCTTGTCGCCTCCTGCCTGCAGATTCCTTCGCTCGCTGCCCGCTGCTCCTGGGACTTTCCCACTGCCCGCTGCTCCTGGGACTTTCCCGCTGCCTGCTGCTCCTGGGACTTTCCCGCTGCTCCTGGGACTTTCCCGCCACTGCCTCCCTGTGGCCCCGCCCCCCGTGATTCCATTCGCCGCCCCGCTCCCGCCACCCAGCTGCTCCTCCCTCCCGGCTCCTTACTTAAGGGGACCGTAGGGGACCACAGAGTGTGATCGCTCAGCCCTCCACAGGGCTTGGTCGCCCCACTCACTGCTGCCGCTCCTGCCTGCCTTGTCGCCTCCTGCCTGCAGATTCCTTCGCTCGCTGCCCGCTGCTCCTGGGACTTTCCCACTGCCCGCTGCTCCTGGGACTTTCCCGCTGCCCGCTGCTCCTGGGACTTTCCCGCTGCTCCTGGGACTTTCCCGCCACTGCCTCCTGCGGCCCCGCCCCCGTGATTCCATTCGCCGCCCCGCTCCCGCCACCCAGCTGCTCCTCCCTCCCGGCTCCTTACTTATGACGCCCCTAAGCGACCGCGCAGCGGCCGCGCGCAGCGGGAGCACCGACGGAGCGCCGAAGGTGCGCCAAAGGTAAGCCCGTCTGCGCCCGTCCGCGCCTGGCCCGCGCCCAGCGCCAGGACCCCTGGATCCCACCGATGCAACACCACTCGACGGACCTACGACGCCGCCACCCTCACCGCACTCAATGCCGACCGGAACCCTGCCTGCTACCGAGCCTCCCCGAGACGCACCCACGGACCCTTCACCTGCCAAGCCTGCCGATTCACCTGCCCCCGGACCTGCACCACCCCCGCCAAGTCGAGCACCAGCAGCAACCACCTGAAATGCATCCTGTTGAACACCCGCTCCGTCCACAGGCACGCCGTGGAACTCTGGGACCTGCTCGACGCAACAGCACCGGACGTCGCCTTCCTCACCGAAACCTGGATGAACGCCTCCTCAGCGCCCGACATCGCCATAGCCATCCCGGACGGATACAAGATCACCCGGAAGGACCACGTCAACCAGACGGGAGGAGGCATCGCCATCGTACACAAGAACACCATCCGCATCTCGACTAACTCCGACGAGACCTTCACCGCCGCCGAGCACCTACACTTCCAGATACACACTGACCCCAAGACCACCCTCCGAGGCACCCTCATCTACAGACCCCGGGACCACGCACACTATTCAGCGAAGACATCGCAGACTTCATCAGCACGCACGCCATGCCCTCCACCGACTACATCCTCCTAGGGGACCTCAACTTCCACCTGGAGAACAACAACGACAGAAACACCACCGCCCTGCTGGACAACCCTCGCCAACCTCGGACTCAAGCAACTGGTGAACACGCCCACCCACTACGCCGGCCACACGCTTGACCCCGTCTTCTCTTCCAGCAAGCACATCTCCTTCAGCCACGCCACCGGACTCCACTGGACCGACCACAGCTGCGTCCACTTCAGCTTCAGAAAGACTGCGACCCACCACCACCCGCAACAGGTTCCCCGCCGGAGCTGGAGCAAGATCACCGCCGAGCAGCTCACCGCCTCCCTCAGCCAGAACACACCCACTAACACAACGGACCCAAACGAAGCAGCCAGCAACCTCGCCAAGTGGCTGACCACCTGCGCCGACGACCTCGCACCACTAAAAACCCTCCCAGCAGACCCGGAAGCAAGAAAACCCCTTGGTTCACCAACGAACTCAAGGAATCCAAGAAGAACTGCCGCACTCTCGAGAAAGCCTGGCGACTCGACCAGACCACAGACAACAGGACCGCCCTCAAGCACGCCACCCGCAAACACCACCAGCTGATCCGTGCCACCAAGAAGTCGGCACTCAAAGAACGACTGGACAACAACGCCCACGACAGCAAGGAACTTTTCAGCATCGTCAAAGAGTTCTCCAACCCCAGCGCCGGAAACAACGACATCACCCCTCGCAAGACCTCTGCAACTCACTCGCCGCGTTCTTCCACCGCAAGATCACCGACATACATAACAGCTTCGACGCACAGACCACGCACCCTACCGCCGAACCAACGCCCGCCACCACCACCCTCTGCAACTGGACCCCGATCAGCACCGAAGACACCACCCGCACGATGAACTCCATCCACTCCGGATCACCAACCGACCCCTGCCCACACCACGTCTTCAACAAAGCCGACGCCACCATCGCACCCCATCTCCGGGACATCATCAACTCCTCCTTCCACACCGCCACCTTCCCGGAGAGCTGGAAGCACGCCGAGCTTACCGCCCTCCTGAAGAAACCAACGGCGGACCCCACCGACCTCAAGAACTACCGTCCCATCTCGCTCCTTCCGTTTCCGGCCAAAGTCATCGAGAAGACCGTCAACAGACAGCTTGCCGCCTTCCTCGAGACGAATGGATCCCTCGACCCCTCGCAGTCCGGGTTTCGGGCCAACCACAGCACCGAGACCGCCCTAATCGCAGCCACCGACGACATCAGAACCCTAACCGACAACGGGGAAACAGCAGCCCTCATCCTCTTGGACCTCTCCGCGGCGTTCGACACCGTCTGCCACCGCACCCTAGTGAAGCGCCTCAGCAACATCGGAATCCGAGAGAAAGCACTGGAATGGATCATCTCGTTCCTCGCCGGAAGAACCCAGAGAGTCCGCCTCCCCCGTTCAGATCCGAGGCCACCGAAGTCATCTGCGGCGTTCCACAAGGATCTTCACTCAGTCCTACCCTCTTCAACGTCTACATGAGCCCCCTCGCAGCCATCGCACGCCAACACAACCTCAACATCATCTCCTACGCCGACGACACCCAGCTGATCCTCTCCCTCACCAACGACCCCACCACCGCCAGAGCCAACCTACACGACGGGATGAGAGACGTCGCCGACTGGATGAGGAACAGCCGCCTTAAACTGAACTCAGACAAGACGGAAGTCCTCATCCTGGGTTCATCACCCTCCGCCTGGGACGACTCTTGGTGGCCCCCGGCCCTGGGCACCGCGCCCAAGCCAACGGACCACGCACGCAACCTGGGCTTCATCCTGGACTCCTCCTTGTCGATGACCAGACAAGTCAACGCCGTCTCATCTTCGTGCTTCAACACCCTGCGCATGCTCCGCAAGATCTTCAGATGGATCCCCACTGAAACCAGGAAGACCGTCACCCAGGCACTCGTCACCAGCCGACTGGACTATGGGAACACCCTCTACGCCGGAACCACAGCCAAACTTCAAAAAAGACTCCAGCGCATCCAGAACGCCTCCGCACGACTCATCCTGGACATCCCCCGACACAGCCACATCACCGGACACCTGAAAAGACCTGCACTGGCTCCCCGTCAGCAAGAGAATCACGTTCAGACTCCTCACCCACGCACACAAGGCCCTCCACGACCTGGGCCCCAAGTACCTCAACGACCGCATGACCTTCTACACGCCCACCCGCCAGCTACGATCAACCAGCCACGCCCTCGCCACCGTACCACGCATCCGCAGAGCCACCGCCGGAGGAAGATCCTTCTCCTACCTGGCAGCCAAGACCTGGATCTCCCTCCCCACTCACCTTCGGCGAACCCAGGACCATTTCTCCTTCAGGAAGCAGCTCAAGACCTGGCTGTTCGAGCAGTAACTCCCCCCTCCCCCAGCGCCTTGAGACCCTCCCGGGTGAGTAGCGCGCTCTATAAATGCATTGATTGATTGATTGATTGATTGATTGATTGATTGGTCGAATCCCACTTGTGATTGGAGCAATTGATGGGATATATATTGCTTTATTCCACCACTGGCCAATGAACAGGTAATAGTAGCAGGAAGCACTTCTACTCAATCAATGTACAGGTGGTGTGTTTGGCAGATATGTATATTTCCCACGTCTGTGCCAGATTTCCAGGATCAGCCCATGACTCCTACATTCTAAGAGACAGCATCATACCCCATTTGATGACTCAACTACTTCCAGAGAGGGCCTGGCGTGTAGGTAAGTTTTTTAATGAATCTTTGTGTTGAACTCATGTCTATCTTCCATGTAAGAGACTCAGGATACTCCAACCAGCCATGGTTACTGACACTACTTCGAAATCCTATGACCCCGGGAAAAGTCTGCATCAATAAGGCCCAAAGGAGAACAAGGCGAATAGGGGAGCGGGCTTTTGGCATTCTGAAGGCCAGATTTTGCTGTCTAGAAAAAACTGGAGGAGCCCTACAATACTCACCTGGGAAGGTGTGCCAGATCACTGTTGCCTGCTGATTGCTCCATAGCCTGGCAGTAAAAAAAATCGTCCCTCTAATTGAAGACGAAGGAGACCAGCAGGAGCCACCGGCTGAGAATTCGGGACTGGGTGATGATGACAGTGGTGAGGAGGAAGTATGTGACTTACGGCAACAGCTTATCAACAACTTCTTTTCAGGACTGTAAGTATGCACTGAGATGTATTTCCAACTCTACAGTGCTAGTTGCTGTCTAGCTGTGAGGACTATGTGTATGTACACATCAGCGTGTCGGATCAGTCTGATAATGGCTGTGCAAAACATGCTTTCAAAATGTTTGCTGTTACATGCACACCATATTATTCATGCTTTACTAGTGTGAAAAATAACATTGTTCTGGCTGAAGTGTAAGTTTATGCTTACTTGTTAGACATAATTTATCCTTGCTAATCGTGGTTCATGTTTTTGTTTCAGTGAACTTTGCCATGTCATCAACTGAGGGTATTTTCAGAGCTGTGCCATCACCAGGCATATGATGCTGTGTCAGAGTCTAACCTGGACATGGAATGATCCTGGGATTGTCTGTCACAGACTTTAAACTTACAGATCTGTCATGACACCTGCTTTCAAATTGAAGGAATGGAAGTTGCTACAACACCAATGGACTTATTTCGCATCTTGGGGCATATTCTCAAGGACTTATCGCCGATTTATCGCCACTTTAGCGCCGCAAAAGTGGCGATAGATTTATCGCCCAATTCCCAAGCTGGAGCAAACTGCTGATATCACCAGTTTTCCAGCGATAGCTTCCGCAAAAAACATCGCCACGGATGAGAGCGACAACTAACGCTAATGATATGCAGAGTAGGCGTGCCCATGCAAAAACACACAAAAACACCACTTCGCGATATTCTCAACGACCAGCCAGATCTGCGATGCGAACCAAAAACAGACGATAAGGCGCGTTAGCAGCAGGAATTTAACACCTGCCTTTTACTGGTGTTAAGCAGAACGACAACCTGCAGAATGAAAGGGAGCCCAGCCCAGAGCCACATCTGAAGACCAACACATGTCATGGAGCTACTGATTATGCAGCTCGGAGACCCAAGAGGTCCACAACACCCACCGCCACCACACCTAGGCCCCCCCCACAACCCCCCGGACTACCACCGAGACAGCGCAGAACAGGACAGCTGACCTTCCGAAAATGGCATGGCCCCTCAGCCACACAATTGCAGAATGTGGGAGAGGTGGGAACCAAGTATGTGTGAAGGAGGCAAGTCTCCCATGAATAAGAATGTACACAATGTCAATTGTGGCGGTGATGTGCTGGACAGACTTCAGTATGCAGAGCACAGACATGTCCATGTGGACATATACTGCTGGTGTTTGTAGTGTTGTGGACAGTGGACGTAACCATGTTACCTCAGGCAGTGGGGAAGACCTCGGTCATGTAGCTGTGTCGTCCCCCCCTGTAAGCGTAAGCGGAGTGGGCTTGTCCGGCGTATGCCAGTCCAGCGTAGGAGTGTGAAGAAATAGGCCGGGGCTCTGGGCGTGGTTCACTTCCGGGATGGCCAACGCGTATGCCAGGGTGGCGCCCCCCACCCTGCCACGAGTCCGCCGCCGTGACCGCCAGCCTCCTCAGCCGATCGCTGGCTTCCGTGACACAGGCCCCCAGCGCACCCAGCGGCACAGCACCGCAGAGTTATGTGTGTGCTGACTACTGCCTTCGGCCTACACTGCGGTCAGCAGGTCCCCCAATTCAAATTGAGTCTTGATTTATTTATGGCGCAGTCCAGTAGGCAACAGACATTGCTTCCAGTGAGGCCCGCCCGGACGACGCATCATCGCTGGCTGCACACCCGCTGAGCGCTTCAGGTGCCACTAACTCTGTGCAGCTCAAGTCAACACCACGTGGCTGTGGGCCCTTGCTGACTGCTGCCTCCGGCCTACACTGCAGTCAGCAGGGCTCACACATATCAAATCCAATCCTGACCTGCAAGGACATGCCATCATCGCTGGCTGCACACCCGCTGAGCGCTTCAGGTGCCACTAACTCTGTGCAGCTCAAGTCAACGCCACGTGGCTGTGGGCCCTTGCTGACCGCTGCCTCCGGCCTACACTGCGGTCAGCAAGACATGTCAAACATGAATCCCAAAGTCGCACACATCCCACCCCACCCCCAACAAGCCACATCACATTTCTTGAATGCAAGCAGATGACAAACTAGCATTAGGGATGAAAGCTCCTTTGTCTGAACTATCAGGCGGAAGCACATCTGCACCTCCGACCTCGGAATTGCATGTGCCCGGCACCCCCTGACAGATACTATAGCAGCTGATGACGACTCCCACACTACGCACAGCCCAACGAAAGACCAACATATACACACCCCACACACAGAAGTCCTTGCTCGAAGTTATCTTGCATGGAATGGCCTTCACACTTACTCCCACACCATCCCAGGCGTACAACCGTTGCACACTAAAACAACTCATTGATCCGAGCTGTGGCATTTCATCCACAGAACTGGCGCAGGTCAGAACAGTGCCGCTTCAACCAGAGCCACTAACGCAATGGCAGAACATCCCGGACACATGCACAACCCCTGTCACGTGGAACTGTACCATGCACGTATGCTGCATTTACTGGGGGCACTGCCATTGGCAGTGCTGCGGATCAGTTACCGGCTAAGCTTCTGCCTTGCCAACGTCACCTGCGTTCAGCCTGTGTTGCATTGTCGATCGTGCATATTCGAGTGGTCCATGGATGTCTGTCTATCCAACAGGACGGTAGCTGAACTGGATTTTGACATGTGTGTGCGCCCCCTGTTGGCCCACGACCAGGAGTGTCACCGTGATACCCGTTTATGGGATGCCTTGATACTTGGCATACATGCTGGCAGCTGGACCTGGGAGATTGCACAACTCCTCGTGTGCAGTGACCACATTGAACCGCTCCCCTGTTGGGCTGTAGTGCTAATTGGTGAAAGGGGGTGGACGCAGCACATCTGCCCAGACCTGCTAATGGATTGCCTCGCCATCCTGTTTGATGAAGTCGACAACGACCTCATGTTGGAAATGATAGCCTACGAAGCTGTAATCACTTTCATGGACGAGTAACTGCGTACCTGCAGCCACAACAGATTGGAACCCATTACACATGTCCCAACACCTTGTTGCAACTTGGAGATCTGGTCACATATCCCACGACAACAGTGGACATGGCTGCATTCGCCTGGACTCCGAATACATGAGCGGACAACAACGCGGGTTAACACACACCTGTGAAAGGTGAGGCACTCCCCGGGAGTGGACAGCGGCGCTTGGCAACGTTCCTCATTCTGACATACTGCTGCATTGGTCTGCATGTTGTGGCACTCATCTTGCCCGTACTGACACGCATATGCTAATAAAGTCTACGCACCTTCACTTGTATTCAACTGTGATGAGTGTTGATTTGAATGACAATGTGTGTCTCACTGCCTATCTGGGTCACGGCCATACATGCACATTGATTGCATTACCCAGGGAGTACCTTTTTGTGGAATCACTGTCCCTACATTCATCCATACTTTCATACTTGATTGATCATAGCCATGACACATCTGTGTGAATTAGAATGTTTTATTCGCATTCAGTGGAGTGTTGAAGCTGGACCAGTACAGGGCCATGCAAACCCCACTTTACATTGTTGCCCCGTGGAGGGCCAGCCGGAGTCCTTTAGGGATTGACAAGTTCATCGGAAGAGGAAGACTTCAGTCCGCAGTGTGATTGCTGTGTCATTGGTAACCAAACAAAACATGGCAGTCCATGTCGAGGTCCAAGGTGAGTGTCGCTGAGTGTATCGGGGGACAGTGGAAGGTGTTATTCCAGGGCATGATGCAGAGGGCAGTACCAAGCTGAAACAGGCCATATGGCGGAGATGAATGCTACCACTTCATTCTTACCACAAAGCCAGATTCATCAACATCTTCGTCCTCTGATGTGTCAGGTGTCTCACATGTGGGTGGTGGTGTTTAGTCTGCATCACTGTGTGGCACTGACACATCAGGGGGCGGAGATGTGGATGGAGTAGTAGCAGCAGCATTCATGCGCGCCAGGCCTTGTGGTGGCAATGCCATGACGAGGATCTGCAGGGCATGGAAGATCACAGCTACATCTCGCTGGTGTGCAGCCGTGGCAAACATTCTTTCTGCCTGCATCCGCTCCAAGCTCTCTATCATTCTCCTTATGTGTCCCAACTCCCGGCTGACATCGCTGGAGCCACTCTGACTAGACAGTTGTTCTTGGCTCAGAGACATGACTCCAGCGATGTCAGCCATGGATTGTTGGAGAGCATGGAGCGGACAGTGGGTGTCCGTTAGGGACTGTAGGTCGTCCCTGATGGGACTTAGACACCCACGTATGGCATCTAGTTTGGCTGCCATGAGGTCGAACCCCACCCGCAGCTGATCAGCCATCTTCTCCTGGTACCCTAACACACGGCATTGGAATGCCATGTGTTGGTCGTGGGGGACCTGGGAGACAGCCGTGGTGGTGGGTGCTTCCTGCTGTGTGGTCTGTCCAGGGGGTGGGGTCTCCTCGATGCAGCTGGGCTGCCCTGCTCCTGGAGGTGGGGTGCCAAAGCTGTCCATGAGTGGTTGGAGGGCGTCGGTGTCAATGTTGGGGAGGTCCTCTTCATCATCAGTGCTGAGTTGTTGGGTCTGCTCAGCAGGAGGTGTTGATTCTCCCTCTGCAATGTGAAGGGGAGATGCAGATTGACATTGTGTTCACATGTATGTTCACGCATTGTACAAGTTTACTAACAGACTGCATGACAATGTACATTGTGACTGTTTGTGAGGAGATGCCTATTTGATGCGGGATAGTTGACATTTCTACACCATCAGGGATGTGAGGTTGTACTTGTACATTATCATCTCACAGTTTCCTGCTATGCCAAATGCGAATGGCCATTTTCTACACACAAGCGGCAGCAGTTGTGTCCTCTGTTCTTTTGTGAAAGTGTTGCAGTTTGTACCACATTGTTGTCAATGCTGAGGTGCTCTGATTCTTATGTGTGTGTGCTGCATTGTGGGTGTGTTGCCCCTTCAGCTCTGATGTGGCTGGCCCTTATCCCTTTCAGGCGGTGTGCCTTTCACTTCTGTGCTTATACAGTGCTGAGATGTTGCAGACTTGGGTAAATTGGGCTCTTGGTCGGAGTTGTGACTCTTGGGCATGGTTTGTCCGCAGATGTGCTATACTTAATTTTGCATGTGTGCTATTGTGCCCATCTCCCCCATCCCCCCAGTCCCTGGTCGTTACTCACCCTGTTGCTGTTGGCTCAGGTCATGTTGTGCAGTGTCCGGTCCCCCAACTCCTGCCACTGTCTCCCCAATGATGACTCGGGTCACCATTTCCTCCATCTCATCCAGCTCCTGGTGTGTCGCTGGACTCCCACCTCCACTCTGCATTGCTGCTTTCAGGTTGGCTGCGAGTTTCCGCTTGGTTTTGCGCTTCACATCAGTCCAGCGCTTCTTGCAGTCGTCCACTTCCCTTCTCTTCACTCCGACTGCATTCACCTTGGCCAAGATGGACTGCCATATTGTATTTTTAGTTGCCAATGACACAGTGGAGGTGATGAACAGTTGGTGGTGGTGTTCTATCACCTCCGTAATGAGGATCTGGTTTTCCTGCGTACTGAAACGCGGGTTCCTCTTCTTCTTCTCCTTGCCCTTCCCTGACCCCGAGGTCCCAGGCTGGTCCTCCGTGGGGCTTGTGGGGTTCTGGTTGTCCTCTGTACTTGCTCCGGCTACCTCCATGGTGCTTCGCAGTTGTTTGTGGTTTTTTTGTTTTTTGTCGCCGCTTTTATAGTGGTTTTTCCCGCCTGACTTGTGGGACTTGCAGGCCTGGCGCTGCTTATCGCTGAATTTTTTATCGCAGTTGGGCCCATTGCAACTTTTTTCACGTTAGGATTTAGATTTTTATTGCCATCCCGGTAATTTTATCGCGGACATTTGATGCGTTATCGGGAAACTATTGCATGTTACCGCAGTGTTGAGAATGCGACGTTAACACGGAGTTATTTTCCCGCGGTAGACGGCGATATGAAAAATTGCGTTAACCTATTTTGGGGATGATTATCGCACGTTCTTGAGAATATCCCCCCTTGTGTTCTCTGTTTTTCAATATGTGTAGCATCATGTGCTCCAAGGCAATGTGGTTGTAGGGACAGAACATGGTACTTTTCATTCACATCACCTATGTCATCCATGTGTGAACAATGGATGTAGCTGTAGATGTGTGTCATCATTGTATGTCACAGTGCAAGTGACACACCACTGACATTTGCTTGTAACCTCCCTAAAGATGCTGCAAAAGGTGTTTAGATGGGACCCGTTCTTACCGATCAGTAGTACTGGCCTGTTTACTTTTATTTTCTCTGCTGATTATGTATGGCATTTATGGTGTCTGGGATCTAGTACCAGGTGTTAATGCAAATTCAATTTGGTGTTTCAAATTAGTTTACATTGTCATAAGTTGCTCCTTCAAAATTGTTGTTTTTTAATTTAACATGAGAAATTAGGGTAGTGGCACAGATTTTTGAGTGGGAGGTCAACTTGTTATGATTGTTTGTACAATCAACTCTCTGTGATTAGGTACCGTAGACATAAGTTTGTATGATACAGTACATGTGTATGTCTATCTTGTGGTTCCATGTTTGAGTGAGTTTGTTGCACTTAAGTTACAATTTACATGTACTTGTTGACATAGGTTGATGGCACTTTCATCGGAGTGCTCACATGGTATTTACAACAATTTGTGATAGATGTCAAAGGCACTACATGAGCTAGTATTGATGTGTTAAGTGTTTTTATTGTTCAAACATGGTAAATAGGTGAGAGAACACATTATGGATCAGAACAAAAAAAAAACAATGGAGTGACGTTGACAGTGTTTTTGGTTGAAATCCTACAGATCAAAGCCACGGTTATTCGAGTCCAAAGTCGAACAATGTAATCCCATCTGAGGTGGAACAATTGGGATGAATATTCAGCAAAGTGAATGGTCGGCACACAAAGAAGGACATCATGGGCACAGTTTCTTACTGGGTGGGGGTTGTGCATTCCCATCCGACAACCCTGTTGTATCCCTTGGACATCCCTTCCCACATCAGGGGGGGATCCACAACTGCAGGCGTCAGGGGTACTGAGGATTCCACGCCTAGCTCCTCATCCCTCCATGTGGCTTCCTCAGATGTTGAGGGGGCAGATGTAGTTGTCCCATAGGAAGGTGTATTTGTGCGTGAAAATGTCTGGCAGAGGGTGGCACTGATGCCCTCAGCACCCTGATGACCTCGTCCATTTGGTCATTGTGTCGTTCTAGGCAGTGGTCTAGGGATGCCTGCAGTTGTTTGATATCCCGGAGTTCTTGGAAAACCTGGCCCATTGCTCCCTGGTACTCCTCATAGGCATCCAGTACTCGGGAGAGGTTGGCCTGGCCATCTCTGGTACCAGCTGTTGGCCAACATGAGCTCACACATCCCCTCCCACCACCCCTACCCCCACAGGCTGGCACAGTTTGTCAGCTGTGATTTGGTAGCTGAGGTGGGAGATGTCACAGTGGACCCTGCTGGACACACAGGCGCTGTCTGTCAACCTATACCTCATTGGCCAGGTTCCACATCCTTATCCAAGTTTTCAAGAGAGTTATCTTCGCCGGGGAGATCATTCAGGTTTGGAGTCTGAGGCTGGCTGATTTCCTCATTCAGCTTGAAGGTTTTCTTAGATCGCCCTGTTGGTACAGATATGACACCGTCAATAATGTGATTATACATTGTACCTCAACAGATACACATTGATTACATACCTGAAACAAAAGACAGATTTAGATGGATGAATTGGCACATATCACTATCATGGTACTATTCATTTGGCATAAACAATGCAGCTTTGTCACAATGTGGATTTTGGTCTTGCTCCCACTCTTTGCTGATATGGTCCTTGTCACAAATAATTTTGTGACATGGCTACTGACATTGACTTGGGCCTGACACTTTGTAGATAACACTTGAGGGTTACTGAGTTCAAAATCTACATTTTTGGCAGGACATACTTTCACATTAATTGGTAATATTTACTTGTTGTGATTCCTGTGTGCTGTGCATTGTCAATATATAACCAGGAACATTGAAGTGACAGCCTTACCTCAAACAATTGTTGGGTTTTTGAGTAGAAATTAGTCATGGTGTCAGTGATGTGCTCATTATTTTCCACTCAAGAGTCTGGGGTACACTAACCTAAGTATGCAAACTTGTAATTGCAGGGCATTGTGTATACACAACTCAGTAAATTTAACCTTACACTCCATAGTGAGATGTGAGAAAAATGGTTTTTGAGGTACATTACAGGTGACTGTTTTTGTGAGCTTGGGTTATAAGGCCTGATGGTAGTGTTGACCATTTCAAACACTCTTCCACCCCTTGACCAATGGCTTCTTGCAGTCAGTTGAAACATGGCTGACACAGGTGACTGTAGTTAGGAGTCCAAGGCCTGATGGTAGTGGTGGTCATTTCAGACACTCCTCCCCCACTTGACCAATGGCTCCCTGCCAGTGAGGGGATCTTCAGTTGAAACATGGCTGACACATGTAACTGTAGTTAGGAGCCCAAGGCCTGATGGTAGTTGTGGTCATTTCAGACACTCTTCCCCACTTGATCAATGGCTCCCTACCAGTGAGGGGAAGTTGAGTTAAAAGATGGCTGACACAGGTGACAGTTATTCTTAGGTGGGTGTAGTCCTTTCCTTTTGGGAGATCTGATTACTTGATGAAGTGGTTAGCATTACATACCTGATAACTACGTAATCTAGTTATGGGCCATGTTTGGGATGGTGTTATATTTTTTTGTGGCTGCCATGATGACTTAATGAGTACAGACATACATCCTACAGGTAGACATTTGTAAATGTCATTGTTTTGGTAATTCTTAAGAGCAGATATACAGGTTGTCAGCATAATTGCAAATCTACAATACTTTGGCTACTGGTTAATCCTAACAAATCATATTTGCAAGACTTTGACCATTACAGTGATGTGTGCTAAGGTGTAATGGATAACTTGAGGCAAATGTTTAGTTGTTACTTACCATACTCCATTCCTTCATGTATTCCAAACAAGCTCTCCGGTGGCAGAATTGCATTCTCCTCCTAGGCAGTAAGGTGTACTGGTGGCATGGGAGGGCCACCCCCCCTCTGTTGTGCGGTCAGATGGTTTCTGCTGGCAAAGGCCTTGACCCCCTTCTTTACATCATACCACCTCTTCCTGGTATCCTCCATTGTGCTCAGGGTGCTGGCTACTGCATTCACCTTGTTGACTAACCTGACCCACATCAGGTTTTTCTGGATGATGGATGTTTGCTGGACTTGGGTCCCAAATAACTGTGGCTCAACACTGAGGATTTCATCCACAAGCACTGTCAACTCCTCATCTGAAAAATGTGGCTGCTTCTTATTGACCATTGTGTGTGAGTGGATTAGTGAGTGTGAGTGTGATTGTGAAATTGAAGGGGTGTATGAGAAATGAAAGAAAGAAACTGTGATATATGCAGTGAACGGTGCAATTATAGTGCGTGGGTATGGTAAGGGCTGGCTTCAGTGTGACAGGAGACAACAATGATCTCAGTCCAACTCTGCAGGATTGGAATAGGAAAGGAACATGGTCTGGTAAGGTATTTTTTATAGGTGGATTGGTAGGTGTGTCTACTCTTTCAATTGACATCAGCTGCGTAGTGTTGTGAATGCATACTGTGGTTGGTCTTGTGATAGTTAGCATTAGTTTCTCACATTCACACTTGCCATGTGGCCTACCAGCCACCATAAAAATCGTTGGATGCATCATAATAGGTTTGGTGGTACAACCTATGCATTTGCGAAATCAGAATCCCTATAGAACTGCCTTTCCGAGGAACGCGGTCGTGCTGGAATGGTTTCCGATCGACGCGGTCATGTTGGAGTCATCTCCGACCGACGCCATCGGAGAATTCACTATTATATATCATAATACGGCAGCCAGAGACTCTGTGGATTAGTCGGTTGGAATCTCACCTTGGCCACGCTGGTCGTACAGTAATTCCGACCAACATCGTAATCAGCCCCTTAGAGTTGGTACCTGTTCCTAAAGAACTAGCAGATTTAAATGTTTATGAGTCTATTCTAATCCAAGCTATGCACCCATTTCAGGCCATAGTTCATATGGAGCCTAAAACTGGAAGGTGCCCACCCACTGATCTACAAAAAGGCCTAAAAGGCAGAGTTGTGCACTTACCTTTAATATTTTAAACAGAATATTACAACTATTGGTGTAGATAGAGTGGATAATGAACCCCTGGGCTCTGCTCTACCAGCACTAAGCTCCACCTCAGCTCTGATTGCTAGTGCCCCTGCTTCTGGCACAGCAGAGCACGGTTAGAGTCCCCAGGACTCTCCTTTCTGCCTGCTGGCATCTCGCCTCGCTTTTGCCTTCTTTCATTTTTATTTCATTTTATTGTGCTTTTGCCTTCCTTCATTTTCCTTTCATCTTTTTGTGCCTTTTTTTGCCACCCTTGCAGCTTTCCCCTTCCTTTATTCCTATTTCCTGCCACTGTTGCCCCGTGGCCCCTCCCGCCTCCCAGCTGTTCCTGCCCTCCCCCTCCCCCTACTTAATGGCGGCTGCTGCGCACTGAGGTCAAGCAAGACCCCCTGTGCTCTGCTCTCCCAGCACGCAGCTCCACCTCAGCTCTGGTTGCTAGTGCCCCTGCTTCCCGTGCAGCAGAGCACGGTTAGAGTCCCCAGGACACTCCTTTCTGCCTTTTGCCTTCTGGCATGTTGCCTCGCTTTTGCCTTCTTTCATTTTTATTTCATTTTATTGTGCTTTTGCCTTCCTTCATTTTCCTTTCATCTTTTTGCGCCTTTTTTTGCCGCCCTTTCAGCTTTCTCCTTCCTTTTTTCCGCTTCCCGCCGCTGCTGCCCCCGTGGCCCCTCCCGCCTCCCAGCTGTTCCCACCCTCCCCCTCCCCCTACTTAATGGCAGCCGCTGCGCACTGAGGTCGAGCAAGATCCCCTGGGCTCTGCTCTCCCAGCACGTAGCTCTGCCTCAGCTCCGGTTACTAGTGCCCATGCTTCCTGTGCAGCAGTGCACGGTGCGAGTCCCCAGGACTCTTCTTTCTGCCTTTTGCCTTTTGCCTTTTGCCTTCTGACTTCTGGCATCTCGCCTTGCTTTTTCCTTCTTTCATTTTTATTTCATTTTATTGTGCTTTTGCCTTTCTTCATTTTCTTTTCATCTTATTGTGCATTTTTTTGCTGCCCTTGCAGCTTTCCCCTTCTTTTTTTCCTGCTTTCTGCCGCCGCCGCCCCGTGGCCCCTCCCACCTCCCAGCAGTTCCCTCCCTCCCCTACCCCTATCTAATGGCGGCCATGCAGCTGGCACGCCAAAGGCGCACCAAAGGCAAGCACATCTGCACCTGTCCGCGACCCGCCCGCGACCAGCACCAGGAACCCTGGTACTCCGACCCGCCAGTGCTACGACTCAGCAACACTCCACGCACTCAACCCTGGAAGAGACTACAACTGCCAGCTGTCAGCACTGAACACCACCGAAGGCCAGTTCTCCTGCTGACACTGCCACCGCATCTTCACCCACCTCCGGATGCCCACCGCCACCACCAACCCGCCGGATGCCAGAGCACCCAAACCCCTGAGCTGCATCCTCCTCAACGTCTGCTTCCTGCACAGACACGCAGTAGAAATCTGGGACCTCCTCAACACCCTCTCGCCCGACGTTGCTTTCCTCACTGAAACCTGGACCAGCGCCAGCTCCACACCCGACATCACAACCGCCGTCCCTGACGGATAAAAGATCTAGAGGAAGGACCGCCCCAACCACCCTGGAGGCTGACTCGCCATTGTACAAAAAAGCTCCCACCACATCCAGCAATAATGACTCCACGTCCCCCATGGGACACCGGCATTTCCAGATCCAGATCAACACCAGAACAACTCTACGTGGCACCCTCGCCTACAGACCTCCTGGACCGTGCACCACGTTCACCACCACCATCGCAGACCTCATCGCACCCCACGCCATCACATCCACAGACTACGTAATCCTTGGAGACCTGAACTTCCACCTCAACAACCCCAGTGACCCCAACTCCAGCGCCCTCCTGGACAACCTCGCCAACATCGGACTGAGACAGCTTGTCACCACCTCCACCCTCAAGGCAGGACATACCCTCGACCCCATCTTCTCTGGAGGACACACCATTTGCTTCAACCACACCACGCAACCCACCTGGATGGACCACCACTGTGTCCCCTTCTCCTTCTCCAAGCCCACCGCACACAGGCCCACACCTCGCCCCCCGCACAGGCCCACCACCCTCGGTGAACCTCCCACACCCACGGACCACGCTCGCAACCTCAGCATCATACTCGACTCCTCACTCACCATGCACAGACAGATCAACGCCGTATCCTCCACATGCTTCAACACTCTCCGCATCCTCCGCAAGACCTTCAATTGTATCCCCCCTGAATCCAGAAGGATTGTCACCCACACACTCATAACCAGCAGACTGGACTATGGGATGCTCTCTATGCCGGAATAAACAAAGCTCTACTCCTCAAACTCCAGACAATCCAGAACACCGCAGCAAGACTTGTCCTCAGCATCCCATGAGAACACCACATACCCAACACCTACGAGAACTCCACTGGCTCCCTGTCGAAAAGAGAGCGACTTTCAAGCTCCTCACTCATGCCTACAAATCCCTCCACAACATCGGACCCCAATACCTCAATGAAAGAATCTCCTTCTACGCACCCAGGAGAAGCCTCCGATCCGCCGATCTTGCCCGAGCTGAAATCCCACGCATTCGCAGAGCCAGAGCGGGGGGCGATCCTTCTCCTACATCGCAGCCAACACCTGGAACAAACTCCCAATCAGCATCAGACAAACCCCCACACTGCAAGCTTTCAGGAAGAGCCTCAAGACCTGGCTCTTCAGATGAGACGAAGCTGCACAAAACCCCCCTCGCCCCCCAGCACCTTGAGACCACTCGCAGGCGAGTAGTGCACTTCACAAATCCCCGATTGATTGATTCTAGTAAATGGTGTGCCTACAAAGAATAAAACAAACTGGCAAGAGTTAGATATTAGTAAAGTTAAAAATGCAAACTTATACCTGGTTCAAAATACTGCTTCTTATATGAATGTTGTTGTTGTTGTTGAAGATGTGACATATGTAGAGGAGGAAACATTTTCTAGAAGTGGACAATTTGAAAAAGTAGATAAGTCCAAATCAGAAGAGATTTATCACCATAACAGCATTCATCCTATATATTCAAAAGAAGTGATTGGTGATGCTATTGAATTATTTCAAATGAAACAAGCAAAAGGAACAACCAAGAGTGTGTGGGAGAAAAGGTTGGAAGCTCTGTGTTTTCCACAACTGTTCCCCACTGGAAAGGGTGGGCGTTTTGATGTCTGACCTGTACAAATACCTGCGTCTAAAAACTGGTCAACAAGATTATATTCAGAAGACCCAAGATTTCGACAATCTATTCTGTACACATTTCATCTTCTTTTTTAAATTGGTTTATCCACCGTTTCATATGCTGTTAACCATATATTGAAGACAGGACTACATCTACAAAATCTCTCTGCAAGCGAATTCATGGACATAGTTCAAGAAAGAGATGAAAACTTGGAATATAGTTTAATTAATATGATTGCGTGCCAACGTGGTACCAACAAGTGCTGGTATCGATGACACTGAGAACTCAAATGCATGTTAAGAAACCAAGGGGCACCTACTTGGTTTCTGACATACAGTTGCGCTGGGTATGCATGGGATGATCTGTTTGAGTTCCTGCCAGAAGCAAATTCAAACAGCAAGAATATTGAATTAAAGACACCAGGTGAACTTTGTTCTTTGGATTCTGCAAATGTTTGCAGGTATTTCAACCACATATTTGAAGCTATGATGTCTTTCATCTGTAACAAAAGAAATCCACCACTAGGAGAAGTAAGTGATTTACTTTGGCAAAATGAGTACCAAGCCAGAGGTGCCCCTCATATACACATGCTCTTATGGATAAAGGATGCACCAAAATTTGGAAAAGATAGTGATGAGGCTGTCCTGAGTTTTATAGAACAGTGTATAACATGGGCCATCCCAAAAGATGGTAACGAAAAATTCTTGAAAGAACAAGTTTTACTGTTTCAAAGTCACAGATGTGGGAAAAACTGCCATCGTAAATACAGAGCTAAAGGTACATTTTATACAAAATGTCGTTTTGGATTTCCACGGCCTGTCATTTCACAAGGAAGAGTGAACAGCTTTCCATCACCAGTAAGACATACAGTCACTCCCAAATCACCAAAAAACACGTATAACTTAAAAAGAACAGAATCCTCAAAGTATATCAATGATTATAATCCAGTCGTACTGAAAATATGGAATGCAAACATGAATATACAGTTTGTTGCTGATAACTCAATTGCTGTTGCTTGGTATGTAACATCATATATTACAAAATCAGAGAAAATCAAAGATGTAAGAAATATGGGATATTTCTGCAGACAAGAGTTTGAGCAAGAAATTGTACAGATTTAGGGGCATATGTACAAGCCCCTATCGCCACCACAACGTCAATTTTACCGACGTTGTGGTGGCGATGGGGGCTTAACCTTATTTACAAGGCAGCGTTAAGCCACTTAGGGGCCCATTACGATAACCGGCGGTAAAAAATCCGCCATCTACTATAGCCTGAAAAAACCGCCCGCCTGCACCATGGTAATAGCGACCGAGCAATCATGATGCCGCGAAGCAATCTACGCCCACGGCGGAAAAAACACACAAAATTCCGCCCGTCCAATCCAGAGTAGAAGATCATCCGTCCGCCACGGACGCAATCCCGCACGAAAACCCAAATCCGCCCGTCCCGCCGAGCGAGACAACGACCGTGAAATTATGATCTCCCAGACATGAGCGCGGTAAATCCACAGATTCCCCGCCCGCCACCGTGCACAACAGTGATGAATAAATGACACGGCGGAAGGCCTGGCGCCCACGTCCGTGCACGGAAATCATTGGCGGAACAAAGAAACACACATGACATGGCCAACAAGTCCACACAGCAAACTACGCCAAAATACCCAAACACAGAACACATCTCAAAGATACCACCCCCCCTGGCAAAAACAAATAAACTACAAATCCCAGGACACCAGACACAACACACCTGAAAACGACAGCCCATCATGACACACCCACATAGGTAAGTACAAAAGCAGCCCCTTCACAGACCACAATCCCTTACACCACTACAAAGCGAAGACGCCATCAGAGAACCTAGACAGCCCCAAAGGAAAGCAGCACACCACACGCACGCACACATCACACTCAGCACCAACACCAACACCACCTCCACGACTCAAACAACGGCACCACGAACACCCTGCACATCACACACCACACACCCACCACACCAGCACCACATATACCAAACTGCACACCATGGCAACACAAAGAATGCCGAAGTACACTGCCACTGAGTTGACGGTCATGGTCGACGAGATCATCAAGGTGCACCCACAAATCTATGGCAACCAGGTCCAACAGACACCACTAGCCACCAGAAACAGAATGTGGAGAAGGATAGTAGATCAGGTGAATGCAGTTGGGAACGTGCCACGCAACAAGGGTGAAATCACAAAGAGGTGGCACGACCTGAAACGCGTGGTCAGGAAGAAGGAGGCCAAGAATCGTGAGCTGGCTGACAGGACTGGCAGCGGGAATCCAGCGCCATTCAAGACCTTCAAGGTGTGGGAGGAGAAGGTGCGAGGCATCCTACATCCGGAGAGTCTCACCGGAATACCAGGGGGAGTGGAGGCTGGTAAGTACAAACAAATGTATACCAGCACACTGCTATGCACTGTCATGCACTACCAGAATGCCATAGCTCCGAGGCCCAAACACCCCCATGTCCAGCACACAACACACAAGACATCTCTCACACATGCAACAGACACCCCCACACACCCAGCCCAAAGGTACCAACAAACAAAACCATGGGGGCATGTGTACAGTCAGCCAGCACCACAACTCCCACCAGGTCACCTTGCACCCCAGATGCGTAGGAAGGAGCACTCCCCACACCCACACACATGTGTCAGCCATAGCTGCACTAACCAACAAGTAACAGGTAAGTAGCCCTACCACAAAGTCCGTGTATCGGATGTGGGACTGCAGAAGTACAACACCCAACAGGCCCCTAGTCCTACAGCGCACCAAGATGGAGCACTCCCCACACCCATGTGTCAGCCATTGCAGTGCACACCTTCACCCGACAGGTAGATATGTTTCCCTACATGGAGGGGTGTCTGTGGGTGCTAAGCCATCACCACAACTCACAACACGGCCCCCACTCCCACAGATCAGCAAGATGGAGCACCCCACCCTCCCATAACCATGTGGTAGCCATTGCATTGCACCCTCCAAACCAACAAGTAGGTAGACTACTGTACAGGGCGGGGTGTCTGTAGGCATGAAGACTGTACTACGACTAACATTTGGGACATGTCACGTAGCAGAGGAACAGGTAGCACTGCACCCTGTCATAACCATGTGACTAATGTGCACACGGACATGAATTACAGAGTCATAGCCCACATGAGCCATGTCAAATACACTAACACGTAAGGAGTCACGTCTGCATGCACAAGTCTCACTGGAGTACTGACCCACATGGCGTGCACTGTGCCAGTCATCACACACATCAGCAACACCATCGAAGTCTTGTCCATGTAGTCATGTCTGCTTGTTCCCTTGACATTGTACAACATCACCCATGTAAGTCTATCTTGCCTCAATGTAACAGATTGGGACCCCAGTAATGTCACATACACCACTGGACCCATGAACCACACAGCTACACAATGCACATTCAAAATCTCATCCATCTCATCCCTAAGCCCCAGTGTCATGTAAGGTATATCATCTAAACAGTTGTCCCATATACAGTAGTACAGCAAAGATCCCTGCCGATGACCAAACATGTGTCTGCAGTGTCTGAAGCGCACGTCACACTGTGATTTACAACATACATAAAATAGTCTACACACCAAGAGCACTGCATTGCCGCACATGGCTGAGGGTAGCACGCACACCAAGGAATTGTCCCATCTGCAATACATTGTGTGGCACACAACCATCACTCACACACCACAATGCTTGCAGTGTAATGTCCCCAAATGATAACAGTGAGCAGATATGCTGGGTATGTCAGACATACACACACCTTTGTCTCTGCAGTGTCGTGTGGCCAAAACACATGTCCCCTTCTGCACCCATATGTCACAGTATGTACCCCAAAAACATATTTCATCTCAAAAGCGTCCATGGGGCTGTACCCCTTTTGCCATCTGCGTTTCTAAGCGTTTCATTTGAACCCCAAAAACATATATATGCTCAAAAGCGTTCATGGGGCTGTACCCCGTTTCCACCAAAGCCACAAAATGTAGGGGTACTGCAACACACACCGATTGGCATTCCAAATCCGTCCCATGCCAAATGCACCCATCACACTATTCCATTGCCTCGATCACGCACACACATTGCAGAGCCATACACACGCATCTGGGAAATCAGTGCACAACTGTTCACAAACTGTGAATGTCAGACATCTAACACAAACCTTGCAAGGTGCAACACAATAACCATTCGTCTCCGCCCCACAGGTGACGAACAGCATGATCCTGGAGAGGGAGACAGCAGCCATCACAGCCAGTCCACAAGCCCTCCACATGGACTCACGGATGTGGAAGACCTGGACACCTCTTCGGACGAGGACACCCGACCAGGCACATCTGGTGTGGCAGGGCGCAACCGCTCCCCAGGACCCCTCCTACCCACCAACCCATCTCCCAGGGCTGGTGACCAGTCCCAGGCCCCTGCTGCCACGGCCATTGCGGCCACCACCACCGCCGCAACCACCACCACCACCAGGGCCTCCCTGACCACTAACCCTGCGCAAGGTGTTGTACGCACGTTGACATCGACCCTGGGAGCGACAACGAGTCCCCGGGTGACCACTGTGGCGAGTGGGCAGGTCGGTGGCAGCAGTACAGGTGGGAGGATCAGGGTCAGGCCAACGCCATCCGAGCCTGGGAGCCAAGCCCTGCCGCAAATCGCCAGAGTCCTTGGGGCCTATGAAGAGGCCCAGGGACAATGGGCCCGCTCATCTGCCGATACGCGGGAAGTCCTTGGGGTGTTGAGGGGATACAAATATTGGATGATGGACGGAACGTTTGAGCCAATCAAACACTCACCCCCAGTCAACTGATCTGGGTTTAATCCATCATCATTCTTTAGCTCACTCCACCACCCCAGTTCAGACATGGCCATATGCAAATCAGTCTGACCCTGTGCCTCATGGGAACAGTCCAGCACGAACTGCCAAGCCATGTCTTCCCTGGACCGGAAACAAGCATCCTAGGACCGGTTTCTGGCATTCCAGCCGTCATCAGCCAGGCTTGCTTGAATCCAGTGGCAAAGTGAGCAAGGGACCCACGCCTGGGCATACCCCGCCAACTTAGGGCGAACAAAGCGATACAAATATTGGATGATGGACGGAACGTTTGAGCCAAACTGCCAAGCCATGTCTTCCCTGGACCGGGGTCCCTTGGCAGTTCGGGCTGGACTGTTCCCATGAGGCACAGGGTCAGACTGATTTGCATATGGCCATGTCTGAACTGGGGTGGTGGAGTGAGCTAAAGAATGATGATGGATTAAACCCAGATCACTTGACTGGGGGTGAGTGTTTGATTGGCTCAAACGTTCCGTCCATCATCCCCTTTTGTATCGCTTTGTTCGCCCTAAGTTGGCGGGGGTATGCCCAGACGTGGGTCCCTTGCTCACTTTGCCACTGGATTCAAGCAAGCCTGGCTGATGACGGCTGGAATGCCAGAAACCGGTCCTAGGATGCTTGTTTCCGGTCCAGGGAAGACATGGCTTGGCAGTTCGGGCTGGACTGTTCCCATGAGGCACAGGGTCAGACTGATTTGCATATGGCCATGTCTGAACTGGGGTGGTGGAGTGAGCTAAAGAATGATGATGGATTAAACCCAGATCACTTGACTGGGGGTGAGTGTTTGATTGGCTCAAACGTTCCGTCCATCATCCCCTTTGTATCGCTTTGTTCGCCCTAAGTTGGCGGGGGTATGCCCAGACGTGGGTCCCTTGCTCACTTTGCCACTGGATTCAAGCAAGCCTGGCTGATGACGGCTGGAATGCCAGAAACCGGTCCTAGGATGCTTGTTTCCCGGTCCAGGGAAGACATGGCTTGGCAGTTCGGGCTGGACTGTTCCCATGAGGCACAGGGTCAGACTGATTTGCATATGGCCATGTCTGAACTGGGGTGGTGGAGTGAGCTAAAGAATGATGATGGATTAAACCCAGATCACTTGACTGGGGGTGAGTGTTTGATTGGCTCAAACGTTCCGTCCATCATCCCCTTTTGTATCGCTTTGTTCGCCCTAAGTTGGCGGGGGTATGCCCAGACGTGGGTCCCTTGCTCACTTTGCCACTGGATTCAAGCAAGCCTGGCTGATGACGGCTGGAATGCCAGAAACCGGTCCTAGGATGCTTGTTTCCGGTCCAGGGAAGACATGGCTTGGCAGTTCGGGCTGGACTGTTCCCATGAGGCACAGGGTCAGACTGATTTGCATATGGCCATGTCTGAACTGGGGTGGTGGAGTGAGCTAAAGAATGATGATGGATTAAACCCAGATCACTTGACTGGGGGTGAGTGTTTGATTGGCTCAAACGTTCCGTCCATCATCCCCTTTTGTATCGCTTGGGGTGTTGAGGTCCATGGACGCCCATATGGGCCAATTCGTGACCCGTATGGGCCAACTAGTCGACCTCATGGGCCAGCTAGTGGTGGCGGTGAGGGCCCAATCAAGGCCAACCACACCACCTCCGCCACCACCTGCTGGGGCGCAGGGTTGTGCAACATCCAGTTCCCCTGCGTCCACAGCGAGTGGGCAATCCTCAGCCACCACCAGTAGCCCACAACAACACCCCCCCCTCCCAAACGTGGAAGGGGTCGTCCGAAGAGGAAACAGGTGTCCAGAGAAGACTTTGCACGCTCCAAACACCAGTGAGTCAGCCAGCCACGGTGGCCATCTACTGCATTCACTTGGACTACTATCCTACCCCACACTGCCATGTGAATGGCATGTGTCTGTCGGACTGTGGACCCAGAACAACATGGGTACACCTTGACCATCACGCAGACATGTCCGTCAACTCATTGTTCCAGCATGCACCACTTGTGTGATCACCTTGCCCACTATCACGTCACTGCTTTAAATAAATACACCTGGATCACATTCTGTCTTATCTGCTCTGTGTTTAATCAAAGATGTGCAACCGTCCCCATGATCAGAAATGCATCTGTAGTGTGGTATGTCGATAGGCCAGGAGAGGCTGTAGGGACCTAGGGGGGAAAAACAGAACAAGAGTCCATTGAATGTGTGTGTCACACACTCATCACACAGTACTTGTCATCAAGTGCAAGCAATGTACACACATCTCACAGAGCAACAAGACACAATGCTACAGCCACTGTCAGTGGCATACTACCCTGGACAGGGACCATTGCCACACAGCACTCAGTGAACAATAGGCTGCAGTGACAATGCACACATACACCTACACAACTACAGCAACATCAGCCGTCGTACATGGTCACTCACCGTCAAGTGAAGTAGCGGGCGATGAGCTGCTGACGCTCATTCACTGCTTCCTCCTCTCCACTGTCCTCGTCACTGGACACGGCTTGGTCTGCAGGCGGGGGCCCTGGCTGATCACCGTCATCCACTATCAGGGGGATCTGCCTGCGAATCGCGAGATTGTGCAGCATGCAGCATGCCACAACTATCTGGCACACCTTCTGTGGGGAGTATGCCAGTGCACCCCCCGTGCGGTCCAGGCATCTGAATCTGGACTTCAGGAGTCCAAATGTCCACTCCACCACACGTCTGGTCCTACCATGTGCCTCATTGTATCTGACATCAGCTGGTGTCCTAGGATTACGGAGTGGGCTCAGCAGCCAAGGCCCGTTAGGATATGCAGAGTCACCTGGGTGTGAGAAACACAGAGAATCGTTGCAATTCCAACAGGATACAAGACAACATGTCACACCCAGCACGCTACACGAGTATGCATACCCACCAACAATCCATGCACGGTCCGGTTGAAGATTGGCCATCATTCGTGGGAGGATGCTGTGGCGCATGATGTGCGAGTCATGGACGGATCCGGGAAACTTCGCACACACGTGTGTGATTATCATGTCCGCCAGGCACACCACTTGCACATTCAGGGAGTGGAAATGTTTCCGATTCCTATAGATGTGCTCCATGGCCTGTGGTGCTACAAGGCCAACATGGGTGCAATCAATAGCACCAACAACGTGGGGGATGCGTCCAAGGGTATAGAAAGCACCCTTCACTGCCGCCAAATCACGAGCCCTGGGGAATCGGATGTACCCGTTCCTGTACAGCATCATAGCTGACAGGACATCCCGTAGCACCATGCTGAACATGGGCTGGGACATCCCACCTCCACTGCCCACCGTGTGTTGGAAAGATCCGGTGGCGAAAAAATGCAGTGCAGCCATCACCTTAGCCGTGGGGGTGAATGCTGTCGGATACACCCTGCGAGGACGAAGGTGGGGTTCCAACATTGCACATAGGTGATGCAGGGTGGGTCGGTCCAGATGGAATTTCCTGATAACCTCCACATCCTCCATATCTGCCAGCAATTGGTAGGGGTGATGTATGTTTGGTCTCCTCCTAGGACAGATGGAAGTGGACACATGTCAATGCGACACACCACATGGCATTTCCACATACACAAAACTAAAATTACTGACAAAACTATGGAATCACAGTACAGCTGACAAGTAGGGACAGCACAGCTACAATACTCTTACACAGGTCCCCTTACCAATGGCAATGACCACTGACACCAACCATTGCTATGAGCATGCACATGGGTATCTAGGCCACAATAGCTTGAAAGGCATGATGATCAATCCAGACTGCATATGTGTGAAGCGGCAACACCACGGCAATATACCTAGCTGCTGTGCCTGACACAGATTCCGAGGCTGGGTGAGTATGGCACACACCAACAACACAATGTACACAGGCTGAGCGGCCCAAACAAGTGGGTCCTGTTGCACAACGGGATATGAGACAGTCAATGATGTCCCTAGTTCACCCAATGTACAGCACTGTACGCATCACACCTCCAACACACATTGACAGGTGTACACATTGACAACTCCATGACAACACAGCTGTGTGAATGCAAACGCACATCACAAATGACACGTAACGTTGCACGTGCCAAGTGGGAGATGTACATTGAGAAATATGGCATGTGTGCACATGCACATACCATGCTACCATGCTAATGTGTACATGATGATGTGCCAACAGACATGTGGAGGCTGAGCACTGTCCGTCAATGCCAATGCACACAGCATGAAGTGGCCCTGTCTAGTGTGGACATGCTCCCACACACAAATCATGGCCAGACCTGCAAATGCATGGTGCACATTAAACTGTGGATTCCACATGGCACCAGCGGACTGTACCCGCAATGGACCATGCCCTTGAGGCCAACTCTAATAGCCCTCGCGGTTACATACTGCCTGTTTGACTATAGAGGTAAGCGTACCGGGACAGCTCGGAGCAGGCCATTGTGTGCAATTGAAGTAGGCAGACATGGTACACCAATCGCAGCAGCTTGGACCCACTGAGACAGCCCCAGGGGGTTACATGAGTGTGGGAGGGAGACCGGCATTACCACAGCTCACAGGAACTGCTGCCTGGCATCCCTCAACAACACCTGCTGCTGCTGCCACCTGTCCACCTTCATGTCGACGACTCTGAAGATATGTCCAGCTCCACTCAACAGCGAGGAGCTGGAGATCTTGGATTCCGAGCTCCACGCACACTGCCCAAGGCTATGTCTTGCAGAAGTTGTGTGTGTAAGGCAACTACAGTGTGTGTGGGAGTGCATGTGGGGGACACACATGTCGCTGATCCGCAGCACTATGAGTCAGAGCCTGTGGGGTTCCAAAATGTTCTGCTTACCATGCTTGCTACAGGTGGAAGGGGTATGTAGGCTCTCTGGCGCTTTCCCATGCATGTCCCTCCCGAGTGGTGGTACATGGCATTTACATGTCAGACATCCAGTGACGCAGCCACTTGGCAATGCAGGACTCAGGGCAGTTATTGCTTGTGTGAATGGCTGGCTGGGGCCCTGCTGGCCTTCTCAGTCTCAGCAGACCTGGGCTGCACATTGACTGCCCAATACTAGAAGGAAACAACACTGACTGTACAGTGGGTTACATGTATCTTCAGTTCACAACCCTCCGGAAATGCGCATACTCAGCCCTGTCGATTGTACACTCCAGGCCTTGTGATAGGGATGTGTGTGAGAGACAGTGGCACTGAATGTGACCTCCATTGCAGGGTGAGCCATTCACAGGGCGAGTACGTTGAGGGCTGCGCAGTGTTGGACACAGTGAGTCCACCCACAAAGATGTGTTGCCTTGTGATCTATGTGTTGGTTTACCTGACAATGGACAGTAGATGTGGGCAGACTACACATTGCTCGATGTGCTGGCATCCTGCATGTGAATGGGATGGACAGGTACTGTGTACACACTCCCACCAGCATGCATTAACGTGTGGTGTACACATGCTGTAATGACATGTCCGAGTACTTCTTGGCGCTGTCACACATCTCTGAGTATATTGGATGGGTTAGCATCATGCCACTGTGATTGCTGGATGTGGGTGATGATGAGAAGTGTATGAGTGATATTCCAACCCTCTTGTGTACCATCCCTGCAGTTGGAAGTCCTCCAGCCCAAGGCCTTGTGATGAGCCATTGCATCCAAGTTGATGCCTCTGTGTAAGTGTAACCGACAGTGCAGCCAATTCCACAAAGGGTGTGACGTCTCCTGCCGGATGAGCGACTACGTGGCGTAGACGAATTGGGGGATGCCCCCTCGTATTGTCAGGTTAGCACGGCACTGCATTTCACCACTAATGGTCTACATCTTGACAGTCACACAGCCTGTGCCGGATGCACGTGTGTAGGGGCATCAGCAGCAAGCAAGTGTACAGTATAGTGGGATGGTGTCTTGTGGTGTGAGAGGCAGCATGTGTCCACAGGCTACCCATAATCTGGGTAATGTGATGTTTGCTGTGTGATGCAGTGGGTTGTAAGTGTACTCTGTGCTGGGTGCATCTGACATGCATATGCGATTCCTGAGGTCCAAGATGTAATTAGAGCACTCTGCAATGTCAATGCATTCAGAGTCGTAGCCCTCAGCAACAACCTGTAGTAGGCTGGAGTGGCAATTCACATGTATGTTTGAGGCACTGTGCCTACTCTGATTTCGTTCGGACATATGTGTGCGATGCCTCAGCTCATATTCCTGGTACTTACACATCCGGAACACTGTGCAACAGTAGTTGTGCTCGTGCGAACGACAGATGGAAGGCATGGGCACATGACCATTGTGGACTGTCATGTAGCAGTCTGTGTGAGTGGTGTCCCATTCTGCTCCATGCAGGTATGTCCTTGGCCTGATTACGTAGTGGTCATCCTTGCCACCATCAGGACAGTCGGTGTGCACACAGCGATTTGTGGCTATGGTGGCAGGGTGACACAGGCCGGGTGTTGTGCTATGTGCACAACACATATGCCACTTATTAGCGGCTTCATTTTCTGTCCGCCAGCCATTACGTGTTGATTGTGGTGGCTGTATAATATTGCACAGGTATCGTGCAACATGTGGGTTTGGGAATGTTCTGTGCTGCTTCCCTTGCACATGTCTGTTTCATTGATGCCAAATGAGTGAGGCCACCTCGCTCTCTCACATGTGGCATCTCCCGTGGGTGCTGAGGGACAGGGGACGGTCAACAGTGGTGAGGCATGGGATAAAGCAGCTGCACAGGAGCTGAGTGAGACAGATGTGACCAGCGCCTCGGAGGGGCCAGACGTGTGCTGGATGAATCACAGACCGAGACGGCAATTTCTGCGTCATCTGAGGACAGAGGTGATGCATCCATGTTTGCTAGCACAGGGGACGTGGACTCTGGCTCCTCTTCAGCCACGCGGAGGCGAATGCCCGCACTCCCATCTACTTCCACAGGTGCAACACGTGTCGGCACAAGGATGAAGGATAGAGTGTCATTCCCACCAGGCACAGCTGCCCCTGCACATGTGACCCCTGCTGCCCTCAGTGCTGGGTCTGTTGTGCTTGTGCGGCATCTCAGCGTGGGGCACACGGCTGTCCTCAATTACTTCATTGCCCATGACTTCACCTTGCCGCAGGTGACATAGTTCATGGAGGGCCTACATGTACGCGTGGGTGGGCTACACCAGACTGTCCAATGGTTGTCCTCCCCAGTCAAGGTGGTCCTTCAACTGGCCCAATATCAGGCTGACATTCCTGACCCTTTCTCAACCCCCTGGAAAGTGGCACATCTGACAACAGCAGGGCACGAGTCCTAAAGAAAGAAGTGGGGGACGCTGATGTCACGACAGGAAGTGACATCACGAAAGGTGGCTTGCACCGTCAGACTCATTGCCTCCCCTCGCTCAGCCATTATATGCTATTGCATCAGAGAAGCCAGCGCGTGCACCAGCAGCTCCGATCTCGCCCCAGAGAGGCCAAAGAGTGGATGTGTGGCTCGATTTGCTCCAGTAATCGTGCTCGCGGTAGAATGAGTGGTGGGACACCGTCCACCCGCGTGGTACCCCGACTCTGGCCCTGGACAACAGTGACAATGCATGACAGTCTCCGGAGTCCGGATACACCACATGCAACACACAGAAGCCATAGCAGCCCTAGCGGGACAGGCCGCAAACACCATCCCAGACGAAAGGTAGACCCACCCCGGCGCGCATAGTCATTACATCCGCTGCCATTGACAGGGGACCCATAGAGTGAGATATGGGCATCAGGGTGACGGGCCTCCGAGCCCTCCCCCGCCAACGAGTGTCATGCAACTAACACATATCGCAAGTCCAATAGGACACTTTGCCTGCACAGTCCAGGGCTCGAGTCGGGCTACCACACGGGTGGACGGCATCCCCACACTTGTTTTACCGTGAGCTCGATGACTGGAGCAAGTGGAGCCACACATTCACTCTTTGGACTCTCTGGGGCGAGTTTGGAGCTGCTGCTCACGCGCTGGCGTCTCTGATGCAATCGCATCTAAGGGGTGAGCGAGGGGCGGCAATGAGTCTGATGGCGCAAGCCACATTTCATGACGTCACTTCCTGTCGTGACGTCAGCGTCCCCCACTTCTCATTTCGGACTTGTGCCCTGCTGCACACTGAGAATGTGTTGCCTGCGAGATGTGACCAGGAGAAGGGCGCCATGACCTCCCACCCACCAAGCTCCACTGCCCTCCCGTGCCCTGGTTAGCCTGTGCAGGTGGACAATGTGGGGGATACACCTGGAGGACAGGGGATGTAAGTGCCTTGGCAAGGGCCGGGCAGACGCACAGCAGTACCCAGCATGTCCCCAGAGGGAGGGCTAACGCCTACACCTGATGCAGCATTGATCGTCTACCCACCTGTTGTGCCCACACAAGTTCACATTCATCCCCAGACAGGTAGGCTTTCCTAATTCCCAACACAGTGGAATTGTACCCCTCTGGGATCCTCCCCACACAGTCTGTTTCAACACTGCATGAGTGCACCTACCCGTGCCACCCACCCACCTGGGCCAAGCAGCCCTCCCGCTTCACATGCCACATGTGTGTCTTCCACAGTTGTGCTCCTCTCTCAGGGGCGGACCTCAAACTGTCCCGTAGCACACAGGCAGCACCGAGTCGGACTGGCATCCTGTTTGAATGGTAGGCACCCTCACACAACTACCTGTGACACAGTGGTGGCTGTAATGGATATTGTGACTGCCATGGCAGTGTTGCTGGCCATGGCAGGGTACACTCACACACAATGAATGCGCAGCTTTTCGTATCACTACTCTGCACATCGGACTGGCCACTGTCCCTGGTGTTGAACAATATTGCCGCCTGTCTATGTAATCTGTGACTGGATGCTGTTGTTCCTGTAGTCGGTTGTGTCTGTGTAGTTGCTGATTGCAGCTGTTACTGTGTGTGCATAGTTAAGTGAGGCACATGCCTTGTATGGTACCTCAACAATTGCAATGTCTGGTCTCACATTCCAATGTGTTTTACACGTGGCTGGGACTTCACTTCTTTCAGACTCTGCTACTTGTGTGTGTGTTGAAGAAGAACTTTAGTGACACGGATTGTCTGCATGTATTTGCTGGTATTTCATGGGAAATGTATACGTGTCATGTTTGCGTGCAAGCAAAGCACGGGTGTGAGTCTGGCCACAGGATGACAGGTAGCATGTGCATAGTGTGCGGGTATGTGTGAGCTTACTTTCTGGGTGGCCAGCAGTGTAGGTGTATGTTAATCTTGTGATGAACATTGAGCCTGGGCACATGGCTTACTTTCAAAGTGTGCATTTGGGAGGCGTAGGTGTGTGTGGTGTGATGTGTGTGACTTTGGGGTAGTGTTGGTGTGTGTGTGTGTGTGCACTCTGGCAATGTCGATTGCACACATGTGTTACCCAGGGGCATGGTGGGTGTTTGTATCCGTGTTCAGGTCTGTGAATGTGAGCGCATGTGTGTATTGTATGTTGCACAGTGTGCAGTGTGTGGGTGTGTCCTTGCAGTTCAGGATGGCTCCTACTTAATATGTTTTGGCCATTGTGCATCTGCAGGGTGTGTGACTGTCGGGATTGTGCCTGCTTTAATTAAGCATGTATGTGAGTTTCAGCAGTTCGTACTCACTGTGC
The DNA here is from genome assembly GCA_963921515.1 of Calotriton arnoldi. NCBI lineage: Eukaryota > Metazoa > Chordata > Amphibia > Caudata > Salamandridae > Calotriton > Calotriton arnoldi. The sequence goes on along the minus strand of CAWUFW010004938.1, from coordinate 282,483 downwards.
GGACCTGCCCACCCACACTGATATCCTGTGTGTGTTTTGTCATGCATTGCTGTAGCATGCTTCTTGCGTGGGTCCTACTTTTGCTTGATGAGTGTGATGTCCGACTGTGAAGGTAATTATACACATATGTAGGACTGTGCTTTGGAGTGACCAGCCCGTCAGTGTTACTGTGATGATCTGTTGGGCCACGTCAGAGTCTGACAATAAAAGGCCCACGAGCTGTAGTATTTCACTATGGCCACTGTGGCGGCAAATCATATGCATTGACATCCAATGTCACTGGACTACATGGTCATCTCATGACTCTCGTGTACTTCACACACTCTCATCCTCTCTCATTCATACTTGTCTTCTGAAAATAATTCTATAGAGTCACATATTTGCTTCGAGGCATGTATTTGGACTTACTTCCTCTGTGATGCAGTATAGTGGACACTACTGGCAGCAAAATGCATGTGGAGGATATACTTAGCATGATTACACATACGAAAGGGGGTACAGGTAGATGTAATTAGTTGTTGACTGTGGAATGGAGGCTTCAGGGTTACAACTGCCTTGCCCTTGCTATGCTAAAGTACATTTGCTAATTACTGATGGTCTCTGGGCTTTGACACAGACAGTATTCATTTAGCCTACCAGACAGCTTGACATCATAGGGACAGTTCATCTCAGTTCCATGGTACCGGTTTAGTACAATAGTGACTCCGACACACCCATGCGTCAGGGGTGACATCAGGGCATGTGCCTACCTGCATGCAGCAGCGTCTCACCAGTTGTTGCTATGTGGTGGCTACTGAATATGACACTATGACTAGGCCCATGTTGTAGGGGGTTGCATTTGTTGTCCATGCAAAAGTCCTGGCACGGAAGTACAGACAAAGGTGAGGTGACAGTTCTCACGTACTGCAGCAGACAGATAAGTGTGCACTGACAGGTGCATGTGTCCAGGTGCGCAGAATTCATATTATGGCATAGTTGTTCATGCTGTATTGGCCATGTGGTTACTGTACACAAGTCCCATACCTCTGCCTCCCCCTGTTCATGCAGAGACACGGGATATGTTGAGGAACAGGGTGCATGTCCCGAAAATGTCAGATGTCATGGCAGTGGAGTTGATGGTAAGGTGTTAGTCGCAGATTATATGGTATAGTTCTTGTACAGCTAACTGCCCACTCCGTGCGAATGCCAAGCATGGGTACGGTGTTGTACATCAATGTTCAATTGGGGGTATTGAGTCGGGGACCCATGAATTGACAAGTTGACGTGTATGCGATACCTTCCAGCAGGGCATCCATCCCATTGATGGTAAACATGAATGTCATTCAATGAAGCGGATGGTGGGTAGCAACGTGTTCGTCGTAGCTTGTCCCTTGTAGAATCCTGATGGGACATGTTGGATGACATTCGATGAAACTGTGATCCAGAAGACGTTGTGTGGAAGCACACTGGTCCCATTGCAGTGTCCCCCCGATTGCAGCCACAAACGTCATGCCCCCATACACTGAACAGGTCCTGTCGTGGTCATCCAGGGGTGCAAACAAGTGTACCAAGTCCGCCTTTGGACATGCCGGGTTGGAGAGACATAAATTCACAGGCCAGTGGAACGGACACCTCCGACAGTAGAAAACGGGGATGACGCAGCTGAAGATTGCAATGCGGTAAGTTACTCGGTAACTTACATTCAGCATTGCCAGATTTGAACAGCCCACTATATGTAGCAAGCTGTCACTGTACAACTTGATCTGTCCGGCGTAGTTGAGGGTCACTGGTGCAACAGCCATATTGCTACAGGGTGATGTGATGGCGTGCTCCGGCTGCCTGAGCAGTCAGCAGAGTGCAGCCTCCGACGATGCTGGGAATTCGGGAATGGATGTACAGCGGCAGGACTTGGGGTATGGCTTGGGCGGAGGACACACTCCCTCATCCCACATGCTTCTATGAATAGTCAAGGCCAGTGGTGTCCGACTCTTTCTGGATTACTTGCATTTGGTCCACATGGAGGAGTGGTATTATTGTATTTTGTGGTGTTATCTTTCTTTCTTGTTGTGCGCTATCTGCCAGTTGACGTTTTACTCTGCATGGCTATGTTTTGCATCTTGTTGGTACAATGGCTCCATTCTCCTGCATGATTTTTTGCAATGTTATTTCGGAGTAGGAATGGAAGGCCATTCAGTGCTAACTGCTCTCCCGTGTGTGGGCGGGACACTCCGTTGCCGCTGTACATTGCGGCTTCTGTGTGGGTGTAGTGATTGGGCACACCTGTTCTCAGGCAGCAGGGTTTTTCTATTTTGCACATTGCATGTGTTGTTGTTGCGAGCAGAATGGTATGGGTATTTCTTGTTGAGACTGGCGTGCCTTTTCCGGGCATTGTCGATATTCTGCGCTGTTATGTAGCAGCCGCCGTGTGCTTCTCCATGTTTTCCACACAAGGGTGTGTCCTATTTTACCATCACATTACTCCCCTGTTCGGGACACTTGTGTGACGTCAAGTTGACAACTGTGAGTTGTCGGTTGGGGACATGAGTGATGCAGGAAGGCCACGTGACATGTGCCTTCAGGGTGGTGCTGGTGTGTGGGGTGTGTAGTTGTGTCCCTGTGGTGTTTGTGTGCAGCCCATGCATGGCGCTGTCGTTGGCCCCTGTGTTGTGCGCATGTGTACCTGCGTCATCGCCGCTACGCTGCGGTGCCGTGACGGGACGTCACTTCCTGAGCCCGGGTAGTGGGTGCCCAGGATGTTGCGAGTTGTGTTATTTTGACAGGTGGGACATGTGTGGATACAGTGGTGGATGTGTCCTGTCCACACAGGGGTGCCTGGGGGGGCCATGTACAGGTTTTCCGCCCTTGCATTGTGTGCAGTGTTTGCGTGCCCTTGTTGTGTGTCTGCCTACCTGCATCGTCGTGGCGCGTTCACTCCTAGGTGGTGCATCAGGTAGAGCATGGGGATGGCCTGGAGTGCAGGGTTCATATCTGGGTGGGCCGCCTTTTCGGTCTCCGTACTGAACAGTCGGTTTTCCGCCTTGGTATCTCGTGCGGTGTCTCTTTGCCGGTGAGGCTGTTTGGTTATGGCATCGTAATTTTAACGCCGGGCGGTACGTCATTTCGTCGGACGGTGTGTCTCCATTGGCTCGCGCCGCTACGTAGACGGGCGCACTTTGATGGCGGGCGGCGTCGTGGGCTTACGGGCGGTGTTTGCCTGAGTTTTCACATCCTAATTTGGCGGGCGTGTGGGCCGTTGCTGGCGGACGGTAACTAGCGGTTTTTGCATCCGCCAGCACGGCGGTGCTGCTTACGCCCGACATCGTAATGGGCCCCTTAATGTGGCTTAACGCTGCCTTGCAAATAAGGTCCCCTTTCATGCTATGGTTAGCGTGAAAGGGGTGGGCAGTGGGTGTTGCGGTGGGTGTTCCACCACAACACCCATTGATTTTGATGCTGCCCCCTATGTACAAGGGTGGCGGACATAGGAGGCAGTGCCAAAATTAGGACCAGGTACCCTGGTCTTAAGTTGGCCAAACGAGGAGAAATGCATTATTTCTCCTCGTTTTTGCTTTTTTCATGGGTGCTGCCTTGTGCAGCACACATGGAAAAAGCAAAATGCCATGGATTGTTTATGTACAGGAAGGCACCCCTTCCTGTACATAAACAAGCTAAAAAAAAGTGCTATTTTGTGAGTTTCATGTGTGCTGCATGAAGCAGCACACATGAAAGTGACAAAATGGCATTTCAGGATTGTTTATGTGCAGGAAGGGACACCTTCCTACAAATAAACAATCCTCCACTGTACGCAGACACCCTTGCAAGGGTACCTGCATTGGCACTACACTGCTAAGTGTAGCGCCATCGCAGGGGGAAACGCAAGGCTGAACCATATCCTTGTAAATATGGTGCAGCCATAGCTGCCAAGGTTTCAGATTGCTATGTGTGACATTTTCACAATTTCAGTGTAATTACGAGTGACATTTCAATGACTATGAGTGACACTTTCTCACGAGCAAAATCAAGATATGAAGACGAGGGAACCATATAAATACCAGAAATTACACCCATTTGAGAAACAAGAAACTACAAGAAGATTTTACAACTGCAGCAAAGCACCAGGAAAGCAGAGGAACTGTGGGACCCGACAGTACCAAACAGAATGTGAGAGGCCATACTGCCTGCAAATGAGCCTCATCTTCTATAAACCCCCCCACAAAAACATGATAGATCTCCCATGGGTGGACTTAAGCAGAACCACATACCTCATCCTCCCCATGCAGGATCTTATCAAGCTGTGCTGAGAAGCCCCAGGATTAACTGTCACAAACAGTGTATCCCCCTCCCGTACCATGTGACACTCAAAGCTACCTTCTGACACAAATGTAAACTCATTAGGCGGGTTTGTGTATTGTGTATTTGTTATTACAGAAGAGACAGCCTGGCCTTTCCTGTACCTCTGCAGAGCTACCCCTACAGAGTAAACAGAGTGCAGTCGTAAGGAGCCAAAGTAAAATACAGCTATTGAAAATTACGTATTGAAAACATTAGGACTGAAAGCTATGACTTTGAAAGAAATGCTTTTAAATATCTATTTTTACCAAAAATATCAAATTTTTTAAACAAATAGTTAAAAAGAACTATTATTCTAAATATGTTTTGGAGTATGGTCGGTTGCATTTACTTTGTTTTTTATCCTGCAAACGTGTCATTTTCTTTTTATTCTGATTCAATTAGAAATTTAAATAGTTTTTTTGTTTACAGGCAAGTTGAGAACAGAGAAAGTGAAATAATGAGTTATCTTTTGAACTGGATAAGCATAAACGCTTGTGTGTAGCTGAAAAGAATTAATGGGAAAATATTCTAGAATAGACAATATATGGAAGGTCACAAGTTCCTTTCTGGACTGGAGTCGTATTTCCTGTTTTATATGAAGCATGTAAAACAGACACCAACTGTCAGGCAGCTGATCGCGCTGCCACTAAAAAATGAATTTGTGGATTTACACTCGCCTGGCTCTGAGTCTCACAGTGACAGTCACTTACTTGAGAGGCTTGCCACTGCAGTTTAGTTTATGGGCCAGCTGCCGCATGTCTCCTCAGACTCTTGACCGCTGCAACACTAGTCTCTCCCTCGGCAAACGTGCACAGTGCGTCACCCCTGGCATCAGACTCACTGAGGCTCAGCAGCAGGTGCCACTGTTGCACAGTGGGCTTCACGTGTGCTGCGGTCCCATGGGGTTGGGTGCGGAGGTAGAGGGGTCATGACTGGTTTCAATTTACCACCGTGCGGTTTTGCGAGCAGTGCTTCTATAATTTGTCATAACATAGAGCAGCCTCCCACAAACTTAACCGCAGCCCGAGCCGGTTGCAGGACGTAACGTCGCACGGCACCTATGACGTCAGTCAAAATGTAATGTCACGCCAAGGGGGGAATCGTAATGTCTCAATGATACATTGTAGCTCTAGCAGCATCTAACTCAGCCAATCCCCCAAGCCCAGTGTCGTGAGAAGGGTGCACACCACGGTGCGCAGCCAGCCACTCCAGCTTATTTTAGTCAGTATAGCAGCCCTACCAGCTTGACAGCCAGGCGCTGTCTATGCCTATTATGCGTGACAATGCATTTCAGCACGGTGATGCGGACCACCTCGCTGAAATGCCTTAGTCTAACGCCTGATGCGTGGTACTTGGCAGGGCTGTGCAGCCTTGTGCTTCAGAAGTGGCGGAGAGAGGCGTTAAGCCTGGAAGACTAACACCTCTCTCCGCCACTTCCTTGTACATATCCCCCTAAGTTTGAAGATGCTTTTTCACAGAGAGACAGGATCCTATGAGTGCTCAGATTGGTTGAGTTCAGCCAGCTTATTTTCAAAGTCAAGAGGAATCATTTGGGTAAGCCTAGGGCTGGCCAATACACGGAATAGGATGTGGCCTAACAGCTAGGGCGGTTGACCTCAAATCTGGGGAACCAGGTTTGAGTCTCGGCAACGGTGCTCAACATCCTGTGATTCTTAGCAAATCACTTAGGGCTAGATGTATGTAGCTAGCATTTTGCGATTCCCTAATTGCGAATCACAAGGATTCGCAATTAAGAAATCGCAAAATGCAATGTATGAAGGTGTATAGTACACCTTTTGCGATTCCTAAGGGGTCACAAATGACCTACCTCATGAATATTAATGAGGTAGGTCGCAATTTGCGACCCCTAGGAATCGCAAAAATCACGGGATGGTGGCCTGCTGAGATCAGCAGACCACCATGTCAGTGATTGCTTTTAAATTAAGCTAATCTTTTTTTTGTAAAGCAGCCCGTTTTCCTTAAAGGAAAACAAGATGATTTACAAAACGAAAAATGAAAAGTTTTCTTTTCATTTTTTAAGAGCAGGCAGTGGTCCTTGGGACCACTGACTTCTCTTAAAAATAGATTTACAAACATTCACAAAAGGGAAGGGGTCCCTTGGGGACCCCTTCCCATTTGCGAATAGGTTACCACCTACTTGAAGTAGGTGGTAAAATGCGAATGTTTTGCGACCGCAATTGCGGTCACAAAACATTCATATATACGATGCGATCCGGTATTAGGAAGGACGCCCTGAACACGCCCTCTTCCTAATACCGAATCGCAAACCCATTTTGCGATTCGGTAACAGGTTACCGAATCGCAAAATTAGGTGTGCTGCATCGGAAAATCAATTTTTGTGTTCGCAAACGGGCAGATTCTGCGAATCTGCCCTTTTGCGAACTCAGAAATGCTTGATGCATCTGCCCCTCAATCTCCCTGTGCCTAGCAAAAATGATTGTGTCCTTATGTAACGCAACTGGTGCTCATGTAAAGTGCCCTGATACCTGATACCTTCGGTTCAAGTTCGCACTATATAAAACTCAGAGAAAAAAATTGAAATCTTTACCAGAAATCCAATACTCAGCAGAGTTTGAACCTCAAAGTACTGATTTTGCCAAAACAAATATGTAGGATACATACTATCCTAGAAGAAGCCCACATTTGGAAAATGTGTGCCTTTATGAAGTACTTCAATATTACCTGTTTAAAAAGAATGTATCAGAAAACATAGAACAACAAAAATATGCAGTAGTTGGATGTGATGGATGTTTAGTCAAACATGCAGAAGGAAATCTAATCGATCATTGACAACTCAGTTGTCAAACTCCAGAAAAGAAAGAATTTTTCTATTTGGCACTTAACTGTTCATACCTTGGCGTGATGAAACAGAGTTGCTTGGAGATTATGATTCCTATGAAGATTCCTTTAATGGTGCCCAAAAAGTATTGAGCATTCAGTCTTTCCTTCAGTTTTGAAAATGTTAAATGATGAGATTGAACAAGAAGGAACTATTGTTGCAGCAAGAGAAAGTTCACAAAGTAGTCAAAGTTCAGACCCATTGAGTCAAGATCCACTTGGACAACTAATTATTCAGAATGAAGCAGTAACAACATTGAATGAAGTGGAAACAGCAATGGAACTAGCAAGACAGGAGACTATTGTTTTGCACATTTAGAAGGACAACTGAACAGTGGGCAGAAAGAAATCTTTGAAGAAGTGAAAGAGAAAATACAACATGGCCTCCTGCACGAAAAAAGAATGCCAATGCTCATCATTTAAACCTATTCTATACACCAGTGGTCAAGCTGGAACAGGAAAACGTTTCCTGATTAAAGTTCTCACAAGTTATCTACACAGGACTACAGAATCAAATCTATCATGTGCAGTAACTGCACCTATTGGATTAACTGCACACAACATCAAAGGGATTACTTTACATCGACTACTTATGCTACCTGTAGAACATGATAATGAAGTAGAATACCAGGAGTTATCTGGTGAAGCTTCTCATGAAGTATTAAGAGTCCTGAAAAAATGGAAGCTATTAATCATCGATGAGGTGAACATGGTCTCAAACTTAATGCCTTTGTACACTTGAGAAAGCAGCAGATTTTTAAAACAGAGTAAGACGTACTGTTTGGAGGACAGCATGTAATTGTCTTTGGAGACCTGCTGAAACTGACTCCTGTTAAAGGACAACCTGTTTTTAAAACACAGGTCCACAATAAAACAAAGGAATCTATGAGAAACATTGGAAATATAAACATTTGGTTAAACTTTGACTACAAGGAACTAGTAAGGAATATGTGACAAGCAGCTGGTAAAGAATATGGAAATATCGTTAATGATGTAAGAATAGGAGTTTTGTCACAAAATAGTAAACAAGCTTCAGAAAGTCAACTAATAAAGAAACTGTTTACATCTGAAAAGACACCTCTGCAACTAATGTATAATATGAGTGCAGAAGGCAAATCCATAGTTTGTTTAATGCCTACACTGCAAGAGTGTTCCAACTTTAATGAAGAAAAACTGAAACTGGAAAAGCAAAACATTTTGGAATTGACAGCTTTTGATAAAATGGAACACCAAGTAGTAACAATGCTACTAAGTGAAAAACTACAAGGAGAATTGAATTCTTTAGAGAAGTTTGTATCAAAGACTGTAGGATTAGAAAAATGTTTACGTGTGTGTAAAACCTATTGAGTTATTTTCCTGCATAATTTGAATGTAGAGGAAGGATTAGTAAATGGTGCTATGGGTAAAGTTGTTGATTTTCTTAATTTTCAAAACAGGGATCAGATAGAATTTTTAGTGGTAAAATGTAATCAGATTAGTGGAGTAAACCACATTGGGCATTGTGTTGTACGTTTTTTGCTTATAAAAGACTGGTATGTTCAACAAAAACAATTCCCAGTGTCTCTAGCGTACGCTGTAACTATTCACAAATCTCAAGGATTAAGTATAGATAGAGCATTTGTAAACATCGGAAGCAGTGTGTTTAAAGAAGGAATGGCATATATTGCATTGTCTTGAGTAAGAATATTCAAAACAAATCCTGTGCACACGTTTAAGGATAACGCTATTGAAAGGTAAAGGTACAGTTGTAGTGTTCAATTAATGAGGATTCACAGAGGTCGACACCGGTAGTTTCATGTGGAAAAGATGTTTATGCAAGCTTTAGAGTTCGTCAAAACAAAAGCGCTTTTGTTTTGACGAACTCTACATTATATAATTTACTCCAGTAGTTACTTAGTGATAGAAGTAAAATACATACTGCTTCTGGCATTCGAGATCTTTTGGATATATGTAGCGGATCAATAACATTTGCTCTCAACATACAACTAGATGCACAAGAATCTATAATGGTCATGCTTGGAATCTTAGAAGCAGAAGAAATATTAATGACTTATTTGGACTAAGTTACAAATGGCATCATAAGTGTGAAGATTGTACGTTTACCTCTACCACTGAAATACATGCAGAATGAGCCTGATACTTAACACTAGCAGATTGCAAAACAGTATCTTCTGACAAACTGATTAAAACAGCAAATCAGAATATGACGTGCACAAATTGTATTTCAGACATGATGTCTACATTGTAAATACAAAGATCTGGAAAATACCTCATTTTAATGTTACAAAGATGCACACTAGATGGATCTAAATTACATACAGAGATTACAAACTTCAAAGCAGGCCAAATATCTATTTCATGAAGAACTTATACAACATTGGCTATTATTTTCCATGAAGGAGGATAATATACTGTGTTTTTAAAGTGTAACAGTGGATGGACACATTTCAATGATACCAACCTTATATTCAAAGCTAGATTGCCTTTTAAACAACAAAATTCTTACCTGTTGTTTTCGCAGCCAAAATTCTAAAGACATCATTCGGCCTATTGGGGGTGATGTCCTTAAAAAATGGACTGGATTGGATTATATCAGTATTGAAGATTTCTCTTTTCATTATTATTTGGCCTAGTGGAGATAATATTGTATAAAACGTCTTCAAAATTGAGCTAGAGTACATATTTGTTTGTACTACTGCAACAGGTATTATAGTATAGGAAATGTTTTAAAATGTATTTATGTTAAGTTGTAGAGTTAATATAGATGAAAGAACTAATTAAGAAATTGTAGGGAGTGTAAAGCATAGTTACACATATTTATAATGTGGTTCTATACAATTTTATTTCTACAATCCATTTGATTGTTTTTTCCCCCACTGTTCAAAGATGACGCTAAATACAGATCACCATGTATGGTGAAATTAGTGTGAAAGCTGAGGACAGTAAAAAAGGGAAACCAATATTTGTATCTGATTATAAAATACTATTATTTATAAAAAATGTAATATAAATTTTTTAAGGATAATTTACTAATGTATTTTTATTTCCTTTTGTGTTTAAAAGCAGCTAAAGTTGAACATTCTAAACTACTTCAAAACACTACTGTTTAGGAGAGTATTATGCCAAGAATCCTCTTAGTAGATGATCTATTGTAATTATTTGGAAGGTAAGAATATAGGACCTAGTGTTGGTGATGAACTAAACATCCCTAAGAAATATGTCATTCATCAACTGCACAAAGCTTCAACATGTACAGACATCTCAAAGGTAATAGAATTTTCTCTTTTCTTCTAATTATGCTGAAAAGCATGTTTATGTATTAAAAACGGCATAGTTCACTTAGTCTAAAATTGAACTGTGACTGCTATTGTTTCTATTTTGCAGATAGCTCTGTCTCCATATGCTCATAAACAACAAGCTTATCTTCACAATGATAAAACTCAAGAAAGGAACTGAAACAGTGATATCTAGTAAAACACTAAAACTACCAAATAACCCATCTAGAAAAATAGCCCTTTTAGTATGTCTGAGGTGCAGTGCACTTAAACGTACACATGCAGTTTAACTACTATATCAACTTGCTATTTAAAACAGGTTCATGATTCTTAATCTGTTGTTCTATTACTTAAAAGTCACCACTAACATAATCTGTAGCTAGGCCATAAGCTAAAGCATGATGTACGTAAAAATAAAGGCATATATTTTGAAGTTGCAGAATTCTACCAGAAGATTTTAAGATGTATATACTGATTTTTACTTACAGAGATTTACCTTTAGTTTAATATAATGTACATAGTTTCAAAAGAGAAAATCCACTAATACATTCTGACATACACTGTTTGAAGCATCTACACCTTCACTTCAACGAATGAATAGTGAGTGACACCAAAGACACAATCAATGCTACCGCTTACATATAGATCTATAGAGAGAAAGACCACAAACAGAGGCAGCAATGTACTATGAGACCTTATTACATGTTGAAAAAAACCACTCAAATAGGAATTGAGACAGTAACCCTCGTATGTAGTAAAGGTCTGATACTAGAAAGTGAAACCCCTTGACAAGCCTTAGCCTACTGTACTTCTATTTAAAATGCACTTCTAAGGTTGTCTGTAGCTAGGCCATAGGGTAAACTGTATGTGCATAAAAGAAAAGACATACTGTAAGAATTTTTGACAGGCACATGCACACTTTTAGGCGAATATGCTTACTTATACAATTGGTGTTGTACATTCAGTTTAATGTCATGAAACTACTTTTGAAAGGGCAGACCTACCAATACATCCTCTGAGACAGTGTTTTAACCATCTACACTTTTACTCACATACACAGACACAGCTCTTATGTATCTAGTGTTAATGCAGGGAGTGGCATTAACACTAGATACAATAAAGAGTGACCGATACACCCAAGAGACAATCCATGCTATCCCTTGTGTATAGATTTACAGAACAAAACAACTAGAAACTGAGCCATCAGTGTACTAAGAGACTTTTCTGCTTATAGAAAAAAAACAGATAGGAAATTAGATACTTATCCTGATATGTAGTAAAGGTCTCACACTAGGAAGTAAACCATCTACACAAGTAGCCCTTTCAAAACATCACAAGCCTATTGTACTTGAGCCTGGGCATGCAGATCTCCTATTAACCTGACTTGGTATTTCAAACGGGTGGTCAAGCCCTAACCTGCTGTTCCACTAGTTAAATGTCACCCCTAAGGTAGCCTGTAGCTAGGCCATAGTGTTAAAGTGCATGTGAATAAAAGGAATGACAGGTACTTAGAAGTTATTGAGAGGTACATACACATTTGTAGGTGCATATACTCACTTATACATCCAGTGTTCTACTCATTACTGACTGACACATCCAAGAGACAATCCATGCCATTACCAAGTGAATCATCCACAGAAATAGTGCTTTCAACATATCTCAGGCCTATTTCAGTTGAGCCTCTGCATGCAGTTCTACAGCTAGACTGACTTAAAGTTTGAAACCACTTAGCAACCTTTAACTTATACAGTACTACTTAAAAGTTATAACTAAGGTAGCATGTAGCTAGGACATAAGGAAAAGTGTATGTGCATAAAAGCAAAGAGTTGTTTGGAAGTTTATGACAGGTATATGCCTAATTCTAGTCAATTCTAGTGATTTATCTACTAAATACTCTACATTTAGATAAATGTTATATAAGTACTTATAAAAGGGCAAAGCTACCAATAGATCCTGTCAGACAGTGTTTCAAGCATGTACACCTTTGCTCAGAAGCATAGACAAAACTGTTATGTATCTAGTGCCAATGCAGACACACAGACTCTCACTTAAATGTATCATTAGTGACTGACACACTGAAGATACAATCAAAGCCACCTTTTAGATATATATTTATATGAGTCAAGCAGTCAGATACAGACCCAGCAATATAGTAAGAGACTTTACAATATATAGAAAAAAACACCCAGAAAAGAAATGAAAAATGTATCCTAATATGTACTACAGGTTTGCCATTACCAAGTGACACATCCCAAAAAGTACCCCTTTCAACATGTCTGAGGCCTAGTACACTTGAGCTTATATATGCACTTCAAGAGGTACGCCAACTAGGTATTTCAACCACCTTCACAAGCCTTAACCTCCGGTAGTACTATTTAAAAATCACCCTTAAGGTAGTCTGTAGCTAGAACAGAGGGTTCTACTTAAAAGTTATAACTAAGGTAGCATGTCGCTAGGACATAAGGAAAAGTATATGTGGATGAAAGCTAACACATTTACTTTAAGGTTTTTCACTGGTACATGCACTCTTTGAGGCGCATATGTTGACTTATACATCCAGAGTTCTACATTCAGTTTAATGCCATGTAACTACTTATGATAGGGCAGAGCTACTGATGCATCCACGCAAACAGTTTTTGAGCTATCTGTACCCTAACTCACATCCACATCCACAGATACAACTCTGTGTTGTGATTTTGTGGATGATGTCATCAGTGATGTAATTTGAGATGTCATCAGTGATCCGTCATCAGTGATGTCATCAGTGATGTCACTGACCATGTCATCAGTGATGTAATATGTGAGGTCATAAGCAGTGCATTGTGGGGGCCCGATTTATAGTTAGCTCACTAACTTTAACAGCTGAATTTCTCTGGTTTTGTACAAGTGAAATGTCAGCCTAACTATAATGTTCCTGTAACCTTTTTTCAGTGAATTTCTAAGTTTTTTTTATTCCATTTCCTAAATATAACATCCATGTAACCTTTGTTTTTTTTCTGTGAATTTCTAAGGTTTTTTAAATGCTAATTCCTAACTATAACGTCCCTATACCCTTTGTTTTTCTCAGGGAATTTCTATGGTTTTTTAAGTATTACTTGCTTTTAGAGAGTCGTTGAGAAAGGGGGTGGGGCCTCTGACTAGCTCCCAGGAATCCCGCTATGTAGGACATACAGGCGGTACCAGGAGGGATTCTTGGTCCCGAAGGTCCCTCAAGAGTAAAGTGGACTTCATCCCCAACCAGTATTGTGCTAAGAGCTGCATTGGCAGAGTGGTGGAGAAAGGGGGAGTAGCCTCCGAAGACCTCTTAGCAATCCTGATGTGTGGGACTTACTGGAGGTAAGAGGATGGGTAGTTGGTCCCCAAGGACATCCTTGGGGGCCAATTACTCCTCCTGTTACCTCTAGTAAGTCCCACACAGCAGGATTGCAAAGACCTGATAGGAGGCCACACCCTGTTCTGCTCCACTCTGCAAATGCACCTCCTGGCGCACTACTAGTAGGGGAATGTAGCCATTTTGGCTATTGAGAGTCTTTGGGAGCCAACTACCCCACCAATTACCTCCAGCAATTCCCACACAGTGAGTTTGCTGAGAGGTTTTTGGTGGCCACGCCCCTTTTCTCCACCACTCTGCAAACGCACCCGGGCTAACTACTAGTTGGGGGATGAACTCCCCTTGGCTCTTGAGGGTCCTTGGGGGCAAACTAGCTCTTCTGTTACCTCCAGTAAGACCCACACAGCTGCATTGCTGAGCGGTCTTAAGAGGCCATGCCCTCTTTTTCCACCACTCTGCAAACAGGAGAACTTGTTGGCCCCTTAAGACCATCAGCAGCCAAGGAGACTTTATTCCCCAACCATCAACGTGCCAGGAGGCACGTTTGCAGAGTGGTGGGGAAAGGGGGCGGGTCCTCACACGAGTTGCCAGTTTTTTTAAAACTGATCTTTATCTATTTTTTAGGAATGAGGGCCGTGTGCCTCCCCTTCCCTGGACTGTTTTGGGCCCTGGTGACCCCATCCCCCAGGGCCGGCCCCCTTTTAACTTTGTTATATAAAAAAGGGAGGGGGCCACTCAGATCCCCTACCGGGCTGTTTTTGGCTCCAGGAACCCCATCCTCTGGAGCCCGGACTTTCTTTTTCAAATTATTTTTTATTTAAAGGGAGGGGGGGCTAAGCGGCCCCACTCACTGGCAATTTTTAGCCCCGGGGACCCAATCCCCTTTTATGAAATTATTTCTTTAAAGGGAGGCGGCCACCTGCATGTCTGTGGCAAAATTGAAAATAGAAAATCGCTTTTAAACCATGGCAGTGTCCCTTTGGGATCCCACCTCCATATCCAGGGGGTCAGGGTATACCTACCCTGCCCCCTTTTCTTTATTTTATACTTTTTTTCTGGGACTCGGCTTGAAGCCGAGTCCCAGGATAGCTGCTAACACTTCCTGGTTGAAGTGTTGCCAGCCAATCAAATTTTACTGGGATCTGCGAATCCACTGCACGGACACACGTCCCAGATATCTATATTTTTTTACTTTAATTTCTCTGAAACTACTGAAAGTATTTACACCAAATTACAAAAAGCATGCTTTCTGGACCAACATCAAGCTTTATGCCAAATTTGGTGTAATTCCGTTCAGGAGTTCGGGCTGTAGTTGTGTTCAAAATATGAAAAATCCTCACAGACATAATATGGGGGAAAAGCATTTTTTTCACCCCCCACTTGCTGAATCACCCCAAAATGTTCAACACAGCAGATGAACCAAAAAGGGGAAGGTTTGTGAAAATTTCATGGAGATTGGTCAAATGGCACTAAAGTTATTGGCAAAACAAAAAACGCTTTTCCTATGGAAACTTTGGTCCTAATTATAACTACCTACTGGTGCCCAGTAGGATATATATATATGGTAGTCCTTGGAGTCTAAGGCTAGGATATATATATATATATATATATATATTCACTGAAAAAACCACAGATTTCAGGGACGTTATAGTTAGTTGGACATTTCACTCGTACAAAACCAGAGAAATTCAGCCGTTATAGTTAGTTGAGCTAACTATAACTCACGCCCTCGCAATGCACTGCTGATGATGTCACATATTACATCATTCATGACATGGTCAGTGACATCACTGATGACATCACTGATGACATGTCAAATGACATCACTGATGACATCATCCACGTGATAATCTCATTCACCTCCTCACACCCTAATATAACCTTTGATACACCCACTCTAAAATACAGACTACCATTTTCGAAACCATAGACACACCAATACCAGTTACTACATACTAACCCTGGGCGGAGTTTGCGGAGTTGCACTACGCGAAGTGCAAAAAAACTCCGCCGCACTACGCGGAGCTACGCGAGCGGCGGAGTACAATAGAAAAATGCCGTTCGCGGTGATTGCACAGTGCCGGATGCTTGTCCGCACTGTGCAATCATTGCGAACGGCACCATGCACAGTGCAAGCGGTCCCTGCTTTCCTTTTCTGCCGCTCGAGTAGATTTTTACTCGAGCAGCAGCTTTCTAAACGCACACGGGCAGTTTCTCAATGCGAGCTGTCGCGAACATACGCGACCAATCACAATGAGAAACCTGACCCCCGCGTTGAGAATTCTCACCGGGATGTTGATTTTCCACGCTTCCGCTCGCCAACTTGATGTTGACGATCGCGAACGAGGAAAAATCTCGCCAGGAGGTTGATTTTCCTCGCTCGCGGTCACCAACTTGACGTTGACGAATGCGAGCGAGGAAAAAAACTCCGCTACGCAACGCGAAGCGGAGTATTTAGGAACTCCGCGATCTCCGCAAAAAGCGGAGTGCAGGAAACTCTGCAAACTCCGTGAGCGGAGCGGAGTTCACCGCCCAGTGTTACTACATACCCACTCACTGATTCCTAGGTCTATACACACATCCACTCATTCACCCAAACAGTCACTCATACATGCAGTCACTCATCAATATAGCACTATCATATGCACTCATACACCTATACAGACACTCACACACCGCCACTCATCCATAGAGTTACTCACTCACCAAGTCAGTCATGCAAAGAATCAATCACACTCCCATTTACTCACCTATACAGTTATACACAAACCACCTCACTTATTCATACAGATACTAACACATACTTACTCTCTTATACAATCACTGATACAAGCACACACTCATCCATACAGCCACTCTCACAATCACTCACTCTCACATATAGTGATTTATATACTCCAACACTCACATATACTGCAATTTACATATGTAGTTACTCACACATGTACCACTGAGACATCTATTCACTCACCATCACACCCATACACACTCACCCACCCATACAGCCCTTCACACATACAGTCTTGAACCCATACACCCAGTTAATCACCCACTCACACATCTATGCACAGAGTCAAACACTCCCCACCCACCCACATAGACACTCAGGCACCCATACAAGATACTCAGACAACCAATCAATAACCCATATAGATACTCATGTAGCTACTCACCAACCCATGCAGCCGCTTACACACCAACTAACAGACTGATACAGAGATTCACACAGTTTAGCCACTAACCCATGCATTCAGTAAGACACGTTTAATCACTCACTTATACAGTCAATCATGCACCCACAAAGTCATCTATACAGACACTCATACACCCACTCATTCTTCAATACACCTTGGCATTTATATATATAAAATGTATTTAAACTTTACAGAAACACACAGTCACTGGATGATGTCATCAGTGATGTCATCATTGATGTCATTTGAGATGTCATCAGTGATGTCATCAGTGATGTCACTGACCATGTCATGAGTGATGTAATATGTGACGTCATCAGCAGTGCATTGCGGGGGCGCGAGTTATAGTTAGCTCAAATAACTATAACGGACGAATTTCTCTGGTTTTATACGAGTGAAATGTCCAACTAACTATAACGTCCCTGAAGCCTGTGGTTTTTTTTGTGAATTTCTAAGGTTTTTTAAATGCTCATTTCTAACTATAATGTCCCTGAAACCTATGGTTTTTTCAGTGAAAGAGGCGCAAAGTCTCTCCATATTGTAAGAAGCATACATATGTCTCTACGTTTTCAAACCAACATCATACCTAAAAGAAATATGTATACAATATTTTACAACTCCATGACTACTGCCTGAGTGATTAGGCAAGTACTAAGGTACTACCTGAGTGATTACAGGAGTGCAAAGGTAGTGTCTGGGTGATTTTATAAGTACATGGGTACTTCTTGGGTGATTGCAGGACTACTGGGGTAGTGCCTAAGTGAGTAAAGGAATACAAAGGTAGAGCCTGGGTTATTTGATAACAGCATGACTACTGGCTGGGTGATTACATAAGTACAAGGGTAGTGCCTCCGTGATTGAAGGAGTACAACAGTAGTACCTGGGTGATTATATAAGTGCATGAATAGTGGCAACATAATTGAAAGAGTGCATAGGTAATATGTTGGTGATTGCATGAGTGCATAGGTAGCACCTAGATGATTGCATGAGTGCACCGCTAATGCCTGAGTGATTACAGCAGTGCATATGTAGTGCCTGGATCATTTGAAGACTGCATGGGTAGTACTTGGGTCTTTTTATAACTGCATGAGTGTTGGGCCTACCAAATATAGAGCAGTACACTATTATATGTCTCGACCATAAGTCTCTTCATATTGTTAAAAGTGTGCATACATACATCTCTACCTTTTCAAATCATCATCAAATCAAAAAGAAATAGGTATACAATATTTCTGGAATATAGTGAAACCTAGAAACTGAGACACGTAATAGATCTGCCTCAGTGATTGCATAACTCCATGGGTAGTAGTTGGGTGATTGGATGAGTGCAAAGATAATCACTGGGTAATTTCAGGAGAAGATGGATAGTGACTGGCTAATTGCATGAGTGCAAACATACACGTTGAGTGCATCGATAAGTGTATAAATAGCACCTGAAAGCATAGATGACTCATTGAGTAGTGCCTAGGTGAATAGATGAATGCAACAGTAGGGCCTGGCTGATTCTATGACTGCAACGGTAGTGTGTGGGTTATTACATGAGTGCATAGGTACAGCCAGCATGATTACAAGATTGTAGAGGTAGTACATAACTAGTGCCTGGGTGATTGCATGACTGCAGGGGTAATATCTGGGGGATTACTGGAATACATAAAAAGTGACTAGGTGATTTTATAACTCCATGAGAACTGCCTGGGTGATTACAGAAGTACTAAGGTACTACCTGAGTGATTACAGGAGTGCATAGGTAGTGACTGGGTATTTTATAAGTTCATGAGTACTGGCTGAGTGATTACATAAGTACAAGAGTAGTCTGTACATGATTTAAAGAGAGCAAACATAGTGCCTGGGTAATTCAAGCACTGTATAACTAATACATTGGTGATTGCATGAGTACAGCAGTAACATCTGGGGGATTAAAGAAGTACATAGGTAACGCCTGGGTGATTGCATGACTACAGGGGTAATATCTGGGATTCACATGAATACATAGGAAGTGTCTGGGTGATTTTATAACTGCATGGGTACTTCTTGAGTGATTGCAGGACTACTGAGGTAGTGCCTGAGTAAATAAAGGAGTGCAAAGGTAGTGCCTGGGTGATTTCATAACAGCAAGACTACTGGCTGAGTGATTATATAAGTACAAGGATAGTACCTCCGTGATTGAAAGAGTGCAACGGTAGTGCCTGGGTGATTATATAAGTACATGAATAGTGGCTACATGATTGAAAGAGTGCATGGGTAATACCTTGGTAATTGCATGAGTGCATAGGTACTGCCTAGATGATTGCATGAGTGCAACACTAATACCTGAGTGATTACAGCAGTGCATATGTAGTGCCTGGATCATTCAAAGACTGCATGCACAGTACTTGGGTCTTTTTATAACTGCATGAGTGTTGGGCCTAGCGAAATATAAAGTAGCACACTATTACATCACTCAACCATAAGTCTCTCCATATTGTTAAAAGCGTGCATACATATGTCTCTACCTTTTCAAATCATCATCGTATCTAAAAGAAATATGTATACAATAGTTCTGGAAAATAGTGTAACCTAGAAACTGAGACATGTAATAGATCTGCCTGAGTGATTGCATAACTCCATGAGTACTGCTTGGCAGATTAAAAGAGTGCAAAGGTAGTCACTGGGTAATTGCAGAAGAAGATGGATAGTGAGTGGCTAACTGCATGAGTGCAGACATATACGTTGAGTGCATGGATAAGTGTATAAATAGCACCTGAAAGCATAGATGAGTCATTGAGTAGTGCCTAGGTGAATAGATGAGTGCAACAGTACGGCGTGGGTGATTCTATGACTGCAAGGGTAGTGTGTAGGTTATTACATGACTGCATAGGTACAGCCTGCATGATAGCATGACTGTAGGGGTAGTCCATAACTAGTGCATGGGTGATAGCATGACTGCAGGACTAATATCTGGGAGATTACTGAAATACATAGAAACTGAGTGGGTGATTTTATAACTCCATAGGTACTGTTTGGGTGATTACAGAAGTACTAAGGTACTGCCTGAGTGATTACATGAGTGCAGAGGTAGTGGCTGGGTGATTTTATAAGTGTACAAGCAAGTAGACACATATCTCAGTGACAACACCATGCACAGCTCCAAACTTAACACCGTACACTTCAATTTTCAAACAGACACTGAAAATTATGCGGTATATAAGAAATATAACTTTCTCACATGATACAAATTACTCTAATAAATAACATCTCTACAAACATCTCAAAGCTCAGTTTCAGGCTGCTGCTTAACCATTCTACAACTATTTATAATATTACACCTACCCAAATACAAAGTAGGAACCCTTCACATATCTTTAGTAAAAGTGTCGTCATATTCCTAAAAGCATACATGAATGTGTCTGTACCATACCATTATTCAAACCTTAAAAATTCACAGAACAAACTTCCAATTTCAGACAAACATAAAAAATTATGCGGCATTTTTGAACTGTACCTCTCTAGAGACTTATAAAAAACAAGCCTATTCACTAACACCTTATGTGAGCATCTTTTAAACCACACTTTGTGTTGCATCTTCACCATTCTACTAGTACTCACAGTCTTGAGTCTCCCACATAAATAGCAACAACACCTCTTTATTATACATCATGCACCTTCAAATGTCTAAGACATATGAAAATACATATACAAGTAGAAACACACTTGAGATAGAAGTCCATGCACAACTTAAAACTTGACAGACTCCACCTCCAAATTTAAAGCAACAGTTAAAATTATGCGGTATACTATTAATGTACATATCCACACACTAAAACAAACTAGCACAATCACTAATCCATCTTCCAATATACACATATTAGTATTCAAAATCTATTTCAAACAATGCTTTACTACAATAAAACAAACTACAATACACATCTTTACATTTATTAATATATTTCAAACACCACAGATTTTAAATTATTTTTAAAGTTTAAAATAAACCTAATCCATAATACACCTCACAAACTTATAACTCACCTTCCAAATAGATTGGTAGAATTTAAAATAACACAAACTCATAAAAGATTTTCTTATGCACACAATCAATGTAATGCACCAGTCTAAGCAAGGTAGAACCAGTAATGGCAAAGTGTCCCTCTTTTTCTCCACACAAATACATGTAAGAAACAAATCACAAGCCTTCCTAGATAATTTCAAATTTGCTTAATGCCAGTGTCCATAGCAACAGTTCATGGAACATTCCACTTAACTGACAGGTCACAAGTTCAGCATATTTTCAAGTTCACCACACAATGTTGCAAATGCAAACAGCAGGTGTGGTTGACTTTGCAATATATGAGCTTATCCTATCTACTGTACCTTTCATAGGGGCATATTCTCAAGGACTTATTGCCGATTTATCGGCACTTTAGCGCCGCAAAAGTGGCGATAGACTCATCGCCCCATTCTCAAGGTGGTGCAAACTGCCGATATCACCAGTTTACCAGCGATAGCTGCCGCAAAAAACATCGCCACGGATGAGTGCGACAACTAACGCTAAAGATATGCAGAGTAGGCGTTCCAGTGCAAAAACTCACGAAAACACCACTTCGCGAGATTCTCAACGACCAGCCAGATCTGCGATGCGAACCAAGAACAGGCGATAAGGCTCGTTAGCAGCAGGGATTTAACACCTGCCTTTTGCTGGTGTTAAGCAGGACGACTACCTGCAGTATGAAAGGGAGCCCAGCCCAGAGCCACATCTGAAGACCAACACATGTCATGGAGCCAATGATCATGCAGCTCGGAGAACCAAGAGGGCCACAACACCCACCGCCACCACTCCCAGGCCCCCCCCGGACCACTCCCCCCGGATTACCACCTAGGCAGTGCAGAACAATGGACGACCCTAAAACGCACCAGCCCCAGAGACTCAACGCCAGAGGAAGCCATTGGCCAACACAGGCTCAAAAGGACAACCATCCACCGCATCCTGACCCACATTGCCCACAGGCTGACGGTACCAACACAGCGGACAAAGATGCTGGCTGTACTGCACCTGTTGGCCCCTGGTACCTTCCAACCAACAACTGCTGGAGTCGGAGGAGTCTCACAGCCAGCCCCATCAAACTCCCTCACACATGTCATGGATGCATGTCCAGAAAAGCAACGGTGGGCCCCTGTATCCGCACCACATGATAGTTCCAATTCGTACTGCACCTGCACAACCAACCCCAACGCCAGCCGTGCTAGACACCTCCATGCCACATGCCCACGATCGTAGTAACCGAAATGTGGGTGTGCCAAGTCATGAAGTCCAGTAGTCAACAGTAGTGTAAAAACAGAACTTTATTACAAATACACAAACAAAACAAAAAGCTCAGCCAACGCGTTCCATTCCCAATGGGGAACTTCAACAGGGCAACGTGTCTTCAGAAACCTGTGGGAGAAATGGTGACAATGGTCAAACTTCCGTATAGTCACATGCCTAATCTGGAACAGTGTACTGCACTTGCACAAACCGGAATGCTCACAGGCATGATAAACCATGCATGAGAAGACCGTAACAGAACTACGTGTGGCCGTAACCATCGTAGGAATGAAGAGGAAGGTAACGACCACACAAACTGCTGTTACGGTCAAATCATGCAGGACTCATCATACCTGAAAGCATCACAGTGTGTGTCAGCTCGATACCCCTGCCCCTCACTCCCCCCACACTGCGCAGGAACATCTTGAGACCACGCAAGGGAACTAAGTCATAGCTGGCTTCACGCACGTGTTGGGGGCAATTCACAGCACACGTGTATGACTAGTGCCCCCTGCCGACACTGCTCGCAATCACTGCAACAGCAACCACACACATGCCATCACTGTGCATACAGAAGTGGACCACCATGTCCTGTCCACCAATGTCGTCGCAAACTCCCCAGCCAGTGTGCATGATTCCCACATGTCCGCAAGTCCGCCACCAACCAGCGCTTTGAGGATGGCCCCCAAGGAAATGCGCTGCCCATCGGCAAGTACCAACTGAACACACCACACACCTCAACTCCACAATCCCCCAAATCACAACTGTGGGAATGCACACGTCACCAATCCACCACCAAAGTGACTACTGGATGTGTCACAGTCTGCGCCACAACCTGCCCATAGGCCTACACACACGTGGCTGACCACCTTCAATGTGCACATTCACACTGGAGACGAGGTGGCTACGTCCCAAACCAACCCACGCACATCATGTCATCGCATGCAGGGTCATGTCAGCAAGGGCGGCGCCCCCCTACCAGCCACAAGTCCGCCGCCGTGACCGGTGGTGCCTGCGCGATCCTGTGTGCCTGCTGCACCCCAGCCCTGGTCCCCAGACCGGTCCTCCGCCCAGCGATGACTGGCCGCCCCTGTGCACCCAGGCCTCAATGTTCACCTGCTGCCACCGGCGTGTCTCCAAGAGGGCCCACCACGTGCCGGTGCATCCTCCTCAGCCGATCGCTGCATTCCGCGCCACAGGCCCCCAGTGCACCCTGCGGCACCGCACCGCAGAGTCATGTGTGTGCTGCCTGCGCGTACACTGCAGTCCAGCAGGGCACACTGTTCAATTTGAGTCTTGATTCACTGGACACCGTATCGAGGCCAACGCATCATCGCAGGCTGCACACCCGCTCAGCTCTTCAGGTGCCACTAACCCTGTGCAACGCAACTCATCGTCATGTGGCGGTAGGCCCCTGCAAGCCACAGTGCAGCGGGTGCCACTGACCCTGTGCAACGCAAGTTATCGTCACGTGGCGGTAGGCCCCTGCCAGCCGCAGTGCAGCGGGTGCCACTGACCCTGTGCAGCGCAAGTCATCGTCCCGTGGTGGTTGGCCCGTGCAGGCCGCAGTGCAGCGGGTGCCACCAACTCAGTGCGCCACAAGTCATGGACCCTTCATGATTGGGTCGCGTGGTGCGGACGCCATCATGTCGTCTCCGGCAGTGGGGAATGTGACGTGCTAGGCCCCTTTTATTGTCAGGGTCACATGTCCTGTGACGCCTGTGCTGGATGGGTGTGGTGGGTGTGAACCAGCCCTCAGGAGTGGCTGTGGCTTGCTGACAACTAGACCAGTGATCATCAGATCACTACAGGGAAGACCTGGGACATGTAGCTTTGTCGTCCCTCTCTGAGCGTAAGCGGAGTGGACTAGCCTGGCGTATGGCAGGCCAGCGTAGGGGTGGGAACAATGAGCCCGGGGCTCTGGGCGTGCTTCAGTTCTGGGCTGGACATGGAAGTAACTGATGCTTGTGTCTCTGTTGTAGTGTCTACGCCACCCGGAACGCAATTGGCAATGTTTCACCCTGTGACTCAAGTCCACCGACATGAGCAACATGGACGTAAGGGGGAATCACTGACCCTACATTCATCCATACTCTCATACTTGAATGATCAAAGGTCATGACACATCTGTGCGATTCTGAATGTTTAATTCACATCCAGTGGAGTGTTGCAGCTGGAGCAGTACAGGGCCATGCAAACCCCACTTCACATTACTGGCCCGTGGAGGGCCAGCCAGAGTCCTTCAGGGAATGACAAGTACATCTGAAGAGGAAGAGTTCAGTCCGCAGTCTGATCGCTGTGTCATTGGTAACCAAACAGAAAATGGCAGTCCATGTCGAGGTCCAAGGTGAGTGTCGTAGAGTGTATCTGGGGACAGTGGAAGGTGATGATGCAAAGGGCAGAACCAAGCAGACACAGGCCATATGGCAGAGATGAATGCTACTGCCTCATCCTTACCAGTAAGGTTGATTCACCCACATCTTCGTCCTCTGATGTCACATGTGCCTCACACGTGGGTGGTGGTGGATTGCCTGCCACACTGTGAGGCACTGACACATCAGGGGGCGGAGATGTGGATGTAGAAGCAGCAGCAGCATTCATCTGCGCAAGGCCTTGAGGCAGCAATGCCATGACGATGTGCTGCAGGGCATGGAAGGTCCCAGCCACATCTCGCTGGTGTGCAGCCGTGGCAGCCATTCTTTCCGCCGTCATCCGCTCCATGTTCTCCATGAGCCCCTGCATATGTCCCAACTCCTGGCTGACATCGCTGGAGCCACTCTGACTGGACAGTTGTTCTTGTCTCAGTATCATGACTCCAGCGATGTCAGCCATGGATCGTTGGAGAGCATGGAGTGGACTGTGGGTGTCCGTTAGGGACTGTAATTGGTCCCTGATGGTACTCAGACACACATGTATGGCATCAAGTTTGGCTGCCATGAAGTCGAACCCCACCCACACCTGATCAGCCATCTTCTCCTGGACCGCTAACACACGGCGTTGGAAGGCCATGTGTTGTCCATGGGGGTCCTGGGAGACAGCCGGGGTGGTAGGTGCTTCCTGCTGTGTGGTCTGTGCAGGGGGTGGGGTCTCCTCGATGCAGCTGGGCTGCCCTGCTCCTGGAGGTGAGGTGCCGTAGCTGTCCATGAACTCTTGGAGGGCGTCAGTGTCGAAGGTGTGGAGGTCCTCTTCGTCATCAGTGAAGAGCTGTTGGGTCTGCTCTGCAGGAGGTGTTGGTTCTCCCTCTGCAATGTGAAGGGGAGGTGCAGTTTGACATTGTGTTCACATGTATGTTGACGCATTGTACACGTTTACATACAAACTGCATGACAATGGACATTGTGACTGTTTGGGAGGAGCTGTCTATTTGATGCGGGACAGTGGACATTTCGACAATATCACGGATGTGTGTTTGTACTTGTACATTATCATCTCACATTTCCCTGCTATGCCAAATGTGATTGACCAGTTTCTACACACAAGCAGTACCAGTTGTGTCCTCTGTTCTGTTGTGAACGTGTTGCAGTTTGTACCACATTGTTGTCAATGTTGATGTGCTCTGAATTTCATGTGTGTGTGCTGCATTTTGGGAGATTCGCCCCTGCAGCTCTGATTTGGCTGGCCCTTATCCCTTTCAGGTGGTGTGCCTTTGACTTCTATGCTTATACAGTGCTGAGATGTTGCATTCTTAGGTAAATTGGGCTCTTGGTGGGAGTTGGGACTCTAGGGCATGGTTTGTTCGCAGATGTGTTGTTGACGTCAGGGGTTGTTTGTGCACGTGGATGTGTCAGAGTGTGACCTGCTCCTTTACGGATGTGGTCCACTCAGCCACCTCAGTGTGGTGGCGTGCACCATGTCATGATGATCGGACTGCAGCCATGCTAATCATCATGCAGTGTCACTTGAGTTGTCAGTGTGGCTCATGGACCCGCAGCTTTGCTGGGTTCAGCACATGTGCATGGGTTGGTTGTGAGCCTGGTGATGTGTGGGATGGGCCCCCTCTGGGCACATAGTTGACGGGGGCCTACTTGCTGTTTCTAGGTGTGCTGCAGTGTGCCAAGGGGATCAGGGACATGATCCAGAGTCATGGTGGGTGTGCACTGTGCTCTGCTTAATTGTGCATGTGTGCCATTGTGCCCATCTCCCCCGTCCCCCCAGTCCCTGGTGGTTACTCACCCTGTTGCTGTTGTGTCAGGTCATGTTGAGCAGTGTCCGGTCCCCCAACTCCTGCCACCGTCTCCCCACTGATGACTGTGGCCACCATTTCCTCCATCTCATCCAGATCCTCCTGTGGCGCTGGACTCCCACCTCCAGTCTGCATTGCTCCCTTCTGGTTGTTGGCGAGTTTCTGCTTGGTCTTGTGCTTCACATCATTCCAGTGCCTCTTGAGCTCTTCCATTGTCCTCCTCAGCACTCCGACTGCATTCACCTTGTCCAGGATGGACTGCCATGTTGCATTTTTTGTTGCCAATGACACAGTGGAGGTGACAAACAGTTGTTGATGGTGTTCTATCACCTCCGTGATCAGGATCCTGTTTTCCTGCGGACTGAACCGCGTCTTCCTCTTCTTCCTGTCCTTGCCCTTCCCTGTCCCCGAGGTCCCAGGCTGCTCCTCCTTGGGGCCTGTGGGGTTCTGGCCATCCTCTGTACCTGCTCCGGCTGCCTCCATTGTGCTTCGCTGTAGTTTGGTTTTTGTGTGTGGTTTTTTTTTCTCTGCTTTTGTCGTGATTGTTCCCGCCTGACGTGTGTGATTTGCAGGCCTGGCGCTGCTTTTCGCTGCTTGTCTTATTGCGGTTGGGCCCATCGCAACTTTTTTCGCTTTTGGGTTTGGATTTTCATCGCCGTCCCGGTAATGTTATCGCGGACATTTGAGGTGTTATCGGGAGACTATCGCATGTTACCGCCGTGTTGAGAATACAACGTTAAACCGGAGTTATTTTCCCGCGATAGACGGCGATATGAAAACTTGCGTTAACCTATTTTGGCGATGTTTATCGCACGTTCTTGAGAATATCCCCATACATTTTTTACTAACCAATAAGAAACATGCTTTTTAAAGACAAAAACATGCACCCTATTTTTAAATGTACAATGTCCTTAAAAATCCAATCAATTATCTACTTTTTAAAAAACTGCATCTTGTCCACCATTTTAGATACCTCTCATTCTACCAACTGACTACCTCATGGACGGACAGCTCAGTGTGAAGAGAGCCTGCTGCAGAGACCATCTTTTAGGAGCAGGCAACCATGCTGCTACATCAGTTTGGCAATTTTAGACTTTAAACTACTGCTTAATTTGCGCCGGGGTCTACCAGTGCGCACATGGGCACTTAATCATTAGCACTTGCTCTTTGGGCGTGCTGTGTAACAGACTCATTAGGGAATATGCTGTTTCTGTTTTATAACACACAAACCGGCGAGTGTAATGATGCTAAGGTACAAGCCCACATGGACGGACAGCTCAGTGTGAAGAGAGCCTGCTGCAGAGACCACGTGTTCTAGCGCTCAAACTTTCATCTTTTAGGAGCAGGTAACCATGCTGCTACATCAGTTTGGCAATTTTAGACTTTAAACTACTGCTTAATTTGCGCCGGGGTCTACCAGTGCGCACATGGGCACTTAATCATTAGCACTTGCTCTATGGGCGTGCTGTGTAACAGACTCGTTAGGGAATATGCTGTTTCTGTTTTATAACACACAACACACAAACCGGCCAGTGTGATAATGCTAAGGCACAAGCCCACATGGACGAACAGCTCAGTGTGAAGAGAGCCTGCTGCAGACACCACGTGTTCTAGCGCTCAGCCTTTCATCTTTTAGGAGCAGGCAACCATGCTGCTACATCAGTTTGGCAATTTTAGACTTTAAACTACTGCTTAATTTGCACCGGGGTCTACCAGTGCGCATATGGGCACTTAATCATTAGCACTTGCTCTTTGGGCGTGCTGTGTAATAGACTCGTTAGGGAATATGCTGTTTCTGTTTTATAACACACAGCACACAAACCGGTGAGTGTAATGATGCTAAGGCACAAGCCCACATGGACGGATAGCTCAGTGTGAAGAGAGCCTCCTGCAGAGACCACGTGTTCTAGCGCTCAGCCTTTCATCTTTTAGGATCAGGCAACCATGCTACTGCATCAGTTTGGCAATTTTAGACTTTAAACTACTGCTTAATTTGAGCCGGGGTCTACCAGTGCGCACATGGGCACTTAATCATTAGCACTCGCTCTTTGGGCGTGCTGTGTAACAGACTCGTTAGGGAATATGCTGTTTCTGTTTTATAACACACAACACAAACGATCCGTAAAAGGCAGTTTATACCATTGCGTGCCCCGCACCGTGGTCCCCCCGCATACAATTTAATAAGCCCCGGGGAGGTGGCGGTCCCCGGGTCTGCGGGGGCCCCCACGGGCCCCCGAATGCTTTTTCTGGGCCTGGGGGTCCCTGTGGGATCCCCTGAGCAGGCCTGGGGTGTCAGGGTGTTTTACCCTGCCCCCTTTTCTTGTTTGCAATGTATGTCTCACCTTTTTGATTTTCACTCGATGCGAGGCACAAGATGGCTGCCAACACTTCCTGGTTTGGAGTGTTGGCAGCCAATTAGAATGAAGCTCGTGCTGGGGAGGAGATGTGTGATTAGGCTCCGCCCAGATATCTATATTTCTTTTTCCTTTAATATTTCAAAAACTACTTAACGGATTTACACCATTTAAAAAAAGGGTGCTTTCTGAACCAAGAGCTACCTTTTTGCCAAATTTGGTGTAATTCCGTTCAGCAGTTCGGGCTGTAGCCTGTTCCAACATTTCCTATGGAAATTAACATGGAGAAAACGCGCTTTGGGACCCCCCTTTTTTCTCGGCCCCCGCTTCACGAATCACCCCGAATCTTTCAACAGAGAAACTGAGTGGGCCGACCCATTAGTTTTGAAATTTCACGAAGATTCGTCAAACGGCGCCAAAGATATTGGCAAATCAAAAAACGCTTTTCCTATGGAAATTAGGTTCTAACTATAACCACCTACTGGCGACCGCCAGTAGGTAATATATATATATATATATAATATATATATATATATATATATATATATATATATATATATATATATATATATATATACATATATATATATATATATATATATATATATATATATATATATATATATATATATATATCATATCAAAGTACTCCACCACTATCTTCAATCCTTGTGAAAAAAATGGAGCACGGACCACGAAGTAAGTGCAAAAATATTTGTATTTATTTGCTGTCGGCCATTACGCATTTCAGCCCTCACGGGCCTTGATCACATGACAAACACCGCTGCTTCATTCAACCTTTTTAAACCATTACTTAAAGTGACAAGTGCATATATTTAACCATCATAGATGTCGACAAAAGACTTCTTATTGATTTTGCTTGACATTTCACCGACTGTTGGTATCATAAATGTTATACTACTGTTCATGTGCATAAAATACCTTATTGTATACATACAAACTTATTTTTGTTTGAATTTTGTTACTGCATCAACCAAAACTCTAAAACATAGGTGAACGTTTCTAAAAAATCTTGTTGTCCTTTATGGAACTTTTGTTATGTATATCATATTTCATTTAAATAGACTTAAAATGTCATTCAGTGTTGATAGTTCAACAAGACTGTTCTTTAAGCCTTATGTATGAAGTTTACGCTCATTTTCCTTCATAGTTAATAACTCATAAAGTAAGCATCTCGACTGGTAAAGTGCAAGTGCTAGAATAAATAAAAGTGCATGTGCTACAACACCCAAGGTTAAAATGTAAAGTACTAAACTATTACCAAGTGTATACTAAAATTTCTGGTTTAGGGATGGCAGCATTTGGCAGAAATTGTTATCAGTCTTAATGTTACAAAGTTGTTACCCCCACTGTTCAGTGATCCATGATCACATTTCTTTAATGAACTATGTGCGTCATGGTGTGTTCATATTCTGTTCAGTTTTGAAATGTTACTGTTGCTACTACAATTATTAGAGACCGGTATACAGGTCCTCCGTAATGTTAAGTCCCCCCGGTTGTTTGGAATCTAAATCAAGGATGTACCGGGTTTCCAGTTGACGTAAAACCCTCTCTCTATTGCCCCCTCTCCTGTTGGGTGGCACAGCATCAATTAGAAAATACTGCAAATGTTCTAGATTTGAATTGTGGCTGTCCATGAAATGGCGTGCCACAGGGTATGACTGGTCCTGGTTGTTTATTGCTCGGATGTGCTGGAGTATTCTTTTGTGTGCTTGAAGTTTGGTACTCCCCACATACTGTAAGCCACAAGAACACTCCAGTACACATATATATATATATATATATATATATATATATATATATATATATATATATATATATATATATATATATAGTAGTCTCTGGAGTCTAGATGGGGTACAATGAAGCCTGCAATGGTGTTGCAGAAGGTATATATATATATACCTTCTGCAACACCATCGCAGACTTCATTGTGCCCTTAGCCTTAGTCTCCAAGGACTACCTCTTCCTCACAACCTAAATTTCCACATTGGTGACCCCAATGAAAAAAACACTTCACCCCTCCTTGACAGTATGAATAGCCTCAAATTGACCCAGAGTGTCCATGACTCTACACACACACTGCAGGACATGCGCTGGACCAAACCCTACACACACACCACAGGACATGCATTGGACCAAATTTTCACCTCCAGCAACCGCGTCAAATACATCCATGTTACAGAACTCATATGGACAGATCAATCCATCGTCCACTTCAGCATCTACCGCCGCCGCACCTTCCCCCTTAAAGATGACAAACCGGAAGTGGAACAAAATCTCAGAGCGCTGGGTGAACACCCTCAACGCCTCCAATCCTGCTACCCACACCAACCTCGAACAGGGAGAGAAAAATTTCAATGACTCGATCACCAATTGCGCAGACAGCATCATCTCAATCAAGAGCAACTTCCAGAGAAAATCCTCCAGAAAAGCCAGCTGGTACACCTAAGAACTCAGAGCAGAGAAACACATCTTTAACCTCAGAAACCAAAGGATCAGCCGGGAACTCATCACTCTACTCAACACCTCTAACACCACCACAACATTTCCCGACACTTGGAAACACGCCAAAGTCAGACCACTACTCAAAACCATCCGCCAACCCTAGCAAACTCAAAAACTATCAATCAATCTCCCTGCTCCCATTCCCAGCGAAGGTACTGGAAAAGATCATCTCATCAACAGTCAACTCATGACACACCTGGAGAAGAACCAGCTATTCGATGCCTCCCAATCTGCAGCAATCACAGCACCAAAACCACCCAGATTGTAGCCACCAATGACATCCGAACCCTCCTCGACTGAGAAGAAATAGCAGGTTTGATCCTACTTGACCTCTCGGTAGCTTTTAACACTGTATCCCAACACACGCTGATCGAAAGACTCCACCACATCGGCATCCAAGGGGACACGCTCAGATGGATCACCTCCTTCCTTACCAGAAGAACCCAGAGGATCCACCTCCCATCTTTCATCTCTGAACCCAAGGAGATCACCTATGGGGTCCCCCAGGGCTCATCCCTCGGCTCCTCACTCTTCAACACATATATGACCTCTCTGGCCAACATTGTCAGATCCTATGTTCTCAACATAATTTTCTTTGCAGACGACATCCAACTCTTCCTCTCACTCACCAGTGACCCCACCACCACCAGAACCAACTTCCACAGATGCATGATAAACGTCGCCAACCTGATAATTAACAACTGCCTGCAGGTGAACACAGACAAGATGGAATTACTGATCTTTGGCAACAGCAGCAACACATGGAATGACTCCTGGTGGCCATCAGACCCAGGACCTGCAGCCACTCCCTGCGACCATGCCAGAAAACTCTGAATCATCATTGACAACAAGTTCGCCACCAAATCACTGATCAACCCTGTCTCCTCCTCCTGCTTCCTCTCTCTGGGCATGCTACGTAAGATCTTCAAGTGGCTACCCCTACACATGACATACACCATGACACAGGCCTTCATCACCAGCCTACTAGACTATGGCAACGCCCTCCACGTAGGAATCGCCGCACACCTCCTACAGAGACTTCAGACCATACAGAACGCTGCAGCCAGATTCATCCTCGCCCTTCCTCGACTAACCCACATCACACCAGACCTCAGGCAACTCCACTGGCTCTCCGTACAGAAGAGATGCCAATTCAAGCTGCTGACCCATGCACACAATGCTCTACAGAACCAAGGACCCACCTACATTAACCACCACCTAATCTTCCACCAACCGTCGAGAAGACATTGCTCTGTCTCTCTTTCACTTGCCCAAACTGCCCGCATCTACTGAGGCAGAAGTGGAGGATGCTCCTTCTCCCAGATCAGCCTCCCCATGCACCTACGGACAATCACCTCACGTCCGGAATTCCAAATGGCCTTCAAGACCTGGCTGTTCAAATAAGCCTCCGGGACCTAGAAGCGCCTGGATACCCTATCGGGTGATTAACCTCTCTTTATAAATCCTGATTGATTGATTACTTTGGTTGTTTGTTTATTATACTTGTTTGTGTTATACTACCAAATATCGACCCCTAGAATATTATGATATAGAAATATTGGGAATAGACTATCGAGAAACAAGAAAATCTGGACAAATTTACCTGTCGATACTTTATTTTCGAAATTTTGTCCTCAATATTTTGTCCCATCAATATTCTTGTGCGTTATTAACTCTATATCAAGAGGCTAATAAAGAAATATAAACACCCAATTAGGATTTGAATGAAACAGAACATGTTTTGTTTCCTCGGATTTCGTAGTTGTTTTTGTGCATTTTAATAACACCATTCTTTGGTGTGCTAGCGTTTCCATGCACATTCTGACTGCTGTTCAGTGGTTAAAATGAATGCCTCTGGAATTATTTTGAAAGTATGTTAAAATGCACCAGAGAAAAATGTTAGATTTTGTCTTTGATTTTGAGTTAGTTTCCCCTTTAAATATTTAACACGGTTTCCGAGTGAAAATCAAATACCTGTCAAAATGTTGTTTTTCTGTGGGGGAAAAAAGCAATTGCTGAGAAATAGCTAACCGTGCAGGCACAAAAGTGTAGCGCACATTTAATGAGAAAGACTAGCTGTCAGCAAATAGTAACAGTAGAACATGTCTGATTGGCAAACTACCCATAATTTTAGTTTAAGCCTGCTTTGTGTATTTGTCTTTTTTTGCATTTGTCTTTTTATTTTAAAAATACAACATTCATTGCACGCCTGAATGAATTGGTGACATATATTTATACATTAAAGACATATGTATATTTTGATGTGCTTGTTTTTCTTAATGTATTAAACCTATATTTCTGCCGAGACAAGGCTTCAGCTGAAATGTATTTGTAATATTACTTTTACTGGTTTTCTACACTCTATATATTGAGAAATATTTTGAATACAACAATTATGCAATTATAATAAAAACTAAGAGCCTCATGTACAATATTTTGCCGTAGGGCAGCGCCGCATGCCTTCCTGCAGTGCTGCCCTACAGCCAGTAGCGGCCCGTGGTGGGAGTGCTGCCGGGCAGTGACGTGGGGCGGGGGAGGGGCAGGGTGGGGGGTAGTAAAGTACGGAATACGGCGTAATAGAGGTAAGTAAACATATAAATAAATAAAACGAATTTCGTTGCGCGCGCTGCATCGCCAAATGCGATGCAGCGGGCGCAACAAAATTAGTTTTATTTATTTATATGTTTACTTACCTCTATTCGGACGTATTCCGTACTTTATTACCCCCCACCCTGCCCCTCCCCCGCCCCACGTCACCGCCCGGCAGCACTCCCACCACGGGCCGCTACTGCCTACAGCAAAAGAAAAGGGCAGGAATGTGCTGTATCTATCAGATACGGCATATTCCTGTTGTCTTGCCCTGTGCTGGCGCTCAATTGGCTGCCTTGCTTCAGGCAGGCACCCTTGCACCATGATGCAAGGGTGTCTGCGATGTAGGGATGATTGTTTTTGTGCAAGAAGGGACACCTTCCTGCACAAAATCAATCAATGGAGCCGGTTTTCCTCTTTCTATGCAGCACACATAGAAACTGGAAAAAACGAGGAGAAATTATGTTATTTCCCCTCGTTGTGCCTCCCCTACACCACCCCTGGGGAGGTGTAGGTTTTTGACGCATTCACATATTTACAGCTTGTTGTAGATTTGGGAATTTGTCAAATGCCATGGGTGTTACATGGGAACCCCCACGGTAATGCCCATGGCACACCTCCCCATGGTAGTTTAAGGCAATGCAGTGACTTGCACTACGCTGCCTCACTCTATATCTACAAGGCCACAAAAGGCCACGCAGGGTGCCTTTATGTGGCCTTGTATATATCACAAAAAGTGATGTTCCGGTGGCGCATAGGGCTTTTAAATGAACTCCTCAGGTCCTCATTTATAGGGTTTTGGCATAGTTCAGCGCAGCAAGTCACCTCGCTGCGCTGCCCTATTTCAAAGTAAAAGGGCAGGAATGGGCCGTCTTTATCCAATAAATTGTTGTCCTTTTCTGGCATCGTTTCTGCAGCCTAGTGCCAACGCAGGTGCCTGAGTTGTTGGCAGGATTGTTTCCATGCAGTAAGGAGCACCTTCCTGCACAAAAACAAAAACAAGGAGAAATAAAGTTATTTTAACTCGTTGCGCCTCCCCTAGGGAGGCGTGGGGTTTTAGAACATCCCCAGGTTTACATTGTTTTATAAGTGTGTTAAAGCGTCAAAATCCATGGGTGTTGCGTGGGAAAACCCACCTCCTCCCTAGCTCACAGTAAGGCAATGCAGCAATTTGCTCTGCCTTACCTTACTCCATATCTATGAGGCCATTCAAAGCCACAGCAATGGCTTTGTGTGACCTCATAAATATGATTTTGTAGTTTGCACCACCGGGAGTCACACAAAATGATGCTCTGGTGGCGCATGGGGCTCATAAATATGCTCCTAAATGTGGGAAATAAAATAAAAATAAACAATACAATCATTTTTAATATAACATTTTCAGAACTGAGATAAACAAGGAGAGGCGGTTTGCTTATCAATAAAATAGTTTGAAGACAATAACTTATCGATTGGTTTTCAAGTCTGTCTAGTAGGGCCCCAAATAGATTGTCAGGAATCAGGTTTGGAGACTCAAGCTTGATGTACTGGCCCCAATTGTAACAAATTGGACCTTTCCCCACTGAATTCCTTTGCCCCGCATGCTGCGGAGCCCTTTCGTAGGACCTAAGTACCATTTTGTAGCATTAAACTCTCAAGGAAATTAGACAGAGTATTCCAAGGCATATTCAGGGGAGTTGTTGTGGGACCTCACAACAAACAAAAACCAAAATGCCGTGATACATCCCCTATGTGACTAACACCATATAGTGTGTGCAGTCAATAACAGTCAGACCTACTATCTTCATCAGGGTGCCATTCCAATATTTAAAGGCAGAAAAGCAGAAAAGCAATCAACACTGAAAAAATCCAAATTGTACAATTTTTCAACAATATTTAACTCTATGTGAATTGATTCCCTATTAATATTATTACTGACAATAAAGATTTCAGCTTCCAATAACATGCAGTCTGACAGCCTTAGGGTGGACTGAAGGAAGTGGCCCTTAGGGGCCACCCGTGTTATTTACAACCACCTGCTATGCCTTCCCAAGTAATGAAGAGTCGGTCAGACAGTAGAGAATGCAAACAAGCATTTATTAGCAATACTCTGCAGAGGAGTCCAATCTGACCTACACCCTAAGATGTCTGCAGAGGGACTGGCTCCCCAAAGGCCTGCAATGCATGATCATTCCTCCAAGAACCCCCCAACCACGCCCACAGTGGAAAGTTACCGGTCTGGGCCGAACATGAACAAAGAAGGCACAGAAGGATGGGCTACCACCTGCCAGATGGGTACATGCTATGGGTAACTCAAGGTTACCGCGCTGAGTCTCAGCGTCTCCTAACATGGGAGCAGAACTATACACTCGGATAGGCATGCGAGGGCAGAATGGCCTATTCATTAGTAAGTCAGGAAGGAGCCTTGAACAGAAAAGAAAAATAATAACTAAGCACAGTGTTCTGCTGAGGCAAGCAATACGAATAATGAGGCCTAGTTCAGACACAGCCTAATAGGGATTACAAAATACAAAATGGAGTCACACTTGCTAACTAAAGCTTGCACGTTGCAGGGATAACTCAGTGGGTTGCATAACGTGAATACAAATGGCATCTATTTAGCCACACACTGCTAACCTAATGTAGCATGATACGAGTGCATAGCAGGAATGGGATTTTCAAACCTAACAGACCCTCCTTTTAGCATGGGTGGCTAAATGCTTTATTGAGGCTATCCGGTAGGGTCTTTACAATTCTAAGTGGGAAGGAAGAAAATGCATAGTCAGTCAGGTTACAAGGGAGAAGAAAACAGCACATGAGTATCAAAAGCCACTTAGTATTCAAAAATACCTTCGTCAATAAGCATGATATCTTGGATATCCTGCAACATCATAGTAGAGACCTTAGTATCGCGTCCTGGCAATTTAGGGGTAGGGGTGAGCTTGCTCACACAATAGGTGCAACATGCTGGAAGGCAATGAATACATAGGCAACATGTGAAGATGACACCTGCGATAACTATGAGGGCAAGTAGTATCTTCCAACCCCATGATGTCAGCAGACCCCAGAACCACCCTGTGAGGGACCATGAACCATTATCCTGATGGATATCTAAAGCAAGCCTGTGTAAGTTCTGTATGGCGGAGTATATATTAGGTGCGTTATCAGGAATGTAAACACAACAACTGCTGCCGATGACGCGGCAGGCTCCGCCCCTATCAGCAAGGATGACGTCTAAAACCATCCGGTTTTGAAGAGCAACAAGTCTCGTAGCCTGAAGCTCGACTGTAATATTAGTCAGTATACCTGCAGTAGTGTCAATAACTCCCTCAACTACTCTAGCAAGGCGACGGATATTACGGCTATTGAACATGGGGCCCCAGAACGGCAGAATGCCCTTCATGATGTCAGTAAATTGCTGTAGGGAAGTATCTGTTTGATCTATATCTTTTGGATTGACAACTCTCTTGGCCCGATGCAAATATAGATCCCTACGCTGTAGCCTATGATCTTTGTGATAATTAGATGGTGCAATATAAACAGGGGGCAAAAGAAAAGAGACATAACACCGGCCAGACCATCACCTGGGAAGCCATGTATAAGCCTGTTCCCCACAAACAAAGTATACATTTGGAGGTGTGAGCAAAGGTGGGCTACTAGTAGTGTTCAATCGGTATGTATAGTTACAACTGCTCTGACCTACTGGAATGTTCCCTGTACCTTCAAAACAGAAACTAGCTGCTGCATTGATCACAGGGATGGGCATGGCTTTGTCTTCAGTTATATTTCGTTCCTGGAAACATTTAAAATATTCAGTAACATTAAATCCTTGAAAATCCAGCATTTCGTTTTGTAACCAAGTGACATTCTTAATATCCTCAAAAATATTCATACAAGCTCCTGGATGTAGGGTACCCTCCTTTCCATCTGCCCCAGATGTATATCCTTGGTGTACCACTATATACTCCAACATTGCTTCGTAATCAGACCGTATCATATTCATTGCGTCAGCATGATAGTGCATGTACACCATAGAAAGCAATTGGAACCATGCCTCACAGCTACCCAAGTATGACAGGGGCAAGGACACCAGTAGATTGTCCTTGTGCATAACTGAGGGAAGCAACTAGGGGTGGGCGGAATTTGCGTAGTCGCGCTACGCAAAGCTCTGCGAAACGGTAAAAAATCTCCACGAGCACGCAAAAGTTCCGCGAACACGCGGAATTACTTGTTCCGCCCGTTCGCGATGCTTTTTTCCTGTTCGCGAACGCTGTTTGCGTGCTCGGGGAGAAATATCTCACGAACACGCATTTTGAAAGCGCGAACAAGCAAAAAATTCCGCGAAGCCGCAGATCGCAGAATTTTTGGTAATTCCGTGTTCTCCACAGAACGCGAAATTACCCAAATTCCGCAAATTCCGCGAGCGGAACGGAATTTACCGCCCACGCCTAGAAGTAACCCACACACCCAACAATTCGTGGCATTAGTTGTACTGTGTACCCGATGAAGCATCTGCAGAAACGCGTTCTCGACATAGGTCTGTCTATGTCTCTCTTTATGCGGGGCCAGTGTAACAAATGAATGCTCAGGTGGAGCCGGGGTAGTCCCTATCAGTGTGTGCACAGGATGCTGTTCTTCTAAGTACCACACCACCCCGAATAGTGTTATCGTTACGATGAGAAGGACCATTACCACCTTACTCCCAATATACCAACTAGACCACACAGGACCATTCTGCTGTAATGGTGGGGCCACCAGAGGCTGTTCCTCCTTCATAATTGCGCGGCCAAATGGGTACATAGAAAGAAACTTTAGGAATTGGAGCCACAAAAATACAACCGACCAGAGGGGTACAAATCACCCAGT
Organism: Calotriton arnoldi; assembly: GCA_963921515.1. Classification (NCBI taxonomy): domain Eukaryota; kingdom Metazoa; phylum Chordata; class Amphibia; order Caudata; family Salamandridae; genus Calotriton; species Calotriton arnoldi. Next base: position 243,732 of record CAWUFW010004938.1, on the reverse strand, counting down.
GTCCTTCAGAGCCTCACTGGTAGACTCCTATTGTTCATCAACGACGGTGCTATTAAGCACTCCCACGGGGGAGCTGCGCGATCACAGCCCTTGCTGGAAAACAAATCCTCTTCTTTCAGGATAGGGCACCTTCCCTCCTGGGCAAGTACCCTCAACGATCCTGTCCAGTGTCCAGGGCAGTGCACCAGTGTAGCTCACTGTAATCTAAAGCAGGCACCTTAGGCATAGCACCTACGCCCTTAGCTCGAGTCCTTCCCTAACTCCTGAACTGCTCTACTGTTGCACTGTCCTTCCGTCGGGGCCGCAGGTTGTACCTGGCAACCCCAGGCACTTCTTCATCAACAAAAAGGGGGAGAAATTCAGGCTCAGCAAGGCATTGAGACTCAGGTGTCTGTGCACCAGAAGCGGGAGCATCCGGGGTGGCCCTTATCTCTGGGGGAACCACCTCAAGTAAGGCCTCGTCGCTTTATTCGACCGTCTGCGCCCACCTCAGTTGGGCGTCAGAGAAGGGAATGAAATGGGGCACTCGCTCCCCTTCCTGGTCAGCAATGCCGTTGAGGACCCACTGGTCATACGGAAGTGGGAGAGGGATCCTCTTGACGTGCGATCCGTGTACCCAGTGCTTCCGGCCTTCAAGCTTTACTGCGGTGCAGGTGGTGAGCAGGACCAAGAGTGGCCCCTTCCACCAAGGCTCCAGGCAGCTCTTTCGCTGAAAATTCTTCACGAACACAAAATTCCCGGGCTGTAGCTGAAGCCCGGGCCCCTCTGGTACTGGTTGCAGCGTGGCGTGAATCTGTTGGTGGAGAGAACAAAGATCTTTAGTTAACTCATACAGGTAGTACACAAGTAGGGGGTACTCTATCTCGGAAAAGCGATTGGGTCTTGGGACGCCCCAGACGTTGGCGAGGCGCCCAAAGACCACCTCGTACCAGGACAACCCTTTTCTAGAATGCGCTGTTGCTCTGGTAGATAACAAAGCCAAAGGTAGAGCATCGGGCCATCGCAATCCTGTGCTTTCTTGAATCTTCGCTAACTTCAATTTGAGAGTACCATTGTACTTCTCAACCAAGCCTGCTGACTGGGGGTGGTTCGCTGCATGAAACTTCTGTCTAATATGCAAGCCTTTACAAACCAATTCAATGACTTTTGAATTGAAGTGACTTCCGTTGTCACTCCAGATCACACGTGGCAATCCATAGCGCGGGAAGAACTCTTTTAAGAGTGCCTTTGCCGTCGCCATAGCCGTATTCTCCTTAGTGGGATAAGCCTCAATCCATTTACTGAATGCACAAATCACTACCAGCACATACTACAAATTGTTAACTCGTTCCATTTCGATGAAATCCATCTGGAGAACCTCGAATGGGAAGGAAGGCGGTGCAAAATTACCTGTGGTTGTAGGAGTACCTTTCCCAGGATTATGTTTCAGGCAAATGATGCAGTGTTTCACTAAGTGTGTGGCTACCTTAGGGATATTATCATTTCGCCATACTGGGTCCAGTAGCTTACATATTCCTTTGGCACTAATGTGTGGTGGGCCGTGGGCCATGGTAACAACAGGGAGCACATAGGCGTTGGGCAGCAACCATCCTGTTTCCCAGACAAGTCAGTCCAACACCCATCCTCGTCCAAATGCCCTGTCCTCTCCTCCCATACTGCCAGCTCATCTACTGTTGCCTCACTCTGTATTTCCCTGACATTTTCTAATGTGTCCTCGAACATTCCATTGTCTGGAACCCACCTAGCGGGACCTGCCACGAACATCTTTTTCATCTTCGATCTAGCTGTCTCCTTAGCTGTCTGATCTGCAAAAGCATTTCCTCTTCCAACATCGTCTGTCACTGCTTTGTGAGCGCTACATTTTATTATTGCCAACGTATCAGGAAGTGTCAGCGCTGACAACAGTCTATGTATCAATGGACCATGCTGTATTCGCAACCCATGCGAGGTCAAGAACCCTCTCTCCGCCCAGAGGCGCCCAAAATTATGGACCACCCCAAAGGCGTACTGGCTGTCGGTGTAGACATTGACAGACAGCCCCTCACTCAACTCGCAAGCCCTAAGGAGGGCAACCAACTCTGCAGCCTGGGCCGATTGGTATGGGATACAGGATGTCTCAACTACAGTGTGTAACGTTGTAATTGCATAAGCTGCAGTGGTAGTGCCATCTGGTAGTTTGAAACAAGAGCCATCGACATATAGTTCCCCTTGGGGGTCAGATAAGGTCCATCAGTCAGGTCTACCCGTCCCTTTGCTTCTTCCTCAGTCCGAAATAAACAATCATGGACATCATTGTCCTTTTCTTCCGAATGGAGGGGTAGTAACGTTGGCTGTGGTTCAGAGTGGCACATTGTTTGATGGTAATGTAGCGGAGCAAACAAGGTTAATTCATATCCAGTCAGACGCGCACTAGTAAGGTGCTGTGTCTTTGTCTTATTCAATAGCGTATCCACAGCATGAGGTACCATTACTGTGAGATCAGTATCAAGGACGAGCCCTGCCGATTGTCTGATAGAAACTGCCACCGCTGCAGCAGCTTTCAGGCAGCTCGGGAGAGCTCTGGCGACGTTATCAAGAATAGCAGAGAAATAAGCGCAGGGTCTCTGCTTACCATCGAAACCCTGTGTTAGAACAGAAAGCGCGCAACCATCCGCCTCATGTACGTAGAGCACAAAAGGCTTCTGGTAATCAGGAGTACAAAGCACAGGAGCAGAGCAAAGCGCAACCTTTAATTGCTCGAAAGCTTGTTGGCATGTAAATGTCCAAGGCAGGGGTTCATGCACTTCTTTGGTGGTCAGGTAAAGGAGGGGTTTTGTTAGTAAGGAATAGTTAGGGATCCAGTGACGACAATACGAAGTTATACCAATAAAAGCGTGTACCTTGCGTTGGGTCTTAGGAACAGGCATATTAGTAATAGCAGCTATGCGTTCAGGTGTTAGTCTGTGACCCTCCTTCGACAGTAGGTGACCTAAATAGGTGACCTCCTGTCGACAATATTGAAATTTCGAAAGTGACACCTTGTGTCCATGGTGTGCCAAATGTAACAGCAATTTAACTGCGGCCTCTTTACAACCATCTTCAGTGTCCAAAGCCACAAGGAGGTCGTCGACGTACTGCAACAGCACATTACCAGGGGGAAGTTCCAAAGAATCCAATTGAGCTTTCAAAGCTTGGCTATAGATACTAGGACTCTCTGTATAGCCTTGTGGAGCACGACAGAACCTAAAGCTCCTTCCAGCTATTGCAAATCCAAACAGATATCTGCTATCTGTATGGATTGGAATGCTGAAGAAAGCATTCTTCAAATCGATCACAGAAAATAATTTTGCTGACGGGGAATCATTGTCAAAATCGTGGTAATGTCTGGGACTACAGGATACTGGGGAACCACTATTTTGTTCACCTCTCTAAGGTCAATTACGAAGCGGTAAACATCAGGGTGAGCATCAGAAGAATCCAAGGGTGCCTTTTTAAGAATAGGAAGAATAGGGCTATTACACACATTCGCCGCTGTCTCTTCAACCACTCCAGACTTAATCAAATCCTGTATTATTTGCAATAAGGCCTTTTCTCCTGCCTGGGATATCTTGTACTGGGGAATACGTGGCAATACAGCATTGTCTTTGATCTGTATAGAGACCGGTGGGATCTGGAGTAACCCCACATCCGTGTCTCCTGTAGCCCACAGTGTGCGTGGCACATCTTTAAACTCAGCGGGGAGGGGGCATCCTTTGCGAGACATTGTTTGGCACGGGCCACTTGCGGTCCAACTAGTCATGTAAACACCGTCTGGAGAACAAAAAATTATCGCATGCAACCTTTTTAACAAATCCAATCCTAACAAATTCTCTCCACAATTTGACGTTAATAGAAATGGTGAATCAACCGTGAAGGGACCAATAGTCAAAGCAAGAGGTTTGGAAATGGGGCTGACAACCGGCACGGCTGAGAAACCCATCGAAACATTGTTTTGGCCAGACAGAGCCGCCCCCGGGACCAGTGAACGGGAAACAGAGCTATTCATAGCCCCTGTATCAACTAAGAATTTCTCGGTCGTACTGTGTAAATCTGCAGTGACATAGGGTCTGCGCTGATCTACAGGCACCGTAACTGATCCCTTGCCCTGTCCCTGGCTATCCTAGCTGTGAGACATCCCCGTCACGTCGTCCATGTCATAGTCATCATGATAGTACTGCCGCTCTCGAGGGTCGTCAATATCGTTCCCGCTCTGTCTATTAGACGATGTATTCTCTGATTGCGTCTCCCCCGGCCTCCTCCTCCTCTTCCACATCCTCTAAAACCCCGACCTCTCGGGGCCTCGTCTTTCTGGACTAACTCCGGACACTCATTCCGCCAATGTCGCTCCTGCTTGCAATATGCACATTGGTGGAGCCCAATAGGTGCGCTCGAGGAACCACCCCTGTTAGACCTGGGTAGCCGCTGGGCCGAGCCCGAACCCCTTCCTCTTCCGTTACCCCTCGCAACTTGCTGCATCAATACCCTCGTTTTCAACTCTTGTGACTTTTTCTCCACTTTTTCCTTCTCTTCATTCTCTCTGTGCTCATAGTACTGTGCCATACTCAGTATTACCGACGGGGAAGAACTGCTCCAAGTACTTTCCGAAGCCTGCAACCTAGTCGCAATCTCAGGAAGCAAGTTGTTAACAAACCTGCTGACAAACAACAGGACACCACCTTCCAATGACAGGTCCTGACCACTAAAGTCGAGAAACACCCCTTCAAACCTAGTAAAGAAATCGGACACACTCTTGTCCTTCTTCTGACGACATGCAGTCAACTTGTCCCAATCCACCCGTCTCGGCGGGATAAGGGAATTCATGTAAGTGATAATATGACCCGGCAAAGCCAATAACTCCGCCTTCGGTTTCTCACCGGGCTTGCGTTCTTTATCCCACGCTCTGATCTGATCCCATGTTCCTCCTAATTCCACTACATGATCCTGTGTGTGCACTTGTCTCCATATATCCACCGGCACCAGCAGGCCAAAGAACAGCTCAATATCAGCTAACGTCATCACCGTGGAGGAGGCCGCCTCTGTCAACTCTTTGTAATACACAGTCGGGTTTTTCCGAGGGTCTGGCAACTGACTTTTAAGGGATATTACCTCACTCCTCTTCCAAGGAGTATAGTTCCACTGTTCCTGAAACCGAGCATCAACTCGTGGCCTAATTACAGTATTCGTAGAGTCGCGCAGTTCTGGTATTTCAGGATGATAAATGGGATGGACCTCCCTCATGGGGCACTGGGTCACTATCGTCGGAACCTTTTGGAGCAATCTGCCCCGATAACCCACCAATGTCGTTACATTGCTAAAAACTTCATTAGGAGCCATACCTGTAGCATATACCCTGTCCCGTATGTCATAGATAATCTGCGGTGCAACACCCTGGAAACACTGCTCCCACAGTCCTATTAGCGTGGCCGACATGTGCTTAAGGGCATGCTGCTGTATGAAGGGCTCATAATCTTTCATCACACTCCATACATCCTCCACACTATAGATCGGGCTCCGAGCCCACTGAGCCGCCTGATTCGCCACCATTTGCTTCTCCTCATCACCCACAGCAGAACGCATCAATACTTTGTCCACACGGTCTCGTGCTGCCGCCCAATTCCCTTCATATATCCCACGTACAGGGGTCTCGCCATATTGCAGTGCTTGGGGTGTCGTACTTAAGGGAGAAAGAGCAGATGAGAAGACAGGTATCATCATGTAAGGAGACAGTGTTGTAGGAGTGAAAGGGGGTGTAGCAGTAGATACAGAGTCAGTAGACAGAACAGGAGAGCTAACTGCTCCCGCCCCTGTTACTGGCGTGAGCAGAGAGGTAGCAGGCGGGGCTGGGGCCAAAGCAGTTTGACTAGAGGCAGAAATACTAGGAAGAGCGGCACCAGGGGCCGGAGACTGAGATGTTGGAACCCTTGGGTATATCCGCTCAGGAGCATAAGGTGGAGGAGGGCGAGAATCCAATAGCTCTTCAACGAAAACATCACCTTCCTCTCTAGTAACATAGCATTTGTCAGTCTGCAACCGAAACTTTCTATCTGCACATATTCTATGCCTTTCTCTATCTTTTCCCTTTCATAGGCCACTGCTTTCTGCGTTATAGTTTGCATCTGTCTCTTCCGGGCCTCTTTCTCTGCTCTCATACGCCATTGCTTTGCTTCCTTCTGCCATACTCTTAGAGAATCAAACATCGACTGCCTGCTCTTTTTGGCGAACAATTTGTCCTGCAAGAAATTCAATTTTTGCTCATCAAACGAGCCAGTAAGTGGCCATTGTAACTCAGCATTGTCCCTCGTATATTTATTCCACAATGTGCTAAATATAATAGGGCCAATGCCGTGCTTGACGTATACATCAAAATTTGGGGTACCCTCCAGAGGCGCAGGCTGGCTCTCTTCCAATCGAGCCTCAGTACAACAACACCGACATCTGAAACACCCCAATTTACTTAGACAAGGCATCTTAATATAAGACACATGCGCTGTCCCCAACGGACAAATATAACACCAATAAACAAAATAATAAAAGAAAAAAATAAAGAATACAAATATTGTTCAAGAACCAAACCAAAACGGTCCGAAGACCGCTCCCTACAGTCCGGAGACTGTACCAAGTTCAAGAAGACAGGCTCTAGCCCCAGACCATTTCAAGCATTGACCAAATTTCCAGTTGGCCTGGCAGATTGTTCACAAACAGTCCCAGACCTTTTCAAGAATGGGCCAAATTACCAGTTGGCCTGGTAGGCTGTTCACAAACACTCTGTGTCTTTGAAAGGGTCCGCAAACCCACCAAGTTCAAACCAAGACAGCCCGAAGACCGTACAAAGACACAGCCTGTAGGCTTGTGCCGTTCAAGCAAGGCAGTCCGAAAACTGCACCAAGACAGTCCGGAGACTGTACCAAGACACAGCCCGTCGGCTAATGTCGTTCAAGCAAGACAGTCCGGAGACCGTACCAGGACACAGCCCGTAGGCTCGTGCTGCTCAAGAATGGCACCATTTTTCCAAGAATCAAATCACTCACCTGGTGCACACAGGTCGAGTCAAGTTATTCTCCACTGCCGACTCTTCGGACCAAACGGTCAACTCTAAGGTTTCGCCTTCTCAGGACCCCAGCCGGTGACCACTAGACGAGGAGTCGCCCGATGAGACGGGCGGGGCAGCTGCGAGAACCAAGCTCGATCGTGTGGGGTACCCCGATCCGCCCGACCGACCAGACGCAACCCCGACCCTGCAACCACATTACAGGCGAGCTGGATCACCTTGCGGGGTCCCTATTCAGGCGCCAACTGAAGGAAGTGGCCCTTAGGGGCCACCCGGGTTATTTACAACCACCTGCTATGCCTTCCCAAGTAATGAAGAGTCGGTCAGACAGTAGAGAATACAAACAAGCATTTATTAGCAATACTCTGCAGAGGAGTCCAATCTGACCTGCACCCTAAGATGTCTGCTGAGGGACTGGCTCCCCAATGGCCTGCAATGCATGATCATTCCTCCAAGAACCCCCAACCACGCCCACAGTGGAAAGTTACCGGCCTGGGCCGAACATGAACAAAGAAGGCACATAAGGATGGGCTACCACCTGCCAGATGGGTACATGCTATCGGTAACTCAAGGTTACCGCGCTGAGTCTCAGCGTCTCCTAACGTGGGAGCAGAACTACACACTCAGATAGGCATGTGAGGGCAGAATGGCCTATTCATTAGTAAGTCGGGAAGCAGCCTTGAACAGAAAAGAAAAATAATAACTAAACACAGTGTTCTGCTGAGGCAAGCAATACGAATAATGAGGCCTAGTTCAGACACAGCCTAATAGGGATTACGAAATACAAAATGGAGTCACACTTGCTAACTAAAGCTTGCACGTTGCAGGGATAACTCAGTGGGTTGCATAACGTGAATACAAATGGCATCAATTTAGCCACACACTGCTAACCTAATGTAGCATGATACGAGTGCATAGCAGGAATGGGATTTTCAAACCTAATAGACCCTCCTTTTAGCATGGGTGGCTAAATGCTTTATTGAGGCTATCCGGTAGGATCTTTACAATTCTAAGTGGGAAGGAAGAAAATGCATAGTCAGTCAGGTTACAAGGGAGAAGAAAACAGCACATGAGTATCAAAAGCCACTTAGTATTCAAAAATACCTTCGTCAATAAGCATGATATCTTGGATATCCTGCAACATCATAGTAGAGACCTTAGTATCGCGTCCTGGCAATTTAGGGGTAGGGGTGAGCTTGCTCACACAATAGGTGCAACATGCTGGAAGGCAATTAATACATAGGCAACATGTGAAGATGACACCTGCGATAACTATGAGGGCAAGTAGTATCTTCCAACCCCATGATGTCAGCAGACCCCAGAACCACCCTGTGAGGGACCATGAACCATTATCCTGATGGATATCTGAAGCAAGCCTGTATAAGTTCTGTATGGCGGAGTATATATTAGGGGCGTTATCAGGAATGTAAACACAACAACTGCTGCCGATGACGCGGCAGGCTCCGCCCCTATCAGCAAGGATGACGTCTAAAACCATCCGGTTTTGAAGAGCAACAAGTCTCGTAGCCTGAAGCTCGACTGTAATATTAGTCAGTATACCTGCAGTAGTGTCAATAACTCCCTCAACTACTCTAGCAAGGTGATGGATATTACGGCTATTGAACATGGGGCCCCAGAATGGCAGAATGCCCTTCATGATGTCAGTAAATTGCTGTAGGGAAGTATCTGTTTGATCTATATCTTCTGGATTGACAACTCTCTTGGCCCGATGCAAATATAGATCCCTACGCTGTAGCCTATGATCTTTGTGATAATTAGATGGTGCAATATAAACAGGGGGCAAAAGGAAAAGAGACATAACACCGGCCAGACCATCACCTGGGAAGCCATGTATAAGCCTGTTCCCCACAAACAAAGTATACATTTGGAGGTGTGAGCAAAGGTGGGCTACTAGTAGTGTTCAATCAGTATGTATAGTTACAACTGCTCTGACCTACTGGAATGTTCCCTGTACCTTCAAACCAGAAACTAGCTGCTGCATTGATCACAGGGATGGGCATGGCTTTTTCTTCAGTTATATTTCGTTCCTGGAAACATTTAAAATATTCAGTAACATTAAATCCTTGAAAATCCAGCATTTCGTTTTGTAACCAAGTGACATTCTTAATATCCTCAAAAATATTCATACAAGCTCCTGGATGTAGGGTACCCTCCTTTCCATCTGCCCCAGATGTATATCCTTGGTGTACCACTATATACTCCAACATTGCTTTGTAATCAGACCGTATCATATTCATTGCGTCAGCATGATAGTGCATGTACACCATAGAAAGCAATTGGAACCATGCCTCACAGCTACCCAAGTATGACAGGGACAAGGACACCAGTAGATTGTCCTTGTGCATAACTGAGGGAAGTAACTAGTGGTGGGCAGAATTTGCGTAGTCGCGCTACGCAAAGCTCCGCGAAACGGTAAAAAATCTCCACGAGCACGCAAAAGTTCCGCGAACACGCGGAATTACTTGTTCCGCCCGTTCGCGATGCTTTTTTCCTGTTCGCGAACGCTGTTTGCATGCTCGGGGAGAAATATCTCGCGAACACGCATTTTGAAAGCGCGAACAAGCAAAAAATTCCGCGGATCGCGGAATTTTTGGTAATTCCGTGTTCTCCACAGAACGCGAAATTACCCAAATTCCGCAAATTCCGCGAGCGGAACGGAACTTACCACCCACGCCTAGAAGTAACCCACACACCCAACAATTCGTGACATTAGTTGTACTGTGTACCTGATGAAGCATCTGCAGAAACGCGTTCTCGACATAGGTCTGTCTATGTCTCTCTTTATGCGGGGCCAGTGTAACAAATGAATGCTCAGGTGGAGCCGGGGTAGTCCCTATCAGTGTGTGCACAGGATGCTGTTCTTCTAAGTACCACACCACCCCGAATAGTGTTATTGTTACGATGAGAAGGACCACTACCACCTTACTCCCAATATACCAACTAGACCACACAGGACCATTCTGCTGTAATGGTGGGGCCACCAGAGGCTGTTCCTCCTTCATAATTGCGCGGCCAAAAGGGTACATAGAAAGAAACTTTAGGAATTGGAGCCACAAAAATACAACCGACCAGAGGGGTACAAATCACCCAGTGTCCTTCAGAGCCTCACTGGTAGACTCCTATTGTTCATCAACGATGGTGCTATTAAGCACTCCCACGGGGGAGCTGCGCGATCGCAGCCCTTGCTGGAAAACAAATCCTCTTCTTTCAGGATAGGGCACCTTCCCTCCTGGGCAAGTACCCTCAACGATCCTGTCCAGTGTCGAGGGCAGTGCACCAGTGTAGCTCACTCTAATCTAAAGCAGGCACCTTAGGCATAGCACCTACGCCCTTAGCTCGAGTCCTTCCCTAACTCCTGAACTGCTCTACTGTTGCACTGTCCTTCCGTCGGGGCCGCAGGTTGTACCTGGCAACCCCAGGCACTTCTTCATCAACAAAAAGGGGGAGAAATTCAGGCTCAGCAAGGCATTGAGACTCAGGTGTCTGTGCACCAGAAGCGGGAGCATCCGGGGTGGCCCTTATCTCTGGGGGAACCACCTCAAGTAAGGCCTCGTCGCTTTCTTCGTCCGTCTGCGCCCACCTCAGTTCGGCGTCAGAGAAGGGAACGAAACGGGGCACTCGCTCCCCTTCCTGGTCAGCAATGCCGTCGAGGACCCACTGGTCATACGGAAGTGGGAGAGGGATCCTCTTGACGTGCGATCCGTGTACCCAGTGCATCCGGCCTTCAAGCTTTACTGTGGTGCAGGTGGCGAGCAGGACCAAGAGTGGCCCCTTCCTCCAGGCTCCAGGCAGCTCTTTCGCTGAAAATTCTTCACGAACACAAAATTTCCAGGCTGTAGCTGAAGCCCGGGCCCCTCTGGTACTGGTTGCAGTGTGGCGTGAATCTGTTGGTGGAGAGAACAAAGATCTTTAGATAACTCATACAGATAGTCCACAAGTAGGGGGTACTCTATCTCGGAAAAGCGATTGGGTCTTGGGACGCCCCAGACGTTGGCGGGGCGCCCAAAGACAACCTCGTACAGGGACAACCCTAATCTAGAATGCGCTGTCGCTCTGGTAGATAACAAAGCCAAAGGTAGAGCATAGGGCCATCGCAATCCTGTGCTTTCTTGAATCTTCGCTAACTTCAATTTGAGAGTACCATTGTACTTCTCAACCAAGCCTGCTGACTGGGGGTGGTTCGCTGCATGAAACTTCTGTCTAGTATGCAAGCCTTTACAAACCAATTCAATGACTTTTGAATTGAAGTGACTTCCGTTGTCACTCCAGATCACACGTGGCAATCCATAGCGCGGGAAGAACTCTTTTAAGAGTGCCTTTGCCGTCGCCATAGCCGTATTCTCCTTAGTGGGATAAGCCTCAATCCATTTACTGAATGCACAAATCACTACCAGCACATACTACAAATTGTTAACTCGTTCCATTTCGATGAAATCCATCTGGAGAACCTCGAAAGGGAAGGAAGGCGGTGCAAAATTACCTGTGGTTGTAGGAGTACCTTTCCCAGGATTATGTTTCAGGCAAATGATGCAGTGTTTCACTAAGTGTGTGGCTACCTTAGGGATATTATCATTTCGCCATACTGGGTCCAGTAGCTTACATATTCCTTTGGCACTAATGTGTGGTGGGCCGTGGGCCATGGTAACAACAGGGAGCACATAGGCGTTGGGCAGCAACCATCTGTTTCCCAGACAAGTCAGTCCAACACCCATCCTCGTCCAAATGCCCTGTCCTCTCCTCCCATACTGCCAGCTCATCTACTGTTGCCTCACTCTGTATTTCCCTGACATTTTCTAATGTGTCCTCGAACATTCCATTGTCTGGAACCCACCTAGCGGGACCTGCCACGAACATCTTTTTCATCTTCGATCTAGCTGTCTCCTTAGCTGTCTGATCTGCAAAAGCATTTCCTCTTCCAACATCGTCTGTCACTGCTTTGTGAGCGCTACATTTTATTATTGCCAACGTATCAGGAAGTGTCAGCGCTGACAACAGTCTATGTATCAATGGACCATGCTGTATTCACAACCCATGCAAGGTCAAGAACCCTCTCTCCGCCCAGAGGCGCCCGAAATTATGGACCACCCCAAAGGCGTACTGGCTGTCGGTGTAGACATTGACAGACAGCCCCTCACTCAACTCGCAAGCCCTAGGAGGGCAACCAACTCTGCAGCCTGGGCCGATTGGTATGGGATACGGGATGTCTCAACTACAGTGTGTAACGTTGTAATTGCATAAGCTGCAGTGGTAGTGCCATCTGGTAGTTTGAAACAAGAGCCATCGACATATAGTTCCCCTTGGGGGTCAGATAAGGGAACATCAGTCAGGTCTACCCTTCCCTTTGCTTCTTCCTCAGTCCGAAATAAACAATCATTGACATCATTGTCCTTTTCTTCCGAATGGAGGGGTAGTAACGTTGGTGTGTTTCAGATTGGCACATTGTTTGATGGTAATTAGCGGAGCAAACAAGGTTAATTCATATCCAGTCAGACGCGCACTAGTAAGGTGCTGTGTCTTCGTCTTATTCAATAGCGTATCCACAGCATGAGGTACCATTACTGTGAGATCAGTATCAAGGACGAGCCCTGCCGATTGTCTGATAGAAACTGCCACCGCTGCAGCAGCTCTCAGGCAGCTCGGGAGAGCTCTGGCGACGTTATCAAGAATAGCAGAGAAATAAGCGCAGGGTCTCTGCTTACCACCGAAACCCTGTGTTAGAACAGAAAGCACGCAACGATCCGCCTCATGTACGTAGAGCACAAAAGGCTTCTGGTAATCAGGAGTACCAAGCTCAGGAGCAGAGCAAAGCGCAACCTTTAATTGCTCGAAAGCTTGTTGGCATGCAGATGTCCAAGGCAGGGGTTCATGCACTTCTTTGGTGGTCAGGTAAAGGAGGCGTTTTGTTAGTAAGGAATAGTTAGGGATCCAGTGACGACAATACGAAGTTATACCAATAAAAGCATGTACCTTGCGTTGGGTCTTAGGAATAGGCATATTAGTAATAGCAGCTATGCGTTCAGGTGTTAGTCTGTGACCCTCCTTCGACAGTAGGTGACCTAAATAGGTGACCTCCTGTCGACAATATTGAAATTACGAAAGTGACACCTTGTGTCCATGGTGTGCCAAATGTAACAGCAATTTAACTGCGACCTCTTTACAACCATCTTCAGTGTCCAAAGCCACAAGGAGGTCGTCGACGTACTGCAACAGCACATTACCAGGGGGAAGTTCCAAAGAATCCAATTGAGCTTTCAAAGCTTGGCTATAGATACTAGGACTCTCTGTATAGCTTTGTGGAGCATGACAGAACCTAAAGCTCCTTCCAACTATTGCAAAACCAAACAGATATCTGCTATCTGTATGTATTGCGATGCTGAAGAAAGCATTCTTCAAATCGATCACAGAAAAGAATTTTGCTGACGGGGGAATCATTATCAAAATCGTGGTAAGTCTGGGACTACAGGATACTGGGGAACCACTATTTTGTTCACCTCTCTAAGGTCAATTACGAAGCGGTAAACATCAGGGTGAGCATCAGAAGAATCCAAGGGTGCCTTTTTAAGAATAGGAAGAATAGGGCTATTACACACATTCGCCGCTGTCTCTTCAACCACTCCAGACTTAATCAAATCCTGTATTATTTGCAATAAGGCCTTTTCTCCTGCCTGGGATATCTTGTACTGGGGAATATGTGGCAATACAGAATTGTCTTTGATCTGTATAGAGACCGGTGGGATCTGGAGTAACCCCACATCCGTGTCTCCTGGAGCCCACAGTGTGCGTGGCACATCTTTAAACTCAGCGGGGAGGGGGGCATCCTTTGCGAGACATTGTGTGGCACGGGCCACTTGCGGTCCACTAGTCATGTAAACACCGTCTGGAGAACAAAAAATTATCGCATGCAACCTTTTTAACAAATCCAATCCTAACAAATTCTCTCCACAATTTGACGTTAATAGAAATGGTGAATCAACCGTGAAGGGGCCAATAGTCAAAGCAAGAGGTTTGGAAATGGGGCTGACAACCGGCACGGCTGAGAAACCCATTGAAACATTGTTTTGGCCAGACAGAGCCGCCCCCGGGACCAGTGAACGGGAAACAGAGCTATTCATAGCCCTTGTATCAACTAAGAATTTCTCGGTCGTACTGTGTAAATATGCAGTGACATAGGGTCTGCGCTGATCTACAGGCACCGTAACTGATCCCTTGCCCTGTCCCTGGCTATCCTAGCTGTGAGACATCCCCGTCACGTCGTCCATGTCATAGTCATCATGATAGTACTGCCGCTCTCGAGGGTCATCAAAATCGTTCCCGCTCTGTCTATTAGACGATGTATTCTCTGATTGCGTCTCCCCCGGCCTCCTCCTCCTCTTCCACATCCTCTAAAACCCCGACCTCTCGGGGCCTCGTCTTTCTGGACTAACTCCGGACACTCATTCCGCCAATGTCCCTCCTGCTTGCAATATGCACATTGGTGGAGCCCAATAGGTGCGCTCGAGGAACCACACCTGTTAGACCTGGGTAGCCGTTGGGCCGAGCCCGAACCCCTTCCTCTTCCGTTACCCCTCGCAACTTGCTGCATCAATACCCTCGTTTTCAACTCTTGTGACTATTTCTCCACTTTTTCCTTCTCTTCATTCTCTCTGTGCTCATAGTAGTGTGCCATACTCAGTATTACCGACGGGGAAGAACTGCTCCAAGTACTTTCCGAAGCCTGCAACCTAGTCGCAATCTCAGGAAGCAAGTTGTTAACAAACCTGCTGACAAAGAACAGGACACCACCTTCCAATGACAGGTCCTGACCACTAAAGTCGAGAAACACCCCTTCAAATCTAGTAAAGAAATCGGACACACTCTCGTCCTTCTTCTGACGACATGCAGTCAACTTGTCCCAATCCACCCGTCTCGGCGGGATAAGGGAATGCATGTAAGTGATAATATGACCCGGCAAAGCCAATAACTCCGCCTTCGGTTTCTCACCGGGCTTGCGTTCTTTATCCCACGCTCTGATATGATCCCATGTTCCTCCTAATTCCACTACATGATCCTGTGTGTGCACTTGTCTCCATATATCCACCGGCACCAGCAGGCCAAAGAACAGCTCAATATCAGCTAACGTCATCACCTTGGAGGAGGCCGCCTCTGTCAACTCTTTGTAATACACAGTCGGGTTTTTCCGAGGGTCTGGCAACTGACTTTTAAGGGATATTACCTCACTCCTCTTCCAAGGAGAATAGATCCACTGTTCCTGAAACCGATCAACTCGTGGCCTAATTACAGTATTCGTAGAGTCGTGCAGTTCTGGTATTTCAGGATGATAAATGGGATGGACCTCCCTCATGGGGCACCGGGTCACTATCGTCGGAACCTTTTGGAGCAATCTGCCCTGATAACCCACCAATGTCGTTACATTGCTAAAAACTTCATTAGGAGCCATACCTGTAGCATATACCCTGTCCCGTATGTCATAGATAATCTGCGGTGCAACACCCTGGAAACACTGCTCCCACAGTCCTATTAGCGTGGCCGACATGTGCTTAAGGGCATGCTGCTGTATGAAGGGCTCATAATCTTTCATCACACTCCATACATCCTCCACACTATAGATCGGGCTCCGAGCCCACTGAGCCGCCTGATTCACCACCATTTGCTTCTCCTGATCACCCACAGCAGAACGCATCAATACTTTGTCCACACGGTCGCGTGCTGCCGCCCAATTCCCTTCATATATCCCACGTACAGGGGTCTCGCCATATTGCAGTGCTTGGGGTGTCGTACTTAAGGGAGAAAGAGCAGATGAGGAGACAGGTATCATCATGTAAGGAGACAGTGTTGTAGGAGTGAAAGGGGGTGTAGCAGTAGATACAGAGTCAGTAGACAGAACAGGAGAGCTAACTGCTCCCGCCCCTGTTACTGGCGTGAGCAGAGAGGTAGCAGGCGGGGCTGGGGCCAAAGCAGTTTGACTAGAGGCAGAAATACTAGGAAGAGCGGCACCGGGGGTCGGAGACTCAGATGTTGGAACCCTTGGGTATATCCGCTCAGGAGCATAAGGTGGAGGAGGGCGAGAATCCAATAGCTCTTCAACGAAAACATCACCTTCCTCTCTAGTAACATAGCATTTGTCAGTCTGCAACCGAAACTTTCTATCTGCACATATTCTATGCCTTTCTCTATCTTTTCCCTTTCATAGGCCACTGCTTTCTGCGTTATAGTTTGCATCTGTCTCTTCCGGGCCTCTTTCTCTGCTCTCATACGCCATTGCTTTGCTTCCTTCTGCCATACTCTTAGAGAATCAAACATCGACTGCCTGCTCTTTTTGGCGAACAATTTGTCCTGCAAGAAATTCAATTTTTGCTCATCAAACGAGCCAGTAAGTGGCCATTGTAACTCAGCATTGTCCCTCATATATTTATTCCACAATGTGCTAAATATAATAGGGCCAATGCCGTGCTTGACGTATACATCAAAATTTGGGGTACCCTCCAGAGGCGCAGGCTGGCTCTCTTCCAATCGAGCCTCAGTACAACAACACCGACATCTGAAACACCCCAATTTACTTAGACAAGGCATCTTAATATAAGACACATGCGCTGTCCCCAACGGACAAATATAACACCAATAAACAAAATAATAAAAGAAAAAAATAAAGAATACAAATATTGTTCAAGAACCAAACCAAAACGGTCCGAAGACCGCTCCCTACAGTCCGGAGACTGTACCAAGTTCAAGAAGACAGGCTCTAGCCCCAGACCATTTCAAGCATTGACCAAATTTCCAGTTGGCCTGGCAGATTGTTCACAAACAGTCCCAGACCTTTTCAAGAATGGGCCAAATTACCAGTTGGCCTGGTAGGCTGTTCACAAACACTCTGTGTCTTTGAAAGGGTCCGCAAACCCACCAAGTTCAAACCAAGACAGCCCGAAGACCGTACAAAGACACAGCCTGTAGGCTTGTGCCGTTCAAGCAAGGCAGTCCAAAAACTGCACCAAGACAGTCCGGAGACTGTACCAAGACACAGCCCGTCGGCTAATGTCGTTCAAGCAAGACAGTCCGGAGACCGTACCAGGACACAGCCCGTAGGCTCGTGCTGCTCAAGAATGGCACCATTTTTCCAAGAATCAAATCACTCACCTGGTGCACACAGGTCGAGTCAAGTTATTCTCCACTGCCGACTCTTCGGACCAAACGGTCAACTCTAAGGTTTCGCCTTCTCAGGACCCCAGCCGGTGACCACTAGACAAGGAGTCGCCCGATGAGACGGGCGGGGCAGCTGCGAGAACCAAGCTCGATCGTGTGGGGTACCCCGATCCGCCCGACCGACCAGACGCAACCCCGACCCTGCAACCCAATTACGGGTGAGCTGGATCACCTTGCGGGGTCCCTGTTCGGGCGCCAACTGAAGGAAGTGGCCCTTAGGGGTCATCCGGGTTATTTACAACCACCTGCTATGCCTTCCCAAGTAATGAAGAGTCGGTCAGACAGTAGAGAATACAAACAAGCATTTATTAGCAATACTCTGCAGAGGAGTCCAATCTGACCTGCACCCTAAGATGTCTGCCGAGGGACTGGCTCCCCAAAGGCCTGCAATGCATGATCATTCCTCCAAGAACCCCCCAACCACGCCCACAGTGGAAAGTTACCGGCCTGGGCCGAACATGAACAAAGAAGGCACAGAAGGATGGGCTACCACCTGCCAGATGGGTACATGCTATCGGTAACTCAAGGTTACCGCGCTGAGTCTCAGCGTCTCCTAACGTGGGAGCAGAACAACACACTCGGATAGGCATGTGAGGGCAGAATGGCCTATTCATTAGTAATTCGGGAAGCAGCCTTGAACAGAAAAGAAAAATAATAACTAAACACAGTGTTCTGCTGAGGCAAGCAATACGAATAATGAGGCCTAGTTCAGACACAGCCTAATAGGGATTATAAAATACAAAATGGAGTCACACTTGCTAACTAAAGCTTGCACGTTGCAGGGATAACTCAGTGGGTTGCATAACATGAATACAAATGGCATCTATTTAGCCACACACTGCTAACCTAATGTAGCATGATACGAGTGCATAGCAGGAATGGGATTTTCAAACCTAACAGGTCTTCCCACAAACTTTTTGCCTGATTGCCTCCAATTTTGCTGAATTCTTTCTGTTGGCCTTAGGACTCTGAGCACCTTACTACTGCCAACCAGTGCTTAAGTGCATGTGCTTCTCCCCTAAAATATGGTTTGACTGACTTATCCCCAATTGGTATATTTAATATATCTATAGGTCCCAAATGCCATGTTGGAAGGTGGTTTATTAGTAAGGGCAGGTAGGTACCTCCACTTAGTAATACACCACAATCACAAATAAAGTTCACTCAAGTCTCAATAAATTAATCCTTGCTCAAACCTTGGTAGCTTGGCTCATGAGCAGTCAGGCTTAACTTAGGAAACAGGTGTGTAACACATTTAAAAACACCAATAACAGTAAATATGTAAGACACAACACACAATAAAATTCCAACACAAATATATAAAACTAGGAACATTTGTTATGAATAAAATGGCAGAAAAATGACAAAAATCAAATAGAGAACCGGATATATGAATTTTTAAAGATTAAATGTAAAAATGTGCATTCTAGTGCCTAAAAGTCAAAAGTGCCAACTTAGGACATCTGGTCCTGCTTGACCAGGACAAAGTCAAAGATTCAGGTCAACCACGATGGAGTGCAAGCAGGATACGATGAGCGGTAGGGCCCAGTCGAGTTTTTACTTTATGACTTAGTCACTTTTTTGTAGCTTTTTCACTCATCATTGAGCAAGGCTCCTCGTCAGGCCAGGTTGCTGTTCGATGACAGCAGATTGCTTCAACACAATGTTTCAGTGACTCCTGGAGATCTTGGGTCTCGTCTGTGTCAGAGCTTTTCGCGGGGCAAACCTGAATTTCAGGCTGAGTCGCGGTTCAACATCGCCGGCTTGACTCTCGACAAAGGGTCAGTCAACTTATGGAGCTTTTTACCAAAAATTGTCCAAATGATTACAAACTTCTGGATCTTCCTCCAGAAGGTCCTTTTTGTGGTCTTGAAGTGTTCACAACACCAACCAAGGTTCCAGAAGCAATGAATTGCTCCATGGAGAGTTAGGACTACAATTCCCACAATGCACCTGGACAAATCCTTAAAATTCAACTGGATGCTGGTCAGTTGGGTTTTTCTTGGTGGAGTTCAAGCAGGTGACTTCCTGAAGCTTTTTTGTACAAGTTGCTGTCAGGGAGTCCACTCCTCAAACTTTTAAAGCAAGGCAAAGTCCTCTTTTGTGAATCTCAGAGTGTGCAGCAGGTGCAGTCCTTGTGAGTGCAGTCCTTCCTGGTGCTGACCACGGGTTCGGCAGGGCAGTCCTACTTCTTCTTGTTTCCAAGCAGGTATCTGAGTTGCTGGGCAGCTCTTCCAAATTTTTTAAGGTGTCTGGACTGGCAAGAAGGTGGGTATCCCCGACCACGGGTGTGCAGGGTGCCACCCTCTGCGATGACCATTGAAGTGTGGCATTTTCATGTCCCTGAAAGCACTGTTCCACAAATATCACAATGGAGAAAATCTCTCCAGGAGCTTCAGACATGGTTTAACCCATGCACAAGTGTGGCTAACTTTCCCCTACACTTCCCTTCCAGCCCCTTTCCTAATTCAATTACAGGGGCTCCCATCTGGCTAGGGGTGCCAGAAGTGGGGGTTGACCTGCTTCCTGTCCTCACTGTCTTCTCACTTTGAAGACCAGTTTGGCTACCTAGCCCCATTCCTGTCTTGGCATCTGCAGGCAACAAATCTCCTCCCACCAGATGTTTCCTTTGTATCAGTTCAGGTCACTTTACACCTGATCAAGGCAGCTTGGCTCAGCCTGTCAAAGGCTGGCCAATCAGGAGAGGCTGCTACAGAGCTAAATTGGGTAACTTTAGGAAAGCAGTTCTAAAACGTCTTTCCTATAATTGTTATAATAAAACCAACCTTGGCAATTTGCTGGATTTATTACAACTATTATTTTCGTACTTTGAAGTATTATTTTAGCTCACTCCTGTGAAAAGTTATACTTTACTAATGTTAAAAAAAGCCTTCCCATATCAGCCTATGGAGCTAATGTACAACAATGGGGAAAACGAAATTGGCAGTTTCTCCCTCACCAGGACATATAGAACATCCTTTTTAATGTCCCTGCTTATTTTAACATGGCACCCTAACCTTGGGCCACTTAGAGCAGACCTTAGGGGTGACTTAAATTTAAAAATAAGGTAGTTTAAGACTTTGGAACTACCTTTAATTCCAAAGTCGAATTTGTACATACTGTTATTTTAAAAGCAGACTGCAAGTCAGGGCTGGCTTTTAAAATGACAGCAGGCAAGACAGCAGTGCACACTTAAATGTATTAAATCTAATAGGCCTCTAAACCTACATGCCCTACCATGTACTAGGGACTTTCAGGTAGGTTGTCAGTACCAACTGTAATTACACCTAATTACCATATACCTTTTAAGCAGAGCACTGTCACTCGCCTGGTTAGCAGAGCCCAGGGTACAATTAGAGTCAGTAACCACCAGTATCAGCCAAAAAGTGAGGGTGATCAGGGCAAAAAGGATGACTTTCTCAAATGTCACTTATAGAAAGATGGCATTTTTCTGCTCTTAGTCCTGCGTGCCTGCAGCCTGTCTCCAATACATTTCTGGGGTGGGTGACAGGTGGACGTTGTGCATTCCCTCTAAACAGCCACAGACAAAGGGAGCTTAGGTGTGACTGAGTGGCCATCCTTATCCTGACTGGCCATCCTGAGCAGAATGGGAGGGAGGAGCTGACACTTACACTTGAATAGGTTGTGTCCTGTCCCCACACAAAAGGCTGCATACCCCCCTGTTGTGAGTCTAGAGCCAGAGCTGAGAGTGAGGACCTCTGTGCACTTCAAAGCCCCTCTTGGAAGTCACCTCCACTTCAAAGGCACAACTGGGTATAAGTAATGGGTCTTTGACCCCACCAAATCAGACACTAATGGACCTGTAAAGAACTCTGCCAGAAGGAAGGACTGCTGTGCTGCTGCAAGGACTGCCACTCTGCTGGACTGCTTCTCTGGTAGAACTGCTTTTCTGCTATGCTACCCTGTTTCCTGCTACCCCCTGCTCTGCTGAGGCAGGACTGGACTCATCCCACTTGAACCCAGAGTGACTCCAAGGGCATGCTGGCGTGCCTCTTGTTCTAAGTCTCAGAAACTTCAAAGACTTCTCATCCACCCTCAACAGCACCTAGACTATCCTTTTTGTAGGTCTTGCCCTGCTAAGTGGTGCCAATCCAGTTCTGGGACTTGGAAATGGTGATAAAGTGCTGCAACTGTTGAAAATCCATGCATCGATGATGTTGCACTGCTCAGAACCAGTGCATTTAACTCGACGCATCGCCATTGCTTCATGTAGCAGGGACCTTGGATCTCCAGCTGCATAGCACGTGGCCTCCAGTTCCCAACACATCGCCTACATCCTGAGACTCGATGATGACTGTTGGAAATGGCCCTTTTTGCTGGGTTATCCCCAATCTTTTAGCTTCTTCCTCCTATTTTTTTCCTGACCTGTGTTTGTTGGCTATAGGACTCTGGCCACTTTACAACTGCTGATCAGTGCTAAAGTGCATATGCTTTCTGTGTAAATTGTTATTGTGATTGGTTATCCCTGATTGGAATTATTGTTTTACCAGTAGGT
Source organism: Calotriton arnoldi (assembly GCA_963921515.1). Taxonomy (NCBI): domain Eukaryota; kingdom Metazoa; phylum Chordata; class Amphibia; order Caudata; family Salamandridae; genus Calotriton; species Calotriton arnoldi. The sequence continues at coordinate 221,932 of CAWUFW010004938.1, read as the reverse complement.
CCCTAGTAAAGTGCACTGAGTGTGCCAGGGCTGGTAAATCAAAAGTTACTAGTGGGCTTGCAGCGCTGATTGTACCACCCACATGAGTAGCCCTGAAAAGAGGTCTCAGGCCTGCCACCGCAGTGCCTGTGTGCAGTTTGTTAACTGCCATGTCGACTTGGCAAGTCCACCCACTTTCCAGGCCCTACCCTTCCCTTTTCTTACACATAAGGTACCCCCATTGTAGGCCCAAGGTACCCCCCTTGGCAGGGTGCAGTGTATGTGAAAGGTAGAACATGTACTGGTGTGTGTAACATGTCCTGATAGTGAAATACTGCCAATTTCATTTTTCACTATTGAAAGGCTATCTTGCCCCATAGGACAGAATGGGGAATGCTTTGTAACATTTTACAAGCATATCTTCCCATAGGGATAAGACAGAAAAATGGAATTTGGTATCCCTGAACTCAGGATTTAATAACACATCTTTTAGTAAAGATGGTTTTTAAATTGTATGTTTGAAAATAGCACTTTTAGAAAGTGGCTATTTTCTTGTTCAACCTTCCTGTGTGCCTCTGCCTGTTTGTGGATTGACTGTCTGGCTTTGGGGTGACAGGGGCTGGGGAGGTGCAGTGGCTCCAGGAGTCTGAATGAGTCAGCACTAGGCTGAATAGGCCTGATTTGCATTTGGAGTGGTGGGAGGAGTAGCACCTGTACCTGAATAGGGCTGTGCCTGCCTTCCACAATGCTGGCTCCGCACCCCTGTGGTGTGTCTGGAGCCAAGGCTCACACTTACAATGGATGTTGTTGTGCACTTGCAGAGTGCCCCCCAGAACTGGTTTGAACTGAGCTCAGAGCCCCTTGCAAAAAGAGAACAAAGACATTTTGGGGTATGAGTATCAGACCCAAGACCCCAGACTTTTAGATCATTCCTGGAATTCAAGAGAAACCTTTGCCAAGGAGAAGAGCTGGAGAGACTGAGGAGAAGTACTGCCCTTGCTGTGTGTTTGGGGTTGGCCTGCAGTTGCTGTTTCTGCCAAGGAAAGGAGAAGGACTTTGCTGTGTGCTTTGTCCCCTGCTTGAAGGAGATCTCCAAGGGCCTGAAGTGTGCTGGCCTCCTGTTCTGAAGTCTCAGGGACACAAAGACTTCACCCCCAGCTCCCCTGAACTCTGCTGCTGTGAGGTCTGACCTGCCAAGAGGTGCCTGTGCCAGTTTTGGGCCTCTGGAGGTTGTTTCTGCTTTTTGGGAGCTGGAAGAAAGAAGAAACTCAAAGAACTACAGAAATCAACGCATCAAGGGATCGTGGCTGAAGAGGACCGATGCAGCGCCGCTCGACGCTGCCGCATCGATCGCCGCTGCATCGATCGCCGCCGCATCCCGGATTTCCACGCATCGTACTTGTGCGGCAAGTTCATCTGACATCTCACCTGTGGACCGGAACCGCCACAAAGAATCGACGCATCACTCCCCATACAGACCGGATTCGACGCAACCCTTCCTCTCCGTGCAGCGGGACTGTCGCATTGCCACCCCAAGGTCTCAGGAGTGTTGCATCTCTTTGTTTTCCAACTCTGCAGCTGTTTGGCTTTAGGAACTTTGACGCATCTACAGGTACTTTGGTGAAAAATCACGCATCCATAGTTTTCTATGGTACAAGTTCTTGAAACCTTTTTAAAGTCATATTTTTAACTGTGTATGTTGGATTTTTGTTGTTTTGGTCTTGTTTAGTTTAGATAAAGATATTTTATTTTTCTAAACTGGTGTGGTGTCCTTTTGTGGTGTTTTCACTGTGTTACTGTGAGTGTTGGTACACATACTTTACACATTGCCTTTGGGGTAAGCCTGTCTGCTCTTGCCAAGCTACCAAGGGGGTGAGCAGGGGTTATCTAAAGTGTGTATCCCCCTTACCCTGACTAGAAGCAAGGGTCCCTGTTTGGACAAAGGTACCTACCTCTGCCAACTAGAGACCCCCATTTCTAACATTGGTGGCAGCGGTGGGATTTAAACCTGTATTTGTACTTAACCCACAGTGATTGGTGTACATCACTATTTTAGTGCAGACCACTACCCAACCACATACTGTGTTTTGTTTTTGGTTCTATCTTTTAGTGTCTCTTAAAGTATCCAAAGCGATACAAAAGGGGATGATGGACGGAACGTTTGAGCCAATCAAACACTCACCCCCAGTCAACTGATCTGGGTTTAATCCATCATCATTCTTTAGCTCACTCCACCACCCCAGTTCAGACATGGCCCGTATGCAAATCAGTCTGACCCTGTGCCTCATGGGAACATTCCAGCCCGAACTGCCAAGCCATGTCTTCCCTGGACCGGGGTCCCTTGCTAACTTTGCCACTGGATTCAAGCAAGCCTGGCTGATGACGGCTGGAATGCCAGAAACCGGTCCTAGGATGCTTGTTTCCGGTCCAGGGAAGACATGGCTTGGCAGTTCGTGCTGGACTGTTCCCATGAGGCACAGGGTCAGACTGATTTGCATATGGCCATGTCTGAACTGGGGTGGTGGAGTGAGCTAAAGAATGATGATGGATTAAACCCAGATCAGTTGACTGGGGGTGAGTGTTTGATTGGCTCAAACGTTCCGTCCATCATCCCCTTTTGTATCGCTTTGTTCGCCCTAAGTTGGCGGGGGTATGCCCAGACGTGGGTCCCTTGCTCACTTTGCCACTGGATTCAAGCAAGCCTGGCTGATGACGGCTGGAATGCCAGAAACCGGTCCTAGGATGCTTGTTTCCGGTCCAGGGAAGACATGGCTTGGCAGTTCGTGCTGGACTGTTCCCATGAGGCACAGGGTCAGACTGATTTGCATATGGCCATGTCTGAACTGGGGTGGTGGAGTGAGCTAAAGAATGATGATGGATTAAACCCAGATCAGTTGACTGGGGGTGAGTGTTTGATTGGCTCAAACGTTCCGTCCATCATCCCCTTTTGTATCGCTTTGTTCGCCCTAAGTTGGCGGGGGTATGCCCAGACGTGGGTCCCTTGCTCACTTTGCCACTGGATTCAAGCAAGCCTGGCTGATGACGGCTGGAATGCCAGAAACCGGTCCTAGGATGCTTGTTTCCGGTCCAGGGAAGACATGGCTTGGCAGTTCGTGCTGGACTGTTCCCATGAGGCACAGGGTCAGACTGATTTGCATATGGCCATGTCTGAACTGAGGTGGTGGAGTGAGCTAAAGAATGATGATGGATTAAACCCAGATCAGTTGACTGGGGGTGAGTGTTTGATTGGCTCAAACGTTCCGTCCATCATCCCCTTTTGTATCATCTTAAAGTATCCATGCATCATGTCTCAGCAGGGTAAACCATCAAGTGAGATGGCAGAATTGGAGTTTGATATTGAGGTTTTGGATATCTACAGAGTAGATCAGCTCAAGCAATTTTGCAAAGATTTTGGATGTCCCATGAAGAGCAGCTCCAGGAAGGAGGAGCTACAGAAGGCCTTAAGGGCCTGGTGGAAGGCCAAAGAGCCTGGGGAGACAGGTGATGTAGAGGTGGATGAGGATGCACAAAGGAATGGCTTCAGGTCACAGGATCTGCCTGTGTCAAGAGCAGTCTCCAGGGCTGGCAGCAACCATTCCGCTAGGAGCTTTTCCCCAGAGGAGCTGGAAGAAAACCAAAGGGTTAGAGATCATGAGTTAGAACTCATGAGGCTTGAGATGAAAATATTGGAAATGGAGAACCAAAGAGCTGCCATAGAGAGAGAAAAGATGGCAGAGGAGAGCAAGAAGGCTTATGCCTTGGAAGAAAAGAAATTGATCTTGGCATAGGAGCTGAGAATGAGAGAGCTCGATGAGAAGTTCGTGAGGTTTGAGGCCATGAGTGTCTTAGCTGAAAAGGAAATGTGTGCAGCTCATGAAGTGAGCTTGGCTGGGTTGGAGGTGGAGTCCAGCTCAGATCGTGGAAGCAAAAATGTAGTGTCTAGTGCTGAGGGAGAAGTACACATACCCAGAGACGTGGCGCCTGACTTGAAGGAGGGGGTTGACATACACCAAGGGGTTCAGGGTAATGAGGTAGCTCCAGTGGTGTGCAGTGTCCCTGAGGTGGATTGGGGAACTGATACAGGGTATCATATTTCTGGTGGTGGGAGGGACACTCTACTGACTCTAGATGAGAGGTGCAGGGAGAGGGGTTCCCCCATGGTAGGAGTCCTGGTGTGTGAGTGTGGAGACCGCCCAGAAGAGTGTGGGTTGAGTGACAGAGACAGTCAGACACTGTCTTGCCAATCTCAGGAGAGTGGTGTGGGGTACTTGTGTGAGGCACTGGATGGTGGGGCAGAGGGTAGCTTGGTTAACAACTGTGGGGGGCTGTGTTATTCAATGGTTGGAGAGCATATTTTAAGTCCCTGTTTTCCAGAGCTACGCCAACACCCAGTGGAGTGTGAGTTCTCTGATTCCAGAGAGCGTGTGCTGGAGGCAAACCTTTTGGTGGACTCCAGAGGGTCCAAAAAAGCTTTTGGGAGTGATCCTGAAGGGGGTGGCTCAGGTTTTCTCCAACCAAGTGAGGTAGGGGAGGTTTGTGGTAGCCCAGATAGGTCCCAGTGTAGTGGGAGGGGTGTAGGGTTCCACGTCCTGTCTCAGAGGAGAAGGAGTAGGAGTGGGATGTGTCCCAAAGTGCCCAAAACCCAGTCTCAGTACCTGGTTGGTTCCATAAGGGAACACCATGAGGGGGGCCTAGTCTGTACCGGGAGGCCATTTCCTGAGGGGATCCCAAAGTATCAGGTGAACTGGGGAGGACTGCTGTAACCAACATCCCACCAGTTCTGGTGTCTGGCAGCACCGCTCCAGTGGGGAGGGAGCATGAGTCCAGATAAAAGGGTAAGGGGGGATGCAGTCCCCAGTGGAAGGACCAGAGGGTCAGGGGTTGCCAGCTCTGAGGTCAGAGTACCCCAGGACTGACCCTGGTGAGGTTACTTCTGGCCTGGGGGGTCTTCATGCTCTGTCAAGTGGACAGGAGGCTGGAGACCTGCACCAGGCAGACTCTCGTACCACTCATGAGGAGTGTGTTTCCCTTGGGGGTTAGTGTACTCCCCTGGAAGTCCTGGGTTGCCAGGCACAGGTCCAGCCTAAGGGTACAGACCCTGGGTTGGAGGACCAGGTTCAGGGTGTCCCCCCTGACCTGGAGGAAGGGGCGACTACTATCAGTGCGCCTACAATGTTGTCTTCTGGGGGTACCGCTCCAGGTGGGAGGGAGCAGAGCCCCAGGGAGGAAGACAGGGTGTGGGAGAGCCCACCCCAGTCTCTTGTCTAGCCGCAGGGTACAGACCCTGGGCTGGTGGGCCAGTGTCAGGATGCCATACCTGACTTAGCAGGAGGGAGAGTGGAGAAAAGGTACCAGGCACCTGGGGCTACTTCCCCCCACTTTCGGATGCCACAGACGTTAGAGAGGCCTGAAAGGCATGAGGCCTGGCTCTCATCACTGACAGCTGTCAGTGGCCACTGTGGCTGGCTGTCCTGGTGGACAGAGTTGCCCCTGGGAGGGGGGCAGGAGTCACACCCCGGGGTTGGACTGGGCCACACTACTGTGTTGGACTTGTGTGTGCTGTCTGGTTGCTGGGACACATCTGTGAGCAAGGTAAGTTAAGGCGCTGTACTGATGGTGTCCCCAGGTGAAGAGAAGGGTCCCCCATGGTTTAGCTTAGTGGGCCCTGAGAGTATAGATAGAGGGATCCAACTGGGTTCAGGAACGCGTAGAACAGGAATAGGCCCCTGCTGTTCGGGCCAGGTTCCAGGTTTTATCGCCCCAAGCAGAGAAGCCCATTGATTGGCCTACCCTGGCTTTAGGCTGGAAGGGGGTTGTGTTGGAAATGGCCCTTTGTGCAGGGTTATCCCCAAACTTTTTGCTTCTTCCTCCTATTTTTTTCCTGACCTGTGTTTGTTGGCTATAGGACTCTGGCCACCTTACCACTGCTGATCAGTGCTAAAGTGCATATGCTTTCTGTGTAAATTGTTATTGTGATTGGTTATACCTGATTGGAATATTTGTTTTACCAGTAGGTCCCTAATAAAGTGCAATGAGTGTGCCAGGGCTGGTAAATCAAATGCTACTAGTGGGCTTGCAGAGCTGATTGTGCCACCCACATGAGTAACCCTGAAAAGATGCCTCAGGCCTGCCACCGCAGTGCCTGTGTGCAGTTTGTTAACTGCCATGTCGACTTGGCAAGTCCACCCACTTTCCAGGCCCTACCCTTCCCTTTTCTTACACATAAGGTACCCCTATTGTAGGCCCAAGGTACCCCCCTTGGCATGGTGCAGTGTATGTGAAAGGTAGAACATGTACTGGTGTGTGTAACATGTCCTGATAGTGAAATACTGCCAATTTCATTTTTCACTATTGAAAGGCTATCTTGCCCCATAGGACAGAATGGGGAATGCTTTGTAACATTTTACAAGCATATCTTCCCATAGGGATAAGACAGAAAAATGGAATTTGGTATCCCTGAACTCAGGATTTAATAACACATCTTTTAGTAAAGATGGTTTTTAAATTGTATGTTTGAAAATAGCACTTTTAGAAAGTGGCTATTTTCTTGTTCAACCTTCCTGTGTGCCTCTGCCTGGTTTTGGATTGACTGTCTGACTTTGGAGTGACAGGGGCTAAGGGGGGGGCAGTGGCTCCAGGAGTCTGGATGAGTCAGCACTAGGCTGAATAGGCCTGATTTGCATTTAGAGTGGTGGGAGGAATAGCACCTGTACCTGAATAGGGCTGTGCCTGCCTTCCACAATGCTGGCTCCACCCCCTGTGGTGTGTCTGAAGCCAAGGCTCACACTGACAATGGATGTTGTTGTGCACTTGCAGAGTGCACGCCAGAACTGGTTTGAACTGGGCTCAGAGCCCCTTGCACAAAGAGAACAAATACATTTTGGGGTATAAGTATCAGAACCAAAACCCCAGACTTTTAGATCATTCCTGGAATTCAAGAGGAACCTTTGCCAAGGAGAAGAGCTGGAGAGACTGAGGAGAAGTACTGCCCTTGCTGTGTGTCTGGGGTTGGCCTGCAGTTGCTGTTTCTGCCAAGGAAAGGAGAAGGACTTTGCTGTGTGCTGTGTCCCCTGCTTGAAGGAGATCTCCAAAGGCCTGAAGTGTGCTGGCCTCCTGTTCTGAAGTCTCAGGGACACAAAGACTTCACCCCCAGCTCCCCTGAACTCTGCTGCTGTGAGTTCTGACCAGCCAAGAGGTGCCTGTTCCAGTTTTGGGCCTCTGGAGGTTGTTGCGGCTGTTTGGGAGCTGGAAGAAAGAAGAAACTCAAAGAACTACAGAAATCGACGCATCGAGGGATCGCGGCTGAAGAAGACCGATGCAGCGCCTCTCGCCGCCGCCGCATCGATCGCCGCTGCATCCCGGATTTCCACACATCGTACCTGTGCGGCAAGTTCGTCCGACGCATCACCTGTGGACCGGAACCGTCACGAAGAATCGACGCATCACTCCCCATACAGACCGGATTCGACGCAACCCTTCCTCTGCGTGCAGTGGGACTGTTGCATCGCCTTCCCAAGGTCTCAGGAGTGTCGCATCTCTTTGTTTTCCGACTCTGCGGCTGTTTGGCTTTTGGAACTTTGACGCACCTACAGGTATTTTGGTGAAAAATCACGCATCCATAGTTTTCTATGGTACAAGTTCTTGAAACCTTTTTAAAGTCATATTTTTAACTGTGTATGTTGGATTTTTGCCGTTTTGGTCTTGTTTAGTTTAGATAAAGATATTTTATTTTTCTAAAATAGTGTGGTGTCCTTTTGTGGTGTTTTCACTGTGTTACTGTGAGTGTTGGTACCAATACTTTACACATTGCCTTTGGGGTAAGCCTGTCTCCTCGTGCCAAGCTACCAAGGGGGTGAGCAGGGGTTATCTAAAGTGTGTATCCCCCTTACCCTGACTAGAAGCAAGGGTCCCTGTTTGGACAAAGGTACCTACCTCTGCCAACTAGAGACTACCAATTCTAACAATGACGTATCTCCAATCTGCGCAGCTCGATGACAATGTATCGCATTTGATTCAGTGGTTCGACGCATCATCCCTTTGCTTCTCACATCTCAACTCTGTCGACAGCACATCCCAGGTACTTTTCAGTGGGCCAAATCTAGTCCCTGCATCCGACTTTTGCTCCATCACAGTCAGCCTGAGCTTTTGGATTTACCCCTGTCAAGTGTGACCAGACAGCCTTGGCTGGCACTGTAAGCTTTTTTAGTTAATAAAGCTTCATTGAATAAAATATGAATGTACAGAATTATATATTACACAGAATGAGAAATCAAACTATGAAGTATAATTTTGACCAGAAAGGCAACAAATTACTAAGATTTAATAGAAAGGAAGGAGTACATCCTAAACTTAATAAATGAAATCATTCTGTACTTAGAACATCACATTTTGGGGTATTTTGTGTAATTAAAAAAGAAGAAGGAAAGAAGAGAAAAAGAAGAGAACAGAAGCAAAGAGAAAAAGAAAGGAAAAAAGAGAAAGAATAAACATTTGCGTATGGCATATCAGCACATGCTATCACATAATAAACTCTATATCATATGATAATTAGTTCATATAATAAAAACATGTTATTAACAAATTATTTCTCCTTATAACAGTGATAGATAGTTAGGTATGCTATTTTAAATAATAGGGAAATAAGCTATCATGGTGGCTGGAAAACCCTTGTGGAATCACTGGGGGTATTACGCTTTTTATTTAAGTAAGCAGTAAGCGGAGACCAAAAGAGGTCCTTATTCATCAATTGTAGTGTAGATGTAGCTGCTGCTGTATCAAGTCTATGATGAGAACAGAGAAGATTCCACCAGCTGGTAACATTAATATCTTTGGCATTTTTCCAATTGGATGTGATGACTTGAAAGGCAATAGCAAGTGACAGATCTAAAAATTTGCCTAATATAGAACGTGCTGGCCAAAAGTGTGAAGCACTTCCTAGAAAAATACCTTTAACATCAAAAGGGAAGTCGATAGAACAAATAGTGGATATAGTTTTGCAAACCTGTATCCAGAAAACAGTGGTTGGAGGACAATGAAAAAACATATGTAAATATGTACCAGGAAAAGTTTTACAAGACCAGCACATGTTTGAGAGTGTTAGATTATATTTTTGTAAAGAAAGTGGAGTAATATATAGCCTGTTATAAAAATAATAAAGGGTCTTTGTGGTGCTAGCATTCGGGGATGTGTGATGTATTTTATTCCAAATGAAATCCCATTCCTTTAGAGATATGGAGTGTTGAAGGTCAGACTCCCACAATGTCTCAATTTTGGACTTAGGATGGGAAGGAGTAGTGTAATGTAGATATTTATATATATAGGAAGCTTTGAGAGACAACGATAATACAATTGGAACAGGAGACAAGGAGCCTATAAGAGATTGGGACTGAGTGAAAGTGGAGATGGCTTGCCTAAGAGCATCTCTGAGAGACTCATATTTACCGGCATAAGTAGAAGGAATAGCAAATTTGTTTTGAATTTCAGAAAAAGTAAGAGGGATCATATCACACGCGCTGTAAGCTTTTAAGCACCACATTTGCATTTATTCTTTAAGAATTCATAACTCCGATTACACGTATTTGATTTTTGTCATTTTGGTCCTGTTTTGTTCATAAAATTGCAAACTATTTTTCTAAATTGGTGTGGGTTCTTTTTGTGCTGTTTTCACTGTGTACTGTTTGAAGTGCTAAACAAATACTTTACACATGGCCTCATAAAGTTAAGCCTGCCTGCTCTGTGCCAAGCTACTAGAGGGTGAGCACAGGCTAATTTATGGTGTGTATCTGGATTTCCCTAACTAGGATTGTGGTTCCTCTTTGGGCAGGGTGCAATTCCTAACACTTATTTATATTATTATTGACCATAAAGATCTCAGCTTTGAATAATGTGCAGTCTATTAATCTACTTTTAAAATTGCTTTAAAGCCATCACAGGCCCTAAAACCATAACAGTAAGGGTCCAAGCTCTAGAAGTGCGTGATAGGACACCAAACTCTCCGGGGTTACTCTTTTGACAATGCAAGAGACTTATGGTGCCAATATCAACCTGAAGTGAACCCATCCGGAAACCAGCTGTTTCTCCTGGTACCCCACAAAACTATCTACAACACTTATTTGTGTCCCTGTCCTCCTGTGGCACCACACCAAGGGGCAGATTTACAAGCCCCTTGCGACACTTTTGCAACGCTGTTGGGTCACTTTTGTGATGCAGCGGCAGCGTAAAAAATGCGGCCAATTTACAATGTGACACATCTAGGGAGATGCGTCACGTTCTAAAGCCCTGCGTCACATTATACCTGCATCAGGTATAATGTATGCAGGGTGGGTGTTCCCACGCAGAAAAGCCTTGTAAAAGTGACGCAGTGAAATCTACAAGATTTCACTGCATCACTTCTAGGACGACACTGCGTCAAAACCTTACTCCTGCTTGAAGCAGGCATAAGGAGTGACGCGGTGTAGTGGGAATAGGCCTCAAAATGCATTGCTGGAGTTGCGTCGTGCTTGTGACACGACTCCATCCATGCATGACTTTTGCCCCAACAGATGCGTCAGAATTTCTGACGTATCTGTCAATCCTTGCGCCATGGTGCACAGTATTGTAAATAAGGCGCATCCATGGTGGCGCAAGTGTTTCTTAGGGTGGCTCAGGGAAAGTGATGCATCTCTACAGATGCGCCACTTTCTTCTAAATCTGCCCCCAAATATTTAGATTAGTGTAGCAATGCACTGTGAGGCGTAACTTTGCCCTATGGCTGTTCCTTTTATTTTTGTTTATTTTTTAGGCCCCTGGCTGCATGAATATTAATTTTTCAAAATTGTCCCTCCCTTCCCCCTCCTGAGGAGCACTTGGGCTGGGTCAACACCAAGGACAGTGAAGTAGCCCCTTTTACACAAACATCTCCCCAGCTGGCTGGCACAGCTCCTTGTGTACTGGCGAGGGAGCCAGCAGCACTCTTCACTCTCCCACTCACAACCATGCGGGTGAATTTGATGTGAAGTGTGCCCCCTCATCATTGTATTACACGTTTGACTATGACATGATTCGTTGTCTAAGTGCATCCTAGCAGCCGTAGATCAGGTCCTCCGAAAGATAGTTTACTGTTCGCACAGACCTCGACCCTCTGCACCCTGGTATGACACCATGCTTAAAGAGCAAAAGCTGAGATGTGAAAAGGTAGAATGTGTATGGCATGTCAGTTACAAACATGAGGCAAAGGTAGCTATCAAGGAAGGTATTGCTAAAGGGCAAGTCTGCTTATTTAGGCCAATAAACTTCTCAGCACACAAACTGCTTGCAAAGAATTTCCTAGCATTGATGATTCCTTAATGTCTCCCACCTGCGTCTCCTGGTCATCGAACTGTGTGATAGGCTGTCTAACTATTTTTTTTTAAAACGTGTCAAACATTTGTGAAGCTTTTAGAAAAACAAACACCAGCTTGCCTAAGCAGGATTTGCAAAGGCCGGCCTTCAGATCTGAGACTACTTTACTTTCTTATTTCGATCAAGAAGGGTTGGATAAACTGCTAACATCCATCACATTAGGTTCATCTTATGATCCTATCCCCGTGAGAATCTGGAATCTCTCGCTCCTACCCTCTCCCATATACTATTACACGTCTATAATAAATCCAATCTGACTACAGAGGATTCTTTGGTTTGGAAAAGGGCTCTGGACACATTAGTTGGAAAATTATATTAACAAACAGTTAGCATGTTACTTGGAGGAACAGAAGAACTTGGATATAGCTCAGGCTAGTTTCAGGCCATCTTTCAGTAAAGAAACAGCACGGATTTCTTTCTTTGATGAGTCGCGAGTTGTAGCAGGCTGGGGCTTGTCATCGGCTCTGGGTTTGCTAGACCTCTCTGTCTGTCACATTTAATATGGTCTCACATACCAAAGTGATTCTCAGGTCACCTGAAGCGGAAGTTGGAGGCCTAGCTTTGGATTGTGTTACTTCATACTTGCAACAGCGCTCTCAGGGAATGAATATGGCCCTCTCCTGAATACAAACCTCTGCTTTGGGGTATCCCCGGGGTTAATCTTAGTGTCGGACACTTTTTAATCACTCTTTCATGTTAACTTTATGAGCTATGCAGATGATAATCAATTTTTAATATGATTTTATCAACATGCAGCCCAAACCCTGGCTTAATGTCATGTATTCATAACAGCACTTGCAATCTGGTTGAGTTAAAGTTTTTTTTTAATTAACTCATACGAGACGGAGGTGCTCTATGTGCCAGGCTGGCAGGCTTCAAATACTCTCTCTACAACCCTTTGGCCACCACAAAGTGGCTCTTCACCTCCCCCTCTGGCCAACATTTGTAATTCTGTGAAAAAATGTCCACCTATTCAAGCTCAGATTCATTCCTTGGTTGTACAAGCCTTAATCTTAAGCAAGCTGCACTACTGCAACTTTCTTTCCTTGAACACAGTCACCGTTCAGTTATTTTGGCTGCAGCATATTACGAGTGCAGCAGTAATATTTGCTCTTCAAATGCCAAGTAGCTCTTCAGCTACACTATTTGAGGATGCTCTCAACTGGCTGCCAGTATTTAAGAGTATCATGTTTAAATCACTCTGTTACGTATTATTGGCCTTCCGTCATACTTGCAGTAGAAATTCAGCAAAATGGTCCCATGCGTAGGATTAAATCACCACTGGGCCATCTTCCTTTCACTGCCCCAACTTAGTTGCTCTAAAATTGGTAGCTGTGTGTTTGCTGTCAGTGCTGCAACACTTTGGAATCAGCGGCATGCCCATTTGTGCCTTTGCAACCAGCTCTTGCCTTTCAGAAAAGGCTTGAAAACCTGGCTCTGTTCTCTTTAGCTAGGACAAGCTTATCCTTTGTTTTCTACTGATGTGCTCTGAGGGCCAGGAAACCTTTCAGGTAACAGAGTGCTTCAGAAACCTTATTTACTTTACATTAAATTACCGCCGCCATGACATGAGAACAGAAGGTACACTGTAATGCTCTCGTGATTCTAGCTCTCCTCTGTTGCTTGGTAAAAGGGAGCAAACAGCACTCAGCTGTTCCACTGGGGCACTTCCCTTTCTCATGGGGTGATAAGAAGAGGAAAGCATTAGGCTCTCGGGTGCAGCAATCCTACTCTCTTTGTCAGGCCTTCCCCAGAGGTGTAAAGTGAGAAAAGCGGAGCGCGCCACCTATACACTCTTTGTTGGCATTCTCCGGGCACTGTGCCTTCTATGGGATATTTGATGAACCACCCAGCAAGGGAATGGACTTCCTGGCCCAGAATCCTTGGAGATACAGTGAGCAGCCTCAGCATTAAGGGGTAGATCAAAGGTAGATGTCTCTGGCCCTGAGAGGCCTAAATGGATGTGGTATTCTGCTTTTTGCTTTAGGTGGTGTGCTCCAGCCACCAGGAGATTCAATTTAGACACCCTGGACTCTAAAATGTTTTGTTTTTTCATGAGTTGGATGTTTAACTGCTCTCCCTCTGATGAGGGAGAGCTCAGTGCCAGCTCTCCTGGCCTTTGGATCCTCTTAGCCTTATTGGTAAGGCTTCTCCTGTGTATCCCCAGCAGCAGTGGCTGTGCAGGACCCAGGATCTGCTTTTCTGTCTGGGCTCCTGTTACTTCTCCTTGCCCCAGGTTATTTCTCAGTAGAACCTTACAGCCATCAGGACAGATTAATCTCCTTGTCTGCACTCCCCAAGCCCCACAATCACTTGGTTACTAGCACGGTGCCTGTGAGTCCAGTAGGAATCAGAGAGTCCCGCTTTCAGGGTTGTCCCCTCACAGGACCAGTCAACAGAATTTCTAGAGGAATCCTCTCCTCCAGGGTCCCAAGCATGTCCACCCCTCTACTGCCCACAGAGGAGTGAGGAGGCCAGTGTCACTGGCCCTGGAGACACAGATCCAAGGAGTTAAAGTCAGTACAATTACAAGTGCTGCACCACTCCAGATAGGTTTTCATCCATAAGGGGCCCATTTTGCTTTGGGTCCTGCATCTTAAATGCTGCTAAAAGTCTTTCCGTTGTGGAGGTGGAAGCTCCAGAAAATAGGCACCTCTGCCCAGTCTAAAAATGAGACAATATCAGCCCACTGCTGTCCCATCCCTCCTACACAGCATCTTCGGAATTTTCAAAAAGGATGAATTCAAGTGGTCAATGGTCACAGCTTTCTGAGAACATAAAGTTCTGCCTCAGATAACAAAGCAACCTGGTCCCTTCCCCCAAAACCTTAAACAAGAACCTTTCATGTGAGTGGTGCCAGAGATCTGGCGCCCTTCCTTTGTTTCTCTAGGGATGGGCATGCCCAGGTTTGTCAGTGTGAATGTAGTTAACCTATGGAGAATCTGTTTTCACCCGCCCTCACCCATGAACAGGCTTAAAACTTTGCAGATTGGCCTATTGTGTGGGGAAGCGTTTAATGTAGCCTCCGGCCTGCAGTGAAACTAATTTGACCCATGAGGGTAGTTCAAAGGCCATGGAGTGCAAATATGCCGAGTAGAAATTACATTTGCTCTCTGGACCCAGGGAAGTGCACATTAAACTACTTTGATGTAGAGTTTGCATGTAGTGTAATTACAATGACGTAATACTAACTTTCCATGAAGCACTACATACTCACACTATAGTCATGAAGAAATGCAAATATTTCTTTTTGTATGCCCAATTGAATTATAAGGCATGCACAGGTCATAACCAGTTTATTAACAGTCCCATCCTAGACAGGCTACCTGTGAACAGATACTGACCAGACTTGGACAGTATTGCCACTCGCTCAGCCCACATGTGTGCACACGCCTGTGCTCACATGTTCACCTGCATCCAGCTCAGATCATCTCACCCTAGCTGAAAAGCAGTGGACCTTATTTTAAATGGTGGGCACTGCTAGTTAGCACAGACAACAATTTACTAGAGCTTACAGTGAGTGAATCTCAATTAGACATAGGGAAAATAAAGTCACGCTACAGAATAGAAATGGGAATAAAAACAACTGGTGTAAAGAATCAAGATGAGGAGCAGGCATTTCATACTGAGGACTGACTTGGATGCCTGACTGTGCAACTATGAATGCGTTTTCCGTTGTACTATATTATTTTCTTCCTTTGAGTTACGATTTATGTATTTTCATGAGCATTGTCTATCTTTGCCTCACTCTCTGCTCCGTTGCCTATATTATGAGATTAATGGGGTTGATTATTGGTATTTGTTATAAAATCGCGGCCCTCTGTTCCTGATCCCCTTGTCCTCTTCATTCATTATCCTATTTTGTATGGTATACCTGGTATAATTTAGTATAACATGGTCTAATAAGGCCAAATGTTGAATTTAACCAACCTCCCTACCTGGTAACATCTGACAAATGCCCCTTTGTGAAATGGGAATTGTGATGTGAGCCAGTCAATGTATGATTTCTGTTTATGTATTATACTCATTATACCTGGTGAAGTGGTATAGTGGTGATTTGTGTGCTCACTGGGACATGATTTGGATGTACTTGGGATTAGATATATTCCCTCTTGTGCCCAGTTGGACAGTAATTTAGGAATGAGCGGATATCTGGTTCTCAAATCAGCAGACACTAATCCACTTCAGTATGCAACCTTAATAATTCATGATTTTCTGTGGTTATATTATAATATACCTGGTACTATCACTGATGAAGTTCACCATTGAATATGATTGATTATTTTATCAGTTGGACTGAGACATCACTCGGTGTCTGAAATATATTGACAGTATAATTGTTGTGCTATATGTTGCTAATTAACATGGTGACAAGGGGTAAATATGTTATTATAATTACTATATCATGCTGATCAAGGCAAGAATAATGAAATGTATTATAATCAATTGTATCACCTTTTGGTGAAGTAAGGCTGTTTTCACTGTTTACTTATTGGTTTTAAAAATATTTTGGTGGTGGATTGGCACTTGGATTTGACAAAGGCAGCAGTGCCAAAATGCATCATCTAAAATAAAACGAAGGCCCTTGTTATCTCCGGAGTGCCTGTGTTTCTCTTTTAAAGTATGAGGTGAAAAGGTAAGGATCATTTTGTGTGCTATTTCTACGCCTGTCTAAATCATCAATTTAATCTTATATGAAATGTGTTACAATCTGTCCTATCACCTTTGGGTGAAGAAAGATTGCGAATGAGGAACTGAAAGGAGTCTGGGGAACTGAAAGGAGTCGGTTTTCACTTTTTACCTAATGATTTGAAAAATGTTTTGTGGTGGTTTGGAACTTGGATTTGACAAAGGCAGCAGTGACTAAATGCTTCATTTGAAAAAAAAGAGTCCCTTGATATCACTGGACTGCCTGAGCTTCTCTTTAAACATTCTTGATGGTGAGGGATTGATTGGTGATAGGTAGGACCATGTTTCCATTGGCAAAGCATTTTGTTGATTTTTGTTTATCTTTGGTGCAATTTGATGAATATTCATGACATTTTCCAAAACAAGTGTGCTGGTGATTCTAGTAGTGTATAGAAAGTTTCGGGGTGATCTGTCAAGCGGGGACGAGAAAAAGGGGGATGAAAAAAGTGTGTTTCCCAGTTTAATTACCATAGTGGTTTTGAACATGACAACAGCCCCAACAGCTGAACGGAATTACACCAAATTTGGCAGAGAGGTAGCTCTTGGTCCAGACAGCACACTTCTTGTTATTTGGTGTAAATCTGTTCAGTAGTTTTAGAATTAGTAAAAGAAATCCAGATTTATATATAGAATGACGTGTATTAGACCGTTCCCATGCTGATATCTGATTGGCTGTCAACACTTCAACCATGAAGTGCAGGCAGCCATCATGGGGCTCTGCTTCAGCTGATTCCCCCAAAAAAGTTTTAAAAAATGAAAGGGGGCAGGGTAGGAATATCCTGACCCCCTAGCCCTCGTCCTAGGGTCACCCTGGGAACCCACCAGGACAAAAAAGCATTTTTTTTTACATTTTTGCCACAACATCAAGACAGTCGCGAATCCATGGCGAAGATATTTTTTTTTTAAAAAGGGGTCTCCCTGCTTGTTTACACACAGAACCCCCTGGGTAGGCCAGGTCCAAAGGGCATTAAAAAAAAGGAGGGGGTGCATGGTGGCCCCCTCCCAAGGCTCTATAGAGAACCAGGGACAACCACCTCCCCAGGGCATTGTAATTATAATGGAGAGGGGCCACTCAGACTACCCTCCATGGGCTCAAGGGAGCCCGGGGACCACCACCTCCCCTGGTCTAAAACTAAACTTTTTTAGGGGGGTGCATGGACCCCACGGGCCTCGGGGACCACCACCTCCCCAGGGCCAAAGGCATATTTAAAACTGGGAGGGAGCCCCCCTCCCGGGCCATATACAGCTCCGAGGACCACCACCTCCCCAAGGCCAGCCCGTGAAAAGCAAAGGAAGTTCAGCATAATTATTCGGCAACTCTCCTTGTAAGATATCTAGGTATCTTTATATCTAATGACATTGCCGATCTGTTCAAATTGAAATATTATACCACTATTAGAAACGTTTGGGGGCATTTAAATAAGTGGCAGAATTTACCAATATCCATTAGACTTGTGGGCATTGTTAAAATGTCAATTCTCCCCCTATTTATTTTTCTTTTTTCCAATGTTATTATTTTGGTTAAACAGCCATTTTATTTCATGAAATAGATAAACTATTTCACAGGTTGTTATGGCAGGGGAAAAAGCCTTGGAACATTGTTACAGATGCTACAGATGTTATTTGCTGATGGAGGGTTAGTACTCCACTGTATTCAGAATTACTATAAAGCAGCCTTTTTTGACTGGCTGAATCATGCAGCAGAGGGTCCCCAATGAGTTTCTTCTATCTCCAGTATGTGTTGAAGGAACCGGGCGGGCTTGTACTGTCCTTTTTCAATATCCCTAAATTACCCAAACGCTCATGATCTAAAATTCCACATATAGTTGTAAGGAGATTTCGACAATTACAGGTTGAATATTGTTTCTGTTGACCCATCTGTCTATTCCTTCATCTGAAATTATATTTGTAGGCCTATCCCTTCTGAACAGGACTATTAGGAAATGGGAAAAGGCAGGGTATTAGGTATTGGGTTTTGGATCATTTTCTTTTGGGAGGGCAAATTAAAACATGGGCACAGATATCTGAGGACAGGGAAAATGTTATGCCCCATCTGATATTCTCCTTCCTTCAAATTTATGAACATCTTTGGACATACATCCAGACTGCCGACACCACCAAAGATTATATTAGTAGAGCACATTTCGGAATGAAGATTGTAGGCGTCAGCAGTTGGTTTCAACTGCTATATTTGTACGTTGAATGAAGGATGGATTATCCAAGCTGGCAGCCGTATAATCTTATGGCTCACAAAGCTGTATGTGGTGTCAATTTCAAACGTATGGCTTTCTTTTCGTAATGGGCCCTATATTATACCCAACATCACATCAGCTTAATGTACCCATATGCGTCGACTAACTGCCTTAGATACGGGCATGTCTAGGGGGGTTTAGGCCCACACAATCTTTCTCTGTCCAAAATTACGTACTTTCTGAAGCAAGGTTATGGAGGGGTTAAGTCACAAATTGCAAATACTATTCAAACCCGACATACAAGGGACACTATTTGGGGTCCCTCCCTTTGAGTGGTCATTAACACTATGCCAACAACAACTTTTTTATATCGGGTCGCTAATAGCCAAATTGTTGATCTTGCAGAGATGGAAATCAGTGGATATACCATGGTTTGAGTACAGGATTGTCAAAAAGAATTGTGTTAAGAAAAATGAGGAACTTTATGCTCAAAAGCTTGGCACAATCAAAAAGGCTGTAGGAATTTGGGCTCTATTCTAAGAGGGTTTGAATCTAAGGGGGGCAATAATGCAGGCAGTGGTAGCAAAAAGACTTCAGGTTTTTATGTTTATATTTGTATTCTGTTCGATTATTCAAGTGTTTGCATCGCTGAACCGGTCCTGCGTGCATAAATGTATTTTTTACAACTTGATTATCAAAATAAGATTAAAAAAAAAGAAGCACTTACAAATATCAACATAGCAGGTACCCCAGTTGAAGCTCCAATTCTGTAAAGGACAAATGATCCTACCTCGTGGGCCTTGCAAAGGCAAAGCAAGTGTGTTTTCTCAGAAGTTCCACATTGAAATACAATGTGAAATCCTTCGTGGATGTGAGTGCATAGTTGATCTATTGGAGAGCAATCTGTATGTGACTGTGACAAGTGGGTTCTTTCCTGCCCTCTCCTAATGAGAGCAGAGTCCATGGTTCTCCCTTTAAAATTACTATGAATAAGCAAAGGTCTTCCTGCCTTTTGCCAGAAAGATGTTCAACTTACCAAAAGGCCCCCAGTACACTTCCCGCCAATTTAGATTGCATGTTTTTGATGCAGAGGAATATGAGGACATCTCCACCAAAGAAAAGAAGCTCTTACTTCATATAGTTAAGAAGAAGGACCCTTGTTTTGGGGAGATTTACCTCTTTGTACTCTCGTCGTGTTCTCTATAGAAAGATTCATGTTATCTCAAATTTCTGGATAAAGACGCACAAGGAACAATCACATTGCCAAAATGAAAACAAGGTCGCTGGTGACATTTTCTCATGCTCTAATTAGACAGCTGTAGTGTAGAATACGTACTCGCCATTTACCCAAGGAGGTAGCACTAAGTAATTAAGTAGTAAAAAGTACTCCACTTGGGTAGGTATTTTATGCAAATCTGTGGACTCTTTTTGGAAAAATGGGCAGGTGCAGCTCTGTTGTAGCCCAGTCACTGACACAGCTACTGACATACCCACACAGACACTTAGACACCCACTCACAGACTCAGGCACTGGCACATTCACTGACAACCCCACTCAGACACTTACACACCCACTCACTGACCTACTCAGTCACTCACACACCCACTCAATGACCCACTCAGGGTCCTACTCAGACACTCTCACATGCACTCATAGACCTACTCAGACACTTGTGTACCCACTCACAGACACACTCAGACACTCTCACACCCACTCAGGCTCTCATGCACCCACTCACAGCACCACTAGACACTCTCACAGCCACTCATAGACCCATTCAGACACTCATGCACCCACTTACAGACCGACTCAGACATGTACAACCACTCACAGATCCACTCAGACTTTCAAAAACCCACTTAGAGAATCACTCATACTCTTTCACACTGACTTGCAGACCTACTCAGACACTCATGTACACACTCACAGACTGACTCACACACTCATGGAGGCACTCACAAACCCAATCAGACACTCTCACACCCACTCACAGACCCACTCAGACAGTAACTCAGACACTCGTGCATGCACTCAGATACCCACTCAGTCACCTACTCACAGACATACTCAGACACATACATACCCACTCACACACCCAGTTAGACACTTATACAGCTACTCCCAGACCAACATAGATGCTGACACACCCACTCAAATACCCATTGAAACGCTCATGCATTCACTCACACACTCAGTCTCAAGGGTTACAGGTTACAGTTATGAAATACAATTTAAAAGACCAAAGAAATTCACTTGAAAAACTAAGGGTTACAGGCATAGTATAGTTAGGAAATAACATTAAAAAACATAGAAATTCACTAGAAAAAAAGTTACAGGGAAATGATAGGAAGCAAATAACATTAGAAAAAACTTAGAAATTCACCAAAAAACTCAAAGGTTGTAGGGACATTATAGTTAGGCTCAGATTTCACTCGTACAGAACCAGTGAAATTCTGCAGTTATAGTTACCTGAGCTAACCATAACTTACAACCCTGCAATGCACTGCTGATGACCTCACGTATTACATCACTCATGACATGGTCAGTGACATCACTAATGACATAACTGATGACATCTCAAATGACATCACTGATGATATCATCCACAGTACAACTCGCACACCCTCTGATATACCTATACAAACTCTCATACACCCACTCACACACCCACACAACCACTCACATACTCACTCACAGACCCAAGTAGGTTCTCACAAAATCACTCACTAATCCATAGAGCCACTCACGCACCCACTAACTCACTCATATAGCCACTCACACAGCCACTCACTCACCCATACAGCAACTCATGCAGCCAGTCACTCAACCATACAACTACTCACATAGCCACACACTCATCCATCTAGCCACTGACACACCCACTCACTCACCAATACAGCCACTCACACATGCACACATCTATACATGCACTCCCACATCCACTCACTCACTCATAGAACCATTCACACAGACACTCACTCTCCAATACAGCTGCACGTGCACCAACTCACTTAATCAAATGCCCACTCAAACAGCCACTCACTCAGCCATACAAAGCCACTTACATACCAAGTCACTCACTCATGCAGCCATTCAGACATCCACTCACTCACCCATACAGTCAATTACATACCCACTGACCCACCCATATAATCACTTACACAGCCACTCATTCACCCATACAGCCACTGATACACCCACTTACTCACCAACACAGCCACTCATATAGCCACTCACTCACCCACATAGCTATTCACACACCCACTTATATACCCATACAGCCACTCACACATCCACTCACACACCTATACAGCCACTCACACACCTACTCACACACGGATACACACAGTCACACAGCCACTCACATAATATATGTTAGAAGTTGTATCACTCATTAGTAGTACACCTATTATACTAATTTAACTTTTGTTGTAGCTTAATATATTTGATTAACACTCATTGTGAGAAGTTGGCCTGGCATATGCTGTCCACTAATTATAGTGGGCACCTTGCACCAGTCCAAACAACCCCTTATTGGAGATAGGTTAAAGACAACCTTTATTGAAAGCTATCCTAGTGGTAGCTATGGAGAGCAGCCTTCAGGCTAAGTCTTGAAGGAATGTAAAGCAGCTTGTTTTACCAGTCTATAATCTCTTGAGTGACCAAATGAAAGAGGACCACACCAGGTATATATTCAAAATATATGTATTTATTACTAAACACACCCCTCTAGTCTCTTTATGAGGCTAGAGTTCGAAGTACATAAATTATAAGTTAGTTATCTACAGTAATAGCACAAATACACGTTTGAGCCCCAGGGGCGTACCAAACCATATACCAATAAAGTGGTATAAGAACCACGACTGAGCTAGACACAAGGCCTAGAGCCTGTAGAAGTGCTTGGACCACAAGGAACCACCCAAGGTAGTGACACAGGAGACCCACGGGGGATGCGTGCAGTGTATGAACACAGCCGCGAACCGCCGTTAACGTCTATGGGAAAAGTCGCGATTAGAATTTAAAAGAAAAGGGACACTTAGAGGAGGACTTGGAGCAAACCCTTTGAGAACTAGGCTGTTCTAGTGTCAATACCCACGGGAGCACTGGAGTACTCGAGTTACCTCACCCAGGGGAGCCGGGTGCATAGGTGTCTTTCGGGGTCGGGTTTCGTCGTCGCTTTCAGTGGCGATCTGCTGCAAAGTGCTGCTGGCGGCCAAGTCGAAAGTGTTCGGGTGGATCCAAAGGTGGATCGAAGATCTGAGGAACCTGAAAGCAGAGACGACAGAGTCTGGGTCACTAGCCAGTGACCAGGAAGGCGATGAGCAGATGCCCACTGATGTCGAGTGCTTCAGGTAGGTTGACGGTTGTCTTGACTCTTCAGCCACGAGGTCCAGGAGGCGTCGACGACAACCAGGAGCTGGATTCGAGCTGTCCCACAACGTCTGTCGATTGCAGGGGTGTCAGCGACTTGGATTGGACCCAACAAGCCTTGGCAACGGCAAGACTCGTGGAAATGGAAGAAGGACGATGTTGCAGACCAGCAAGGTTTGGGGGACTCACCCAGCAAGGATAAGTCAGGGCACGCCTGGAGCAATCAGGGAGCCCAAGCAGAAAAAGATTGGCCTTCGGGAGGGCCTACTAGCTAATGGACTAGCGACCGCAAAGGAGCCTCAAGACGATGCACGTGGAGCTGGCTCACAGGACATTCGTGGAGTGGAGGCCAGTGATCTTCGGTGCAGTTGGTGCTGGAGGCTGGGGCTACTCGGAGCCCAAAGCACGACTTCGTGGGAGACCCAGAAGAGGATGCACTTGCAAATGTGTTTGGTGTCCAGGGGTCACGGTTCCATGTTATCATCGACAGCTACGGGCCTCAGCTTTGCTGGGGACTCAGGGCAGCCTCGGGGAAGTCTGGAAATCTACATCTGGTGATGCAAAGACTTTGGCGTCCGACGGGAGCTTCAGCGATGCAGACTGGACAATTGCTTCTTTGGTGCCTGCCAAGCAGGGGAGTCACTCCTTGACCCCAAGGGAGATTCTTCAGTCCTCTAATCTTGAAGTAGAGCGTCGAAGGTCCAGGATTCTGTGTCAGAGTTTCGTCCAGGTTAATCTAAAGTCCTAAGGACTGGGGTCCCCTACTTATACTAAGGTAGGGGGTTGGACATACTCTGCGGCCCCACCTATGGGAGGGTCAGGGCAGAGGGGTGGTTACACCCCTTTCCCTTTGTCCAGTTTCGTGCCAGAGCAGGGGCTGGAAGCCCCTGAGCCGGTTTGAACTGGGGTATGCACAGGGACACCAAGTGTGCCCCCAGTGCAGGACTTCAAAGCATCCGAGAGTGCTCCCGCCCAGCCCCAATACACACTATCCTGTCTGGGGAGGTGGTCACACCTCCCTGGGACAGGAAACCTATTGTCCAGGCCTCCCCTGCCGGAGTTTCGGTCAGCAGCAGGAGGCCAGACTTGTGTCTGTGGCAGAGGCTTCCATTTTGTGATGCCAGGGCTCTGGAAAGTCAGTACCGGGTATACCGGTGTGTACATGTCTTTCCCTCTAGAAGGGTGGAATGCTACCCCCGCCGCCAGAACTGGCGGGGGTAGTATTCCAAGATGTTTGACACCAAACACGACATGTTTCCGTGCAGCCATCCCAAAGTTAGCATTTAACGCGAGGTTATAATGCGCTTAAGAGTATATGGTCAGGCTGCACTACAAACAGCATCAGAGAAGGGTCTCCGAACGCTGCAGAGGGGCCCAGCTCATGCAGGGGCACCCTCTCACATAGGAACCACGCACTCTGCCTTCAGGATTGATAAGGCCTGCCATAGGAGTGACTTATAGGTTTATATGTGTGTATGTATGTAGTGATATAGGTAGCCTATATCACAGTAAGGGGTGCATGCACCACCTTACCCAGGCTGCAGTAGCAGACCTGTGGTGTCAGTTTGGATGGCCTTCCAGGGGTGGCACAATACATGCTGCAGCCCCTGGTAGGCCTCTGAGGTACCTATGCCCTGGGTACATAGTATACCATATACTAGGGACTTATAAGGGCACTCCAGATTCCAATCAGAGATGTGCCTAAGACACATGGAAACCATTTTAAAGAGGAAGCAGCTAGGCTGGGGTTCTGATTAGCAGGGCCCCAGCCAGACTAAGGTCGAAAAACAGTGAAGCATCAGCAAAAAGTGGGGGTACCCATGTGAAGCAGATCCTACTCTCCTACACAACCCCCCAAACGTAGGGACATTAAACTAACCTTGCCCAGTTAAGTCTTCATCTTCTAAGTGGAAGTACCTAGAGAGTCCATCTGCATTGGCATGGTTACTCCCAGGTCTATGTTCCACTGTGAAGTCCATCCCCTGTAGGGAAATGGACCACCTAAGCAGTTTGGGGTTTTCACCCTTCATTTGTTTTAGCCATAAGAGGGGCTTATGGTCTGTTTGAACAAGGAAGTGAGTACCAAACAAGTATGGCCTCAACTTCTTCAGAGCCCAGACCACAGCAAAGGCCTCCCTCTCAATGGCTAACCAACGTTTCTCTCTAGGGGTCAGCCTTCTGCTAATAAAAGCTACTGGCTGATCCTGACCTTCATCATTCAATTGTGACAGTACAGCCCCTACCCCCAATTCAGATGCATCAGTTTGAACAATGAACTTCTTGGAGTGATCAGGACTCTGTAGAATGGGAGCAGTGCACATGGCCTGCTTCAGGTCATCAAATGCCTTTTGACAGCTAACTGTCCACTGAACCTTTTTGGGCATTTTCTTGGAAGTTAAGTCATTCAGGGGTGTCACTATTGATCCATACCCCTTGACAAATCTCCTATAGTACCCAGTCAGGCCTAAGAAGGCTCTCACCTGAGTCTGGGTAGTTGGAGCAGTCCAGTCCATGATGGTCTGGATCTTGCTCTGCAGTGGTTGAACCTGGCCTCCACCCACAAGGTGGCCCAGGTACACAACCTGACTCTGCCCTATCTGGCACTTGGTGGCCTTGATAGTCAGGCCTGCTTTCTGCAGGGCCTGTAAAACATTTCTGAGGTGGACCAGGTGATCGTCCCAGGTGGAGCTAAAGACAGCAATATCATCTAGATATGCTGCACTATAGGCTTCCAGACCTGTAAGGACTGTATTCACCAACCTCTGAAAAGTGGCAGGTGCATTCTTCAGACCAAAGGGCATCACCACAAATTGATAATGCCCACTAGGGGTTGAGAATGCTGTCTTTGGCTTTGCATCATCAGCTAGTCTGATCTGCCAGTAGCCAGCTGTCAGGTCAAATGTGCTTAGATACTTGGCTGAGGCCAAAGTGTCTATTAGCTCATCTGCCCTTGGTATTGGATGGGCATCAGTCCTAGTGACTGCATTGAGACCCCTGTAGTCCACACAAAACCTCATCTCTCTTTTCCCACCATTGGTGTGAGGTTTTGGCACAAGGACCACTGGACTAGCCCAAGGGCTATCTGAGGGTTCAATAACTCCCAAATCCAACATCTTCTGGACTTCTGTCCTGATACAGTCCCTGACATGGTCAGGTTGCCTATAAATCTTATTTTTAATAGGCAGACTGTCCCCAGTGTCCACTTCATGAGTGCACCAGGTAGTCTGACTGGGTGTCAGTGAGAATATGTGTCTGAACTGATTGAGCACCTGTCTGCAATCAGTCTGCTGCTGGGTAGTGAGGCTGCCTGCCAAGGCTACACCATCTACTGACCCATCACCAGGGTTCTGTGAGAGCAGGTCAGGGAGTGGGTCACTCTCTTCCTCCTGTCCCTCATCAGTAGCCATGAGCAAGCCCATGTCTGCCCTGTCCACATATGGTTTTAACCTGTTGACATGGAGAACCCTGTGGGGACTCCTGGGTGTTCCTAGGTCTACTAAGTAGGTAACCTCACCCTTCTGTTCAACAATGGTATGGGGTCCACTCCATTTGTCTTGGAGAGCTGCTGGGGCCACTGGCTCCAACACCCACACCTTCTGTCCTGGCTGGTAAACAGTCAGTACAGCCTTTGGTCATGCCAGGCTTTTGAAGTTCCTGGCTAGCCTCAAGGTTTTTAGTTGCCTTTTTCATATACTCAGCCATCCGGGAGCGGAGACCAAGTACATAGTCCACTATGTCTTGCTTTGGGGGCTTGAGAGGTAACTCCCATCCTTCCTTCACCAAGCACAATGGACCCCTGACAGGGTGACCAAACAAAAGTTCAAAAGGGCTGTAGCCAACACCCTTTTGAGGCACCTCCCTGTACGCAAATAAAAGGCAGGGCAAGAGTATGTCCCATCTTTGCCTAAGCTTTTCTGGGAGCCCTTTAATCATGCCCTTCAAGGTTTTGTTGAATCTCTCAACTAAACCATTGCATTGTGGGTGATAGGGTGTGGTGAACTTGTAAGTCACTCCACACACCTTTCACATTGCTTTTAAGTATCCAGACATAAAGTTTGCATCTCTGTCTGATACAACCTCCTTAGGGAAGCCCACTCTTGAGAAAATTCCCAGGAGGGCTCTTGCCACCACAGGTGCTGTAGTGGTCCTAAGGGGAATAGCCTCTGGGTACCTGGTGGCATGATCCACTACCACCAGGATAAACCTGTGCCCAGATGCTGTTTGGGGATCCATGGGACCAACAATGTCAATCCCCACCCTTTCAAAGGGAACCCCCACCACAGGTAGTGGTATCAGGGGGCCTTTGTAGTGCCACCTGCCTTGCCACTGGCCTGGCAGGTTACACAGGAGCGACAAAACTCCTTGGTGTCTTCAGACATGTGGGGCCAGTGAAAGTGAGGGACAATTCTGTCCCAAGTCTTGTTCTGGCCCAGGTGACCTGCTAAGGGAATATCATGGGCTAGGGTCAATAGGAAGCCCCTGAACTTCAAAGGTATAACCAACCTCCTGGTAGCACCAGGCTTGGGGTCTCTACACTCTGAGTACAAGAGTCCATCATCCCAATACACAGTATGGGGACCACTAGCTTTCCCAGCAGCCTCAGCAGCAGCTTGCTGTCTGAGGGGTTCAAGAGAGGGGCAGCTCTGCTTCTCCTGGCTCAGATCTGCCCTGGAAGGGCCCCCTGTCCCCAAGAACTCAACCTGGTCAGGTTCAAGCTCCTCTGGGACAGTTCCTTCCTCAGGACTGAGATCATCCCCCTCAAGAGACTGATCTTCCTTCTGAGCCAAGGGGAAGGCACTGCCTTTACCCTACTACTCCTCTTCTTGGAGGGCACTTGGTCCATTATTCCAGAATCCAAGGCCTGTTCAGTGTTAGACATTTTGGCTTGTGACCTGGTCACAGCAAACACATCTGCAGGGATGCCCAGCATTTCTGCATGGGTCCTGAGCTCCACTTCTGCCCAAGCTGAAGTTTCTAAGTCATTGCCAAGCAAGCATTCAACGGGTAGGTCTGCACTTACCACAACATTCTTAAGGCCAGTTACCCCTCCCCAGGAGAAGTTAACAACTGCCAGAGTATGGTCTGTTCTGACGTTGCTAGCATTGGTCACTTGGTACATTTCACCAAGTATAATCTGCCCAGGATTCACAAGGTCTTGTGTCACCATGGTGACACTTGCCCCTGTGTCCCTAAATGCCAAAGCCTCTCTTCCATTGATTAAGGGCTGTTGTCTGTACTTGCCCAGATTACTGGGACTCACAGAGGAGGTCATATCCATGCCCCCATCACAGACTAGGACAGCCTGAGTGAGTTCTCTGACTAGGTCAGAGCTCATCTCTTTACCCAGGGTCAACCCTACTAAACCCTTGGCTTGTGTAGTCCCACCACCAACTGTAACTGCACTAGGGGAGCAGGTGCCTTAGGGGCATTGGTGGGGGCTGGAGTTGAGTCTTTGGACTTGGTGCAATCACTGGTCTGGTGGGTCTTTTGCTTACAGACCTTGCACCATGGTTTCCTTTGGCCTTTCCATTTGGTAGACTGTGAATCCCCACCTGAAGAAGATTTTTGGGGGCCTTGTGAAGACTTTTGATCTTTACCCTTCTCCCCACCCTTATCAGAGGTTTTCGAATCTTGCTTCTTAGGGTCACCACCTTTGTTCTGTACCTTCTGCTTCACCCTGGTTCTGACCCATTTGTCTGCCTTCTTTCCCAATTCTTGGGGAGAGGTCAGATCAGAGTCTACCAGGTGCTGATGCAACAGCTGATTTTGACAGTTATTAAGAATCTGCTCCCTCATGATCAGATTGTACAATCCTGTGAAGTCACATACCTTACTGCCCAATAACCAACCTTCCAGAGCCTTGGCAGAACAATCAACAAAGTCCACCCAGTCTTGAGTCTGTGCTTTTGGGTATCCCTGAACTTTAACCTGTATTGTTCAGTGGTTAGGCCAAACCCATCAATTAGAGCACTCTTCAAGACTTTGTAATTATCAGCATCCTCCTCTCTAACAGTGAGGAGCTTGTCTCTACCTTTGTCTGCAAAGGAGAGCCACAAGATTGCTGCCCACTGCTCCTGAGGGACCCTCTGTACTTTACAGGCCCTCTCTAGAGCAGTTATCCATTTGTGGATGTCATCCCCACTCTGGTAGGGAGGGACAATCTTGCTCAGGTTTCTATGGTCATAAGACCTTTCCCTATCTTTGGGGAAACTGCTGCCACCATGGGACTCTAGTCCCAACTTTTGTCTCTCTCTATAGAGATCTAGGGACTCCCTGTCTATAGCCAATTGCTGTTTTCTGAGTTCAAGCTGGGCTTGCTCATACTGAATCAGTCTCTTCCTCCTCTCATGAGAGGATTCCCTCTTATGAGAGGAGACAGAGGTCCCTATTGAGGTGTCAGAGTGGTTAGACTCCTGAGAAGGAGATCTAGACCTTCTGGGCACACTCAGTACTCTTCCTGGGGGGACAAAGGGGAGGTCATTCTGATCCTCCTCCTCCTCCTCCACAGGAGGAATTGGGTTTTCCAGGACAAGGTCATTTTCACCTTCCTGGCCAGTTTCAGAGGGGGGGGCCTGGGTTTCTTCACCCCTGGCCCCTTCCTCATCTTCTGCCCCACCCTCTTTGCCTACCCCTTCAGACCCTATGGGCCTGCTGAGATCATCAGCTAGTAACACCTCCCTGAGGTGTTGGGTGCTGGCACTTTTGCCTGCCTTCAACTTCCTAGTATTGCATAAGGCTCTCAATTCCAAGAATGGGAGTTTATCATACTTGGAGGGAAGAAGCCCACTGGCTTCTGGCGAGGACTCACTGGGTCCTGGCTTTGAAGACATTACTAGTGAGGTGTGGTGTATGCACTACCTACTCTAGTGTGGCCTACTAAACTCTTTTTAGTTGTAGAAAGGGTGTGCTATCCCTTAACATACAACTCTAAGTTCAGTAGAACTTACTGTATTACTAAGCTTGATTTATATGTACCTTAGGTACCCTTAGTGGTTTTCAGTTGATCAATTCAATTGAGATTATCTGGTAAAACAATATTAAGCTGGAATCCCACACGCTGCCCACCAATGTGAGAAGTTCGCCTGGCATATGCTGTCCACTAATTATAGTGGGCACCTTGCACCAGTCCAAACAACCCCTTATTGGAGATAGGTTAAAGACAACCTTTATTGAAAGCTATCCTAGTGGTAGCTATGGAGAGCAGCCTTCAGGCTAAGTCTTGAAGGAATGTAAAGCAGCTTGTTTTACCAGTCTATAATCTCTTGAGTGACCAAATGAAAGAGGACCACACCAGGTATATATTCAAAATATATGTATTTATTACTAAACACACCCCTCTAGTCTCTTTATGAGGCTAGAGTTCGAAGTACATAAATTATAAGTTAGTTATCTACAGTAATAGCACCAATACATGTTTGAGCCCCAGGGGCGTACCAAACCATATACCAATAAAGTGGTATAAGAACCACGACTGAGTTAGACACAAGGCCTAGAGCCTGTAGAAGTGCTTGGACCACAAGGAACCACCCAAGGTAGTGACACAGGGGACCCACGGGGGACGCGTGCAGTGTATGAACACAGCCGCGAACCGCCGTTAACTTCTATGGGAAAAGTCGCGATTAGAATTTAAAAGAAAAGGGACACTTAGAGGAGGACTTGGAGCAAACCCTTTGAGAACTAGGCTGTTCTAGTGTCAATACCCACGGGAGCACTGGAGTACTCGAGTTACCTCACCCAGGGGAGCCGGGTGCATAGGTGTCTTTCGGGGACGGGTTTCGTCGTCGCTTTCAATGGCGATCTGCTGCAAAGTGCTGCTGGCGGCCAAGTCGAAAGTGTTCGGGTGGATCCAAAGGTGGATCGAAGATCTGAAGAACCTGAAAGCAGAGGGGACAGAGTCTGGGTCACTAGCCAGTGACCAGGAAAGCGATGAGCAGATGCCCACCGATGTCGAGTGCTTCAGGTAGGTTGAAGGTCGTCTTGACTCTTCAGCCACGAGGTCCAGGAGGCGTCGACGACGACCAGGAGCTGGGTTCGAGCTGTTCCACGACGTCTGTCGATTGCAGGGGTGTCGGCGACCGGATTGGACCCAACAAGCCTTGGCAACGGCAAGTCTTGTGGGAATGGAAGAAGGACGATGTTGCAGACCAGCAAGGTCTGGGGGACTCACCCAGCAAAGATACGTCAGGGCACGCCTGGAGCAACCAGGGAGCCCAAGTAGAAAAAGATTGGCCTTCAGGAGGGCCTACTAGCCAACAGACTAGCGACTGCAAAGGAGCCTTGAGACGATGCACGTGGAGCTGGCTTACAGGACACTCCTGGAGTGGAGGCCAGTGATCTTCGGTGCAGTTGGTGCTGGAGGCTGGGGCTACTCGGAGCCCAAAGCATGACTTTGTGGGAGACCCAGAAGAGGATGCACTTGCACATGCATTCAGTGTCCAGGGGTCACGGTTCCACATTACCCACGACAGCTATGGGCCTCAGCTTTGCTGGGGACTCAGGGCAGCCTCGGGGAAGTCTGGAAATCCACCTCTGGTGATGCAAAGACTGCGGCGTCCGACGGGAGCTTCAGCGATGCAGACCGGACAATTGCTTCTTTGGTGCCTGCCAAGCAGGGGAGTCACTCCTTGACCCCAAGGGAGATTCTTCAGTCCTCTAATCTTGAAGTAGAGCATCGAAGGTCCAGGATTCTGTGTCAGAGTTTCGTCCAGGTTAATCTAAAGTCCTAAGGACTGGGGTCCCCTACTTATACTAAGGTAGGGGGTTGGACATACTCTGCGGCCCCACCTATGGGAGGGTCAGGGCAGAGGGGTGGTTACACCCCTTTCCCTTTGTCCAGTTTCGCGCCAGAGCAGGGGCTGGAAGCCCCTGAGCCGGTTTGAACTGGGGTATGCACAGGGACACCAAGTGTGCCCCCAGTGCAGGACTTCAAAGCACCCGAGAGTGCTCCCGCCCAGCCCCAATACACACTATCCTGTCTCGGGAGGTGGTCACACCTTCCTGGGACAGGAAACCTATTGTCCAGTCCTCCCCTGCCGGAGTTTCGGTCAGCAGCATGAGGCCAGACTCGTGTCTGTGGCAGCGGCATCCATTTTGTGATGCCAGGGCTCTGGAAAGTCAGTACCGGGTATACCGGTGTGTACATGTCTTTCCCTCTAGAAGGGTGGAATGCTACCCCCGCCGCCAGAACTGGCGGGGGGGTAGTATTCCAAGATGTTTGACACCAAACACAACATGTTTCCGTGCAGCCATCCCAAAGTTAGCATTTAACGCGAGGTTATAATGCGCTTAAGAGTATATGGTCAGGCTGCACTACAAACAGCATCAGAGAAGGGTCTCTGAATGCTGCAGAGGGGCCCAGCTCATGCAGGGGCACCCTCTCACATAGGAACCACGCACTCTGCCTTCAGGATTGATAAGGCCTGCCATAGGAGTGACTTATAGGTTTATATGTGTGTATGTATGTAGTGATATAGGTAGCCTATATCACAGTAAGGGGTGCATGCACCACCTTACCTTGGCTGCAGTAGCAGACCTGTGGTGTCAGTTTGGATGGCCTTCCAGGGGTGGCACAATACATGCTGCAGCCACTGGTAGGCCTCTGAGGTACCTATGCCCTGGGTACATAGTATACCATATACTAGGGACTTATAAGGGCACTACAGATTCCAATCAGAGATGTGCCTAAGGCACATGGAAACCATTTTAAAGAGGAAGCAGCTAGGCTGGGGTTCTGAATAGCAGGGCCCCAGCCAGACTAAGGTCGAAAAACAGTGAAGCATCAGCAAAAAGTGGGGGTACCCATGTGAAGCAGATCCTACTCTCCTACACTCATGAACTCTTAGAAAACAATTACACTCACTGGATGATGTCAGCAGTAATGTCATTAGAGATATTATCAGTGATGTCACTGGCCATGAGTGATGTAATATGTGAGGTCATAAGCTGTGTGTTGTGGGGTGTGCCCCCAGCAATGCACTGCTTATGACCTCATATATTACATCACTCATGACATAGTCAGTGACATCACTGATGACATCACAAATGACATCACAAATGACATCATCCAGTGACTATGACTGAGTGAGTGTATGCGTGTCTGCATGAATGATTTTGTGGTTGCTTCACTGACTGTATAAGTGAGTGACTAGGTTTCTCAGTGAATATATGTGTAAGAAACTGGTTGAGTGAATGTCTGTATCAGTATGTTAGTTGGTGTGTAAGTTGCTGAATGGTTGTGTGAGTAGGTACGTGAGTTGCTGTATGGGTGAGTGATCGGTTGTCTGAGTACCTGTATAAGTGTCTGAGTATCTGTGTGGGTGAGTGAGGGGGTGTGTGACTGACTGTATGGATGAGTGAGTGAGTGGATGACTCAGTGGCTGTAAAGGTTAGTGCGCACATCTGTCAGCGGCTGTATGGGTGAGTGAATGTGGGTATAGTTGTGTTGGTGACAGAGTGCATGTGTTAATGGTATATGGGTGAGTAACTGCATATGTGAAAGGCAGCATAGGTGAGTGCTGGAGTATATGAGTGACTCTATGTGTGAGTGAGTGATTGTGAGAATGGCTGTATGGGTGAGTATGTGCTTGTGTGAGTGACTGTATAGGTTAGTGAGTATGTGTTAGTATTTGTATGAATAAGTGAGTGGCTTTGTGTATAACTGTAAAGCCGAGGATGTGGCTGTGTGAATTACTCTGTGAGTGAGCAAGTAGGTGCGTGAGTAGCTCTATGGGTGACTGACTGTGTGTGAGTGGCTGTATGAGTGGATATATCAGTGGCTATATTAGTGAGTGAGTTGGATTATGAGTGGCTATATGGGTGACTGAGTGGATGTGTGTGTAGATCTATGAATTAGTGATTGGGTGTGTGAGTACTGGTATGGGTGTGCCAATGGTTTTGAGAATGGTATTGTGGAAGTTGGAGTGGGTGTATGAAAGGTTATATTGGTGTGTGGGTGGGTGCGTCAGACATTATGTGAATGCTGTTATCAGTGATGTCATCAGTGATGTCATTTGTGATGTCATCAGTGATGTCACTGACCATGTCATGAGTGATGTAATATGTGAGTTCATAAGCAGTGCATTGTGGGGCGCGAGTTATAGTTAGCTCAGCTAACTATAACTGCTGAATTTCTCTGGTTTTGTGCATGTGAAATCTGAGCCTAAATGTAACATCTCTGTAACCTTTGTTTTTTTCAGTGAATTTCTAAGGAGTTTTTTTATTGTATTTCCTAACTATATAGACCCTGTAACCTTAGGTATTTTCAGTGAATTTCTAAGGTTTTTTAAATGCAAAGTCAAAAATATAACGCCCCTATAACCATTGCATTTTTTAGTGAATTTCTATTGTTTTTTAACAAATAGTCATGTTTGCAGAGCGGTGGGGAAAAGGGCTGGGCCTCCGACCAGCTCTCAGGAATCCCGCTGTGTAGGACTTACAGGAGGTACCAGGAGGGCTTCTTGGCCCCCAAGATCCCTCAGGAGTAAAGTGAACTTCATCCCCCAACCAGTACTGCACCACGAGTCACACTTATAGAGTGGTGGAGAAAAGGGGCATGGCCTTCGAAGACCTCTTGGCAATCCCGCTGTGTGGGTCTTAATTGAAATAACAGGTGGGGTAGTTAGCCCCCAGGCACATCCTTGGGGGCCAACCATCCCTCCTATTACCTCCAGTAAGTCCCATACATCAGGATTGCTGAGACCTGATAGCAGTCCACGCCCCCTTTCTTCACCACTCTGCAAACCTACCTCATGGCACACTACTAGTAGGGGGATGAAGTCCCCTTGGCTATTGAGGGTCCTTGGGGGGCCAACTACCCCTCTTGTTATCTCCAGCAAGTCCCACACAGTGGGTTTGCAAAGAGGTTTTCAGTGGCCATTCCCCCTTTCTCCACCACTCTGCAAACACACCTCATGGCACACTTCTAGTTAGGGGATGACATCCTCCTGGCTCTTGGGGGTCCTTGGGGGCCAACTAGGCCTCCTGTTACCACCAGTAAGACCCACACAGGGAGATTGCTGAGAGGTCATCAGGGGCCACAACCCTTTCTCTACCACTCTGCAAACACGCCTCCTGGTGCGCTACTCATTGGGGGAAGAAGACCACTTTAGTCGTGAGGCCCTCATGAGGCAAGGGGACCTATTCCCCCACCAGCAATGCGCTGAGAGGCAAGTTTGTAAAGTGGTGAAGAAAGGGGGCATGGCCTCCGGAGCCTCCTAGCAATCCCACTGTGTGGTGGTGGTGTTGTTGACCCCTAAGGACCCTCAGCAGGCAAGGAGACTACATCCTCCAACAAGGAGCGCACCAGGAGGCACATTGGCAGAGTAGTGGAGAAAGGGGGCAGGGCCTCCGGCGAGTTATCACCTTTTTTCATTTTCTTATTTTTTAGGAAGGGGGCCGCATGGCCCCCATACCCGCTTCCATTTTGTGTCCCGTAGTACTCATTGCCTGGGGCCTGACCCTTTTTTATTTGTTTAATAATTCAACAAGAGGGAAGCCGAGCGGCACCCTCTCAGGCCATTTTCAGCCCGAAGACCCCATCCCCCAGGGCTAGGTTTTAATTTTTTTTAAAAGGGGAGGGGGCAATGGGGCCCACCTCCTGGGCTAACCTTGGCCTCTGGGACCCCATCCTCAAGGCCCCTGTGGTCCCTACCAGCTCCCTGCATCTCCGGGAGCCAGTATTGCATTGAGTCTCAGGGAGCTGCTAACATGCAGCATCCTGGATCCGAAAGCAACATCTGTTTACCTGCTTGCTTGACAGTAGGCAGAGAAAGAGACATGCTCTGCTTTCAGCAAGCGAGAGCATTTGTGCTCTTGCTTGCTTAAAGCAGAACACTTGTTTGTTATGGCTTGGCGGGAGCGGTCCAAGCAATAGCAAACTGCAATGCCCCGAGTTTGGGACCCTGGGACATTGCTGGAGCTGGCCCTATGGGGTGGTGGTCTCCAGGGCTGTGGGTCCACAATGGACCCCCTTAATTATTGTATTTGTGCCCCAAGGTGGTGGTGGTCCCCGAGGCTGTCGGGGAGAACATAGGGTTTCCCCTGATTTTTTTTAATAAAGTATGTGCCCCGGGGAAGTGGTGGTCCCAGGTGATAGCAGGGTTTGCTCAACTAACTATAACGGCTGAATTACTCTGGTTTTGTACGAGTGAAATGTCCAACTAACTATAACGTCCCTGAAACCTGTGGTTTTTTCAGTGAAATTCAAAGGTTTTTTAAATGCTAATTTCTAACTATAACGTCCCTGAAACCTATGGTTTTTTCAGTGAATTTTTAAGGTTTTTTAAATGCTAATTTCTAATTGTAATGTTCAAAAAATGCTTTTTCTAAATTTTTAAAGTTTTATAAAAATAATGTCATGTTTTCTCCTTTCTAAAATGTGCTTTTATAGTTTTTTTTTCTTAAAAAAGTGGATTCGCGTACCGATCGTGTACCAATCACGGTGGTTGCGCGAATCCAAGAATTTTGCCGCCATATTGCTTAGGTCATGTACGATGCGCATTGCGTATGCGGGAGGTGCGCGGTTCTCAACCCCGCGCAACGTCACGTGCGTATTTCCGGGGGTCGCGCCGGGTGCGCAAATCCATCGCAATCTTTAAGTTTTAAAAGTATATCTACATTACTTTATTATATATATTATACCAAGATTATTTAAGATAATTGTAAATTTCATATATTTGTAACTGGAATAAAAATATATTATAGTTAAATATATTTTTACGGAATCACGCCGGGTGCATGCTAGTTGCGCGCCGGGTGCGCGCTAGTTGCGCGCCGGGTGTGCGAACCCATGTGACTTCAAAAGAAAGCATTTCATTGTAGAGAAGCTTTTGATTCTAGAACTTGAAGGACCCCACCCATTTTTTTTCATTCCTTCAAGAGCATCTTAGCAGACACACCTGTCGTCTTCTGGTCCTCTTGTTTGCCTTTTTTGATGTTTTTTTTCACAGAACTGAAAATGGCAGCTGGTGATGCACCTCAACAGCTTCCCCCTGAAGAGGAAGAAGACCTGGAGGAACCTGTAAAGAAGAGATATGAAAGTGTTGTGAGGGCTTTTTCTCCATTCCACCTGGAGAGAAAAAAGTGAATGCACGAAAAGTCACCTGCACTGTTTGTCCTCACGAGGTTCGGTGAAAAAATATTCCTGTGGGACGTCATCAATGTTGAAACATCTACAAACAATACATCCTCGACGTCTTGCTAAGGAACAGCTTAGATAGGAACAAGAGAGGCAGTCAAGTGACAACAACGCTGCTGGACCTAGCACGTCATGTGCTTCAACATCATCTGGCACACCCAACATCATCCCTGACTTTGCTAGAGTGGAGCAGCATTGTATAAAATGCAAAACAATTCTCTGTTTTGGTGAGCAATTACTGGATGCTGTCCTGGTTGCTATTAGTAACCACGAGTGTTAATTTTTTTCTCTATGCAATGAGTTTATAATTGCATAATTTTTTCAACATGTTCACTGTTGGTTCTGTATATTTTTTTTTATTTTTTTTTAAAACACCAAAAAAATTCAAATAAGAATTAAAAAAATACTAAAAACATATAAAACAAAAAAAGAAGAAGAAAAATGGTTCTTTTTAGAACCGCAGTA
Source organism: Calotriton arnoldi (assembly GCA_963921515.1). Lineage (NCBI taxonomy): Eukaryota > Metazoa > Chordata > Amphibia > Caudata > Salamandridae > Calotriton > Calotriton arnoldi. The sequence goes on along the minus strand of CAWUFW010004938.1, from coordinate 184,723 downwards.
ATTGGTAAAAAGTAGACAAACTTTTTATGTGTTCTATGAATGACTGGAATGGTAATGTCTGAGTCATTGTATGAGTGAATAAGTACTGTCTCAGTGAACGAATGAGTGCAGCAGTATTGCCTGAGTCATTGGATGAGTGCAAGGATAGTGTTTAAGTTAATGAATGAGTGCAGTAGTAGTCCCTGACTGATTGCATGAGTGTATAGGTAGTGCCTGGCTTATTACATGAGTGAATGTATAGTGCCTGGATGACTGGAGGAGTGGAAGGGGAGTGCCTGGGTTATTCCATGAGTGTATAAATAGTGCCTGGGTGATTGCATGTCTGCAGGGGTAGTGCCTGAGTGATTGAAGGAGTGCATGGGTAATGCCTGAGTGATTGCATGAGTGCATGGTAATGCCTGGGTGCATGGAAGAGTGCATGGGTAGTGCCTGGGTGCATGTAGGACTGCCTGGGTAGTTCCTGGGTGATTGGAGGAGTGCATGAGTAGTACCAGGGTGATTGCATGAGTGCAGGAGTAGTGCGTGGATGATTGTAAGAATGCATGGGTAGTGCTTGGATGATTGCACGAGTGCTGCAGAGGTGCCTAAGCGCATGTATGACTGCATGGGCACTGCCTGAGTGATTAAAGGAGTGCATGGGTAATGCCTTGGTGACTGCATGAATGCAGGGGTAATGTCTGGGTGAATAGAGGAGTGCATGGGTAGTACCTGAGTGATTACAAAAGTGCATAGGTACTTCCTCTGTGATTTTATAAGAACATGGGTGGTGGCTGGGTGATTGGAGGAGTGCATGGATAGTGCCAGGATGACTGGAGGAGTGCAAGGGTAGTGCCTGGGTTATTGCATGAGTGCATAGGTAGTACCTGTGTGATTGTATGACTGCATGGGCACTGCCTGAGTGATTGAAGGAGTGCATGGATAATGCCTGGGTGATTGCATGAATGTAGGGGTAATGTCTTGGTGAATGAAGGAGTGCATGGGTAGTGCCTGAGTGATTAGACGAGTGCATAGGTAGTGCCTTGGTGATTTTATAAGTGCATGGGTAGTGGCTGAGTGATTGGAGGAGTGCATGGATAGTGCCTGGATGATTGGAGGAGTGCAAGGGTAGTGTCTGGGTTATTCCATGAGTGCATAAGTAGTGCTTGGGTGATTGCATGACTACATGGGCACTGCCTGAGTGATTGAAGGAGTGCATGGGTAATGTCTGTGTGATTGCATGAGTGCAGGGGTAATGTCTGGGTGATTGAAGGAGTGCATGGTAATGCCTGGGTGCATGGAAGAGTGCATGGGTAGTGCCTGGATGCATGTAGGACTGCCTGGGTAGTTCCTGGGTGATTGGAGGAGTGCATGAGTAGTACCAGGGTGATTGCATGAGTGCAGGAGTAGTGCGTGAATGATTGGAAGACTGCATGGGTAGTGCGTGGATGATTGCATGAGTGCTGCAGAAGTGCCTAAGCACATGTATGACTGCATGGGCACTGCCTGAGTGATTGAAGGAGTGCATGGGTAATGCCTGGGGGACTGCATGAATGCAGGGTTAATGTCTGGGTGAATAGAGGAGTGCATGGGTAGTGCCTGAGTGATTACACAAATGCATAGGCAGTGCCCTGGTGATTTTATAAGTGCATGGGTAGTGGCTGGGTGATTGGAGGAGTGCATAGATAGTGCCAGGATGACTGGAGGAGTGCAAGGGTAGTGCCTAGGTTATTGCATGAGTGGATAGGTAGTACCTGGGTGATTGTATGACTGCATGGGCACTGCCTAAGTGATTGAAGGAGTGCATGGATAATGCCTGGGTGATTGCATGAATGTAGGGGTAATGTCTCGGTGAATGAAGGAGTGCATGGGTAGTGCCTGAGTGATTAGACGAGTGCATAGGTAGTGCCTTGGTGATTTTATAAGAGCATGGGTAGTGGCTGGGTTATTGGAGGAGTGCATGGATAGTGCCTGGATGATTGGGGGAGTGCAAGGGTAGTGTCTGGGTTATTCCATGAGTGCATAAGTAGTGCCTGGGTGATTGCATGACTGCATGGGCACTGCCTGAGTGATTGAAGGAGTGCATGGGTAAAGTCTGTGTGATTGCATGAGTGTAGGGGTAATGTCTGGGTGATTTAAGGAGTGCATGGTAATGCCTGGGTGCATGGAAGAGTGCATGGGTAGTGCCTGGGTGCATGTAGGACTGCCTGGGTAGTTCCTGGGTGATTGGAGGAGTGCATGAATAGTACCAGGGTGATTGCATGAGTGCAGGAGTAGTGCGTGGATGATTGCAAGACTGCATGGGTAGTGCTTGGATGATTGCATGAGTGCTGCAGAAGTGCCTGAACACATGTATGACTGCATGGGCACTGCCTGAGTGATTGAAGTAGTGCATGGGTAATGCCTGGGTGATTGTATGAATGCAGGGGTAATGTCTGGGTGAATGGAGGAGTGCATGTGTAGTGCCTGAGTGATTACACAAGTGCATAGGTAGTGCCTTGGTGATTTTATAAGTGCATGGGTAGTGGCTGGGTGATTGGAGGAGTGCATGGATAGTACCAGGATGACTGGAAGAGTGCAAGGGTAGTGCCAGTGTTATTGCATGAGTGCATAGGTAGGGCCTGGGTGATTGTATGACTGCATGGGCAATGCCTGAGTGATTGAAGGAGTGCATGGGTAATGCCTGGGAGACTGCATGAATGCAGGGGTAATGTCTGGGTGAATAGAGGAGTGCATGGGTAGTGCCTGGGTGCATGTAGGACTGCCTGGGTAGTTCCTGGGTGATTGGAGGAGTGCATGAGTCGTACCAGGGTGATTGCATGAGTGCAGGAGTAGTGTGTTGATGATTGGAAGACTGCATGGGTAGTGCTTGGATAATTGCATGAGTGCCTAAGCGCATGTATGACTGCATGGGCACTGCCTGAGTGATTAAAGGAGTGCATGGGTAATGCCTTGGTGACTGCATGAATGCAGGGGTAATGTCTGGGTGAATAGAGGAGTGCATGGGTAGTACCTGAGTGATTACAAAAGTGCATAGGTACTGCCTCTGTGATTTTATAAGTGCATCGGTAGTGGCTGGGTGATTGGAGGAGTGCATGGATAGTGCCAGGATGACTGGAGGAGTGCAAGGGTAGTGCCTGGGTTATTGCATGAGTGCATAGGTAGTACCTGTGTGATTGTATGACTGCATGGGAACTGCCTGAGTGATTGAAGGAGTGCATGGATAATGCCTGGGTGATTGCATGAATGTAGGGGTAATGTCTTGGTGAATGAAGGAGTGCATGGGTAGTGCCTGAGTGATTAGACAAGTGCATAGGTAGTGCCTTGGTGATTTTATAAGTGCATGGGTAGTGGCTGGGTGATTGGAGGAGTGCATGGATAGTGCCTGGATGATTGGAGGAGTGCAAGGGTAGTGTCTGGGTTATTCCATGAGTGCATAAGTAGTGCCTAGGTGATTGCATGACTGCATGGGCACTGCCTAAGTGATTGAAGGAGTGCATGGGTAATGTCTGTGTGATTGCATGAGTGCAGGGGTAATGTCTGGGTGATTGAAGGAGTGCATGGTAATGCCTGGGTGCATGGAAGAGTGCATGGGTAATGCCTGGGTGCATGGAAGAGTGCATGGGTAGTGCCTGGGTGCATGTAGGACTGCCTGGGTAGTTCCTGGGTGATTGGAGGAGTGCATGAATAGTACCAGGGTGATTGCATGAGTGCAGGAGTAGTGCGTAAATGATTGGAAGACTGCATGGGTAGTGCGTGGATGATTGCATGAGTGCTGCAGAAGTGCCTAAGCACATGTATGACTGCATGGGCACTGCCTGAGTGATTGAAGGAGTGCATGGGTAATGCCTGGGTGACTGCATGAATGCATGGGTAATGTCTGGGTGAATAGAGGAGTGCATGGGTAGTGCCTGAGTGATTACACAAGTGCATAGGTAGTGCCTTGGTGATTTTATAAGTGCATGGGTAGTGGCTGGGTGATTGGAGGAGTGCATGGATAGTGCCTGGATGATTGGAGGAGTGCAAGGGTAGTGTCTGGGTTATTCCATGAGTGCATAAGTACTGCCTGGGTGATTGCATGACTGCATGGGCACTGCCTGAGTGATTGCATGAGTGCAGGGGTAATGTCTGGGTGATTGAAGGAGTGCATGGGTAGTGCCTGGGTGCATGTAGGACTGCCTGGGTTGTTCCTGGGTGATTGGAGGAGTGCATGAGTAGTACCAGGGTGATTGCATGAGTGCAGGAGTAGTGTGTGAATGATTGGAAGACTGCATGGGTAGTGCGTGGATGATTGCATGAGTGCTGCAGAAGTGCCTAAGCACATGTATGACTGCATGGGCCCTGCCTGAGTGATTGAAGGAGTGCATGGTAATGCCTGGGTGCATGGAAGAGTGCATGGGTAGTGCCTGGGTGCATGTAGGACTGCCTGGGTAGTTCCTGGGTGATTGGAGGAGTGCATGAGTAGTACCAGGGTGATTACATGAGTGCAGGAGTAGTGCGTGGATGATTGGAAGACTGCATGGGTGGTGCTTGGATGATTGCATGAGTGCTGCAGAAGTGCCTAAGCACATGTATGACTGCATGGGCACTGCCTGAGTGATTAAAGGAGTGCATGGGTAATGCCTTGGTGACTGCATGAATGCAGGAGTAATGTCTGGGTGAATAGAGGAGTGCATGGGTAGTACCTGAGTGATTACAAAAGTGCATAGGTACTGCCGCTGTGATTTTATAAGTGCATGGGTAGTGGCTGGGTGATTGGAGGAGTGCATGGATAGTGCCAGGATGACTGGAGGAGTGCAAGGGTAGTGCCTCGGTTATTGCATGAGTGCATAGGTAGTACCTGTGTGATTGTATGACTGCATGGACACTGCGTGAGTGATTGAAGGAGTGCATGGATAAATCCTGGGTGATTGCATGAATGTAGGGGTAATGTCTTGGTGAATGAAGGAGTGCATGGGTAGTGCCTGAGTGATTAGACGAGTGCATAGGTAGTGCCTTGGTGATTTTATAAGTGCATGGGTAGTGGCTGGGTGATTGGAGGAGTGCATGGATAGTGCCTGGAGGATTGGAGGAGTGCAAGGGTAGTGTCTGGGTTATTCCATGAGTGCATAAGTAGTGCCTGGGTGATTGCATGACTGCATGGGCACTGCCTTAGTGATTGAAGGAGTGCATGGGTAATGTCTGTGTGATTGCATGAGTGCAGGGGTCATGTCTGGGTGATTGAAGGAGTGCATGGTAATGCCTGGGTGCATGGAAGAGTGCATGGGTAGTGCCTGGGTGCATGTAGGACTGCCTGGGTAGTTCCTGGGTGATTGGAGGAGTGCATGAATAGTACCAGGGTGATTGCATGAGTGCAGGAGTAGTGCGTGAATGATTGGAAGACTGCATGGGTAGTGCGTGGATGATTGCATGTGTGCTGCAGAAGTGCCTAAGCACATGTATGACTGCATGGGCACTGCCTGAGTGATTGAAGGAGTGCATGGGTAATGCCTGGGTGACTGCATGAATGCAGGGGTAATGTCTGGTTGAATAGAGGAGTGCATGGGTAGTGCCTGAGTGATTACACAAGTGCATAGGTAGTGCCTTGGTGATTTTATAAGTGCATGGGTAGTGGCTGGGTGATTGGAGGAGTGCATGGATAGTGCCAGGATGACTGGAGGAGTGCAAGGGTAGTGCCTGGGTTATTGCATGAGTGGATAGGTAGTAACTGGGTGATTATATGACTGCATGGGCACTGCCTGAGTGATTGAAGGAGTGCATGGATAATGCCTGGGTGATTGCATGAATGTAGGGGTAATGTCTCGGTGAATGAAGGAGTGCATGGGTAGTGCCTGAGTTATTAGACGAGTGCATAGGTAGTGCCTTGGTGATTTTATAAGTGCCTGGGTAGTGGCTGGGTGATTGGAGGAGTGCATGGATAGTGCCTGGATGATTGGGGGAGTGCAAGGGTAGTGTCTGGGTTATTCCATGAGTGCATAAGTAGTGCCTGGGTGATTGCATGACTGCATGGGCACTGTAGGAGAGTAGGATCTGCTTCACATGGGTACCCCCACTTTTTGCTGATGCTTCACTGTTTTTCGACTATAGTCTGGCTGGGGCCCTGCTAATCAGACCCCCAGCCTAGCTCCTTCCTCTCTAAAATGGTTTCCATGTACCTTAGGTACATCTCTCATTGGAATATGGAGTGCCCTTATAAGTCCCTAGTATATGGTATACTATGTACCCAGGGCATAGGTACCCCAGAGGCCTGCCAGGGGCTGAAGCATGTATTATGCCACCCCTGGAAGGCCAGCCAAAATGACACCACAGGTCTGCTACTGCAGCCTGGGTAAGGTGGTGCATGCACCCCTTACTGTGATATAGGTTACCTATATCACTACATACATACACACATATAAACCTATAAGTCACTCCTATGGCAGGCCTTATCAATCCTGAAGGCAGAGTGCTTGGTTCTTATGTGAGAGGGTTCCCCTGCATGAGCAGAGCCCCTCTGCAGCGTTCGGAGACCCTTCTCTGATGCTGTTTGTAGTGCAGCCTGACCATATACTCTTAAGTGCATTATAACCTCGCGTTAAATGCTAACTTTGGGATGGCTGCACGGTAACATGTCGTGTTTGGTGTCAAACATCTTGGAATACTACCCCCCCCCGCCAGTTCTGGCGGCGGGGTAGCATTCCACCCTTCTAGAGGGAGAGACATGTACACACCAGCCTACCCGGTAACTTCTTTACAGAGCCCTGGCATCACTAAATGGATGCCACTGCCACAGACACGGGTCTGGCCTCCTGCTGCTGACTGAAACTCCGGCAGGGGAGGCCTGGACAATAGGTTTCCTGTCCAAGGGAGGTGTAACCACCTCCCCAGATAGGATAATGTGTATTGGGGCTGGGGGAGCACTCTCTGGTGCTTTGAAGTCCTGCACTGGGGGCACATTTGGTGTCCCTGTGCATACCCCAGTTCAAACCGGTTCAGGGGCTTCCAGCCCCTGCTCTGGCGCGAAACTGGACAAAGGGAATGGGTGTAACCACCCCTCTTCCCTGACCCTCCCCTAGGTGGGTCCCCAGAGTATGTCCAACCCCCTAACTTGGTATAAGTATGGGACCCCAGTCCTTAGGACTTTAGATTAACCTGGATGAAACTCTGACACTGAATCCTGGACCTTCAACACTCTACTTGAAGACTAGAGGACTGAAGAATCTCCCTTGGGGTCAAGGAGTGACTCCCCTGCTTGGCAGGCACCTAAGAAGCAATTGTCCGATCTGCATTGCTGAAGCTCCCTCCAGACGCCGAAGTCTTTGCAACACCAGATGTGGATTTCCAGACTTCCCCGAGGCTGCCCTGAGTCCCCAGCGAAGCTGAGGCCCGTAGCTGTCGTGGGTATCGTGGAACTGTGACCCCTGGACACTAAGAACTTTTGCAAGTGCATCCTCTTCCTGGTGTTGCACAAAGTTGTGCTTTGGGCTCCGAGTAGCCCCCGCCTCCAGCACCGACTGCACCAAAGATCATTGGCCTCCACTCCACGAGTGTCCTGTGAGCCAGCTCCAAGTGCGTCCACTTGAGGCTCCTTTGCGGTCGCTAGTCTGTTGGCTAGTGGGCCCTCCCGAAGGCAACTCTTCTTCTGCTTGGGCTTTCCTGGTTGCTCCAGATGTGCCCTGATTTACCCTCGCTGGGTGAGTCCCTCAGACCTTGCTGGTCTGCATCCATGTCCTTTTCTTATTTCTACGAGACTTGCCGTTGCCAAGGCTTGTTGGGTACAATCCGGTCGCTGACACGTCAGCAATCGACAAACGTTGTGGGACAGCTCGAATCCAGCTCCTGGTTGTCGTCGACACCTCCTGGACCTCGTGGCTGAAGAGTCAAGACAACCGTCAACCTACCTGAAGCACCCGACATCGGTGGGCATCTGCTCATCGCCTTCCTGGTCACTGGCTAGTGACCCAGACTCTGTCCCCTCTGCTTTCAGGTTCTTCAGATCTTCGATCCAACCTTGGATCCACCCGAACACTTTTGACTTGGTCGCCAGCACCACTTTGCAGCAGATCGCCATTGAAAACGACGACGAAACCCGACCCCGAAAGCCACCTATGCACCCGGCTCCCCTTGGTGAGGTAACTCGAGTACTCCGGTGCTCCCGTGGGTATTGACTCTAGAACAACCTAGTTCTAAAGGGGTTTGCTCCAAGTCCTCCTCTAAGTGTCCTTTATCTCTAAAACTCTAACCGCGACATTCCCCATAGAAGTCAACGACGGCTCGCGGCTGTGTTCTCACACTGCACGCGTCCCCCGTGGGTCCCCTGTGTCACTACCTTGGGTGGTTCCTTGAGGGCCAAGCACTTCTACAAGCTCTAGGCCTTGTGTCTAGCTCAGTCATGGTTCTTATACCACTTTATTGGTATATGGTTTGGTACGCCCCTAGGGCTCAAACGTGTATTTGTGCTATTACTGTTGATATTCGACTTGTAACTTTTGTACTTCGAACTCTAGCCTCATAAAGAGACTAGAGGGGTGTGTTTAAGACTAAATACATATATTTTAAATATATACCTGGTGTGGTCCTCTTTCATTTGGTCACTCAAGAGATTATAGACTGGTAAAACAAGCTGCTTTACATTCCTTCAAGACTTAGCCTGAAGGCTGCTCTCCATAGCTACCACTAGGATAGCTTTCAATAAAGGTTGTCTTTAACCTATCTCCAATAAGGGGTTGTTTGGACTGGTGCAAGGTGCCCACTATAATTAGTGGACAGCATATACCAGGCCAACTTCTCACATTGGTGTGCAGCATGTGGCATTCCAGCTTGCTATTGTTTTACCAGATAATCTCAATTGAATTGATCAACTGAAAAACCACTAAGGGTACCTTAGGTACATATAAAACAAGCTTAGGATATAGTAAGTTCTACTGAACTTAGAGTTGTGTGTTAAGGGATAGCACACCCTTTCTACAACTCAAGAGAGTTTAGTAGGCCACACTAGAGTAGGTAGTGCATACACCACACCACACTAGTAATGTCTTCAGGGCCAGGAACCAGTGGGTCCCAGCCAGAAGCCAATGGGCTTCTTCCCTCCAAGTATGATAATCTCCCATTCTTGGAATTGAGAGCATTAAGCACTGCTAGGAAACTGAAGACAGGCAAAAGTGCCAACACGCAACGCCTCATAGAGGTACTCCTGCTGGATGATCTCAGAAGACTACCAGGGTCTGAAGGGGTAGGCAGAGAGGGTGGGGCAGAAGATGAGGAAGGGGCCAGGGGTGAAATCACCCAGGACCCCCCCTCTGAAACTGGCCAGGAAGGTGACAATGACCTTGACCTGAAAAATCCAGCTCCTCCTGTGGATGAGGAGGAGGATCAGAATGACCTCCCCTTTGTCCCCCCAGGAAGAGTTGTGAGTGTGCTAAGAAGGGCTAGATCTCCTTCTCAGGAGTCTAACCACTCTGACACCTCAGTAGGGACCTCTATTTCTTCTCATAGGAGGGAATCCCCTCATGAAAGGAAAGAGAGACTGCTCAAGTATGGAGAAGCTCAGTTGAGACTCAGAAGAGAGCAGTTGGCTATAGACAGGGAGTCCCTAGAGCTTGAAAGGCAAAGAAAAAAGATGGGACTAGAGTCCCATGGTGGCAGCAACTTCCCTAGTGGTAGGGAAAGGTCTTATGACCATAGAAACCTGAGCAAGATTGTCCCTCCCTACCAGAGTGGGGATGACATCCACAAATGGATAACTGCACTGGAGAGGGCCTGTAAAGAACAGAGGGTCCCTCAGGAGCAGTGGGCAGCAATCGTGTGGCTCTCCTTTGCAGACAAAGGTAGAGATAAGCTCCTCTCTGTTAGAGAAGAGGATGCTGATAATTATCCAGTCTTAAAAAGTGCATTGATTGATGGGTTTGGCCTAACAACTGAACAATACAGGTTAAAATTCAGAGATACCCAAAAGGCACAGTCTAAAGACTGGGTGGACTTTGTTGATTGTTCTGCTAAGGCTCTGGAAGGCAGGTTGGTGGGCAGTAAGGTATGTGACTTCAAAGGATTGTACAATCTTATCATGAGGGAGCAGATTCTTAATAACTGTCAAAATCAGCTGTTGCATCAGTACCTGGTGGACTCTGATCTGACCTCTCCCCAAGAATTGGGAAAGAAGGCAGACAAATGGGTCAGAACCAGGGTGAGGCAGAAGGTACAGAACCAAGGTGGTGACCCAAAGAAGCAAGATTCTAAGAACTCTGACAAGGGTGGGGAGAAGGGTAAAGACCAGAAGTCTTCACAAGGCCCCCAAAAATCTTCTTCAGGTGGGGATTCACAGTCTAACAAAGGGAAGGGCCAAAAGAAACCATGGTGCAAAGTCTGTAAGCAAAAGACACACTGGACCAGTGATTGCACCAAGTCCAAAGACTCTATTCCAGCCCCCACCAATGCCCCTAAGGCACCTGTTCCCCCTAGTGCAGTTACAATTGGTGGTGGGAGTACACAAGCCAAGGGTTTAGTAGGGTTGACCCTGGGTAATGAGATGAGCTCTGGCCTAGTCAGAGAACTCACTCAGGCTGTCCTAGTCTGTGATGGAGGCATGGATGTGACCTCCTCTATGAGTCCCAGTAACCTGGGCAAGTACAGGCAACAGCCATTAATAAATGGAAAAGAGGCTTTGGCATTTAGGGACACAGGAGCAAGTGTCACCATGGTGACACAAGATCTTGTGGATCCTGGGCAGATTATACTTGGTGAAATGTACCAAGTGACCAATGCTAGCAATGTCAGAACAGACCATACTCTGGCAGTTGTTAACTTCTCCTGGGGAGGGGTAACTGGCCTTAAGAAGGCTGTGGTAAGTGCAGACCTACCAGTTGAATGCTTGCTTGGCAATGATCTAGAAACTTCAGCTTGGGCAGAAGTGGAGCTCAGGACCCATGCAGAAATGCTGGGCATCCCTGCAGATGTGTTTGCTGTGACCAGGTCACAGAGCAAAATGCCTAACACTGAACAGGCCTTGGATTCTGGAACAATGGACCAAGTGCCATCCAAGAGGAGGAGTAGTAGGGTAAAGGCAGTGCCTTCCCCCTTGGCTCAGAAGGAAGGTCAGTCTCTTCAGGGAGATGATCTCAGTCCTCAGGAAGGAACTGTCCCAGAGGAGCTTGAGCCTGATCAGGTTGAGTTCTTAGGGACAGGGGGCCCTTCCAGGGTAGATCTGAGCCAGGAGCAGCAGAGCTGCCCCTCTCTTGAACCCCTCAGACAGCAAGCTGCTGCTGAGGCTGCTGGGAAAGCTAGTGGTCCCCATACAGTGTATTGGGATGATGGACTCTTGTAGTCAGAGTGTAGAGACCCCAAAGCTGGTGCCACCAGGAGGTTGGTTATACCTCTGAAGTTCAGGGGCTTCCTATTGACCCTAGCCCATGACATTCCTTTAGCAGGTCACCTGGGCCAGAACAAGACTTGGGACAGAATTGTCCCTCACTTTCACTGGCCCCACATGTCTGAAGACACCAAGGAGTTTTGTCGCTCCTGTGTAACCTGCCAGGCCAGTGGCAAGGCAGGTGGCACTACAAAGGCCCCCCCTGATACCACTACCTGTGGTGGGGGTTGTGAGAAGTTGGCCTGGTATATGCTGTCCACTAATTATAGTGGGCACCTTGCACCAGTCCAAACAACCCCTTATTGGAGATAGGTTAAAGACAACCTTTATTGAAAGCTATCCTAGTGGTAGCTATGGAGAGCAGCCTTCAGGCTAAGTCTTTAAGGAATGTAAAGCAGCTTGTTTTACCAGACTATAATCTCTTAAGTGACCAAATGAAAGAGGACCACACCAGGTATATATTTAAAATATATGTATTTAGTCTTAAACACACCCCTCTAGTCTCTTTATGAGGCTAGAGTTCGAAGTACATAAGTTACAAGTCGAATATCAACAGTAATAGCACAAATACACGTTTGAGCCCTAGGGGCGTACCAAACCATATACCAATAAAGTGGTATAAGAACCACGACTGAGCTAGACACAAGGCCTAGAGCCTGTAGAAGTGCTTGGCCCTCAAGGAACCACCCAAGGTAGTGACACAGGGGACCCACGGGGACGCGTGCAGTGTGAGAACACAGCCGCGAGCCGCCGTTGACTTCCATGGGGAATGTCGCGGTTGGAGTTTTAAAGAAAAAGGACACTTAGAGGAGGACTTGGAGCAAACCCCTTTAGAACTAGGTCGTTCTAGAGTCAATACCCACGGGAGCACCAGAGTACTCGAGTTACCTCACCCAGGGAAGCCGGGTGCATAGGTGTCTTTCGGGGTCGGGTTTCTTCGTCGTTTTCAATGGCGATCTGCTGCAAAGTGCTGCTGGCGACCAAGTCAAAAGTGTCCGGGTGGATCCAAGGGTGGATCGAAGATCTGAAGAACCTGAAAGCAGAGGGGACAGAGTCTGGGTCACTAGCCAGTGACCAGGAAGGCAATGAGCAGATGCCCACCGATGTCGGGTGCTTCAGGTAGGTTGACATTTGTCTTGACTCTTCAGCCACGAGGTCCAGGAGGTGTCGACGACAACCAGGAGTGGGATTCGAGCTGTCCCACTACGTCTGTCGATTGCTGATGTGTCGTTGACCGGATTGGACCCAACAAGCCTTGGCAACGGCAAGTCTCGTGGAAATAGAAGAAGGACGGTGGTACAGACCAGCAAGGTCTGAGGGACTCACCCAGCAAGGGTAAGTCAGGGCACGTCTGGAGCAACCAGGGAAGCCCAATCAGAAGAAGAGTTGCCTTCGGGAGGGCCCACTAGCCAACAGACTAGCGACCGCGAAGGAGCCTCAAGTGGACGCACTTGGAGCTGGCTCACAGGATACTCGTGGAGTGGAGGCCAGTGATCTTTGGTGCAGTCGATGCTGGAGGCAGGGGCTACTCGGAGCCCAAAGCACAACTTCGTGGGAGACCAGGAAGAGGATGCACTTGCAAAAGTTCTCGGTGTCCAGGGGTCACGGTTCCACGTTACCCACGACAGCTACGGGCCTCAGCTTCGCTGGGGAATCAGGGCAGCCTCGGGGAAGTCTGGAAATCTATGTCTGGTGATGCAAAGACTTCGGCGTCCGGCTGGAGCTTCAGCGATGCAGACTGGACAATTGCTTCTTAGGTGCCTGCCAAGCAGGGGAGTCACTCCTTGACCCCAAGGGAGATTCTTCAGTCCTCTAATCTTCAAGTAGAGCATCGAAGGTCCAGGATTCAGTGTCAGAGTTTCGTCCAGGGTAATCTAAAGTCCTAAGGACTGGGGTCCCCTACTTATACTAAGTTAGGGGGTTGGACATACTCTGGGGACTCACCTATGGGAGGGTCAGGGAAGAGGGGTGGTTACACCCATTCCCTTTGTCCAGTTTCGTGCCAGAGCAGGGGCTGGAAGCCCCTGAGCCGGTTTGAACTGGGGTATGCACAGGGACACCAAATGTGCCCCAGTGCAGGACTTCAAAGCACCAGAGAGTGCTCCCGCCCAGCCCCAATACACATTATCCTGTCTGGGGAGGTGGTTACACCTCCCTTGGACAGGAAACCTATTGTCCAGGCCTCCCCTGCCGGAGTTTCAGTCAGCAGCAGGAGGCCAGACCCGTGTCTGTGGCAGCGGCATCCATTTTGTGATGCCAGGGCTCTGGAAAGAAGTTACCGGGCAGGCCGGTGTGTACATGTCTCTCCCTCTAGAAGGGTGGAATGCTACCCCCGCCACCAGAACTGGCGGGGGGGGGTAGTATTCCAAGATGTTTGACACCAAACACGACATGTTTCCGTGCAGCCATCCCAAAGTTAGCATTTAACGCGAGGTTATAATGCACTTAAGAGTATATGGTCAGGCTGCACTACAAACAGCATCAGAGAAGGGTCTCCGAACGCTGCAGAGGGGCTCTGCTCATGCAGGGGCACCCTCTCACATAAGAACCAAGCACTCTGCCTTCAGGATTGATAAGGCCTGCCATAGGAGTGACTTATAGGTTTATATGTGTGTATGTAGGTAGTGATATAGGTAACCTATATCACAGTAAGGGGTGCATGCACCACCTTACCCAGGCTGCAGTAGCAGGCCTGTCGTGTCATTTTGGCTGGCCTTCCAGGGGTGGCATCATACATGCTTCAGCCCCTGGCAGGCCTCTGGGGTACCTATGCCCTGGGTACATAGTATACCATATACTAGGGACTTATAAGGGCACTCCAGATTCCAATCAGAGATGTGCCTAAGGCACATGGAAACCATTTTAGAGAGGAAGCAGCTAGGCTGGGGTTCTGATTAGCAGGGCCCCAGCCAGACTAAAGTCGAAAAACAGTGACGCATCAGCAAAAAGTGGGGGTATCCATGTGAAGCAGATCCTACTCTCCTACACAACACCCCCCCAAACGTAGGGACATTAAACTAACCTTGACCAGTTGAGTCTTCATGTTCTAAGCGGAAGTACCTAGAGAGTCCATCTGCATTGGCATGGTTACTCCTAGGTCTATGTTCCACTGTAAAGTCCATCCCCTGTAGGGAAATGGACCACCTAAGCAGTTTGGGGTTTTCACCCTTCATTTGTTTTAGCCATAAGAGGGGCTTATGGTCTGTTTGAACAAGGAAGTGAGTACCAAACAAGCATGGCCTCAACTTCTTCAGAGCCCAGACCACAGCAAAGGCCTCCGTCTCAATGGCTGACCAACGTTTCTCTCTAGGGGTCAGCCTTCTGCTAATAAAAGCTACTGGCTGATCCTGACCTTCATCATTCAGTTGTGACAGTACAGCCCCTACCCCCAATTCAGATGCATCTGTTTGGACAATGAACTTCTTGGAGTAATCAGGACTCTGTAGAATGGGAGCAGTGCACATGGCCTGCTTTAGGTCATCAAATGCCTTTTGACAGCTAACTGTCCACTGAACCTTTTGGGCATTTTCTTGGAAGTTAAGTCATTCAGGGGTGTCACTATTGATCCATACCCCTTGACAAATCTCCTATAGTACCCAGTCAGGCCTAAAAGGCTCTCACCTGAGTCTGGGTACTTGGAGCAGTCCAGTCCATGATGGTCTGGATCTTGCTCTGCAATGGTTGAACCTGGCCTCCACCCACAAGGTGGCCCAGGTACACAACCTGACTCTGCCCTATCTGGCACTTTGTGGCCTTGATAGTTAGGCCTTCTTTCTGCAGGACCTGCAAAACATTTCTGAGGTGGACCAGGTGATCCTCCCAGGTGGAGCTAAAGACAGCAATATCATCTAGATATGCTGCACTATAGGCTTCCAGACCTGTAAGGACTGCATTCACTGTGAGAAGTTGGCCTGGTATATGCTGTCTACTACTTATAGTGGGCACCTTGCACCAGTCCAAACAACCCCTTATTGGAGATAGGTTAAAGACAACCTTTATTGAAAGCTATCCTAGTGGTAGCTATGGAGAGCAGCCTTCAGGCTAAGTCTTGAAGGAATGTAAAGCAGCTTGTTTTACCAGTCTATAATCTCTTGAGTGACCTAATGAAAGAGGACCACACCAGGTATATATTTAAAATATATGTATTTAGTCTTAAACACACCCTCTAGTCTCTTTATGAGGCTAGAGTTCGAAGTACATAAGTTACAAGTCAGTTATCAACAGTAATAGCACAAATACACGTTTGAGCCCTAGGGGCGTACCAAACCATATACCAATAAAGTGGTATAAGAACCACGACTGAGCTAGACACAAGGCCTAGAGCCTGTAGAAGTGCTTGGCCCTCAAGGAACCACCCAAGGTAGTGACACAGGGGACCCACGGGGGACGCGTGCAGTGTGAGAACACAGCCGCGAGACGCCGTTGACTTCTATGGGGAATGTCGCGGTTGGAGTTTTGAAGAAAAAGGACACTTAGAGGAGGACTTGGAGCAAACCCCTTTAGAACTAGGTCGTTCTAGAGTCTATACCCATGGGAGCACCGGAGTACTCGAGTTACCTCACCCAGGGAAGCCGGGTGCATAGGTGTCTTTCGGGGTCAGGTTTCGTCGTCGTTTTCAATGGCGATCTGCTTCAAAGTGCTGCTGGCGACCAAGTCGAAAGTGTTCGGGTGGATCCAAGGGTGGATCGAAGATCTGAAGAACCTGAAAGCAGAGGGGACAGAGTCTGGGTCACTAGCCAGTGACCAGGAAGGCGATGAGCAGATGCCCACCGATGTCGGGTGCTTCAGGTAGGTTGATGGTTGTCTTGACTCTTCAGCCACGAGGTCCAGGAGGTGTCGACGATGACCAGGAGCTGGATTCGAGCTGTCCCACAACGTCTGTCGATTGCAGGGGTGTCGGCGACCGGATTGGACCCAACAAGCCTTGGCAACGGCAAGTCTCATGAATATAGAAAAAGGACGGTAGTACAGACCAGCAAGGTCTGAGGGACTCACCCAGCGAGGGTAAGTCAGGGCACGTCTGGAGTAACCAGGGAAGCCCAATCAGAAGAAGAGTTGCCTTCGGGAGGGCCCACTAGCCAACGGACTAGTGACCACAAAGGAGCCTCGAGTGGACACACTTGGAGCTGGCTCACAGGACACTCGTGGAGTGGAGGCCAGTGATCTTCGGTGCAGTCGGTGCTGGAGGCGGGGGCTATTTGAAGCCCAAAGCACAACTTGGTGGGAGACCCAGAAGAGGATGCACTTGCAAAAGTACTCAGTGTCTAGGGTTCATGGTTCCACGTTACCCACGACAGCTACGGGCCTCAGCTTTGCTGGGGACTCAGGGCAGCCTCGGGGAATTCTGGAAATCCACCTCTGGTGATGCAAAGACTTTGGCGTCTGGCGGGAGCTTCAGCGATGCAGACCGGACAATTGCTTCTTAGGTGCCTGGCAAGCAGGGGAGTCACTCCTTGACCCCAAGGGAGATTCTTCAGTCCTCTAATCTTCAGGTAGAGCATCGAAGGTCCAGGATTCAGTGTCAGAGTTTCGTCCAGGGTAATCTAAAGTCCTAAGGACAGGGGTCCCATACTTATACTAAGTTAGGGGGTTGGACATACTCTGGGGACCCACCTATGGGAGGGTCAGGGAAGAGGGGTGGTTACACCCCTTTGTCCAGTTTCGTGCCAGAGCAGGGGCAGGTAGCCCCTGCAACCGGTTTGAACTGGCATATGCACAGGGACACCAAGTGGGCCCCAGTGCAGGACTTCTGAGCACCAGAGAGTGCTCCCGCCCAGCCCCAATACACACTATCCTGTCTGGGGAGGCCTGCAACAGGAAACCTATTGTCCAGGCCTCCCCTGCCGGAGTTTCAGTCAGCAGCAGGAGGCCAGACTTGTGTCTGTGGCAGCAGCATCCATTTTGTGATGCCAGGGCTTTGCAAAGTCAGTACCGGGTATACCGGTGTGTACATGTCTCTCCCTCTAGAAGGGTGGAATGCTACCCCCGCCTCCAGAACTGGCAGGGGGGTAGTATTCCAAGATGTTTGACACCAAACACAACATGTTTCCGTTGAGCCATCCCAAAGTTAGCATTTAACGCGAGGTTATAATGCGCTTAAGAGTATATGGTCAGGCTGCACTACAAACAGCATCAGAGAAGGGTCTCCGAACGCTGCAGAGGGGCTCTGCTCATGCAGGGGCACCCTCTCACATAAGAACCAAGCACTCTGCCTTCAGGATTGATAAGGCCTGCCATAGGAGTGACTTATAGGTTTATATGTGTGCATATATGTAGTGCTATAGGTAGCCTATATCACAGTAAGGGGTGCATGCACCACCTTACCCAGGCTGCAGTAGCAGACCTGTGGTGTCATTTTGGCTGGCCTTCCAGGGGTGGCATAATACATGCTTCAGCCCCTGGCAGGCCTCTGGGGTACCTATGCCCTGGGTACATAGTATACCATATACTAGGGACTTATAAGGGCACTCCAGATTCCAATCAGAGATGTACCTAAGGTACATGGAAACCATTTTAGAGAGGAAGCAGATAGACTGGGGCCCTGAATAGCAGGATCCCAGTCCAACTAAGTCATAAACCAGCAAAACACCAGGAAAAAGTGGGGGCAACCATATAGTCAGATTCCACCTTCCTACATAACCCCCCAAACGAAAGGAGATAAGGCTAACCTTGGCCAGTTGAGCCTGTATTGACTAAGTGGCCATATAAGGAAGCACCTGCACTAGCATGGTTGCCCCCTGTCTTATGGTCCACTAAGCAATCCCTCACCCTAAGGGTATGAGAGGGTCTCCACCATGGGGAATTACTACCTGTGGTGTGCTTTGGTAAAGTACAAGGCTGGTGAGGTGTCTGAGAAGGGAAGTGAGGCCCTAGGAAGGTTGGTCTCAGCTTCCTCAGATCACTGGTCACCAGGTATGCTTGTCTTTCCATGACTGAGTTCCATTTTGCTCTAAGGGTCAACCTTTGGCTGCCTACAGCTGGGGGTTGGGTCCCTTTGGATGGACCACTGGAGGGAGATGGCAGGTTTGGAACCTTTTGGTCCCAGGTTTGCCCTTGCCTAACAGAGTCCTTCTGGGGGAGGTCCCTACACAAAGGTATGGGGGATCGCTCAGTGTGTTGAGGAATTTTCACCTGGCTAGGGCTACTAGACTGGGTGCCCCTAAGCTGCTGATGGAGGGGTTCCTCTGGACAGGGGGCCCTGGGGGGTCCACTGACCTCCCTGACCTCTGCAGCCCTGGGCTGACTGAGGCAGGGTAGAGAGGGGCAGGTTACCTGCTCCAGACTGGGTACCACCATGGAAGGGTCCTCTGCCATCAGGGGTGTGGCCAGGCCAGGCCTGACTCCCTCTGGGGCAGTTCCTTCACTAGGGGTAGGGTCAGTTCCCTGAGGAGGCTGACCCTTACCTACTGTCTGGAGGGAAGAAGACTTTTCTTCAACCCTTGTGCTCTCTTTTGGGGGAGAGTGGGCCATTCTTCCAGGCTCCATCTCTCCAAAATTTCCCTGGGCTTGGGCTGTGGCCATCACAGCCCCACTAACCTTTACAGGGATGCCCAGCATTCTTAGATGGGTTTGGTGTTCAACTTCAGCTCAGGCTGAAATTTCCAGATCATTGCCCATCAGGCAATCTACAGGCAAGGTCGGGGACACTGCCACTCTTTTTGGGCCTGTGACCCCTTCCCAGCTGAGATTGACTAAGGCCATGGGGTGATCTGTTCTGACACCATCAATGTTGGTTACCTGGTATTTAAACTCAGGTAAAAGCTGGTGAGGGGGACTAGTTTCCCTGCCACCATGGTGACACTAGCCCCTGTGTCCCTAAATGCCACAGCTTTCTGACCATTAATTATTGGCTCCAGTCTGTACCTGCCCAATGCATTGGGACCCATGGTAAAGGTGGCAAATCCTATACCACCATCAGAGTCAGAGGAGTCTGTTGAGGGGGTCCTGTCTAAACTAGGGCCCACCTCTGTTCCTCTTGCAAAAGCACCTAACTTTTTGGGTGCACTACTCCCAACTGGAGGATTACTACTGGTAGTACCAGGAGGGGTGGTAGTAGTTGTTGGAGGAACATTTTCTTTATTGCCAATCCTGGGGCAACTGGGATCAGTTTTCCAGTGTCCAGGCTTTTTACAGACATGGCAATATGGTTTCTTTTCAGGAGAGGAAGGAGTTTGGGACCCACCCCCAGAAGAGGACTTTTAGGGCCCTGTAGTGGATTTATCCTTAGATTTATCCCCACCTTTCTCTTGGGACTTGGTAGAATCTTTCTTCTGGTCACCACCCTGATTCTTAGTCTTTACTCTGGTTCTGACCCATTTGTCTACCTTCTTTCCCAATTCTTGGGGAGAGGTCAGATCAGAGTCCACCAGGTACTGGTGTAAAAGCTGGTTTTGACAATTATTAAGGATCTGCTCCTCATAATCAAATTGTACAATCCTAAAAAGTCATGCACCTTGTTGCCATGTATCCAACCTTCCAGAGCCTTAGTAGCACAATCTACAAAGTCAACCCAGTCTTGAGTCTGAGCTTTTGGGTGTCTCTGAACTTCAACCTATACTGTTCAGTGGTTAGGCCAAACCCATCTATCAGAGCACTCTTCAAGACTTTGTAATTGTCAGCATCCTCTTCTCTTACAGTGAGGAGCTTATCTCTACCTTTGTCTGCAAAGGAGAGCCACAAGATTGCTGCCCACTGCTCCTGAGGGACCCTCTGTACTTTACAGGCCCTCTCCAGTGCAGTTATCCATTTGTGGATGTCATCCCCACTCTGGTAGGGAGGGACAATCTTGCTCAGGTTTATATGGTCATAAGACCTTTCCCTATCTCTGGGGAAATTGCTGCCACCATGGGACTCTAGTCCCATCTTTTTTCTTTGCCTTTCAAGCTCTAGGGACTCCCTGTCTATAGCCAACTGCTCTCTTCTGAGTCTCAACTGAGCTTATCCATACTTGAGCAGTCTCTCTTTCCTTTCATGAGGGGATTCCCTCCTATGAGAAGAAATAGAGGTCCCTACTGAGGTGTCAGAGTGGTTAGACTCCTGAGAAGGAGATCTAGGCCTTCTGGGCACACTCACAATTCTTCCTGGGGGGACAAAGGGGAGGTCATTCTGATCCTCCCCCTCATCCACAGGAGGAGCTGGATTTTCCAGGTCAAGGTCATTGTCACCTTCCTGGCCAGTTTCAGAGGTTGGGTCCTGAGTGATTTCACCCCTCGCTCCTTCCTCATCTTCTGCCCCACCCTCTCTGCCTACCCCTTCAGACCCTGGTAGTCTTCTGAGATCATCCAGCAGGAGTACCTCTATGAGGCGTTGGGTGTTGGCACTTTTGCCTGTCTTCAGTTTCCTAGCAGTGCTTAATGCTCTCAATTCCAAGAATGGGAGATTATCATACTTGGAGGGAAGAAGCCCATTGGCTTCTGGCTGGGACCCACTGGTTTCTGGCTCTAAAGACATTACTAGTGTGGTGTGGTGTATGCACTACCTACTCTAGTGTGGCCTACTAAACTCTCTTGAGTTGTAGAAAGGGTGTGCTATCCCTTAACACACAACTCTAAGTTCAGTAGAACTTACTGTATCCTAAGCTTGATTTATATGTACCTAAGGTACCCTTAGTGGTTTTCAGTTGATCAATTCAATTGAGATTATCTGGTAAAACAATAGCAAGCTGGAATCCCACACGCTGCACACCAATGTGAGAAGTTGGCCTGGTATATGCTGTCCACTACTTATAGTGGGCACCTTGCACCAGTCCAAACAACCCCTTATTGGAGATAGGTTAAAGACAACCTTTATTGAAAGCTATCCTAGTGGTAGCTATGGAGAGCAGCCTTCAGGCTAAGTCTTGAAGGAATGTAAAGCAGCTTGTTTTACCAGTCTATAATCTCTTGAGTGACCAAATGAAAGAGGACCACACCAGGTATATATTTAAAATATATGTATTTAGTCTTAAACACACCCCTCTAGTCTCTTTATGAGGCTAGAGTTCGAAGTACATAAGTTACAAGTCAGTTATCAACAGTAATAGCACAAATACACGTTTGAGCCCTAGGGGCGTACCAAACCATATACCAATAAAGTGGTATAAGAACCACGACTGAGCTAGACACAAGGCCTAGAGCCTGTAGAAGTGCTTGGCCCTCAAGGAACCACCCAAGGTAGTGACACAGGGGACCCACGGGGACGCCTGCAGTGTGAGAACACAGCCGCGAGCCGCCGTTGACTTCTATGGGGAATGTCGCGGTTGGAGTTTTAAAGAAAAGGACACTTAGAGGAGGACTTGGAGCAAACCCCTTTAGAACTAGGTCGTTCTAGAGTCAATACCCACCGGAGCACCGGAGTACTCGAGTTACCTCACCCAGGGAAGCCGGGTGCATAGGTGTCTTTCGGGGTCGGGTTTCGTCGTCGTTTTCAATGGCGATCTGCTGCAAAGTGCTGCTGGCGACCAAGTCGAAAGTGTCCGGGTGGATCCAAGGGTGGATCGAAGATCTGAAGAACCTGAAAGCAGAGGGGACAGAGTCTGGGTCACTAGCCAGTGACCAGGAAGGCGATGAGCAGATGCCCACCGATGTCGGGTGCTTCAGGTAGGTTGACGTTCATCTTGACTCTTCAGCCACGAGGTCCAGGAGGTGTCGACGACAACCAGAAGCTGGATTCGAGCTGTCCCACAACGTCTGTCGCTTGCTGAAGTATCGGCGACCGGATTGGTCCCAACAAGCCTTGGCAACGGCAAGTCGCGTGGAAATAGAAGAAGGATGGTGGTACAGACCAGCAAGGTCTGAGGGACTCACCCAGAGAGGGTAAGTCAGGGCACATCTGGAGCAACCAGGGAAGCCCAATCAGAAGAAGAGTTGCCTTCGGGAGGGCCCACTAGCCAACGGACTAGCGACCGTGAAGGAGCCTCGAGTAGATGTACTTGGAGCTGGCTCACAGGACACTCGTGGAGTGGAGGCCAGTGATATTCGGTGCAGTCGGTGCTGGAGGTAAGGGCTACTCGGAGCCGAAAGTACAACTTTGTGGGAGACCAGAAAGAGGATGCACTTGCAAAAGTTCTCTGTATCCAGGGGTCACGGTTCCACGTTACCCATGACAGCTACGGGCCTCAGCTTCGCTGGGGACTCAGGGCAGCCTCGGCGAAGTCTGGAAATCCACCTCTGGTGATGCAAAGACTTCGGCGTCCGGTGGGAACTTCAGCGATGCAGACAGGACAATTGCTTCTTAGGTGCCTGCCAAGCAGGGGAGTCACTCCTTGACCCCAAGGGAGATTCTTCAGTCCTCTAATCTTCAAGTAGAGCGTCGAAGGTCCAGGATTCAGTGTCAGAGTTTCGTCCAGGGTAATCTAAAGTCCTAAGGACTGGGGTCCCCTACTTATACTAAGTTAGGGGGTTGGACATACTCTGGGGACCCACCTATGGGAGGGTCAGGGAAGAGGGGTGGTTACACCCATTCCCTTTGTCCAGTTTCACACCAGAGCAGTGGCTGGAAGCCCCTGAGCCGGTTTGAACTGGGGTATGCACAGGGACGTCAAATGTGCCCCCAGTGCAGGACTTCAAAGCACCAGAGAGTGCTCCCGCCCAGCCCCAATACACATTATCCTGTCTGGGGAGGTGGTTACACCTCCCTTGGACAGGAAACCTATTGTCCAGGCCTCCCCTGCTGGAGTTTCAGTCAGCGGCATCCATTTTGTGATGCCAGGGCTCTGGAAAGAAGTTACCGGGCAGGCCGGTGTGTACATGTCTCTCCCTCTAGAAGGGTGGAATGCTACCCCCGCCGCCAGAACTGGCGGGGGGGGGGTAGTATTCCAAGATGTTTGACACCAAACACGACATGTTTCCGTGCAGCCATCCCAAAGTTAGCATTTAACGCGAGGTTATAATGCACTTAAGAGTATATGGTCAGGCTGCACTACAAACAGCATCAGAGAAGGGTCTCCGAACGCTGCAGAGGGGCTCTGCTCATGCAGGGGCACCCTCTCACATAAGAACCAAGCACTCTGCCTTCAGGATTGATAAGGCCTGCCATAGGAGTGACTTATATGTTTATATGTGTGTATGTAGGTAGTGCATGCACCACCTTACCCAGGCTGCAGTAGCAGGCCTGTGGTGTCATTTTGGCTGGCCTTCCAGGGGTGGCATAATACATGCTTCAGCCCCTGGCAGGCCTCTGGGGTACCTATGCCCTGGGTACATAGTATACCATATACTAGGGACTTATAAGGGCACTCCAGATTCCAATCAGAGATGTGCCTAAGGCACATGGAAACCATTTTAGAGAGGAAGCAGCTAGGCTGGGGTTCTGATTAGCAGGGCCCCAGCTAGACTAAAGTCGAAAAACAGTGAAGCATCAGCAAACAGTGGGGGTACCCATGTGAAGCAGATCCTACTCTCCTACAGGGGTTCCCTTTGAAAGGGTGGGGATTGACATTGTTGGTCCCATGGATCCCCAAACAGCATCTGGGCACAGGTTTATCCTGGTGGTGGTGGTCCATGCCACCAGGTACCCAGAGGCTATTCCCTTAGGACCACTACAGCACCTGTAGTGGCAAGGGCCCTCCTGGGAATTTTCTCAAGAGTGGGCTTCCCTAAGGAGGTTGTATCAGACAGGGGTGCAAACTTTATGTCTGGATACTTGAAAGCAATGTGGAAGGAGTGTGGAGTGACTTACAAGTTCACCACACCCTATCACCCACAATGCAATGGTTTAGTTGAGAGATTCAACAAAACCTTGAAGGGCATGATTAAAGGGCTCCCAGAGAAGCTTAGGCGAAGATGGGACATACTCTTGCCCTGCCTTTTATTTGCATACAGGGAGGTGCCTCAAAAGGGGTTGGCTACAGCCCTTTGAACTTTTGTTTGGTCACCCTGTCAGGGGTCCATTGTGCCTGGTGAAGGAAGGATGGGAGTTACCTCTCAAGCCCCCAAAACAGGACATAGTGGACTATGTATTGGTCTCCGCTCCAGGATGGCTGAGTACATGAAAAAGGCAACTAAAAACCTTGAGGCTAGCCAGGAACTCCAAAAAGCCTGGCATGACCAAAAGGCTGTACTGACTGTTTACCAGCCAGGGCAGAAGGTGTGGGTGTTGGAGCCAGTGGCCCCAGCAGCTCTCCAAGACAAATGGAGTGGACCCCATACCATTGTTGAACAGAAGGGTGAGGTTACCTATTTAGTAGACCTAGGAACACCCAGGAGTCCCCACAGGGTTCTCCATGTCAACAGATTGAAACCATATGTGGACTGGGCAGACATGGGCTTGCTCATGGCTACTGATGATTGACAGGAGGAAGAGAGTGACCCACTCCCTGACCTGCTCTCACAGAACCCTGATGATGGGTCAGTGGATGGTGTAGCCTTGGCAGGCAGCTTCCCTGCCCAGCAGCAAACTGATTGCAGACAGGTGCTCAATCAGTTCAGGCATATGTTCTCTCTGACACCTAGTCAGACCACCTGGTGCACTCATGAAGTGGACACTGGGGACAGTCTGCCTATTAAAAATATGATTTATAGGCAACCTGACCATGTCAGGGACTGTATCAGGACAGAAGTCCAGAAGATGTTGGATTGGGAGTTATTGAACCCTCAGATAGCCCTTGGGCTAGTCCAGTGGTCCTTGTGCCAAAACCTCACACCAGTGGTGGGAAAAGAGAGATGAGGTTTTGTGTGGACTACAGGGGTCTCAATGCAGTCACTAGGACTGATGCCCATCCAATACCCAGGGCAGATGAGCTAATAGACACTTTGGCCTCAGCCAAATATCTAAGCACATTTGACCTAACAGCTGGCTACTGGCAGATCAGGCTAGCTGATGATGCAAAGCCAAAAACAGCATTCTCAACCCCTAGTGGGCATTATCAATTTGTGGTAATGCCCTTTGGTTTGAAGAATGCACCTGCCACTTTTCAGAGGTTGGTGAACACAGTCCTTACAGGTCTGGAAGCCTATAGTGCAGCCTATCTAGATGATATTGCTGTCTTTAGCTCCACCTGGGAGGATCACCTGGTCCACCTCAGAAATGTTTTGCAGGCCCTGCAGAAAGCAGGCCTAACTATCAAGGCCACAAAGTGCCAGATAGGGCAGAGTCAGGTTGTGTACCTGGGCCACCTTGTGGGTGGGGGACAGGTTCAACCATTACAGAGCAAAATCCAGACCATCATGGACTGGACTGCTCCAACTACCCAGACTCAGGTGAGAGCCTTTTTAGGCCTGACTGGGTACTATAGGAGATTTGTCAAGGGGTATGGATCAATAGTGACACCCCTGAATGACTTAACTTCCAAGAAAATGCCCAAAAAGGTTCAGTGGACAGTTAGCTGTCAAAAGGCATTTGATGACCTAAAGCAGGCCATGTGCACTGCTCCCATTCTACAGAGTCCTGATTACTCCAAGAAGTTCATTGTCCAAACAGATGCATCTGAATTGGGGGTAGGGGCTGTACTGTCACAATTGAATGAAGAAGGTCAGGATCAGCCAGTAGATTTCATTAGCAGAAGGCTGACCCCTAGAGAGAACCGTTGGTCAGCCATTGAGAGGGAGGCCTTTGCTGTGGTCTGGGCTCTGAAGAAGTTGAGGCCATTCTTGTTTGGTACTCACTTCCTTGTTCAAACAGACCATAAGCCCCTCTTATGGCTAAAACAAATGAAGGGTGAAAACCCCAAACTGCTTAGGTGGTCCATTTCCCTACAGGGGATGGACTTTACAGTGGAACATAGACCTGGGAGTAACCATGCCAATGCAGATGGACTCTCTAGGTACTTCCACTTAGAACATGAAGACTCAACTGGACAAGGTTAGTTTAATGTCCCTACGTTTGGGGGGGGGTGTGTGTAGGAGAGTAGGATCTGCTTCACATGGGTACCCCCACTTTTGCTGATGCTTCACTGTTTTTCGACTTTAGTCTGGCTGGGGCCCTGCTAATCAGACCCCCAGCCTAGCTGCTTCCTCTCTAAAATGGTTTCCATGTACCTTAGGTACATCTCTGATTGGAATCTGGAGTGCCCTTATAAGTCCCTAGTATATGGTATACTATGTACCCAGGGCATAGGTACCCCAGAGGCCTGCCAGGGGCTGAAGCATGTATTATGCCACCCCTGGAAGGCAGCCAAAATGACACCACAGGTCTGCTACTGCAGCCTGGATAAGGTGGTGCATGCACCCCTTACTGTGATATAGGTTACCTATATCACTACATACATACACACATATAAACCTATAAGTCACTCCTATGGCAGGCCTTATCAATCCTGAAGGCAGCGTGCTTGGTTCTTATGTGAGAGGGTGCCCCTGCATGAGCAGAGCCCCTCTGCAGCATTCGGAGACCCTTCTCTGATGCTGTTTGTAGTGCAGCCTGACCATATACTCTTAAGTGCATTATAACCTCGCGTTAAATGCTAACTTTGGGATGGCTGCACGGAAACATGTCGTGTTTGGTGTCAAACATCTTGGAATACTACCCCCCCGCCAGTTGTGGCGGCGGGGGTAGCATTCCACCCTTCTAGAGGGAGAGACATGTACACACCGGCCTACCCGGTAACTTCTTTACAGAGCCCTGGCATCACAAAATGGATGCCACTGCCACAGACACGGGTCTGGCCTCCTCCTGCTGACTGAAACTCCGGCAGGGGAGGCCTGGACAATAGGTTTCCTGTCCAAGGGAGGTGTAACCACCTCCCCAGACAGGATAATGTGTATTGGGGCTGGGCGGGAGCACTCTCTGGTGCTTTGAAGTCTTGCACTGGGGGCACATTTGGTGTCCCTGTGCATACCCCAGTTCAAACCGGTTCAGGGGCTTCCAGCCCCTGCTCTGGCACGAAACTGGACAAAGGGAATGGGTGTAACCACCCCTCTTCCCTGACCCTCCCCTAGGTGGGTCCCCAGAGTATGTCCAACCCCCTAACTTGATATAAGTATGGGACCCCAGTCCTTAGGACTTTAGATTAACCTGGACGAAACTCTGACACTGAATCCTGGACCTTCGACGCTCTACTTGAAGACTAGAGGACTGAAGAATCTTCCTTGGGGTCAAGGAGTGACTCCCCTGCTTGGCAGGCACCTAAGAAGCAATTGTCCGGTCTGCATCGCTGAAGCTCCCGCCGGACGCCAAAGTCTTTGCAACACCAGAGGTGAATTTCCAGACTTCCCCGAGGCAGCCCTGAGTCCCCAGCGAAGCTGAGGCCCGTAGCTTTCATGGGTAATGTGAAACTGTGACCCCTGGGCACTGAGAACTTTTGCAAGTGCATCCTCTTTCTGGTCTCCCACGAAGTTGTGCTTTGGGCGTCGAGTAGCCCCTGCCTCCAGCACCAACTGTACCGAAGATCACTGGCCTCCACTCTACGAGTGTCCTGTGAGCCAGCTCCAAGTGCGTCCACTCGAGGCTCCTTTGCGGTCGCTAGTCCGTTGGCTAGTGGGCCCTCCCGAAGGCAACTTTTCTTCTGCTTGGGCTTTTCTGGTTGCTCCAGACGTGCCCTGACTTACCCTTGCTGGGTGAGTCCCTCAGACCTTGCTGGTCTGCATCCACCTCCTTTCCTTATTTCCACGAGACTTGCCGTTACCAAGGCTTGTTGGGTCCAATCCGGTCGACAACACGTCAGCAATCGACAGACGTTGTGGGACAGCTCGAATCCAGCTCCTGGTTGTCGTCGACGCCTCCTGGACCTCGTGGCTGAAGAGTCAAGACGACCATCAACCTACCTGAAGCACCCGACATCGGTGGGCATCTGCTCATCGCCTTCCTGGTCACTGGCTAGTGACCCAGACTCTGTCCCCTCTGCTTTCAGGTTCTTCAGATCTTCGATCCAACCTTGGATCCACCCGAACACTTTCGACTTGGTCGCCAGCAGCACTTTGCAGCAGATCACCATTGAAAACGACGACGAAACCCGACCCCGAAAGACACCTATGCACCCGGCTCCCCTGGGTGAGGTAACTCGAGTACTCTGGTGCTCCCGTGGGTATTGACTCTAGAACAACCTAGTTCTAAAGGGGTTTGCTCCAAGTCCTCCTCTAAGTGTCCTTTATCTCTAAAACTCTAACCGCGACATTCCCCATAGAAGTCAACGGCGGCTCGCGGCTGTGTTCTCACACTGCACGCGTCTCCCGTGGGTCCCCTGTGTCACTACCTTGGGTTGTTCCTTGAGGGCCAAGCACTTCTACAAGCTCTAGGCCTTGTGTCTAGCTCAGTCGTGGTTCTTATACCACTTTATTGGTATATGGTTTGGTACGGCCCTAGGGCTCAAACGTGTATTTGTGCTATTACTGTTGATATTCGACTTGTAACTTATGTACTTCGAACTCTAGCCTCATAAAGAGACTAGAGGGGTGTGTTTAAGACTAAATACATATATTTTAAATATATACCTGGTGTGGTCCTCTTTCATTTGGTCACTCAAGAGATTATAGACTGGTAAAACAAGCTGCTTTACATTCCTTCAAGACTTAGCCTGAAGGCTGCTCTCCATAGCTACCACTAGGATAGCTTTCAATAAAGGTTGTCTTTAACCTATCTCCAATAAGGGGTTGTTTGGACTGGTGCACGATGCCCACTATAATTAGTGGACAGCATATACCAGGCCAACTTCTCACAGGCACTGCCTGAGTGATTGAAGGAGTGCTTGGGTAATGTCTGTGTGATTGCATGAGTGCAGGGGTAATGTCTGGGTGATTGAAGGAGTGCATGGTAATGCCTGGGTGCATGGAAGAGTGCATGGGTAGTACCTGGGTGCATGTAGGACTGCCTGGATAGTTCCTGGGTTATTGGAGGAGTGCATGAGTAGTACCAGGGTGATTGCATGAGTGCAGGAGTAGTGCGTGGATGATTGGAAGACTGCATGGGTAGTGCTTGGATGATTGCATGAGTGCTGCAGAAGTGCCTGAGCACATGTATGACTGCATGGGCACTGCCTGAGTGATTGAAGTAGTCATGGGTAATGCCTGGGTGATTGTATAAATGCAGGGGTAATGTCTGGGTGAATGGAGGAGTGCATGTGTAGTGCCTGAGTGATTACACAAGTGCATAGGTAGTGCCTTGGGGATTTCATAAGTGCATGGGTGATGGCCTGGTGATTGGAGGAGTGCATGGATAGTGCCAGGATGACTGGAGGAGTGCAAGGGGAGTGCCAGTGTTATTGCATGAGTGCATAGGTAGTGCCTGGGTGATTGTATGACTGCATGGGCACTGCCTGAGTGATTGAAGGAGTGCATGGGTAATGCCTGGGTGACTGCATGAATGCAGGGGTAATGTCTGGGTGAATAGAGGAGTGCATGGGTAGTGCCTGAGTGATTACACAAGTGCATAGGTAGTGCCTTGGTGATTTTATATGTGCATGGGTAGGGGCTGGGTGATTGGAGGAGTGCATGGATAGTGCCAGGATGACTGGAGGAGTGCAAGGGTAGTGCCTGGGTTATTGCATGAGTGGATACGTAGTACCTGGGTGATTGTATGACTGCATGGGCACTGCCTGAGTGATTGAAGGAGTGCATGGATAATGCCTGTGTGATTGCATGAATGTAGGGGTAATGTCTCGGTGAATGAAGGAGTGCAGGGGTAGTGCCTGAGTGATTAGACGAGTGCATAGGTAGTGCCTTGGTGATTTTATAAGTGCATGGGTAGTGGCTGGGTGATTGGAGGAGTGCATGGATAGTGCCTGGATGATTGGGGGAGTGCAAGGGTAGTGTCTGGGTTATTCCATGAGTGCATAAGTAGTGTCTGGGTGATTGCATGACTGCATGGGCACTGACTGAGTGATTGAAGGAGTGCATGGGTAATGTCTGTGTGATTGCATGAGTGCAGGGGTAATGTCTGGGTGATTGAAGGAGTGCATGGTAATGCCTGGGTGCATGGAAGAGTGCATGGGTAGTGCCTGGGTGCATGTAGGACTGCCTGGGTAGTTCCTGGGTGATTGGAGGAGTGCATGAGTAGTACCAGGGTGATTGCATGAGTGCAGGTGTAGTGCGTGGATGATTGGAAGACTGCATGGGTAGTGCTTGGATGATTGCATGAGTGCTGCAGAAGTGCCTGAGCACATGTATGACTGCATGGGCACTGCCTGAGTGATTGAAGTAGTGCATGGGTAATGCCTGGGTGATTGTATGAATGCAGGTATAATGTCTGGGTGAATGGAGGAGTGCATGTGTAGTGGCTGAGTGATTACACAAGTGCATAGGTAGTGCCTTGGTGATTTTATAAGTGCATGGGGAGTGGCTGGGTGATTGGAGGAGTGCATGGATAGTACCAGGATGACTGGAGGAGCGCAAGGGGAGTGCCAGTGTTATTGCATGAGTGCATAGGTAGTGCCTGGGTGATTGTATGACTGCATGGGCACTGCCTGAGTGATTGAAGGAGTGCATGGGTAATGCCTGGGTGACTGCATGAATGCAGGGGTAATGTCTGGATGAATAGAGGAGTGCATGGGTAGTGCCTGAGTGATTACACAAGTGCATAGGTAGTGCCTTGGTGATTTTATAAGTGCATGGGTAGTGGCTGGGTGAATGGAGGAGTGCATGGATAGTGCCAGGATGACTGGAGGAGTGCAAGGGTAGTGCCTGGGTTATTGCATGAGTGGATAGGTAGTACCTAGGTGATTGTATGACTGCATGGGCACTGCCTGAGTGATTGAAGGAGTGCATGGATAATGCCTGGGTGATTGCATGAATGTAGTGGTAATGTCTCGGTGAATGAAGGAGTGCATGGGTAGTGCCTGAGTGATTAGATGAGTGCATAGGTAGTGCCTTGGTGATTTTATAAGTGCATGGGTAGTGGCTGGGTGATTGGAGGAGTGCATGGATAGTGCCTGGATGATTGGGGGAGTGCAAGGGTAGTGGCTGGGTGATTGGAGGAGTGCATGGATAGTGCCTGGATGATTGGGGGAGTGCAAGGGTAGTGTCTGGGTTATTCCATCAGTGCATAAGTAGTGCCTGGGTGATTGCATGACTGCATGGTCACTGCCTGAGTGATTGAAGGAGTGCATGGGTAATGTCTGTGTGATTGCATGAGTGCATGGGTAATGGCTGGGTGATTGAAGGAGTGCATGGTAATGCCTGGGTGCATGGAAGAGTGCATGGGTAGTGCCTGGGTGCATGTAGGACTGCCTGGGTAGTTCCTGGGTGATTGGAGGAGTGCATGAGTAGTACCAGGGTGATTGCATGAGTGCAGGAGTAGTGCGTGGATGATTGGAAGACTGCATGGGTAGTGCTTGGATGATTGCATGAGTGATGCAGAAGTGCCTGAGCACATGTATGACTGCATGGGCACTGCCTGAGTGATTGAAGGAGTGCATGGATAATGCCTGGGTGATTGCATGAATGTAGGGGTAATGTCTCGGTGAATGAAGGAGTGCATGGGTAGTGCCTGGATGATTGGGGGAGTGCAAGGGTAGTGTCTGGGTTATTCCATGAGTGCATAGGTAGTGCCTGGGTGATTGTATGACTGCATGGGCACTGCCTGAGTGATTGAAGGAGTGCATGGGTAATGCCTGGGTGACTGCATGAATGCAAGGGTAATGTCTGGGTGAATAGAGGAGTGCATGGGTAGTGCCTGGGTGCATGTAGTACTGCCTGGGTAGTTCCTGGGTGATTGGAGGAGTGCATGAGTAGTACCAGGGTGATTGCATGAGTGCAGGAGTAGTGCGTGGATGATTGGAAGACTGCATGGGTAGTGCTTGGATGATTGTATGATTGCTGCAGAAGTGCCTAAGCGCATGTATGACTGCATGGGCACTGCCTGAGTGATTAAAGGAGTGCATGGGTAATGCCTTGGTGACTGCATGAATGCAGGGGTAATGTCTGGGTGAATAGAGGAGTGCATGGGTAGTACCTGAGTGATTACAAAAGTGCATAGGTACTGCCTCTGTGATTTTATAAGTGCATGGGTAGTGGCTGGGTGATTGGAGGAGTGCATGGATAGTGCCAGGATGACTGGAGGAGTGCAAGGGTAGTGCCTGGGTTATTGCATGAGTACATAGGTAGTACCTGGGTGATTGTATGACTGCATGGGCACTGCCTGAGTGATTGAAGGAGTGCATGGATAATGCCTGGGTGATTGCATGAATGTAGGGGTAATGTCTCGGTGAATGAAGGAGTGCATGGGTAGTGCCTGAATGATTAGACGAGTGCATAGGTAGTGCCTTGGTGATTTTATAAGTGCATGGGTAGTGGCTGGGTGATTGGAGGAGTGCATGGATAGTGCCTGGATGATTGGGGGAGTGCAAGGGTAGTGTCTGGGTTATTCCATGATTGCAGCATAAGTAGTGCCTGGGTGATTGCATGACTGCATGGGCACTGCCTGAGTGATTGAAGGAGTGCATGGGTAATATCTGTGTGATTGCATGAGTGCAGGGGTAATGTCTGGGTGATTGAAGGAGTGCATGGTAATGCCTGGGTGCATGGAAGAGTGCATGGGTAGTGCCTGGGTGCATGTAGGACTGCCTGGATAGTTCCTGGGTGATTGTAGGAGTGCATGAGTAGTACCAGGGTGATTGCATGAGTGCAGGAGTAGTGCGTGGATGATTGGAAGACTGCATGGGTAGTGCTTGGATGATTGCATAAGTGCTGCAGAAGTGCCTGAGCACATGTATGATGACATGGGCACTGCCTGAGTGATTGAAGTAGTGCATGGGTAATGCCTTGGTGATTGTATGAATGCAGGGGTAATGTCTGGGTGAATGGAGGAGTGCATGGGTAGTGCCTGAGTGATTACACAAGTGCATAGGTAGTGCCTTGGTGATTTTATAAGTGCATGGGTAGTGGCTGGGTGATTGGAGGAGTGCATGGATAGTGCCAGGATGACTGGAGGAGTGCAAGGGAAGGCCAAAGTTATTGCATGAGTGCATAGGTAGTGCCTGGGTGATTGTATGACTGCATGGGCACTGCCTGAGTAATTGAAGGAGTGCATGGTTAATGCCTGGGTGACTGCATCAATGCAGGGATAATGTCTGGGTGAATAGAGGAGTGCATGGGTAGTGCCTGAGTGATTACACAAGTGCATAGGTAGTGCCTTGGTGATTTTATAAGTGCATGGGTAGTGGCTGGGTGATTGGAGGAGTGCATGGATAGTGCCAGGATGACTGGAGGAGTGCAAGGGTAGTGCCTGGGTTATTGCATGAGTGGATAGGTAGTACCTGGGTGATTGTATGACTGCATGAGCACTGCCTGAGTGATTGAAGGAGTGCATGGATAATACCTGGGTGATTGCATGAATGTAAGGGTAATGTCTCGGTGAATGAAGGAGTGCATGGGTAGTGCCTGAGTGATTAGACGAGTGCATAGGTAGTGCCTTGGTGATTTTATAAGTGCATGGGTAGTGGCTGGGTGATTGGAGGAGTGCATCGATAGTGCCTGGATGATTGGGGGAGTGCAAGGGTAGTGTCTGGGTTATTCCATGAGTGCACAAGTAGTGCCTGGGTGATTGCATGACTGCATGGGCACTGCCTGAGTGATTGAAGGTGTGCATGGGTAATGTCTGTGTGTTTGCATGAGTGCAGGGGTAATGTCTGGGTGATTGAAGGCGTGCATGGTAATGCCTGGGTGCATGGAAGAGTGCATGGGTAGTGCCTGGGTGCATGTAGGACTGTCTGGGTAGTTCCTGGGTGATAGGAGGAGTGCATGAGTAGTACCAGGGTAATTGCATGAGTGCAGGAGTAGTGCGTGGATGATTGGAAGACTGCATGGGTAGTGCTTGGATGATTGCATGAGTGCTGCAGAAGTGCCCGAGCACATGTATGACTGCATGGGCACTGCCTGAGTGATTGAAGTAGTGCATGGGTAATGCCTGGGTGATTGTATGAATGCAGGGGTAATGTCTGGGTGAATGGAGGAGTGCATGTGTAGTGCCTGAGTGATTACACAAGTGCATAGGTAGTGCCTTGGTGATTTTATAAGTGCATGGGTAGTGGCTGGTTGATTGGAGGAGTACATGGATAGTGCCAGGATGACTGGAGGAGTGCAAGGGGAGTGCCAGTGTTATTGCATGAGTGCATAGGTAGTGCCTGGGTGATTGTATGACTGCATGGGCACTGCCTGAGTGATTGAAGGAGTGCATGGGTAATGCCTGGGTGACTGCATGAATGCAGGGGTAATGTCTGGGTGAATAGAGGAGTGCATGGGTAGTGCCTGAGTGATTATACAAGTGCATAGGTAGTGCCTTGGTGATTTTATAAGTGCATGGGTAGTGGCTGGGTGATTGGAGGAGTGCATGGATAGTGCCAGGATGACTGGAGGAGTGCAAGGGTAGTGCCTGGGTTATTGCATGAGTGGATAGGTAGTACCTGGTTGATTGTATGACTGCATGGGCACTGCCTGAGTGATTGAAGGAGTGCATGGATAATGCCTGGGTGATTGCATGAATGTAGGGGTAATGTCTCGGTGAATAGAGGAGTGCATGGGTAGTGCCTGAGTGATTAGACAAGTGCATAGGTAGTGCCTTGGTGATTTTATAAGTGCATGGGTAGTGGCTGGGTGATTGGAGGAGTGCATGGATAGTGCCTGGATGATTGGGGGAGTGCAAGGGTAGTGTCTGGGTTATTCCATGAGTGCATAAGTAGTGCCTGGGTGATTGCATGACTGCATGGGCACTGCCTGAGTGATTGAAGGAGTGCATGGGCAATGTCTGTGTGATTGCATGAGTGCAGGGGTAATGTCTGGGTGATTGAAGGAGTGCATGGTAATGCCTGGGTGTATGGAAGAGTGCATGGGTAGTGCCTGGGTGCATGTAGGACTGCCTGGGTATCTCCTGGGTGATTGGAGGAGTGCATGAGTAGTACCAGGGTGATTGCATGAGTGCAGGAGTAGTGCGTGGATGATTGGAAGACTGCATGGGTAGTGCTTGGATGATTGCATGAGTGCTGCAGAAGTGCCTGAGCACATGTATGACTGCATGGGCACTGCCTGAGTGATTGAAGTAGTGCATGGGTAATGCCTGGGTGATTGTATGAATGCAGGGGTAATGTCTGGGTGAATGGAGGAGTGCATGTGTAGTGCCTGAGTGATTACACAAGTGCATAGGTAGTGCCTTGGTGATTTTATAAGTGCATGGGTAGTGGCTGGGTGATTGGAGGAGTGCATGGATAGTGCCAGGATGACTGGAGGAGTGCAAGGGTAGTGCCAGTGTTATTGCATGAGTGCATAGGTAGTGCCTGGGTGGTTGTATGACTGCAGGGGTAGTGCCTGAGTTATTGAAGGTATACATGGGTAATGCCTGTGTGATTGTATGAGTGCAGGGGTAATGTCTGGGTGATTGAAGGAGTGCATGGGTAATGCCTGGATGTATGGAAAAGTGCATGTGGGTAGTGCCTGGGTGCATGTAGGACTGCATGGGTAGTTCCTCGGTGATTGGAGGAGTGCATGAGTAGTACTTGGGTGATTGCATGAGTGCAGAACTAGTGCCTGCATGATTGGAGGACTGCATGGGTAGTGATTGGGTGATTGCATGAGTGCATAGGTAGTGTCTGCATATTTTTATAAGTCTATGAATACTGCCTGGGTAATTATATGGGTACACGAGTAGTGCCTGGATTATTGGAAGACTGCAAGGGTAGTGACTGGCTGATTAAATGAGTACATGGATAGTGCATGGCTGATTGGAGGAGTGCTTGGGTACTGCCTAGGTGCATTGAGGAGTGCATCAGTAGTGCCTGTGTGATTGCATGAGTGTATACGTAGTGTCTGCCTGTTTTTATAAGTGTATGAGTACTGTCTGGGTAATTATATGAGTACAGTGCTACTGCCTGGGTTATTGGAAGACTACAAGGGTAGTGACTCGGTGATTGAAGGAGTACATGGATAGTGCATTGCTGATTGGAGGAGTGCATAGGTAGTACCTGAGTGATTTTAAAACTTGAAGGGTTCTGGCTGGTTGATTGGAGGAGTACAGGAGTAGTACCTGGGTGATTGGAAGACTGTATAAATAGAGCCTGGGTGATTTTTATAAGTGTATGTGCATTGCCTGAATGAATAGAGCATTGTATAGATACTGCCTGGATGATTGAAAGAGTGCAAGGTTAGTCTCTGGGTCATTGCATCAAAGCAAGGATAATGTTTAGGGGATTGGAGAAGTGTATAGGTACTACCTGGGTGATTGGAAGAGTGTACGGATAATGTCTAGCTGTTTGCATGAGTGTACAGATAGTACCCAGGTGATTGGAAGAGTACATAGGTAGTGTCTGGGTGATATTATAACTATATAGATTCAGGCTAGGTGATTGGAGAAATGTATGGATAGTGCATGGGTGATGGCAGGAGTGTGGGAATAGTGCCTAATTGTATAGATCAGTGCATGGGTAGTGTTTGAAAAAATGGATGAGTGCAATAAAAGTGACTGTAAACATTACTTCATATTATTATGCTTATTAGATTATTTCATAGTACCTTCTTTATTAAAGTAGATACCAAACTCAGTGAAACTATTTTACAGTAGTTTTGTTGAAAACTGAATTGAAAATCTTTTCAAGCTTTACTATTACTTTCTGTAATAAAAAAGAAGAAAAACTGTTATTACATATAATATTATGGTTTTAAGAACACAACATAATTTTAGAATTACATAACATATTCAGTTTCCCTTCTTTGCTGTTTTCAGATTCTACTGAATTTCACCATACACAGTGATTTCAATGTAGATCATCATATACCAGCAGGGAAAAAATACAATCAATGAGATTGTAAATAAAAACAAATCTGTGTTGAAAATATTTGCAACAAATTCAACTTTCTGTTTACCTATCTACAGTTTCTAAATTACATTCTTCAACTACATTAAATCATTGATTTCTCTGATGTACATTTTCTAAAATATACACTCATTTACATCGCGTATAATATAAAGATCAAATATATAAACTACTTCCTTCAAACACAATTTTGCAAATGCAATAAGAAATAGCACAAACAATAATCTAAACAGTAATTGTTCACATCTTCCCAATAGGCCGAATAATGTTTCCAAATCCATTTGCACTGAAAATATCCAAAGTAAACTTGTTAATTTGTGTTCACATCTTCCCAATAGGCTGAATGATGTTTTCAAAACTTTGGCATCAAAAATATCAGATATGAATTTGGTAATTCGTAAGGTAACCTACATTTGAATTCCAAATGGGCATCATTGCAAACTGTCCATCCTTTATTGCACGTTAAATACACAGTATAGTGTCCAGATGTTGTAGTAGGTCCATCATGGAAAATAATAGCCACTGCTTTAAAAGTTCTTCCTGAAATTGATACTTGACTTGCCACAAAATGTTTAATTTTGGTTTCCAATTTTCTTCCATTTGCTTTACAACGTTGTAGCATTAAAATGACATATTTTCCAAATCTTTCTATATATAATGTTGACAACATTTCTGATTTACAATGAGAGCATTTCATATCTTGATTAGCTGTTTTTACTAATTTGTTAAAAGACACTGATTTGCAATCTAGTATTGTCAAATATATGAATCGTTCAGTGTCTATTTCAGTGGTAGGAGAAAATGTACACTCTTCACATTTATGATCCCATCTGTAACTTAGTCCAAACAAATTTTCAATTTCCATTCCTTCATTTTCCAATACTGCAAGCATAAACATAAGAAATTCTTGTGCATCTTGTTGTATATTCAGTGTAAATTGCGAAGAACCAGTACATATATCCAAAAGATGCCGAATGCCAGAAGCAGTATGGATTTTACTTCTATCAGTTACCAACTTTTGAGAAATATAATGTAATAAAGAACAGAATCTTTTTCTCGATTTTCCATAATTTCATGATGAAGATCTTCTAGATAAAAGACAACATTCACAATTACATTAGCATAGCAGTTGATACCTGAACTATTTTCTAACTGGTGTCCTACAATATCATCAACAGTGTCCGTTTTCATTTTCAGCTTCATCATTTTCTTGAATTGTTTTCTATTTTTGAGTCTCACTAGATTGTTTCTCATATTTCCGTTTTGTACATACTTCACGTTTCTCATATATGGGATATTCACCTAAGTTAGGAGCATACATTCTCCTTAACCGATTATACTCTCTTACACAATTTGCATCAGCACTAATCTTTTTCTCATCAAAATCAATAAAATACAAACCAGATGATGTTCTTACTCGAGACAATGCAACGTATGCCATGCCCTCTTTAAACACTGCACTTCCAATATTTACCAAAGCACTGTCTACACTTAAACCTTGAGATTTATGAATGGTCACTGCATATGCTAAACAAAGAGGAAACTGTTTTCTACAAACATACAAGTCTTTTACATGCAAAAAACAAACAGCACAACGTCTAATCTGTTTTACCTCTTCAATCTGATCAAATTTAATCTTCAAAAATTCAATTCTATCTCTGTTCTGATAATTTACACAATCAATAACTTTTCCCATTGCTCCATTTACTAAACCTTTTTCTACATCCAAATTATGCCATAATATTACCTGACAGTTTACACATACATATAAAGTCTTCTCTAAACCAGCAGTCTTAGATACAGACTTCTCCAAAGAATCCAATTTTGACTGTAATTTCTCTGAGAGAAGAATAGTAACTCATTCGTGTTCCATTTTATCAATGGCTTCCATTTCCACTATGGTTGTTTTTCCAGTTTCAAAAGTTCTTGATTGAATGTAGAACACTCTTGCAGTGTTGGCATTAGGCAAACTATAGACTTCTTTTCTCCAATTTTTTTGTACATTATTTCAGGTGCAATGTTTTCATTTGGAATCAAGTTTGTTTGTAGCCGACTTTGTAAAGTTTCTTTACCATGTTTTGTCAAAACACCAATTCTAATATCTTGAAGAATGTTTCCATAATGTTCAGCATTTGCTTGTCGCATATTCTTAATAAGTTCTTTATATTCAAAATGAGACCAAATGTTTACATTTCCATTACTTCCCAAAGATTTTCTAGTGTCTTCATGGACAAGTGTTTTAAAAACTGGTTGTCCTTTCACAGGAGTAAGTTGTAGTAAATCGCTGAATAAAATTACATGTTTTCCTCCAAATAAAACATCATAATCTGTTTTTAAAATCTGGTGCGTTCTTAAATGTACAAAGGCAAGCATTAAGTTTGAGACCATGCTCACCTCATCAATGATCAAAAGTTTCATTTTCTTTAGTACTCTTGAGACTTCATAACAAGCTTCGCCAGATAGCTTGTGATATTGCAACTTATTTTCATGTTCAACTGGTAGCATGAGTAATCAATGTAATGTAATCCCTTTAATGTTGTGTGCTGCTAACCCAGTTGAAGTGGTTACAACACAAGATAAATGTGATTCAGTGGTTTTCTGTAGATAACTGGTCAAAACTTTAATTAAGAAACTTTTTCCTGTTCCAGCTTGACCACTGATATACATTCGAATATGTTTAAATGATGTGCAGTTGCATTCTTTTTTTTCATGCAGTAAACCATGCTGTATCTGTTGTGTCACTTGCTGATATATTTCTTTTTGTTCAATATTTAGTTGTTCTTCCAAGTTTCCCAACTCAATAATGTCCTGTTGTGCTTGTTGCATTGCCGTTTCTACTTCATTCATGGCTGTTGCTGCTTCATTTTCAAGAATTGTTTGTCCTAATGGATCTTGACTTAGTGGAGCAGAACATTGACTATCTTGAGAACTGTCTCTAGCTATTTCAGCTGCAATAGTAGTTTCTTGTTCAATCTCTTCATTTAACATTTGTAGATAACTTGGAAAAATTGTGCATTGAATACTATCTTTACATGCATTAAAAGAATCTTCATAGCAGTCAAAATCTCCAAGTAATTCCATTTCACTACGCCAAGACTTGAAAAGTTGCAGAAGTGCTAAATAGAAAAATTCTCTTTTATCTGGAGTTTCGCAACTGAGTTTCCTGTGATTAATAAGATTT
This sequence comes from Calotriton arnoldi, assembly GCA_963921515.1. Lineage (NCBI taxonomy): Eukaryota > Metazoa > Chordata > Amphibia > Caudata > Salamandridae > Calotriton > Calotriton arnoldi. Next base: position 144,574 of record CAWUFW010004938.1, on the reverse strand, counting down.
CCTTTGGCATGTTTCACCAAATATCCTTCACATCCAATTACTGCATATTTTTCTTCATTCATATTTTCTGTAACATTTCTCTTAAAGCTGTAATGTTGCAGTACTTCATAGAGACATATGTTTTCCAGATGTGGACTTCGTTTAGGATAGTACGTATCCAACATATTAGTTTTTACAATATCTGTACTTTCTGGTTCATCCAATGCTAAGTATTCAATTTCTTGTACAGATTTCAATACTCGATTTTGTGTTGCAGCAAGACCTAGACTTACCCAAATGTTTCCTCTTGACTTTGAATATAAACTTGCAGAGGTAAACCTATCCGAACCTTCGTAGGATCCAATCTCTTGATGGGAAAGCATCTTCAAACTAAAGCTGTACAATTTGTTACTAAGAGTCTTCTCTTGTGAAATTTCTTCCCACATTTCTTTCAACTCCGTCTTTTCAGATTTGGTTATATATGACGTAACATAGCGAGCAACAGCAATTGAATTATCTGCAACATACTGGATATCCATATTTGCATTCCACATTGTCAAAATCACTAGATTGTAGTCATTAATATACTTTGATTCTTCAGTCATTTTTATGTTGTAAGTATTTTTCAGAGATTTTTGAGTTATAGTATGCTTTTACTGCTGACATGAAACTGTTGACTCTTCCTTTTGAAATTACTGAACGTGGGAATCCAAAACGACATTTTGTATAAAATTTTCCCTTTGACTTGTATTTCCGTCGACAATATTTTCCACATCGATGACTTTGAAACCGTAAAACTTGTTGTCTCAAGTTGTTTTCTCCTCCTTTTTCTGGAATGGCACAGGTAACTTTCATCAGTATCAGTTCCAAATTTTGGTGCATTCTTGATCCATAACAGCATGTGAATATGAAGTGCACCTCTAGCTTGGTACTCCTTACTCCAAAAGAAATCAATAACTTCTCCAAGACGTGGATTATTTTTATTGCAGATAAAAGACATCATAGCTTGAAACCTATGATGAAAATATCTGAACACATTTACAGGATCCAAGGAACACAGTTCTCCAGCTGTCTTCAATTCAATGTTTTTTACATTTGAATTTGCTTGTCGTAGAAATTCAAGTAAATCATCCCAAGCGTACTCAGCTCAGCTAAGTGTAACAAACCTTGTAGGGGTTCCTAAGTTCCTTAACATACTTTTAAGTTCCCCGTGACGATGATACCAATACTCATTAGTACCACGTTGACACGCCATCAAATTAATTAACTGAGATTCTAAATGATCGTCTCTTTGTTGAACTTTGTCCAAAAATACCTTTGTAGAAACATGTGTAAGATGAACTCCTGTTTTTAATATGTGGTTCACTGCATATGAAAGTCCAGACAAGTCACTTTCGTACAGAGGATGAAATAAATTTGGAATACACTGTCGAAATCTCGGATCTTCTGAGTACAATCTTGTTGTACGATATTCTGAAGCTGGAATCTGTACTGGTCGTTCATTATATCGATTAACAACAAGAGAGAAAGGGAATTTCTAGGAGCACTCTTAGTCCCCTGGCTCATATATTTAAAACAACAAAAGAGTGTGCCTTGTCTTTAGAGAAAAGCAAGCATGAAGAATCAAACTAGATTCATTGAAAAGCATAAAGAGTCACACTGGATTCTTTAGAAAGTGAAAGTGCTAAGTGTGGTTTAAAATTGTCTAGATTGTGTCCAAAGAAAATTACTTTTTATTAAATGGCCCACCCTAACCAGAGGTTAAAGTGTGAAAAAACAGACAAAAACAAACACACAAGGACAATACGTATTAAAAGGTCAATAAGAAGGTCGAGACAACTCTAAATGGCAAACGCACGATTATTGACCTTCTTATTGACCTTTTAATACGTATTGTCCTTGTGTGTTTGTTTTTGTCTGTTTTTTCTTTTTCAGATTTAGTTTTGGTTCTTCAAAATAGGAGGACTTTACGGGTAACAGTGAGTTACTGTACCATTTTTAATTCTTTTTCACACTTTAACCTCTGGTTAGGGTGGGCCTTAGCGTGCCCATACCGCCGAGGTCCACATTTTTGGTCATGAAGAATGCCTGGCTATTGATACCATATAGGCAGAAACATGTTGACCATGCACCAAGGGATGTAGCTGATTAATTTATTCAGCTTACACATCCTTCGTTTTGTGTTTTTGTCAGATTGGCCATTTAATAAAAAGTAATTTTCTTTGGACACAATCTAGACAATTTTAAACCACACTTAGCACTTTCACACCAACCACACTAAAAACCTGCTCCGCAGTATTTCTGGCGTTGAAGCACACCAGGGGGGCATTCGGTCCTCCTGGTGGGGCCCGATGATGAAGCATGTCACCAACCAGGTTGGTGAGTGAGGGCTTTCTAAAGAATCCAGTGTGACTCTTTATGCTTTTCAATGAATCTAGTTTGATTCTTCATGCTTGCTTTTCTCTAAAGACAAGGCACACTCTTTTGTTGTTTTAAATGAATACGTTCATTATATCGTCCACCGTTTCCAGTGGGGAAGAGCTGTGGAAAACAATGAGCTTCCAAACCTTTTTCCCATACACTCATGGGTGTTTCCTTCGCTTTCTTCATTTGGAATAATTCAATAGTGTTTCCTATCACTTCTTTTGAATGTAGAGGATGTATACTGTAATGTTCATAAATTTCTTCACTCCTAGAGTTGTACACGTTTACTGTTTGGCCAGTTGAAATTTGTCTTTCATCTTCTAAAGATATTTTTCCTTCTTCCACATATATATTTTTATAGTAAATATTGTTTTGTACAAGATATAATGTTGCCTTTTGAAGTTTGGTGACATCTACTAACTCTTGCCATATTTTCAGACTCTTTGTTGGTATACCATTAACTAGAATAACTACAGGTTGAGTTTCCTCTCTCTCTACACCAACAGTTTCAATATTTTTCTTAAAATCTAAATGTAAATACACAACTCTTCCTTTTAAACCTCTTTGTAAATCTGTTGGAGGCAGCTTACCTGTTTTAGGCTCCATACGAACTATAGCCTGAAACGGGTGCACAGATTGAATAAGAATGGACTCATATGTATTTAAATCTGCCAGTTCCGGAGGAATAGCTACCAACTCTAAGTTGTTATGAACTGCTCTAGCTGACATTTTGTTCTCTTCTAATTTGTTGTAACAATATTTACAAATACGTTGATCAGTACCCAACTCAAAACGACCTTCCACCAACAAATAAGCACCAAATTGCTCCCACTTATCATTATTTTCCTTTTCACTTTTTATTCATACATCAACATTCCTAGTTTGACTTCTATAGTGAGTACGTCGACAACAAATACAAACATAGTTTGGTTTTTCACAAGAAACTACCTTAAACTTTGTAATTTCTTCTGCAAACTTCAGAGTAGTAGTATCTTCCACCTCTTCTACAACACCTACACTTATCAAAGTCTCACTTTCTCTACACTAATCTTGAGGACCAAAGAAACAAAACTGTGTATCATCAGAAAAATTTTTTACATCCAACACTGAACCATGCAAAAGAGCTGTGTTTATTTCATTTAGAAATAATGCAGGACTTTTTACCTAGTACAATCTTCTTACTAACTTCCACATTTCTGAGTGATGTACTGCTAACATTCTTAAATGATGAAAAGTACTTCGACACACTTTTCTAGAAAAACAAGCCAGAGAATGACCCTGCAAGTTAGTATATTTTCTCACTTTACAGGCATCTAATCCTTGCAACATCTTAATCTTCTGTTTAACACTTTTTTTTTACCATAATCTCGTAAAAATGTTCGTAATACATCAATAGATTCCTGTTGTATACTACAAATACTACTACAATCCCACTTATACACTGGAGCTTGTGTACATCTCCCTTGAACTTCTTCAGCTATTACTTCTTCCACATTTCTAGGAACCATCTTTTCTTTTTCAATTGGACAACCGTTTTTAACCTCATAACAATGACCACTGGTATCAACTGCATGAACTAATGCATTTTGTTGAAAATAGCTTTCTTCATTAAAAAAAGGTTCCGTACTAGAAGTGTTCTTCCATTCACCAGAAAAGACTTTGCAAAAGTTAGTTCTATTAACCAGTCTTTTTCTTTTACTTTTCTCCTTCATAAACTGAATTATTTTATTCAATGTTTCAATTCTCTTCAATACTAATATAAACAATTTTCTTTTCAATTCAAAAGCCTTTTCAATTACACTTTCAATCTTTTGTTTTTCTTGAAAAATGCTGATCTTTTATATTTTTTGCAATCTTTCAATACATTTTGCAGTACTCTATTTTATACATTCTCTTTCTAATGTCTTTAAATTGTTTCATCCTTCTCTCAACATAGATTGTTTTCCCATAACCTGATTTTCCATTAATTTTCCTTTTTTTGTTTCCTTCTGATTCATTGTACTACTTTTCTTTCTCTTTTCTCCATTTTGAAAAATATTGACATTTTTAAAAAATCTTTTAACAAATTCTTTAGTTCTCTTACCAGAAGACTTTTTCTTCAATGTCACATATTGCATTTCATCTAATCCATGCTTTTCTCTTAGATTTAAAGAGTATTGTTTTCTTTGTTGTTTTTTCTTTTCCACTTTTCTAGGCATACTGAATCTTTCTTAATAATAATGGAGAATATCTGAAAAAAAATAAAACCATTGTAAAAATTATTTAATATTATTAAAATAATTATATACAAATATTCTCATCTATTACTAAAGAAATACCTTTCAATTTAAACGGTACAAACATACAGATATATGGTTTTTGGAATATGGTGAGACTTACATTTCAAATATGGCACATAAATATAGTTGTGTATTTCAAATGTAAAGTGCAATCTGTCAAGTTTTAAAAACTTTATACCCTTGTGACTGAGGTATATGTCTACTTACATAGATATTTTGATTCATATCATGCATATTAAATTGATACACATATAAAACACAGCTATACACCTATTTGTATATTACTTTCATATATGAATTTGCTAGGAAAAGGAACAAACATATGTATACATTATTGCAGGAATGTGGTAAGATCTACAGCTGAGACATGTGATAGTGTCTGAGTGATTGCAAGACTGCAAGGGTAGTGCCTGAGTTATTGCATAAGTGCACAGGTAGTGCCTGAGTGATTATATAAGTGCATAGGCACTGGCTAAGTGATTGGAGGAGTCCATAGATCCTGACAGGGTGATTGAAGGAGTGCAAGGGTAGTGCCTGGGTGATTGAATCAGTGTATAGCTAAAGCATTGGTGATTGCATGAATGCAAAGGCAATGTGTGGGGGATTAAGGAGTTCATAGATAATGCCTGGGTGATTGCATGAGTTGAGGGCTAATATCTGGGGGATTACAAGAGTACATAGGAAGTGCCTGGGTGATTTTATAAGTGCATGGGTACTGCCAGGGTGACTGGAGTAGTACAGTGGTAGTGCCTCAGTTATTGGAGAAGTGTAAAGGTACTGCCTGGGAGATTTTATAAGTGCATAGGTGCTGGCTAAGTGATTGGAGGAGTGCATAGATCCTCACAGGGTGATTGGAAGAGTGCAAGGGTATTGCCTAGGTGATTAAACCAGTGTATAGCTAATGTATTCATGATTGCATGATTGCAGAAGTAATGTATGCAGGATTAGAGGAATACATATGTAATGCTTGGTGATTCAATGAGTGCACAGGTAGTGTCTGGGGGATTTCAGGAGTACATAGGAAGTACCTAGGTGGTTTATAAGTGGGTGGATACTGCCTTGGTGATTAGAGTAGTATTATTGTAGAGCCTGAATCATTCAAGGAGTGCAAAAGTACTGCCTGAGTGATTTTATAAGTGCATAGGTAGTGGCTGGGTGATCAAAGAACTTCAGGGGTAGTGAGTGGGTGATTGAAGGACTGCAGGGGTAGTGCCTGGGTGATTGCATGAGAACAAGGGTAATGCCTGGATGATTGGAGGAGTACTACGTTAGTGTCTGAGTGATTACTTAAGTGCATTGGTAGTGCCTGAGTGATTTTATAAGTTCATTGGTACTGGCTAAGTGATTGGAAGAGTGCATAGATCCTGACAGAGTGATTGGAGGAGTGCAAGGGTAGTGCCTGGCTGATTAAATTGGTGTATAGCTAATGCATTGATGATTGCATGAGTGCAGGAGTAATGTCTGGGGGACTAAGGAGTACGTAGGTAATGCCTGGGTGATTGCATGACTTAAGGGGTAATATCTGAGGGATTACAAGAGTATATAGGAAGTGCCTGGGTGATTTTATAAGTGCATGCGTACTGCCTGGGAGATTGGAGTAGTACTGTGGTAGTGCCTGAGTAAGTGTAAAAGTGCAACATCCTGAAAGCATGCATGCATATGTCTCTATCACAACACTATACACACCTCAAAAATTCACAAAACAAACTTCAAATTTGAAGCAAACACCAATAATTATGCGGCATATTTAAACTGTACTGCTCCAGAGACTTGTAAAAAGTACTGTAGTCACTAATACCTTATCTCAGCATCTTTTAAACCACACTATTATGCTGCATCTTCACCATTCAACTACTACTCACAGTCTTGAGCCTACCGCATAAAAAGCAACAACACATCTTTGTTATACATCATGCACCTTCAAATGTATAAGACATATGAAAATACATATACAAGTAGAGACATACTTCAGACACAAGTCCATGCACACCTTAAAACTTGCCAGACTGCACATCCAATTTGAAAGCAACACCTAAAATGATGCGGTATACTACAAATGTACATATCCACACACTAAAACAAACTACCATAATCACTAATCCATCTTCCAATATACATATATTACTCTACAAAATCTTTTTCAAACAGCATTTAAATACAATAAAACAAACTACAATACACATCTCTATATTTAATAATATATTTCAAACAAAACAGGGCCCGATTCACAGAACTAACTTAAGACAAAATCCTAAACTTACTAACATTTTGGTATTCACAGAAGGCACTTACTCATTTTGGTATTCACAGAAGGCACTTACTTACTCATTTTGAGTAACTTACTCATTTGAGTAACTTACACATTTGTGTAACTTACTCATTTTGGTATTCACAGAAGGCACTTACTCATTGATGAGTGAGTGCCTTCTGTGAATACCAAAATGAGTAAGTTACACAAAATGAGTAAGTTACACAAAATGAGTAAGTTACTCATTTTGGTATTCACAGAAGGCACTTACTCATTTATGAGTAAGTGCCTTCTGTGAATACCAAAATGAGTAAGTTACACAAATGAGTAAGTTACACAAAATGAGTAAGTTACTCAAAATGAGTAAGTAAGTGCCTTCTGTGAATAGCAAAATGAGTAAGTGCCTTCTGTGAATACCAACATGGTAGTAAGTTTAGGATTTTGTCTTAAGTTAGTTCTGTGAATCGGGCCCACAGTTCTTCATTAATTTTTTAACTTTAAAAATAAAGCTAATACATAATACACCTCACAAATTTATAACTCACCTTCCAAATTGATTTGTAGAATATGAAATATCAAAAACTCATAAATGATTTTCTTATGCACACAATTGTTATGTCCCGTATAGAGGCCCTAATGTAGACCCGTTCATACATGCCCTAAAATGAACGTATTCGTATTTGCCCTAATACGGTCATATTCGTACTTGCCCTATTATGGTCAAAGCCGCATATGCCCTATTACGGTCATAACTGTACATGTCCTATTATAGTTATGATTCCTTATATAGGCATGATCTTTCACCTACATTGGTCCTCGCTAGTACACAACGAGCTCTGAGGGCTGAACGTTATCTAGTCTGTGGTTTTGAATACAGCAGGGTTTTTCCCAAACACAGGCCCACACTGTACTCATCAATTATGCATGGCTCTCTAGGAATACACCACCTGCATAATATGTATGTACAAAGTTCACCCCTGACGTCTTCCTCAAGTCTAACAAGGGCCAAAACAAACCATACGAAGCAACTAGAGTCTTCAGGGTATAAATACACCACATCTTACCCCGGTAAGACAGAGGGAACCGAGACTTCCATGCTGACACACTGACCAGAGACGCTGAGGCTCCTGCATGCAGTTGCTCCAGCTGACAGCGGTCTAACACAGCCCTTGCGGGGTGTCCAACTCGAGACCAGGTCGGGGTCCCACACTCTCTCTATTCAGGTATGGGGGTTTGACTAAATCCTAGAAGGATTCTTGGCTCTTAGGCTTTTAGACCTACACATATGCTAGGTACACTCAGGTACATCTAGTTAGGCATCCTAGGAGTACGCGCACTTTCATAATGCTTTTTATATTCATGTATGTATTCATGACTATTGCAATATGGTAGAACTGTTCTATCCCTTTGCTTTTATCGTACTGCTGATAATATATCTCTGCTATTGTTTGCTGGTTACTGCAGCACATATATTTTACACTAGAATAACAACTGTTCAATAAATACTTATTGAAACGCCCAGACTGTTTATTCTGTGTAACTCTCTGAGACAAACCGAATAAGTAAGCACGAGTGACTGAGCGAAAGGTAGTACATTGTTTCCATGATTCTGAGGAATTTGGGTTGTCATAATCTAAGGTTGCCAGAAACTAATCTCTCCCCGATAAGAGGAGATTCTAGTGGCACGGTGAGCTAGCTAATGCAAATCAGGCTAACATATGCGGTGAGGGTGCACAGAGTCAGTCTAACACCAAGCCCACGGTTTATGTTATCCAAATGCGCAGGTCCTGCATGGGTACTAAAGGAACTACACGACACAATCAATGTATTGCACTGCTCTCAACTAGGTAAAACCAGTAATGGCAAACTTTCCCTCTCTTTCTCCACACAAATAAATGTAGGTAACAAATCACATTGCTTCCTACATAATTTCAAATTGCAAAACACATTTCTATTGGTTAGACATGTTAACCCTTACCAATTGACTTCTAAAAGTGCCCAAACTGATTCTGGAATTTTTTGGGAATCGTGATTCCACCGTGCACCAACGCGATGGAGCCGCGAATTCATACGGGAGTTCAAAAATATATTACAAATAAAAATACCACTATTTTTTAAGAACACATCACTTCTAAAGATAGTACTGACTTGGGAAATCTTACTTCAATAACATATCACTTATATATGAATAACAATCCCACATTTTAAAACCACAAATAACATTCAACCCTTCCCCCTTCTGCCTAATGCCAGTTTCCATAGCAACAGTTCATGGAACATTGAAGTGAACTGACAGGTCACAAGTTCACCATATCTTCAAGTTCAGCACACAAGTTTACAAATTCAAACAGCAGGTGTGGTTGACGTTTGCAAAATAAGACCTTATCCTATCTACTGTACCTTTCAAACATTTTTAACAAACCAATAAGAAACATGCTTTTAAAAGAAAGTAACATGCACCCTATTTTTGTGTGTACAATGTGCATAAATAGTCAATCAATTATCTACTTTTAAAAAACAGCATCTTGTCCACCATTTTAGATACCTCTCATTCCACCAACTGACTACCTCAGCTACAGACATCTTTTCATTATTTCCAGACATCCTTTCAAGATGCTTACAGTAAGGATTGTTGGGCACAGCTATGTTTTCTGGTGCAAAATGTATGCTGAACGCAGAGGTATTGACAAAGACCTAGCTTTGCAAAATGTGGATATTAAATCGATTGCTCAGAGAGGATTAAAGTGGCACCAATTGATGCCTTTGGTTAAACCATTTTTGCATCTCCAACCCCCTGACCTCATGATTGTGCACTGTGGTGGCAATGACCTAGGCACATTGACTGGGGTAGGACTGGAAATGCTCATGAAGGATACCTTTGCACAATTGCTGTTGCTTTTGCCCCAAACTGACTTTGTATACTCTAAAATATGCCAAAGACAGAAATGGAAGTGGACAACTCAATTCTGTCCACAGATTGAAAAAGCTAGGAAGAATGTCAATAAAGCTGTTTCTGCTTACCTCAGAGACCATAGGATGGGCTCCATATATAACAACAATCTACGTTTTGTTATGGATGACATCTACAGAAGTGATGGAGTACACTTCACAGATCATGGGAACAGAGTCTTTCTCAATAACCTAAAGCTGTGCATCCGCACTTACATGTAGCTACAACAAACTCTTAATTAAAACAAGGGCTCTTTTAGAGCGACCCTATAACATAATAGCGAATATAAAAAGAATTTTACACATACATATTTATTTTTTATTTTTTGTGGTTTCGAGCAGCTGACGCGAATCTGCAAAAGCATGAATTCAATGTACTACAACACAACACACTTTTCAAGTTTAACTATTAATTTTTAATTTTATATATTTTTAACAACTATCAATTGTAATCTTATCATTAACTTTAATCACAGTAACTCTTTAAAACAACTTCACAAATACAACACTACCATCTAAATTATAAACTACTAAATAATTTATTTGAGGTGGATTCGCGAATCCAACGCGAGGTTACAGGGGGGCCGTGCTGAGAGCCGTGTTGGAGTCGTGATTCCAAAATAGAAAGAAAAAAAAACGCCCCACTTCCATTATTCAGCATTCACCCCGGGGACCCCATCCCCGAGGCCTCCCAAATTTTGCATAAAAAAAAATAATTATGGAGGGGGGCAGCGTGGTCCCCCCTCCTAATGCCAATTATGGCCCCGGGCACCCCATCCCCTGGGGCGGCCTTCCTTTTAAAAAAAAAAATACAATAAAGGGGAGGTGGCCGAGTGGCCCCCCTCCCGGGCCACTTCTGACCCCGGAGACCCCATTCCCTGTAGCCGGCCCTTAAGTTGGGGACCGTGGGGGAAGCCCCAATGCCCCCTCGGTCCCTGCTGGGTCCCCTGCTGGGCTTGGGGGGCCCACGAGGCCCCCTCACACAAAAAGTAAAAATGCCCCGGAGAGATGGTGGTCCCCGGGGCAGCGTGGGGGGCAAGAGCCCCCCCACGCTATTTTATTATTTTAGCCCCGGGGAGGTGGTGGTCCCGGGCTGTGGGGGCCCCCTTGGGCCCCCGCTTCATAATTGCACATCACCCCCAGGACCTGGCCCACCCGGGGGCTTATAGAAAATGAAGCGCAGGAGCCCACTCTTTGTTTTTTTTTATTTTCTCGGCCCGATTCGCGCACCCAGCGTGACTTCGTCCATTTAAAAAAAAAAAAAGGATTTTGTTGGCCCTGGGGGTCCTTGTGGGACCCCCTGAGCAAGCCTAGGGGGTCAGGGTGTTTCTACCCTGCCCCCTTTTCTTGTTTTTTAATAATTTTTTTAACTGGCTGCCAACACATTCTAGTTTGGAGTGTTGGCAGCCTATCACAATAAAGCTCGAGCTTGGGAGGGTTCGCGAATCCTCCTCTGTGCTCAGATATATACATTTTTATTTTTTGAATTTCTCAGCAACTACTGAATGGATTTACACCATTAAAAAAAAAAACACTTTCTGGACCAAGACCTACCTTTTTGCCAAATTTGGGGTAATTCCGTTCAGCAGTTCGGGCTATAGCTTTGTCTAAAGTTCCTACGGAAATTAACACGGGGAAAATGCGTTTTGGGACCCCCTTTTCTCTCGGCCCCCACTTGACGAATCACCCCAACACTTTCAAAACAGGAACTGACCTGAGTGAACCATTAGTTTTAAAAATTTCGCGAAGATTCGTCAAACGGCGCCAAAGATATTGGCAAAAGAAAAAACGCTTTTTGAATAGAAACAAGGTCCTAACTATAACTACCTACTGGCAACCGCCAGTTGGTAATATATATATATATATATATATATTGCTGCCCAGACGCTTCGTTCACACAAAGGCGATAACCAATAAGGATAAGAATTACCCAGTCGCCAGACACTTCGCCGCATACCATCAATGTGCCAGTAAATTGCTAAGCTTTCTTTGTATAGATCAGGTACAGGCGAAGGAAAGAGGAGGTGACAGAGTAAAAACCCTACGGCAATTAGAGTCAAAGTACATCATAGAATTAAGAACACTAGCCCCATACGGCCTCAATAGTGAAGAGGAACTATGGGTTCATGTCGGATAGAGATGAATAAGGAATATTGTACATATGAGATGAACAGCAGTGAACCTCATTAATTGCAAAAAACATGTAAATATATGAAATTTCCTCCTCTGATGTTGTAAATTGAAAAAATGATTTTTGAAAAGAAATATTTCTTAGATGGACTTGTTGTGAAATTGGTTTTTCGGACTAGAAAAGAAATGTAAATATATACAATAACTTGCCTGCTAAAAGGTGGTGGTGAATACAGGATGGTTCAGGTTGTGCTGACGTGAGAGGTCGGAAGAACTAAAAAATTGTAAGATATTTGTCCATTCAGGACATTATAATAGGAAGCAGGCATTGTCGGAATCCCTCTTTATATAAGTGTAGTTTGGTGATTAAGACAATGGCCCATACAGGGCGTGATTGATAGAGTGGTGATAATAAAAACCATAAATTGTAAATTGCGAAATGTGGAATTGCAAAACATCGACCACATTTATAATGTCATCAGAAAACACGTTTTTATTCGCCAAATATGCACATTCAAAGATGGCCGCTGTGATAATGGCATTTGGTTCTAGTCCGTTTTTGATTTGAATGAAATGACGTAAATGTAATGTTTTCACAAAGTCCGCCTTTTATCACAATGAAATGTATACAATGTATATAAAGGGTGAAAATAGGGGAGCACGCTGACATTGACAAAGGCCGCAACGGCCGAAACGCGTTTGTCAGCTATGGTGGATTTGGAATAATAAAGCTGATTGAAACTACTCGTGAGTGCACCGCATACTTTGTGTGAACGAAGCGTCTGGGCAGCAATATTGGCAGTTCATCACCGCTCAGCGGTAGCACCTGCCTAAGAAGAGAGTGGCGGTCCTGTGACGAGACTTTTTTGGGATATATATATATATATATATATATATATATCTCGCTCAACTCCCCGCCTTCCTCACTTCACTCGTGGTCGGGTGCTCTGCAGCGCGGTGACGGAAAGCGCGCATCCAATTTCGGCTCAGGGCATACAAACAACGCCAGCACTCACGGGAACAGATAAATTCCAGTTGTTTATTCGGGAAAGAAAATAAACACGACCAAACGCGTTTCAGCAACCGCCTTTGTCAATGGTGGCGGGCGCCGTCTAAAGGCAGCATTTGAATATCTTTGTCATAAACATTAACAAAGGACACCGGACTGGCATCAGTCCCACGGTGTCGGCCATTTCTAAACATGTCATTTCAGGAAACTAAGTTCCATGCAGCACCAAATGGCTGCCTCAATACTAAATAATCTAGCCCAGAATGGCCAATCTCCACATAGTAAACCATTCCTCTGGAGATAATTCCTGACAGCATATTCACAAATTGACATTGTAATGCCCTGGATGGGCAATTTTTACATTCAATAGCCCATCTAAGTGGTTACTCCATCTCGTTGTCAAAACCATATTATTACAGCACACTCTACCAAAATGCATGTACAATAACCATAATACAAATGATCAACATATTATCTTTCTAGTTCATGATCAATTTCTTTCACTAAATCTCGCATTTACTACAGGTGAATCGTCATCTCCTCCCCACTGTTTAGACCATTCGGCATTTTTGTATATATACATATATATATAAATACATACTCACACGCCCACTCTGACATCCATGCAGACACTCTCACATCCACTGTGATACCCAAAAAGACACTCTCACACTCAGTCACACACCCAGATAAACACTCTCACACTCACTTTGTCGCCCATACTAACACTCTCACATCCAGTGATGCACACAGACAGGTACTCTCACATCTACTCTGATGCCTATATGGGCACTCTCACACCCATACCCACTCACACACACACACACACTCTCACAGACACAAACACTCTCATACCTAGTTACACACACAGACACTCTCACACCCACTGTGACACCAATACAGGCACTCTCACACAGACAGATATACACTCTCACTCCTACTCTGATGCCCACACAAACACACTCACACCCAGTGACATACCCCAACAGACATTCCCACACACACTCTGATGCCCATAGAAAAACTCTCACACCCAAAATGATGCTCAATCCAACACTCTCATACCCACTGATACAGAAATACAAACACTCTCATACCCATTCTGATACCCATACAGATGCTCTCATACCCACTCATACACAGACACTCATACCCACTCACACACACAGACACTCTTGCTCCCACTAGGATGCCCATACAAACACTCTCAAACCTAGTGACACACCCAGACACTTTCATTCCCACTCACACACTCAGAAAGACAATCCCATACCCATTGGCATACCCAGACATATACTCTCATATCCACCCATACACCCAGACAGGCACTCTCACATATACTCTGATGCCGGGTCTCGCGGCTTAGTGGACTAATGCATCCACTGTAGGGACCTGTGTTTGACCTCATGGTCACAGGTTCAAATCCAGATGGTTAACTCAGCATTTCATCGTCCTGAGGTCAATGAAATGAGTACCATTGAGTTTGGTAACAATTAACATCTGTTATTCAGTGCCAAGATGCCCATGGGTGAATGTGCCCTTTACAAATACACATGTTATTTTATGCCCATACAATCATTCTCACACCCAATGACGCTCAAAGGCAGACATTGTCACACCCACTCTGACACCCATACAACCACTCTCATACTAACTGACAGATACTCTCACATCTACTCACACACACAGACAGTGCGACACCCTCTCACAGGCTGACAGAGACAGTCGGGCATCTACTAACAGACCCACTCAGATTCTCACACACCCACTCACAGACCCAGTCAAACCCTTACACATCTACTCATACACACACATATTCATTTGCACACATAGTGTCAGAATAATATACCACTCACATATCCAATAATGGATTCTGTAGTGTTATTGGTGTGTGTTGGATGAACGCTTTTGGTTTGTGAATCAGCAATGGATCCACATGAGATTTAAGATATTGGAATAGAAAATTAAAAACAATTGTATTTAGTGAAAGGGTTGGCTCTGAAAAGAGCCCTTGTGTTTATGATGTATAGGTGATAACTGCACATAATACAGGATGCAGTCTTTGAAGTTCTTGAGGAACACCCTGTTGCCTTTCTCTGTCAAGTGACCGCCATCATTTCTAGATATACCCTCCATTTCAAAGCGTAAATTGTTGTTATAGATGGCACTCATGTTGTCTCTGAGAAATGCAGAAACAGTTTTATTGACAACATCTACCTTTCTGCCAAATTATGTGTAATTCTGTCCAGCAATTATGTCTGTAGGTTCAACAACACGTTCCTATGGGAATTAACATTAAATTGTTGTTATAGATGGCACTCATGCTGCCTCTGAGAAATACAGAAACAGTTTTATTGACATGTTTGCTGGCTTTTTCTATCTGTGGATAGAATTTGCTTGACTACTTCCATTTCTGCCTTTGGCAAATGTTAGAGAACACCAAGACAGTGTGAGGGAAAAGTCCCATTAATTGACCAAAGATATCCTTCATTAGGATTTCCAGTCCTACCCCAGTCAGTGTGCCTAGGTCATTGCCACCACAGTGCACAATCATGTGGACTGGATGTTGGCAATCCGCAATGCTTTCAACCAAGGCAGCAATTGATGCCACTTTAACCCTCTCTGGCCAACACAAGTAATTTCCACATTAGGCAAACCCAAGTCCTTGTCAATGCCCCTCTTTCTAGCATACTCTCTAGCCCAAAACACAAAGCTATAGCTAACAATCCATACGCTAAGCACTTTGAAGGCAAGGAGGAGTAGCACACAGGAGAAGGCTGGAGCTGAATGAGACAGTTTTCAAAATGAAAGGCAGTTAAAATGGAGGACAGCTAGATCTGTGATTGGCCCTGGAAATTTAAAAAAAATGTTATGCTAATTGGGATATGGTTATATTTCCAAGCAATATAGGGGTCCTGGATCGGGTTTGTACCAGGTGCCAAGAGGGCATTTGGTCTTGGTGTATGTGTGACTACAGACCAACACCCCCGCTAGGATTCATGGGGTAGGAACCTACTACAGCCCATAATCCATATGCGCTCTCTTTCAGACTACGCTGAGAGTCCAAACCGTAAGTTTGCAGTTGCAATTGTCACAGGAGAGGGTGCACCTTAGCGAGTGCATACCCCGGTGGCATTACTGGTCCTGACGAAAGCCTCGCTAATTTGCACATTGAGGCCGAAACATGTAGACCGATCACTATCAAGCACTTCACATAGGGATGCCATTGGTCAATTTAACCAGTGAAGACATCCACTTTCGCCTGTTTTAATCTTGCCCTACTTTTCCAACATTAAAAATTATTTAGGACAAGTAAAGGCAATTTTAATATTCACAGTGTCACTGATCACTCACTCTTCACATTCAATCAAAACCTGCTCCGCTGTAATCAGGCGTCGTAGCATACCCGAGAGGCATTCGGCCCCTCCGGTGGGAACCCTATGATGAAGCATGTCACCAACTAGGTTGGTGAGTGAGGGTTCTTCTTAAAAATGAATGTGACTCCTTTTGCCCTGTTCGAGACAGTAATTCGGAATCACTTTTTCATTGTTTATCTATATATTTCCAAGCAGTCAACTAATCCTGCTATAGTTGAATTTAAAGCTAGTATGCTGCTCACTGAAAGTGTTGTGAACTTTTCATCTACTGGTACAAGAGAGAGTTCCAAAGGCAGTTGATATGGAAACTGAGCTAAAGCAGTGTGGGGGAAAGGTTCAGAAGAGACTGTACTTTCAAACAAAAAGTAGAGCGGTCTAGACACATTCCTTATTATGGAGTAGTTATGTTCTACTATCTTATAAAGGTAAATGTAGATGCAAACCTATAGTAGTATAATGTTAAATGGTTTAATGGGCTCCTGCATAGATTTGTGAATCCACTATGAAATTGCACAGGAGTCGTGCTGAGCGTCACAGAGGATTCATGGATTTGTGGAAAAAACCCAACCAATTTGAGCTTCTTCGCAGGAAACATGAAAAGGGTTAAATAAACACTGACCAGTAGTAGTGATATAACAAAAAAGAAACATTAAGGGAAGCCTGTGATTTGTTAACTAGAGTTGCATAAATAAGAGCACATGGTGAGGGGTACCCATTTAACCTGCTTTTCTAATGAGAGAAGAGGTGGTTTGCAGGAGTTGTGGCTGGAGATTTCAAATGAAAACAGATGTTATAAGACATAGAAATGAAACTGAGAGAATAGCAAAGAGCTTTTACAGGTATGTTAAATACGTTGCAGAATATAAAAGTATATTTAGAAAACAATTGTGAGTGTATGTAAGCTGAAAGAAAATATGTAGCTTCTAGACATTATCCTAGAAGAGAAAATAGAAGGGTGCTTAGATGAGAACAATAACTGAAAATACAGTGCGTATGAAAGGCAAAAAATGAATATTGGTATGCTGAATGAATAAGAATTATATTATGCCAGTATAAATGAATGTGTTTGAAATTAGATATGGGTGCTTGCTTATAGTATGCAATTCAATAGTATGTAATTTGCACACACTCATACAGTCAGGCAGGCACTTACAGACCCAGTTACACTCCCACAAATGCCCTTTTGTATCCATCACTGATGTAGCCAGAGAGCGACTGCCACAGTCACTCACACACCCATAAGACCATTCACAAACCCATTTCAATACCTGTACCTCCAAGTTTGAGTACTAGTTTGCCCTTACAGTCTGGGAGGAAATCCGCAGAATGCAATGTACACCACAGGAAGAGTTTAAAGAGGACTACTTCAGCACTGTTGAGAAGTAAGAATCCTGATTGTAGTCAACCCTAGAATCAGGGCCCCTAAGGGTACTAGCTCTTGAGAATGAGGGAAAGGAGTAGAAAAATTACTGGGCAAAGGTTCCAGAGGAGAGAGGGAATTCCCCCACTTGTGGAAATGTTTAGGAGTAAATGAATGTGAAGGTAGTTGTGGAGCTATCTAGCATCAATTAAAATATGGATTCAGTCTCAGTCTTGTCCTGGTATTGATTGTAACATCATGAAATGAGTATTTAAATGTCACTGTGATGTGGAGACAGGAGTCAATTTAGGAAAAACAAGGAGATAATGAATGGAGCGCCGCAACTTTTCAGACACTCACCCCCAGTCACAGATCTGTGTTGAATCCTTCATCGTTCTTTAGCTCACTTTGCTATCCTAGTTCAGCCCCAGCCATATGCAAATCAGTCTTGACCGTGTTCCTCATGGGAACAGTGCAGACTAAACTGCAAAGCCAGGTCTTCCCTGGACAGGAAACAAGTATCCTGGGACAGGTTTCAAGGTAACACCCCTCATCAGCCAACATAGTTTGAATCCAGTGGCTGGGGGTGAGTGTCTGAAAGGTTTCAGCACTCCGTCCATCATCTCCTTGTGTTCACTTTGTTCCAAATTTAGGTGCATCTTTTACCCAGAACAGCAAATAAAATTGACAAGCACCTCTTGCTTGGTCCTCTTTTTCAGAAAAGAAATCAGTAATTTCTCCAAGAAGTGGATTTGTTTTGGTGCAGATGAAGGGCAGCATAGTTTCAAATCTGTGCTTAAAGTATCTGCAAACATTTGATGGTTGCAAACAGCAAAGTTCTCCTGGTGTCTTAAATGTTATAGTTTGTGTGAAAAAGTAATCTAAGTCATCCAATGGATATTCTGCAAAGCTCAGACTCCAAGTTTTTTTTCCACAATCTGTATAATTGTTTTTTTTCCCCACTGTTCATTGATGATTCTTTTAACGATCCATCACTTTTGGTGTATGAGTATTGGACCTGAGAAAAGTAAAAAAGGGAAAATGCACCCACAGAAGATAATTGTACTATGACAAGCATATGGCATTTCACACGGTGAGTAAGCAGTTCACTTAAATTTTTGAAGGCAGGTGCTCTTATAATGACTGCACTTAATGGTGGTTCTCCCAAGGATGCTGTACAGGTGGACTGACCTGCTACACCTACTTTGTCCTGCATGATGTAGTTGTGGCCCCGTTCTGGGATTGTTTTTAAGTGCTTCCACATGGAAGTTGCCCTATATAAAAATGTATTTGCAGTGCCCCTGGATAACTTCTTGCTACAAATATTACAGTACAGATATTTATCTGTCACTTTCTTTTTCTTTGACGGTATTGTAAGATGCAACACAACATCACTATGTTATATACTTCCTGAAGTACTCGTGCACAAAAGTATATTTGTAACTAGTTAAATAAGTTATGTTATGTTTATTTGTTTACTATTTTTATGTGTTAATTAAATGTATTTGTAAAGTTATGAAAATAGACATTAGCAATTTCAGTTATGGGTCACAAGCACACCCATACAGGGTTTTGTACATGAGCTCGCACACCTATAGAGTCATTTACACAGGTACTGACACACCCACACATACACTCATACAGCCACTCAAAATCACAAACAGTCAGCCATATACTCAATTGCACATGCAAACTGCTACTTAGATAGACTCATACTGACATACAGACATTCACACACTCATACAGTCACTCAGACATCAAGCCACACATCGATATAGTGACTCATATACTCAAGTTATACACTGATACACCCACTCACACAGCCCATAACATACACCAATAGAGCTACTCAGATACCCAGTCATACACTGCTAAAACCAGACACAGACTGATACATCTATGTACAGACACATACACCCACTGAGACACCCAGGCACTCTACAATAAAGCCACTGAGAGACCCAGACTCACACTGATACAACCTCTGACACACCCAGGGACACACCTATAAAGCCACTGACAGACCAAAGAGACACACTGAAACACCCAGCCAAGCTCTGATACAGAAACGGACACTCCCAGGCACATACCTATACAGCCATTGGCACACCCAGTCACATATCGATACAGCTACTTAGACACTGAGCCAAACACTGAAACAGCCTCTCAATCACCCATACACATACTGATACAGCCAGTGACACAACTAAGCACACACTAATACAAACACTAACACAAACAGTCAAACATAAATGCATCCAATAAGACACCCATGTACACTCTGATGCCTACACTGACACACCGAGGCATACACCAATGCATAGACTGATACACCCAGGCATACAGCAATGCAGACACTGACACACCCAGTCAAACACTAATGCATCCAATAACACACTTAGGGACAGACTGACATATACACTGTCACACCCAGGCATACAAAAATGCAGACACTGACATTTGCATTTCTTCATGATTATAGTGTGAGTATGCAGTGCTTCATGGAAAATCAGTAGTACTTCATTGTAATTACACTACATGCAAACTCTACACCAAAATATTTTAATGTTCACTTCCCTGGGTCCAGAGAGCAAATGTAATTTCTACTCGGCATATTTGCATCATGGCCTTTGAACTACCCTCATGGGTCAAGCTAGTTTCACTGCAGGCCAGAGGCTACATTAAACGCTTCCCCACACAATAGGCCAATCTACAAAGTTTTAAGCCTGTTCATGGATGGGTGAGGGCGGGTGAAAACAGATTCTCCATAGGTTAACTACATTCACACTGACAAACCTGGGCATGCCCATCCCTAGAGAAATAATGGAAGGGCGCCAGATCTCTGGCACCACTCACATGAAAGGTTCTTGTTTAAGGTTTTGGGGGAAGGGACCAGGTTGCTTTGTTATCTGGGGCAGAACTTTATGTTCTCAGAGAGCTGTGACCATTGACCACTTGAATTCATCCTTTTTGAAAATTCCGAAGATGCTGTGTAGTAGGGTGAGGTAGTCTGTTTCCAAGAAAGAGTCAGGAACATCAGGAACATTGAAGGTGAAGTTTATTGGAGTAAAGGAACCCCATGTCATCAGCACAGGCTACAGCTACATAACTGACAAAAAGAACCCCCCTAGTATGTCATAGACCCCACATTCCAACAAGAGACATGACACAGAAGGTAGAGGCAGAAGACAGACTAAGACACAATATAACACATCTCCCTTCTACCAATACATAACTGCGAAGAAGACGACATAAAGACAGAACACACACAAAAGGAAACCCCAAGACAAGACACACCACCCACACCCTCACAAACAAGAACAAATAAGTGAAGAGCAAAAGAGAGAACCTTGGTGAAGAAAAAGACAACAGGTTATAAATCATTAAGTCAACGAGTTACAAAATCATTGAGCCACTTTGGAGAGGAAACACACCTTTTGTTTCTCTCCAAAATTCCATAAGACATGACAGCATTTTGGAAGCCATGTGGCTCCTTCATGTTCGGCTTTATAATTGCAGCGCAATTGGGCGGAGCGCTAACAAGCATGCACGCCTTCACAAGGCAAAATGAAGAAATAGAAACAAGAAAAACGAAAAATAAAATTGGATTACATGGGAGTGCATCTCACCACCTTTGTCCTGTATCATGAATGAACCTTCTGTCCTAACCGGCGAGATTGCACCCAGATTGAAAACGGTGTTTTAAACATTGATTAAAGTGAGATCTGTATATAGGATGAACTACATGGACTACACAGGAGTGATGTTTTCATGTCACGCACGAACACAATTACATGGACCCAATAACTTTGATTATGAATTATGTTGACACAATTATCGTGGGCAAATTCGTTTTGTTCATACCATTTTATACATATAATTTTCTATGAATTGTTTAATACTCAAAGTGCCATTGATTCAATTAAAAGCGCAATGTGTAATAAAAGATTTGCCTTAGACATTCCCATAGGATTCTGGGACATTGAGTACGTTAGCGTGAAATAGTTAATACATCAGTTGAAATCCGGTTCACAGTTTAGTACGAGTATCAAGACATGTGACAGATCACCTGAGGGGAAGTATGGGTGTTTAAAAAGGGAGAAGAAAAAACTGCAAAAGACTGACAAGACATGACCCCGAACTAAGCTTTTAAAAGCTAGAAAAGCACATGCCATGGTAAGCGCATTGTGGAAGCTGTTGGGAAGTTAGTGAAATAACAACATTAGATATCGATAAGCGTGGGGGCACGAGCGTATTCCAAGAGTTTTAGCGTTTTTTGGTATAAAGATAAAATGAAGGTTTTGGAGTTGAACACAGGGTTACGAGCTGTAAAGCAACTCTGCACAAATTTACTTGACATACGCAGAGCGCAGGGAGCAATGGGGTGACCAGATCATGGTTTAGGTTCCAATTAAGGATGCAATTTCATTGAAATGTGTAATTAATTACTGTTTAAGTAATTTGAATTTATAATGAGTTATTTTGAGTTCATGTATTGTATCACGAGCGTTACTGGACTGACGGCTGTTTTAAATTATTTTTTCTAGATACCCCTGATGAAGGGTTGTCCCGAAATGCATTGGGTATTTTTTTAATAAATCGTGGCATGTGGAACATCCGAAGCTCCTGTGTATTTTGTAAAAAATCGTGAATGGTGAAGAAAATGAGTAAAATGGATTGAATAAATTAAGGGTGAAAAAGAAGAATAAAAAGGAAGTGAAACGTGGATTAACTAAGGAGTGAAATATACATTTGATTAATTGGATTCGTTAGGCAGTGCAGCTTGGAAGGGAGCTATGTGGCTCCTTCATGTTCAGCATTTTTGTTATAACATTTCTTTTCACCAAGCATTTCATGAGGAGGTACCCTTGAAAATTTAGGCACCTGAGCTGACAAAGACAAATCCGAAACAGAAGATGAAGAGTTACCACCACCCCTTTAAAACAAAGCAACTCTTCTCATATTCCAAACTTGCATATTGTCCAATTTTAGCCAATTGTGACCTACCAGAATGACTTCGTAAGGACCACGATATTTCAAAAGGCCAGCCTTGACACCACCAGGTTTGACTTTGACTAAGTCACCCACTTTAAAGAAAGAAACTTTGGGAGAACAATCAGTGTCCTTTGAGGAAGAAGGAACTTTCCATAACCAAGAAGGACATAACTTGGTGGAAGGTTTCCTACCTCTCATCATTTCGAATGGAGTTTTGCCAGTAGCAGTATTGGGTGTGGTGCAGTATGCCCATAGCATGTCTTTAAGCGCACTGCACATTCTGCCCGGCTCTGTTAGCCAATTCCATGGTGCCTTTGACTAGTCTATTTATTCTTTCAACTTGCCCATTACCTTGTGGGTTGTAAAGAGATGTGCAAATATGTTTCACCCCCAATTGAGTCAAAAAAAATTCCATCTCAGAGGACACGAATTGTGTACCATTGTCAGTGAGTCCTCCAATAAAGCAATAGTGGTCTTGGTGGAAATGTTCCTCACAAAGACCACTTCGAACCAGCATGACTTTTCATCTACTAGGACAGCTGCAATGCGTTCTTGTTCAGGTAAAAACCTGAAAGGACCAATAAAATCAAGATTGACTTTCTCCCAAACAGAGTCATCTTCAATCATGTGAAAGGACAAGTCTTTGATAGAACCACCACCCAGCTTCAACCTTTTCTCTGAATTCCTGCAGGCAGTGCAATTCTCAACCCACCTTTTGGTGTCAGCGTCCATTCTGGGCCACCAAATATTTTCCTTGACTCTTTTTAAAGGGAATGTTTGGCCCAAGTGACTCTCATGTGCCAAAGCAATCAATTTAGACCTTAATAAGACAGGGGGAATAAAACGCTCACCCCTGACTATAATGTTATCAGGATTCACAGACAACTTTTCAACTATTTTGGAGTAAGGTCTGACCTCATCAGAATACACACTCTCTCTCATAACGCCTTGAACGATCATCTTATGAACAGCATTGAGTTCACAATCTTTGTCAGAAGCATCCAACCATTCACGTTTAGAAATGGCACCATGTACACCAGAAAAAATTTCATCAATACTTGCAACAACCTCTTCTGTGGACACCTCACCCCCTTCACACATTTTAGACCAGGGGAGGTGGTGGTCCCAGGGCCCCTTGAGCCCGTGGAGGGTAGTCTGAGTGGCCCCTCTCCATTATAATTACAATGCCCTGGGGAGGTGGTTGTACCTGGGTCTCTATAGAGCATTGGGAGGGGGCCACCATGCACCCCCTCCTTTTTTTTAATGCCCTTTGGACCTGGCCTACACCAAATCAGACACTGACACAACCAGCCAAACACTATTGCATCGAATAACACATCAAGGCATACAATGATGCATACACTGAAACACCCAGGCATAGACCGATGCATAGACTGATACACCAAGGCATACAGCAATGCTGACACTGGTACAGACAGTCAAACACCATTGAATCCAATATCAGGTAGTTGGTCCCCAAGGGCCCTCAAGAACCAAGGGGGCTTCAACCCCCAACTAGTAGTGCACCTGGAGGCGCGTTTGCAGAGTAGTGGACAAAGGGGTGTGTGGCCACCTAAAACCTCTCAGCAATCCTACTGTGTGGGACTTACTGGAGGTAACAGGAGGGGTAGTTGGCCCCAAGGACATCCTTGGGGGCCAATTATCCCTCCTGTTACCTCCAGTAAGTCTCACACAGCAGGATTGCTAAGAGGTCATCAAAGACTAAGTCCCCTTTCTCCACCACTCCGCAAACACATCTCCTTGTGCACTGCTGGTTGGGGAAAGAAGTCCCCTTGGCTCTTGAGGGTCCTTGGGGGCCAACTACCCCTCCTGTTACCACCAGTAAGTCCCACACAGAGGGATTGCTAAGAGTTCTTCGGTGGCCACGCCCCCTTTCTCCATCACACTGCAAACGCGTCTCCTTGTACATCACTGGTTGGGGGAGGAAGGCCACTTTACTCCTTTTTTTATTTGCACAGTGTTTATATATATGTACACACAATAGAATTTGATGGCATATTCATAACAATAGTGCATTTTTCCTCTTTTATCCCAGCCCACCCACCCCGGGGGCTGCTAAGAATCTCAGTTTATCTTCCTGACAGTCCTACCTAATCACAAGATATTTAATTCCCAATACACATTCTGCAGTGTAATCGATCTTTTCTCCATTACTTTCCCCTAAGTAATTTAACAGTTTTCATCTACCCATCCTGCTACTGGCGCCCACCTTTTGACACCCTTAATTTGTTCACGGATCTCTTTTGTTGCATACACTGCTTTTTCTAGGTTATAAATTGCCAAGAAGCGGGCAAGACACTGCTGAAAAGTTGGGGGGTTAGGATCCAGCCTCGCGGATGCTATACAAAGTCATAGGACCACCATGGCTATAAACAGTAGCTCTTGACCCGCATTCCCCTGTTCAGTTACCACAACCCCTACAACCATCGTGCAAGGAGATAGGAGGCAGTCTGTTCCAAGAGTTTCTTTAAAGAATTTAGTAATATCTTGTTTTATGCTCGAGAGCGTATTGCACGAAGAAAAATGTGAACCAAACCTGCCTGGTATAAAGCACATCGGGGACAGTATGTGCCTTTACCATTCCCCCATTTAGCTATCTTTTTAGGAGTATAGTATAATGAAAAGCAGGTCTTATAATATTGTGCCTGTAACCGAGCCGAGATTAAGACCTTCCGCACCATCTCGAATGAGTGCTGAAATAAAGCCTCTGATATACCAATTTGCTCTTTCCATCTTAGTGACCACTGTTCCAGATCATCTTTCATCAGAGCATTGAAGAGATTATAGATGGTGCGTATGGAGGGATCCCCGTCTCCTACTAATGTGTCAATTATACAATTTCTGGAGAAGCCAATTGGTCCACCTCCCTTTTTAAGTGCAAAATCCCTAACTTGGAAATATTTAAAAAATCTCTCCAATCTATCTTGAACGTTTCTCTAAGATTTTCAAAAGAAACAAATCCTTTGACAGAAAAGAAGGACCCAAATTCCAGCAAGCCCAGCTCCCCCCATCTTTTAATCATTTGATCTTTAAATATTCCACACAGATTTGGGTTGCTTAATGATGGTGTGTAAAAATTCAGTCTTCCGATACCAAGTAATCTACGGACAGCTTTCCAAACTTTAAATCCCACTGGTAATGTCTTAAATATTACTTTTTTATAATGAGTATCATTTAGACAATGCCACAACCATCCCCAAGCTTCATCCCCTAGTATAAGCTCAAGTGGATTCGGAGCCTCTCCGATGCGTCTATCGGTCGGCTTCTCTTGCACCAAAGCCCAGTTGTATAACAGTGTGGTAACCCAGTAGTACAATCTAAGGTTGGGTAAGGCCCACCCTCCTCTCTCCCTTGGCAGCGTAAGAAATTTGAAGGCTCTTCTTGGCTTGGCGTATGCCCATATAAATCGGGAGAACATATCTTCCATTTTCTTTAGACATTCGTTCGAAAATTCTAGTGGAATTGCTCGCAAAAAAATATAACATTTTAGGGTAAAAAGCATTCTTATAGCATTGCATCTCCCAATAGTGGATAAATGAAGGTTATTTAGCCTGAATAAGACTTGCTTGGTTCTAGTTAATAGAGGTTCTATATTGTCTTTGACAATATCATCTATTTTTGCGGATATATCTATCCCTAGATAAGTTGCTTTTTCCGTAATTCTGTGATCAATGATTGTTGTATTATTATTAATCACTAACTGCATTTTAGAACGATTAAGAGCATATCCAGAATGTTTCCCAAATCTATTTGCTTCTTTTTCAATTTCCTGAAGAGTCTTAATAGGATCTGGGGTTACATGGGCGATATCGTCAGCATACGCCAACACTTTCGTTTCCCAGCCACGAGTCACCATAGGTCTGATGGCCAAATTATTTTCTAACTGTCATAAAAAGGAGTCAATATAGATCACAAATAGTAGTGGTGAGCTCGGGCAGCCTTGTCAGGTCCCCCTAGTTATGTCAAACGATTCCGACAGTGTGCCATTAACGCAGACCCTGGGCACCGGCCGATAATAGAGCATTTTAATGGCCTGTAATAGCCCCTCTTTGATACCGACCCTTGACAGGGCCTCCCATAAGAAATGCCAGGAGACCTTGTCAAAAGCCTTCTCGGCATCAAGTAGAATTAGGGCCATTGGGTCATTAGATGTTGTTGTGGCATCTAAGAGTGTGATTACACTCCTAACGTGATCAATCGTCCCCTTCCATGGGATGAATCCATGCTGATGCACAGAGACTACTTTATGTATAATTGGCGCTATACGGGATGCCTGGACTTTGGAATATATCTTGCAGTTGTTGTTTATCAGTGTTATTGGTCGATAAGAGGCGGGCCCACTCGCCGGCTTATTCTTTTTAAGAAAGATCACAATTTTGGCAGAAGACCAGGAGCTCGGTGGTTTAACCCCTTTAAATACATGGTTAAATAGCAGGGTCATGCCATCTTTGAGTTGCTGTAAAAATCTTTTGTAGAATTCAGCGGGATGCTATCCAGCCCTGTGGCTTTACCATTAGGGGGGCTGTTAATGCTGAATAATGCCTCGATCCAATCCGGGGGAGCTTCTAGTTGTTGTTGATCCTCTGCCAAAAATTGTTCTCCTGGTATTGAATTCAGATATTCTTTGATTTCTTTAGGATCTCCTGAGAGGTCGTCCTGATATAACTTTTGATAGTATAATAATTAACGTATTTTGGATACTGTCTGGATCCGAGACTAGTCCTCGTATAGGGTCCCTAATCTCCTGTAATGGATTTTGAGTAGTTTTTGTCTGACTCTCACGGCCAAGTGATGTTCCACCGGCTCACTGCACTCTTATGCAACCTCTTTCCACACAGAAAGTCTGTTGGCTGCATCTTTAGCAATAATTTCCATAATGCGTGATTTTGCTACTATCACCTTGGTCTGTGCCTCCTCAATCTCCCCTCCCTTTTGAAGCATTTTGACCAGATGCTCTTCTGCTTGACCTAACGCGACTTGTAAATCATGAGTTTGTTGCTGTTTTCTTTTATTGAGATTCAGGGAGAATCTAATTAACCAATTGTTAATAGTTACACCCATGGAAAATCACTTGTCCATTAAAGTAAGCCCAAAAATTTAACTTTCGTAATAATGAAAATTACCATAGCAACATGTTGGAACGGGTCCCCTATATAAATGTTTATGCTCTCTATCAATCCTTATTCCCAGAGCTACTGGAAATCTCCTTCAAATAAGCTTGTGCTTGGATCTCTGAAAGAAAGCTATGGATCGTTCCCTTAAAAACAATCTTGAGCCTAGCGGGGTTCTGTGGATAGACCTCAGCGCCGATCTGTTGAAAAGGGGAAAAAAGCTGTCTTAGTCTCCACCTCTGTTCCACAGTAGCATGGACGAAGTCAGGCCTGGTGATGAAACTCACTCCTTCGTATTACTTTTTTGCTGTTGGACGGGCTAAGTCATACAGAGATTGTCGTAGTAAAAATTTCCAAATTATACCAACATAGCACGTGGTCATTCCGGGGTATTTGTTGGACGTTTTGGAGGCGTTAAGGGGAATCTGTGGGCTCGCTGGATCTCCTTGTGCCAATCCCAGGTGTTCAATTCGGGAAAGGCCCCTCTCAGTAGAGAGACCATGTATCTTCTGGGATCACTTCCCTCTACCCCCTCAGGGACTCCCAGAAAGCGGAGATTGTTGCAGCGTTGCCTGTTTTCCTGGTCTTCCATCTTCCACATCAGGTCTTTTACGATTCCCTCATGCTCATCATTCTGGGTCTCTATGGCAGCGACATCCTTTTCAAGCATTTTGGTGTGCACTCCTACGGAGGCCATTCTATCTGCAATATCCGCACAAGTTTTGCCGACCTTCCTGACAGCCCCCTGCAGTTTTTTTGCCACCAAGCGTGCCCTCCGGTTGTCCATCTTCACCTCCTCCTGTAAGCTCTTAATTGTTTGTAGTACGAATGACAAAGCGGGGTCATTCATCTTCACGGCGCCAGCCAGCTCTCCTGCGGGGCTCCCTTCCGATCTGATCGTTTTTCCTGGTTGTGACGTTAGCTGTGAAGTGGAGTAGGCCCATTTCAAGTCCCCGAGACTGCCACAATCAGATGTCTCACGTGGATTTTTCCTCCCTTTTTTTTTGTAGGGATTTCTTTTGCCTTAGCATGGATGAAGGAAACCCAGATTCTGAGCTGCTGTTCCAGTTGGTCCCCTCGCCCTCACTGGAGGCTGATAAGCTGACATTGGAGATCTCAGAGTCATCTGTTAGTGAAAAAATGTTTTCAGGTATGTCCGGGGAGCGAGCCTGTGTTGAAGGGGTATTCACTGTCTCAATGGCTCCCAAGTTAACTTTAGATATTTTGTCCCCCCTCTGGAGCACACAACTAAGATTGGTGGAAACGAGATCCTTCATGGCTAAAGAATGGCCTGTGTCAGAATTATCGTGAGCATTGAGGGTAAGTTTAGCCACTGGGGTAGGATTAGTGACAGCAGCCACTTGTTCTTCTCTTCCCTTGCCCGGCTCCACAGTTCCTGATGAAAATGCCCCTTTTTGAGTAGCAGTACCAAAAAGGTTGGAGATTAATGGTTGACAATCCACTGTATCCCGAGAGCCCTTCTACAGGACTTTTTTGATTGTTTCAATTTTTTTCTGATTTATCCATGCTCTCAGCTTTTTCCCTCCGCTTTTTCCTTTCATTTACCGCCGCACCCCTCTGATTTTTTGCCGCAATTTCCACTCAGAGGCTCTTTTTGTGCTTAGGGCTGGCTTACAGTGGCCAAGAGTTGTTGATTGTTCATGGCTTTGCCAGGTTTCCCACATCGTCCTAACATGTCCCAGTTCAGGCTACAATGTTGCACCTTGTAAACAGAGAAAGGAAGTCTCTCCTTCCTTGGCCAGCACCTCCTCCTTCCTGTTACTGTGGCTGTGGCTGTAGCTGTAGCTGCCAGCCAAACTTGAACTTGAGTGTGCTCCCGCCACAGGCCAGCCGGGAGCATCGAAATCACCGAGAGCGCCTGGGGCGGGAGACGCACAGTGTCAGCCCACCGCAGGCCAACAAGTGCAACAAAGGATTGATCGGACTGCCCGGGTGTCCGATGCGACTTCGTGAAGGAGCTCCCCAATGGGCCCGGGCTTATGGTAGCGGAGCTTCTGCGACTCGGGTAAGTTATCGCCGAGTTTCCCCACAACTTTAGCGAGGCATCGGGTGTTTAATCCGTGGTGTTTGATCTGGGATACGGGGCTTAGACCCGATGAGCATCTCGAGCGGGACGGCTACTCAGACACCACCTTCCCTCCTCTATACTCCTGATATACCTTGGGGGCCAAGAAAAGCTCCTGGTATCTCCAGGGCATCCTACACAGTGGGATTCCTGAGAGCAGGTCGGAGGCCCGCCCCCTTCTCCACCACTCTGCAAATGCAGCTACTACTTAAAAAACCACACACCCATACAGTCACTCACACACCTAGTCACACAGTAATACAGACAGTCACACACCCACTCAGATTACACATGTTAGAGATATTATCACTCATTATTAGTAGTACAACTGGTATACTAATCTAACTTTTGTAGTAGGTTAGTATGTATGTTTAACACCCATAAACTCTTAAAAACATGTACACTCTCTTGATGATGTTATCAGTGATGTCATTTGAGATGTCAGCAGTGATATCATCAGTGATGTTACTGACCACTTCATGAGTGGTGTAATATGTGAGGTAATACTCAGTGCATTCCTGGGGTGTAAGTTACAGTTAGTTTAGGTAACTATAACTGCTGAATTGCACTTGTTTTGTACAAGGGAAATGTGAGCCTAACTATATCATCTCTGTAACCTTTGTTTTTTTAGTGAATGCCTAAGGTTTTTTTAAATTCAATTTCCTATCTATAACGTCCTGTATCTTTTGTTTTTTTCTATGAATATAAATATATAACATATATACTTATATATATATATATATATTCCAAAGTTCTTCAATTAACAATGGCCCCCTCGGTCTGAGGGCGAAGAAGAAAAGCAGCACAGCCAGGCAACAGCAGGTTGTAAGTAGTCCTTTTTATTTCTTTAAACCACCGACAGTGCAACAGAGTGACCTATGCGTTTCGGCCGGAGCCTTTAACTGGGTCTTAGAGTATGTGTGTAAAAACAAACTATTTAAAGGGAAACTTCCCTCCTAAATAACCTCCTCAATTTAAAGGGACACACACAGTTACTTTTACATTTAAACATTTTACATATTGCACAAAAATGGAAACAGGCAGATTTTCCAAAGGTTTTTCAATAAAGTTTTCAATAAATTTTTCTCAATTCCCCACAACATGTTGTGTTAATTGATATAGGCACAGAAACATTATGTAATGCTCTTGTTTGAATTTTCAGTTAAATTCTCTAATTACGGTAAAGTACCTGTATGTTGTGTGGTGGTTGTAATCTGATCTACAGCCACCTTCAGTCTAATTTTATTAAGTAACAAGTGGGGGACTAGCATTTGAATAATTTTGTACCTCAAAGGGGAGACAAGCAGTCAATTCTCAGAAAATGAAAGGCTCTTACCACAGAGGGTTACTGACTTGTTGCTCTGTGGGTGATAAAAATGTATAATTTGCCATAAAGAGATGAAAGGGGGAGGGGGAGGGGAAGGAAGGATTTATTCAGAACATTGTTGTCATGTGTGGACGTAACAGCTTGATCTATAAGATTACATCAGGTGCTATCTAGTGTCATAGAAAGTACAAAAAAGTGTGTAAGCAAGTGTGCAATTCATGATGGTATATTGGTTAGTTCCAATGTTGGAATAAGTATACAATAGAGGTGACAGTAAAACCGGGCCAAACATAGTGTAAACAGGATCGTATCCTCCAACTAAAACTGAGATTCTTAAAAATTTCTAAAAACTCCAAGAAAACTCCAAGAAACTCTCTTCTCACTTGGAATTCTCTCTAACGTCAGGGATAAAAATAACTGATGAACTTCTTGTTCAAAAATAGAAAGAAGACCCTAGATGTCATTTAACAGTACTATGATATTAAGGTGCTATGTAATGTCACTAATGTTGGACACTCGCTAAATGTCCTAAGCAAATGCTGTCTCAATTGTAATCTGGCTATCACTTAGGAACCCAGTCACATATTAACGTCAATGAATAGTACTATGATATTTGAGGGGCTATGTCCTATGAACGTTTCCACGACTCAATCACATATTTACGTCAATGAACAGTACTATGATGTTAAAGTGCAATGTGCTATAAACTTTTCCACGATTTAATCAGTATATCAAAAGTTAGTCTCATAACGAATATATATCGCAATTAAAAGACATGGATCGTAAAATTAATATTCCTGTTCATGCATAAATAATTAAATTCTCATTATGATACTGGATCCTCATAGTGCTAAGTGCTATAAACAGTATAGTGGTAAAAAACTTTTCTTAAAACTTGAGATCCCACAAATGTTTAAAAGTGCCTGCAATAACACTTAGCCCTTTAAAAATCCGGATTTAGTCAAACTTTAAAGTGCTAGTCAACAATCAACCAAGTAAAAAGGCTAATGTTACGGTACCTAATCATCGCTTATCAAAGTATGTAAAGTGACCTGATTTCTATAGACTATAGAGAGTATAACCTCTTAAAAATCAAAGAATAGATGTGTAATGAGTCTTCACGGTCCCAACGTTCTATGTTCTGTTTACATATGCTCAGCAATCATATTCTTTTATAAACCATCAAGGATTTAGGACTTAAAAATAGCACGCTTTAAAACACTCAAGGCCCCATGGGTAGGAAACAAGTGCAGAGTCTCTATTAATAGCCCATGGATACGTATCAGTGTCTTCCTTCTTCATGTATCCATATTTCCAGATGTAGTAAGGTATGGGCTGTACGTAGAGATCAAAAGGATACTAAGAGACCCTATACTGCCCCAGGTTTTTTTAAATGTGAATATACAGTTCAGCATCACTATTCAGCCCATTGGGGGTCTCTGTACCTAGTAGGAGAATCTTTTTAGATTCTTCACGACGTAGCTCTAATTCTGTGTTTCCTCTTCGTGGCTTCTTCTGTACATGTTTGATGCCGTAATATTTCATATTTTCGGTTTTCCCATCATGTCTTTCCCATATATCCTTTGCCATAGCATATTGATAGTCCTTGTTTACGATTGCCCTCAGATGTTGTAATATACGGAGCTCAAGCTTATTGATGGTACTGCCCACGTATTTGGTGCCACATTGGCATTCCAGGACGTATACAACTGATTCAGTTTCGCAGGTGATTTTCTCCTGTATCTTGCTCGTTGTACCATAGATGGTTGCATACTCGCTCTTATTTATGCCATGTCTGCAAGCCTTGCACTTAGTGCACTTGAAAAAGCCTCTGGTGGGAACAGGGAGCCATGTCATTGTGTTGGTTTTAGGATCTGTTGGTTTAAGGTATGAGCTAGTTAGAAGATCCCCCAATGAGGGTGCTTTGCTGTAGGCAATGTTTGGTTTTTCTGGCAGTATCTTTCTCATATCTTCATCCATTAACAGGATCCTCCAATTGTTCCTAAGTATATTTCTTACTTTGCCACTAGATGTGTTATAATTTGTTATGAATCTTACATCCTGGTCATTCTTTCCTTTGACTTGGTTTGGCTTAAAATTCCGTGTGAGTAGTGTTTCTCGTTTCTTCACATTAGCTCTATGTAGAGCGTCTTTTAAAACTGTTTCCGGGTAACCTCTGATCAGGAATCTTTCATACATTTCTTTAGCTTGCTGTTTGAAGTCATCCTCCTCTGAGCAGCATCGCTTGACTCTCAGGAACTCTCCATATGGAACACTCCATTTCAGATGTTGGGGATGTCCGCTATTGGCGTGGAGGATGCTATTGGTACTTGTGGGTTTTCTATACATTCTACTGCAGATTCTATTGTATTTAATGTAAACTGTAGTGTCCAGAAAGTTGATCCTCTTGGTTCTGGATATCGAATGTAAATTGAAGATTAAGTGTATTCCGGTTCAATGATCTCAAGAAACTCTCCAGATCCAACTTCTCCCCTTCCCAAATTAGGAAGAGGTCATCAATGAAGCAGACCCACAGTACCATCTGCTCCATTTTTCTCTTATTTTGTTCACTCCAAATTGTTTCAGTTTCTCAATGCCCCATTAGTTGATTTGCATAGGTTGGGGCAAAAGATGTCCCCATGGCGGCCCCCTGGGTTTGTAAATTAAACTTGTTATTAAAAATGAAGATGTTGTGATGTAAACAAAAGTCTATCATTTCCATTAACATGTCTGAGTGTTCCAGTAGGGAGACTGAACGAGTTCTTAAAAAGTATCTGCAGGCTTCCATACCATCATGATGTTGGATCGAGGTATACAATGAGACCACGTCCACAGTGGCCTCAAGTAGTTCGGTTTCCATGGGAGATCATTAATCCTGTTGAGGAAATCTTGTGAGTCACGTAGGTAGGATGGGAGGTCCTTGATGTAGTGAAAGAGGAATATGCCTGTAAACCTTTAGATGTTTTCCAGCAGGGCACCAATTGAACTTACTATTGGTCTGGCTTGTGGTTTGTTTAGGTCCTTATGCACCGTTGGTAGAAAGTAGATTGTTGGAGTTATTGGATGTGATGTATACAAATAGTTACATTCATCTATGTCTATAAGTCCTCTCTCTTGCCAGCCTTTTAATTTTTGGGAGAACTGAACCATGTGGTCTTGGATTGGATTGCCAGGGAGTTTTCTGTAATGTTTTTTGTTACTAAGTTTTCTGTCAGCTTCTGCTAAATATTGTTGTGTACTCATAATTACAATATTTCCCCTTTGTCACTGGGTTTTATGATGATGTTTTTATCATTTTGAAGATCCCTCAGAGTTTCCCACTCCTTCTTGGTTAAATTTTGTTTGGCCATTTCCTTTCTTTTATTAGGTCTATTGGTCTCCGTTGACACCATGTTCTTCAATTCATCTGTTACAATCTCATAAAACAGATCAATTCTGTTGCCAACAGGTAACTGGGGGCAAAATTTTGGACTTTGGCTTACATCCACTCCTGGATGTCATGTCTGTCGGAATTTCCAGTCAATTCACAGAGTTCCCTTTCCGATAGCAATTCAATTGGTGTACTTTCTAACCCTGCAGCTTCTCTTTTCCAGACTCGTTAGGGATTGTAGTGTGCTCAAATCATTCATTGTATACTGGAAGGTTTTGCTTTAGGTTTGGCTTTGCTGGCCAGATTTTCCCATTCCTTACTCTTCATTGAGTAGTATTTCTTACATTTCACCTTCCTTGTGAATTTATAGAAGTCTATCCTTGAATTTAGAAAGTCAAATCCAGCATTTGGACAAAAACTAAGTCCCTTATTTAAAAGGGTCCTATGATTTTCATCAATGTTTTTTTTAGAGAGGTTGATGATCAAGTTATTGTCTTGTGCTTTGGCTCTTATTAGCACTTTTTGTTTTGTGCTCCTCTTCCTCTTTTTGTACCTCCCCTTTTTCTTCTTGTTTTGTGGGGTTCTCCTGGGTTATGTTCACTTTTTTGCTTCCTTTTTGTCTCGTTGTCATCTGGAAGAGCCTCATTTCCGATGAGAAATCCAGTCGGGGAGGGATGTGGTGAGCTTCTCCTCCCCCGAAATCACTTCGGAGCTCTCCACGCTTGAGGCCGCTGATCTAATATCGGTGGTGTTGATGGCTACAGTTTGCTTGGCATACAGGTAGTCGAATTTTCTGGCAAATGTGTATATTCGACCTGTAGCGTAGTCTCTTTTATTTCTATTAAACTTTTTGGCTTTCTTTTGTTCAACTTCCTCTTCGTGTTTTTCCAGTTTCTTTTCCATTTTTTGTAATGCATTCTTCACATCTTCTCTGTCCTGCATAGTTTCTATGATGTCCTTGAGTTCTTTAATCCTTGTGACAGCTTTTGTTTTATATATATATATATATATATATATATATATATATATATATATATATATATATATATATATATATATATATATACACACCCACACACACACACACACACACACACATACACACATATATTTCCTTCTGGCAGTCACCAGTAGGTAGTTATATTTATGCCCATGTTTCCATAGGAAAAGCATTTTTTGACTTGCCTATATCTTTGGTGGTGTTTGAAGAATCTTCACAGAATTTCTCCCAATAAGTGTCCCAGTGATTCTTGTTGTGCAGGGAAAGTTTCAGGGTGATCCGTCAAGTTGGGGCTGACAATAGGGGAGGTCAAAAAAAGTGTTTTTCCAATGTTAATTTCAGTAGAGATTTTAGACACAACTACAGCCCGAACCGCTGGACAGAATTACACCAAATTTGGCAGAAAGGCAGTTCTTGGTTCAGAAAGAATCCTTTTTGTTATTTGGTGTAAATCTGTTCAGTAGTTGTCAAGAAATTAAAGGAAATCCAAATTTGTTTATCTAAGGAAATGGATCCTCTGAGGATCCGACAGTCCCGTGCTGAAAGTGTTGACAGCCATCTTGAGACTCGGCTTCAGCTGTGAATACCCTGACCCCTTAGCTCTGGTCAATGGGTCCCCCCCACCCCCAAGGCAAGAAAGCATTTTGTTTTTATTTTGCCGTGGAAATGTAACAGAGTTGTGTATTCATGGAAAAAATATTTTAAAAAGCCAAGCACGGCCTCCCACACTTGTTTTGGAAAAAGCCCCCAGTAGGAAAGGTCCCTGGGGCATTGTTTAAATAAAGAGGGGGCGCATGGGCCCCCCTCCTGAGGCTCTTGGGGGCCTAGGGACCACTGCCTCCCTGGGGCTTTATTTATTCAAAAGGAGGGGGCACACAGGATGCCTTTCTGAGGCTTTATAACCCCCAGAGATCACTACCTCTCCGGGGCTAAAAAACATTGATGAGAGGCCATGAAGATCCCCTGAGCCCCAGGGACCACCAACTCCCCGGGTCTAAAAAGCACCTAATGGGGGGCCCCCAGAGATGGGGTCTCCAGGACTGAAATCGGCCTGGGGAGGGGGGCCGAGTGGACCCCCTCCTTTTTAGGTTTTAAATATATTAAGGCTGGGCCCTAGGGTTCCCGGGACCTAATTTGGCCCAGGGAGGGGGCTGTATGCCACCCCTCCCCTGCTCAACATAGCTGCCAAAGTTTCAGATTGGTTACATGTGACATTTTCATAGTTTCCATGTACTTATGAGTGACATTCAATGATTAAATGTATGACACCTACAGTAACACTTTCTTGCAAGCAAAATCATGCAATAAAGTCCATGGAAAAAGACAAATAGCAAAAATTACACCTACTGGAAACAAGGCTCAAAAACAAAGGATAAACAAGAAGACACTTGTGGAAATGTTTATGAGTAAATTAATGTGAAGCTAGTTGTGGAGCTATCTACCGTCAATTGAAATATGGATTCAGTCTCAATCTTGTCCTGGTATTGAATGTAACATCATGCAATAAGTGTTTAAATGTCACTATGATGTGGAGACAGGAGTCAATTGCCGGTTCGGAGAGGGCAGGGTTCACAGCGACAGAGACGATGCTCCTCTCTGCAGACTGCACAGTGTAGTACAGAGATCAATCTGCTGTAGATAGAAGTTATGGTGAGAGCTCATGGTGGGCACAGCTGTCTTGAGAACAGTGCTGTGTGCCTGTTAAAAGCAATCAGTGCCTGCTCTCACCATGACAAGATGCAACCCACACCCCATCACCTTCATACACACAACAGGGCAGCACATGTCTAGGAGGTTAGGGAGGTCACGTCTTGTCCTATAATTTTACTATGGTGGGCGGCAGCAGCAATACCTGGGGGCCTGGGCCAGCAGGAATATGAAATTAGACACATTCCGCTGATGTATCCTGTGCCGACCGGACCCTGGCTTGACAGTGGCAGTCAGTCCCTGCCCAGGTGGACCTGAGAGTTGCCAGCAGCCCCACGGGCACCAAAGTTGAAAAACAGATCATGCCCATTGATCTGCATCAGAATGTCCGCAGCCACCAAAAGGTCAGTTTCAATGACATTATACTGGGTGGAGTGGCACAAGTTTCCCAAAAAAACAACAGACTAGGCACGACCCCCCTGGATTCACTTAAAGGCTGGGCACTGCGGGATATGAAAAGCAGGATGTAACTATAGGCCACATGATAGAGTCATGGTACGGTCTCTGAGGAACTCGCGGCAGGGTCTCAGCTGCTTTCTAATCAATGCAGTCAGCTGAGCCTAACCTGTGGCACTACGCCTGAGGAGGTGTGAGCAGTTGCAGGCTGTTTAAATAACTAAATGTTGATTGTCAGTCAGTACCAGTCTCACAGTGCACTATGCAAAGCACTTATCGTGCTGCTGTTAATGCAGTCCTCTGATGTTTGCGGTCTATCCCATCTTCTCCTTTGCAGCACAGAGGTGGCTAATGCTTTTTATTGCAGTGATGCAGACCACCACACAAAAATGTGTTAGTCTAACCTCTGATGTGTGGTAGTTGTGAGGGCTGATTCAATGAAGGCTGGGCCCTGTGGTCCCCGGGTCTGAATCAGCACGGGGAGGGGGGCTACATGACTCCCTCCCATGTGAAAAACAGTATGCAGAAATCCAAGCAGAAAAAGACAAAACAGAGGGCAGAAAAATGAGCAAGTAAGGCAAAACAGAGCAGAAAATGCTAAACATAGGGCAGAAAAATGAGCAGAAAAGGCAAAACAGAGTTAGTAAGCAAGCAGAAAAGGCAAAATAGAGGGCAGAAAAACTAGTCAAGTCAGACATCCACTCACAGACCCACACAAACAGTAACACATTCAGTCACAGACCTACTCAGAGACTTATGCAGCTACTCACTGACCCACACAGACAACTCATGCACCCACTCACAAACCTAATCAGAGACTCATGCAACCACTCACAGGCTCACTTAGAAACTCATGCACCCACTCAGAGACCCACTTAGATACTCACACACCCACTCACAGACTCACACACCCACTG
This sequence comes from Calotriton arnoldi, assembly GCA_963921515.1. Taxonomy (NCBI): domain Eukaryota; kingdom Metazoa; phylum Chordata; class Amphibia; order Caudata; family Salamandridae; genus Calotriton; species Calotriton arnoldi. The sequence goes on along the minus strand of CAWUFW010004938.1, from coordinate 105,889 downwards.
GCAGCACCTCCCAGACACTCTCACACCCACTCACAGAACTATTGAGGCACTCACTCACAAACTCACTGTCAAAGGTTAGTGGTTACAGTTAGGAAATAAAATTCAAAAAACCTTAGAAATTCACTTAAAAAAACAAAGGTTACAGGAGTGTTATAGTTCGGAAACAACATTAAAAAAACCTTAAAAATTAATTGTAAAAGCCAAAGGTTACAGGGGTATTATAGTTAAGAAATAGAATTAAAAAATCTTAGAAATTCACAAAAAAAACAGAGGTTACAGGGATGTTATAGGTAGGCTCACATTTCAGTGAAATTCAGAAGTTATAGTCAGCTGAGCTAACTATAACTTATGCCCCCACAATGCATTGCTTATGATCTCACATATTACATCACTAATGACATGGTCAGTGGCATCGCTAATGACATCACTGATAACATCTCCAATGTCATCACTGATGCCATCACTGCTGAAAACATCCAGTGAGTGTAAGTGATTTGCAAATGTTTTTGAGACTGAAAGATGTATACTAAGGTACTTCATGTGTTACATTAGTATACTTTCTGTAGTACTAAAGAATGATACTATTTCTAACATATGTTATCTGAGAGGCTATGTGATTGGCTATATGAGTGTGTGAGTGGGTGTCTCAGTGGCTGTATGGGTGTGTGAGTGGGTGTGTGAGTGGATGTATGGATCTATCAGTGGGTGTGAGTGGCTGTATGGGTCTGAGAATGTGTGCGTGAGAAGATGTATGGGTCCATGAGCGGATGTGTGAGTGCTTTTATGGGTCTGTAACTAGATGTGTCGCTGCCTGTATGGGTGTGTGAGTGTTTGTGTGGGTCTGTAAATCAGTGTGTTAATGGTTCTATGGACGTGTGAGTGGGTGTGTGGATGGTTGTATGTTTCTGTGAGTGTGCCTGTGAGTGATTGTGTGGGTGTGTGAGTGGTTGTATGGGTATGTGAATGGCTGTGTGAGTGGTTCTGTGGATGATCTCATCAGTGTTGTCATTTGAGATGTCATCAGTAATGGCATTTGAGATGTCATTAGTGATGTCACTGACCATGTCATCAGTGATGTTATATGTGAGGTCATAAGCAGTGCATTGCAGGGATGTATGTTATAGTTAGCATAGTTAACTATAACTGCTAATTTTCTATGGTTTTGTGTGCCTAAAATGTGAGGCTAACTATAATGTCCCTGTAACCTTTGTCTTTTTCAGTGAATGTCTCTGTTTTTTAATTTATATTTCCTAACTATAATGTACCAGTGACCTTAGATCTCATAGTTTTTTTAATTATATTTCCTAGCTGTAACCTTTAACCTTTGAGAGTGGGTGTATAAGTGGCTGCATTGGTCGTTGAGTGGGTGTGTGAGTGGCTGTATCGGTCTGTGAGTAGGTACATGAGTAGGTATGTGGATGTGTGAGTGGGTTTGTGAGTGGCTGCATGAGTCTGTGAGTGGGTGTATGATAAGCTCTATGCGTGTGTGAGTGGCCGTATGGTTCTGTAAGTGGGTGTGTGAGTAGCTGTATAGGTGACTGAGTGGGTGTTTGAGACATTATGTTGGTGACTGAGTAGGTGTGTGAATGACTGTATGGGTGTGTGAGTGGCTCTGTGGGTCTATGAGTATATGTCAGAGTAGCAGAGTGGGTATGTGAGTGGGTGTCTGAGTGTCTGTGTACGTGTGTCAGTAGATGTGTGAGTGACTGGGCCAGAACCGTACCTCACCTGCCCTTTTATCCAAAAAGAGTCCACAGTTTTGCACAAAATGTCTACACAGCTGGAGTACTTTGTATTGGCTAGTTAATAAGTGCTACCTCACTGGGTAACTGTCTTGTGCATAATCTACACTACAGATGCATAATGGAGCACAAGGAAATATGCCCTGTGACTTTGTGTGCATGCAATTTTGAAAATGTGATTGTTTCTCGAGGTCTTGATCCACAAATCTGTGATAACATGAATTCTTGCTAGAGAAGACGACAAGTCTCCAAAGAGGGGAATCTCCACCAAACAGGTATACTTCCTGTTAACTTTATGAAGTAAGTGCTTCTTTGTTTGGTGGAGATGTCTTCAAATTCCTCTGCATCAAGAACACATCACCAAAATCGTCGGGTAACATTGTTGTGTGCTTTTTGTTAAGCTGTCCATCAATGTGGGAAAATGCGTGAAGACTACTAAAGGAAATAGGGCAGGGCCAAGCTTGCAGATCTTGCAGATGATTTGGGGTATTTGCACACTCAGGGTAATTAAAAGGGAGAACCATTGACTCTGCTCTCAGCAGGGGATGACAAGAAAGAAACCACTTGTCACAGTTACTACAGATCAGATTGCACTCCAATAGATCATTGATGCATTCAACTTTATTAAAGACTTCAAGTGGCTCCCCTCCCCGGGCCAATTTTGGGCCCGAAGACCCCAACCTCAGGGCCTAGCCACTTGATCATGGGTGCCCTAGAGCCCACTAAGGGGCACCCAGTGTGAAGCGCTGGTGACTGCAAGGGTAGCCTCAATACCCCTGTAGTCCCTGCCAGCAACCTGCGTGTGGGAGACATTTTTTAACCTGTTTCCTGCTCCCGTTCACTGGGAGTGGAGGTACATTTGCCTTCGCTTGGCAGGAGCTGTCAAAGCATCAGGCCTAGGAGGTGAGGGTATTACTACCCTGCCCTCTTTTCTTTATTTTTGGGGGGTTTTTTGGGGTCTCGTCTGCTAACACTTCCTGGTTGAAGTGAGTGATTATACATGTCTCAGTAAATGTATGGGTGAGTGATTAATTTGTGTGAATGTCTGTATCAGTCTGTCAGTTGGTGTGTAAGCGGCTGCATGGTTATTCATTGGTAGTCTGACTACTTGTATGGGTTTATGAGTGTCTGTGTGGGTGGGTGAGGGTGTGTGTGACTCCCTACATGGAGGAGTGAGTGGGTGAATCAGCGGCTGTATGGGTTCATGAGTACATCTGTGAGGGCCTGTATGGGTGAGTGAGTGTGTGTATGGCTGTGTCAGTGAGTGAATGGATGTGTCAATGGTATATGGGTGAGCAACTGCATATGTGAAAGGCAGTATAGGTGAGTGTTGGAGTATATAAGTAACTGTATGTGTGAGTGAGTGATTGTGAGAGTGGCTGTATGGTTGAGTGTGTGCTTGTGTCAGTGACTGTATAGGTGAGTGAGTATGTGTTAGTATCTGTATGAATAAGTGAGTCAGTGTGTGTATAACTGTATAGTTGAGTACATGGCAGTGTGAGTGACTCTGAGTGAGTGAGTAGGTGTGTGAGTAGCTCTATGAGTGTCTGACAGTGTATGAGTGGCTGTATGGGTGTATGAGTGGATATGTCAGTGGCTGTATTAGTGAGCTATGAATGAGTGAGTGGGAATGTTAGTACTGGTATGGGTGTGTCAATGGTTTCGAAAATGGTAGTTTGAAAGTTGGAGTGGGTGTATGAAAGGTTACATGGGGTTGTGAGTGGCTGTGTCAGAGATTCTGAGGATGATATCATCAGTGATATCATGAATGATATCATTTGAGATGTCATCAGTGATGTCATCAGTGATGTCACTGACCATGTCATGAGTGATGTAATATGTGAGGTCATAAGCAGTGCATTGATAGGGCGCGAGTTATAGTTAGCTAAGTTTCTCTGATTTTGTATGAGTGAAATGTCAGCCTAACTATAACATTACTGTTACCTTTGGTTTTTTCTGTGAATTTCTAAGGTTTTTAATTCTCTTTCCTAACTATAACGTCCCTGTAACCTTTGTTTTTTTCAGTGAATACGTAATGTTTTTTAAATGCTAATTGTTAACTATAACTTTCCTGTATCCTTTGGTTTTTCAATTTCTAAGGTTTTTAAAATTCTATTTCTTAATTGTAATGTCCATTTTTTTGTAAGTGAACCTGTAAGATTTTCTTACTTTCTTTCTATAATTGGATATTGTGTATTTTATTTATATAATACACCACTGATTTTTAATTTCACATGTGTTTATTAGAAAATGCATTAATAACTGGTTTTATTTTTAACAATTTTGTAAGTTGGCACAACATTGTTGCATTTACAGTGGAGATTCTGTCATCAGTAAACATATTTCACCTACTGAAAAATACACTTAAAGGCATTTTTTGAATAAAGTTTAACTCTAAATATGTAGTAGATATTCCTTTAACTTTTCTTTCTATGATCAATTTGGAAAAAATCCAGCTTCTCACAAAAAAATGTATTTGCGACTACCGACTTCAACATGGTGATGTAGTCACGAAGAGCACGTGGGTTGTAAAAAGTGTAAAACATATATATATATATATACACATATTCTACAGTATATTTACCACTAGAACTTTATTATTGTACTTTTCAAACTCTTATTTTTCTAGTGAATTTCCATATTAATCGCCTCCAAACACTTTTTCCCATTTCCGCGAAGACAGAGGAAGTCGTGATGACGTCGGTAGTTGCGGCTAGCGCGCGTTTTTTAACAACTCTGAAGCGTATACATAGAGGTACTGTGAACAAGTTTAGTATATCTGTTCACTATTATAATATTGCAAGTTCTGCTTTTCTTTCCATTTTTAAACAAAACTACTTATATTTTGCATTTCTGCTTCACCGCTGTAACCAAGACTGTTTCGGTCACTGCGAATATCACGTGACCGGGAAAGCAAGGAATATTATTGGATAATATACTTTTCAGCAAAATCAATAGGAAGTACACACCCACTGCTCCTTCTGGAATCTTCTTTCATAGAACTTCATTCTGAGCAGGTAGATTCATTTTACAGTGAAAACCTTTTGCTGTTTTTTTCTATCAGAAATGGCCACACAGCAAGTAGATGGGGTTCAGCAGCAACAACAGCTAAACTAGGATGTGGAGGAGGTGGACAGTGAAGATCTGAAAGAAGAGGAACCTCCACAAAAGAGAGCCAGTGTGACTTGGAATTTTTTTACAATCCCATCAGGTGAATCAAAAACAACTGCCAAACTTGTGCAATGCACAATTTGTGAGAAGACCCTCTCTAGAGGTACCAACAAGAAATATTTATGTGGGACAACGTCCATGGTATACCATCTAAAAACCTATCATAAAAAACCTGTCCAATGGGCGATCAAGCAAAGGGAAGCTGTAGGACCATCTACTTCAGTGGCAGCAGCAACAAATCCTGATCAAAAACTCCCTTCTGCGGTGCAGAGTACTGCAACATATATGGCTCCAGAGATGGGAAGAATGGCTGCGTACTGCATGGACTGTACTGTTGTCATAAGTGCTGGTGAGCAGTCTCTTACATCTAGTCACAATGCTGCAAAACAGATTACATGCTAAATCTTTTCCTCTTTTATATGTTTTGCACATTTTTCAGTGCATGTTTTTTCAATTCCTGTTGTCCCAGAAGCCATTTTTGTTATTATAAAAAACCACAAAACATTTTTTAAACTTTATAAAAGCCTTACATTTTTTTTTTTTTAAGAAAAGGTTCCTATTAGAACCGCCTTTTACAGTTAAAAAAGATAAAATATTATATATATTGGAATGAGTGTATGACTGGTCTATAGATAATTGAATGAGTGCACAACTGATGCATGGATGTTACAATGAGTGCAGCAGTGATACCTGAGTGAATCTATGAGTGCATAAGTAGTGCCTGAGTGATTGGATGAGTGCAAACGTAGTGATTGGATGATTGCATGTGTGCATGGGTAGTGTGTGGCTGAATAAATGAGTGCATATGTAGTGGCTGAGTGAATGGAAGAGTGCAACGTTAGTGCCTGAGTGGATGGATGAGTGCATGGATAATGTCTGGGTGAAAGAATGAGTGCCTGGATAGTGCCTGGGTGATTGGATGATTGCATGGTTACTACCTGAGTAAATGGATAAATGCATGCATAGTACCTGAGTGAACAGATGAGTGCAAGGGTAGTGCCTGAATGATTGGATGTGTCCATAGGTAGTGTCTGGGTAAATAGATGAGTGTGTGGGTAGTGCCTGGGTGAATAGGTGAGTGCATCGGTACTAGCTGAGTGATTCGATATGTGCACGGTTAGTGCCTGGGTGAATGCATTAGTACATGAGTGAATGGATGAGTGCAAGTGTAGTGTCTGGATCATTAGACAAGTGTTTGGGTAGTGCCTTAGTGAATTGATGAACGCATGTATAGTGCCTGAGTGCATGGATGAGTGGAAGGGTACTGCCTGGGTGATTGGATATGTGCATGCATCTTGCCTGGGTGAATGGATGAGTGCATGGATAATGCCAGAGTGAATGAATGAGTGCATGGGTAGTGCCTGGATCATTCGATGAGTGTATGGGTAGTGCCTGATTGAATGGATGAGCGCATGCATACAGCGTGAGTGAACGAATGAGTGCAGCAGTAGTACCTGGGTGTTTGGAAGAATGTATGAGTAGTGCCTGGTTGATTCAATGAGTGCATAAATACTGCCTGGGTGATTGGATGAGTGCATGAGTAATGACTGGGTGAGTGGATGAGTGCATGGGTAATGCCTCAGTGAATGCATGAGTACAAGGGTAGTGCCTGAGTGATTAGATCAGTGCTTGGGCAGTGCCTAGGGGATTGGGAGAGTGTATAGATAGTGCCTGAGAGAATGGTTGAGAGAATGGGTGCTGCTTGGGTGATTGGATGAGTGCATGAGGGGTGCTTCAGTGAATGGATGAGCGCATGCATAGTGCCTAATGAATGGATAAGTGCAAGGGTAGTACCTGGGTGATTGGATATGTGCATAGGTAGTGTCTGGGTGAATGGATGAGTGCAAAGATAGTGCCTGGGTGATTGGATATGTGTATGGTTAGTACGTGGGTGAATAGATGAGTGCATGGGCAGTGCATGAGTGAATGGATCAGTGCAAGGGTACTGCCTGAGTAAACAAATGAGTGGAAGGGTAACACCTGAGTGATTGGATGAGTGCAAAGTAGTGCCTGGGTAATTGCATGAGTGCATGGTTAGTGCCTGGGTTATTAGGTGAGTGCATGGATAGTGCCTGGGTGATTCAGTGAATGAATGCATAGTGTCTGCGTGATTGCGTGACTGCATGGATAGTGTGTGGGTGATTGGATGAGTGCATGGGTACTGCCTGGGTGATTGGATGAGTGCATGAGTAGTGCCTGGATACATGGATGAGTGCATGGATAATGCCTTGGTGAATGAATGACTGTAAGGGTAGTGCCTGGGTGAATGGATGAATGCATGGGTCATGCCTGAGTGAATGGATGAGCGCATGCGTTGTACCTGAGTGAATTGATGAGTGCATGGATAATGGCTGGGTGAATGAATCAGTGCATGGTTAGTGCTTGGGTGAATGGATGAGTGCATCAGTTCTGCCTGAGTGAATGGATGAGTGCATGGATAATGTCTGGGTAAATGAATGAGTGTAAGGGTAGTGCCTGAATGATTGGATGAGTGCATGGATAGTGGCTGTGTGAACAGATGAGTGATTGGGTACTGCCTGGGTGAATGGATGATTAAAAGAGGAGTGCCTGGGTGATTCATTATGTGCATGGTTAGTATGTGGGGGAATAGATGAGTGCATGGGTTGTGTGCGAGTGAATGGATCAGTGCAACAGTATTACCTGAATAAACAAATGAGTTGATGGGTAATGCCTGAGTGATTGGATGAGTGCAAGATAGTGCCTTGGTAATTTTATTAGTGCAAAGGTAGTGGCTGGGTGAGTGCATTGATAGTGCCTGGGTGATTGGGCGAATGAATGCATAGTGCCTGCATGATTGAGTGAGTACATGGATAGTGCCTGGGTGATTAGATGAGTGCATAAGTAGTGCCTCAGTGAATGGATGAGTGCAAGCATAGTGCCTCAGTGAATGCATGAGTGCAAGGGTAGGGCCTGGGTGAATGGTTGAGTAGAAGGGTAGTGCCTGGGTGAATGAAGAAGTGCATGGGTAGTGCCTCAGTAAATGGATGGGTATAAAGGTAGTGCCTGAGTGAATGGATAAGTGCATGGATAATGGCTGAGTGAATGAATTAGTGCATGGGTAGTGCCTGGGTGAATGGAGGAGTGCAAGGGTAGTGTCTGGGTGATTAGATGAGTGCATGGAAAGTGTGCTGGAGATTCTGAGAGTGCATAGATAGTGCCTGAGTGAATAGATGAGTGCATGAGTACTGCTTGGGTAATTGGATAAGTGCATTGGTAGTGCCTGGTTGATTGTATGAGTGCATGAGTAGTGCATAGGTGAGTAGATGTCTGCAAGAGTAGCTCCTGGGTGTTTGGATGAGTGGAAGGGTAAACCCTGGGTCATTGGATGAGTGCAAGGGTAGTGGGTTGGTGACTGGGTGAGTACACAGATAGGGTCTGGGTGATTGGGTGAATGGATGGATACTGTCTGCGTGATTGGGTGAGTACATGGATAGTGCCTGGGTGATTGGATGAGTCCATGAGTAGTGCCTAGGTGACTGGAAAAGTGCATTGTCAGTGCTTCAGTGAATGGATGACTTCATACATAGTGTCTGGGTGTTTGCATAGTGCATGGGTAGCGCCTGGGTGATTGGATGAGTGCCTGAGTAGTGGCTGGGAGATTTGTTGAATTCAAGTGCAGTACCTGAGTGATTGAATGACTGCTTACATAGTGGCTGGATAATTGGACTAGTGCAAATGTTGTGCATGGGAGATGGGGTGAGTACATGAGTAGTAACTCAATGAATCCATTACTGGATTAGTGATTTGACACGTAATATATCTCGATCTCCAACCACTGTGAAGAAATAAAAAAAGACAAAAATATATTAGAATTTTATTTCGAACATTAGGCAACCAAACAACATAATATTTTTTTACCAACACTTTAATTCAACATAGACAAATGTTTAACTGTTTTTTCTTGTTTTCAGCTTTCATTCTTGTTCACTTTCAACAGTGCTTTGTATGGCGACTCATCATGAAACAGTGGGGAAAAATCAATCAATGGATTGTAAATGAAAACCAAATGTGCACAGTAGATCATTATAACTATGTCATACTGTTCACTGCACTCACTACAAGTTTCTTAATACTGGCTTGCTGATAGCTTACTACCTTAATGAAAACAAATATATGGTAAAATTGTTTCTGGTATTATTATATCTGGTACAAAATGTCCAACAATTATGAAGCAGTCTTCATTTTTGCATATCCTTTTGTATACATCATCCCTGTTAGGCCAAATTATGTCTAAACTGTTCTTAGTCCATGTATGAAAAACATAACTCATAGTACAACGTAGAAGTTGCTGTAGCAGAAACAAAATGGGACTTTTCTAGTGGTGAAGAGACTTTTCACATGCATCTTAAGGCTACTGGTATTCTAGTACCTCCATTTCCTCTTTATCTGTAGTAACACACTGTAGTCCTCAAATATTTATAAATTCCTTTCTCGTGGTTAAAGAGTCCCTCATTTCTACCAGTTTGCTGTAGACAATACCCCCAATAGACCGAATATACTCTCAGAAACACATAATCTATATATATATCAATACAATACCACGTTTTCTTATCTTAGATTGTCTGACTGACTGCAGACTGCAGACAAAAAGTTGTTGACTCTTCCTTGTGAGATGACAGGTTGTGGGAATCCAAAATGACATCTTGTATAAAATTTCCCTTTTGCTCTGTATCTTCGGTGACAGTATTTTCCGCATCTATGATTTTGGAATTGTAGAATTTGTTGTCTTAAAATGTTATCACTTTTCTCCTTTGGGATGGAGCAAGTTACATACTGCTCAATAAAAGACAACACAGACTCACCTCTGTCTGTTCCAAACTTTGGGGCATCTTTTACCCAAAAGAGCATGTGAATATGGGGAGCACCTCTGGCTTGGTACTCTTTACGTCAAAAGAAATCAATCACTTCACCAAGAGGAGGTTTTGTTTTGTTCAATATGAAAGCCATCATTGCTTGATGTCTGTGATTAAAATATCTGCAAACATTTATAGGGTCTAGTGAGCACAATTCTCCTGGCATCTTCAGATGAATGTCTTTTATATTTGAATTGGCCTCCTGCAAGAATTCTAGCAGGTCATCCCAAGCATATTCAGCACAACTCAGTGTCAGGAACCAAGTAGGTGCTCCAAGGTTCCTCAACATGCACTTGAGTTCACCATGATGCCAATACCAATATTCATTAGTACCACACTAACATGCCATTAGGTTTATTAAATTGTATTCCAAGTGCTCATCTTTTCCTTGAACTTTTTCCAAACGTTCTCTTGCTGATATATTATTCAAATTAAGTCTTGTTTTTAGAATATGATTCACAGCATATGAGAGGCCAGACAAGTCACTCTCAAATAATAGCTGAAATATATATGGAATACAATGATGAAATCTAGGGTCTTCTGAATAAAGTCTACTACATCTATACTCAGCTGCAGGTATTTGCACAGGCCGCTTGTCATGCTTGTCACCGACTCGAGTAGGAAAAAGATGTGGGAAACACCGAGCTTCTAAACTTTTTTCCCACACATGTAATGGAGCTCCTTTTGCTTCCTTCATTTAAAACAGGTCAAGGGCATCACCTATAACCTCTTTAGAATGCAAAGGGTGGAGGCTATAATGTTCATAAATTTCTTCTGTCTTGGAATGATCCTCTTAGTCAGTCTGACCTGTTGATGGAAATGTCTGATCCTCCATTTGTGTGATTTCTTGCAGGCCTTCCACATTTCTATAGTAAACATTGTTTTGTACCATTTGGTAACATCTACTAACTCCTGTCATATCTTCTTGTTCTTGGTAGACACACCATTTGCTAGTCCTTCCTCTAAATCTCTATCTACCCCTACTGTTTCAATATTTTCTTGACATCTAATGGCAAATACACTACTCTATCTTTTAGACCTTTTTGCAGCTCTGCTGGGGGTAACTTGCCTGTCTTTGGCTCCATACGCTCTATAGCCTGAAATGGATGTGTGGTTTGGATAAGAATAGACTCATAAATATTTAAACCTTAAAGTGCTACTGGAATGGGAACCAGTTCTAACTTGTCATGCAGAGCTCTAGCAGGCATTTTATAATCCTCTATGTAGCAGTACTTACATATAACTTGTGGTGTAGGCAAGTGAAATCTTTCTTCTACAAACAAATACAGTGCAAACTTTTGCCAGTTATCATTATTTTCTATTTCACTTTTTAAATATAAGTCAACAGTCTGCGTTTGATTCTTGTAGTGAGTGCGTCGACAGCATATACAAAAATTCTGTGGTTTTTCAGCACATACTGTCTTAAATTTTGTAATCTCTTTTTCATAACTATCAACTGTAGTACATGTGTCCTGTTCTATAACTCCTCCTGTTATCAAGTCTTAAATTTCCCTACAGTCCTGTTCTGGACCAAAGAAACAAAACTGCACATCATCACAAACCTTTTCTACCTCTGCCACAGTACCATGCAAAAGTGCCCGTTCATTTCTCCAGAACATAAAGCAGGAGTTTTCACATAATACAGCTTCCTAACTAAAGTTCGTATTGTTAAGTGGTGTACAGCTAACATCCTAAAAATCGCTAACTTTTTTATCAAAGAAAGTGTTCCAAAGCACCTTTGGAACACTTTCTTTGATAAAAAAGTTAGCGAGTCTCCCTGCACATTTTTATGCTTTCTCAGCTTGCAAGGATCTAAACCTTGTCAAGTACTTATTTTGTGTTTTAAACTTCGCTTTGGAAATATATGTAGGAATTTCCTTAATATATCAATGGATTGCTGTCTAATACTACAAACACTACTACAATTCCATTTGTATACAGGGGCCTGACTACGCCTTCCTTGTTCCTCTTCTGTAATAACTTCTTTTACATTTCTAGGTACCATCACCTCTTTTGCTATGGGACTGCCATTTTTTATCTCATAACATCGTCCGCATTCATCAATAGTATGAATTAATCAGTTATCCTGGAGATAGCTTTCTTCATTAAAGAAAGGCTCTGTACTGGAAGTATGCATCCATTCTCCACTAAAAACTGTACAAAAGTTACTTCTATTCACTAATCTTTTCTTCTGGTTTTGTCTCTTCATGCACAACATATTTTGTCAAGGGTCTTTATTCCATTTAGAATCAAAATGAAAAGCTTCATGTTCAAATCAAACGCCTTATCAACTACTCTCTCAACTCGTTCTTTCTGTTTCAGTGCCTCTCTCCTTCTTCTATAGTTTTTCATAGTTTTTTCTAGATTTATAACCACTCTACTGCAAAACATTCTGGCTCTGATTTCCTTAAACTGCTTCTATCTCCTGTTTAACATGCGTCCATGTCTTTTACAATCTTTTCTCTTCTTGCAATGTACAGTTTGTCCACTCTTATTGTTTCTCATAGGCATAATTTCATTTTCTTTATTTTCTAATCTTTGGAAATGTGTGCATATACTTTTAAGAAATGTCTTTGTCTTCTTACCAATAGCTCCTTTTTCTTTCACCACATTTTCTACATTTTGCCCCTTTTGTAAATAATTTCTACAAATATACTGTTGTTGCTTCTGTTGCTTTTTCGTCTGAGCTTTAGAAGGCATTGCAACTGTGTGTAGTTATGTAGATATTGTTCTGTAAATAAAAAGCAAGTATATTTTAATTTTTCCCTAGCCAATCTACCAACTACTTTAATAGTGTCTTACACATAATACAAAAACAGTTTTCATGTTATGTTGCAGTTTTAAATTGCGATTCTCCTATTACCATGACTAGAGAATCTGGATTTCATTAAAGACACGGGGGCAGATCTACGAGGAAGTGCCGCAGCGCGGCACCGCAAGCCCTTTGGCTGCGCCACGCTGCAGCACTTCCGAAGCACAGGAATGCGACATATTTACAAGAATATGTCACATTCCTGTGCTTCCCCTGCGCTGGCGCACAAACTGCAGCCATAGCGCCGGCGCAGGCACCCTTGCACCATGGTGCAAGGATGCCTGCGTCGTGGGGAGATTGTTTTTGTGCAGGAAGGGTCACTTTCCTGCACAAAAACAATCACTACAGGCATTTTCCTCCTTCAATGTGTGCTGTAGAATGCAGCACGCATTGAAAGAGGAAATAACGAGGAGAAATGAAAACATTTCTCCTCGTTGCGCTCGCTACGCCACCTCTAGGGTGGCGTAGCATTCACACGCATCTCCAGATTTACGATTTCTCGTAAATCTGGAGATGTGTCTTGTTCCATGGGTGCTGCGTGGGAACACCCACAGCAACACCCATGGAACGCCCCTTCAACGCAAAGTGCTGCGTGTGAAGGGGCCGTATTTACGAGAGGAAAAGTCACGCAGGGTGGCTTTTCCTCTCCTTGTAAATATGGAAGAGCCCCCTGCGCCACCAGTACGTCACGAAAAGTGAAGTACTGGTGGCGCAGGGGGCTTGTAAATCTGCCCCAGGGAGGCTAACATTATGCATATTTCTTTTAATGCAGTCCAAGCAGCCGCATACATCATAAAGTAGAAGGTTCCAGAACAGAACATTAGGAACATGCAAAATGCATGAGTCCACAACAATCTGCCTCTTTTAAATGCGGCTCCAAGCAGATAAGTTCAACCTTTATTACTTATTTATCCTCTTACTAACCTATTAAGCTTATTTCTTAATACTTACATCTGCCTCTTTTAAATGTGGTGAAGATGAAAATAAAGTCCAAAATTTTAAACTTCCAAAAGTTTCTTTAAAACCCATCGAAAAACAGAGGAAAAGATGAACGAGGAAGGATCCAAGGATAAACATCTGGAAATTATGAGAGGTTACCTGAAAAAGAGAGAGAAATAAGTACTTCAAGAAATGGAAAGCAAGACAAGCAATGTAAACAAACAATAAGATAATATTATTAGATTAATTAATTATTACATAAACTCCAAGTTATTAGAAAGAACATTTCCTTTAAAGGGTATTAAACATGAGAATAAAATAATGTAAGCTTTAGCCTTCCAAGGGAAGGGATGGGTGGGATAATGTTAGCCTCCGTGTCTTTAATGAAATCCAGATTCTCTAGTCATGGTAATAGGAGAATCGCAATTTCATTACAAGACCGGAGGCTACCATTATGCATGTTGGTAGCTTTGTAAGACTACATCAGACATGTGTTCGATTGGTTTACAGTAATTCTGTGCGAAAGTCCTAGCATTAGACCAGTCGGCAGCTTTAAGAATATCGTCCAACTTACCACCAGACCAGAAGGATTTACTGGCCATAGCACCTCTAAGTGAATGTGCTTGGAATTTCCTTAAATCAATACCTGCTAAATTCATAACAGTTTTAACCCATCTGGAAATAGAGGCCGAAGTTATAGCTCTGTGAGGTCTAACAAAGGATATAAGTAACTGATTTACACCCTGAGCATGAAGTCCGTTCATTCTGCAATCATACTCTCTCATGCAATCTACCACACAAAGTTTTTTGCATAAATCAAAACGTGGATAGAAGATTGAATCAGACATAGTCTTAGTTCTTCTAATTAACTCAAATGTGACTCCAAACATGTTATAGGATCTATTAGTGATTTCAAGAGCTTTGACATCAGAAACCCTTCGGCAAGAAATTAAGAATAACAGTGTAGCGTAGCTTGATTGATAGATTTTTTCTATTCAAGTGAGTGCTATCTGGCCAATTTGTGAAAAGATTTAGAATTAATTTAACGTCCCAGAGAGACTGATATTTGGGTTTAGGAGGTCTCCTTAGTCTAATACTTTTGAGAACTCTACAAAATATGACGTTCTTACCTACCGTTTTACCGTTGACAAGGGCATGGCCTGCGGAGATAGCCGATCTATAACAATTGATTGATCTATAACTGAGACCCCTTTCAAATTGTTCTACAAGGAAGTTTACTATGTCAACAATAGGTGCCTCCACAGAATCCAGGTTCCTCTCTAGGCACCAACGTACCCAGCTTCTCCATATGTAGTTATACCTGTAGTGAGTGCCTGGGGCCCAAGACTCTCAGAGGAGAGTTGCAGCTGTTGAAGAAAGTCCTGAGACGTCATTGGATCTCCTGACACTCTCCAGGCAAGAAGGTTCAAATTCCCCGTCTGTACTAGGGGGTGATCTCCTCCATCTATGTCTGTTAGAAGATCCACTTGGGATGGAATTAAAAAGGGAATGTTGCAAGCTAGTTCCAGCGTAGTGGGGAACCAGGCCTGGGATGGCCAGAAGGGAGTTATTAGAACAATGGAGCATTGGTCCTGTCTCACTTTCTGTAGAACTCTCTGGATCATGGCAAAGGGGGGAAATGCGTATGCTTTGACTCCTTTCCAGCACTGGAGAAATGCGTTCACTGCAAGAGCACCCGGGTCGGGCATCCAGCTGAAATATTTCTCCAATTGAAAGGTAAGCCTGCTCGCAAAGAGATCTATTTCTAGAGGACCCCATATTTTGTTGAGAGACCTGAACACGGAAACATTGAGTTTCCAATCGCTGTTATCTAAAAGGAATCTCAAGTTCCAATCCGCAGATATGTTTGTTTTCCCTAGGAGGTATTCCGCTCTTAGGGCGATCTTGTGTTCCAGACAGAACATCCAAAGTTTTTGGGCTAAATTCAAGAGGTCCGCAGATTTGGTACCCCCCAGACGATTTATATAAGCTACCGCGGACATGTTGTCCATCTTTAGAATGACTGACCTGCCCTGGAGAGAATGTCTGAAGCTCATTAATGAGTAAAGACCAGCAGTCAGTTCTAGGTAGTTTATGTGGTGAGAGGATTCCTCTTGCGACCAGACACCACCTGTGTTCTGACCGAGGAGGCAAGCTCCCCAGCCATGAAGGCTCGCATCTGATCCTAAGACAAATTCTGGTGCTGAACCAAAAATTGCTTTGCCATTCCAGGCATCTAAATTCCCTAGCCACCAGGTCAGTTCTAATGTGGCTTCCTGATCTAGGGAAATGCGATCTCCGTACCAAAGGCAAGACCTTAGAGCTCTCGCTTTTACCCTTTGAAGAGCTCGATAATTCAGGGGACCTGGGAAGATGGCTTGAATGGAGGAAGAGAGGAGACCCAGCAGCCTGGCTAGTTCTCTCAGGGTTAGGTTTTCTTGTTTCAGGACGTGTCTTATTTCTTTCCTGATCTTGGTTATTTTCTTTGATGGGAGTAAAAGGAGACATTTCATTGTATCTACGGTGAAACCTAAGAATTCCAGGGTTCTGGAGGGAGACAATATCGATTTTTCTTTGTTTATAATGAACCCCAAGCTTTCTAATAGATCTATTACGGTCTTCAGGTCTTGAATTATCTGAGAATGGTCTTAGGACATTATAAGGATGTCGTCTAGGTATATTATTAGACGAATACCGCTTTCTCTTAAGCTTAAGAATGAGGCGATTGTTCTCATGACCTTGGTGAAACACCATGGGGCGGAAGATAGGCCAAAAGGGAGGGCTTGAAATTGGAATAGGTGGTTTTTCCACATGAACTGAAGGAATGGTTGGTGGACCTTGGCCATTGGGATGGTAAAGTATGCATCTTTTAGGTCTACTTTGACTAGCCAGTCCCCCTCTAGTAACAAATCTCTCAGGAGATGGATGCCTTCCATCTTGAAGTGCCTGTAAACCAGATATTTGTTTAGATTCCTTAGGTTTATAACGGGTCTCCAGCCCTTGTCCTTTTTCTCGACGAGAAAGAGTGTACTTATAAATCTCATCGCTTCCAATGGGACTTCTATTATTGCTCCCTTCTGAAGCATGGAGGATATTTCCTCTTCTACTATCTTCTGTTGGTCGTGAGTGAGCGGGATGTCTCTCGGGAAAGAAGTTTGGGTAGGAGATTCTACAAAGTCTATCATGAAGCCCTTGACAGTGTTTAGAACCCATGGGTCTTGAGTAATTAATTTCCAATTCTGATAAAAGAATTTGAGTGTGCCTCCCACCTTTTGGGGAAAAGAAGGAGGAGGAAGAGGTGGAATACTCACTTGGTGGGTTGCTGTTGTTGGAGACTCCACGTGACCTAAAGCTTCTGTTGCGAGGGCCTCTCCCTCTCTGGGGGTAGAATTGGGGAGGGTTGGAGGGTTGGTAACCTCTTCCGTAGCCTCAAAATCTTGAAAAGGGCCTTTGATTGAAGCGGCCGGAAGAGAGGCCCCTTCTTCCGGCCCGACCAAAACGGTTAGGGTTGAATACCCGTCTCATATTGTGTTGGGCCTTATCCAGAGCGGTAAAGGTTGAGACGTACTTCCCTAGTGTCCTCCCCGAAGAGTAACCCTTTGGGATTCTGAGAGGGCTCTCTGTCCGCCATATCGCTCAGCTTTGGGTTTATTTTTGTAAGTACTACCCTTCTCCTCTCTGCGTTGAGGCTGGCGTTCGCGTTGCCTAGGAGAATCATCGCTCTTTGGCTCCATCCCCTGATTAAGTCGGTATCCAGGGGTGTGTCATTGATGTGACTTTCTTCGGCAGTATCGATGATCCTGGCCAGAGGTCCCAGGACGTCTAGAAGGCGGTCCTGACATCCCTTGAGAGATCTCTCCATCCCTTTTCTCGGATCTCTGCCTAGCTTAAACATGAATTTGATTAATTCCGGGTCCAGGTTTGGGGTTTGATAGGTCTTATCTTGTATAGAGGGCCTTGAACATTCTGCTCTAAGTATATTGCGAGTGTCTTTTTCTAAGAGGTTTCTGAGCCATTTCTTTATGAATTTGGCCACATGATCCTGTGGCCACCATTCCGAGCTTCTGGGATGCTGGATGTTGAATGGGGAGAACATCTCCTCACCCAAAGGATTGACAATATTATCTTTCGATGAGGATGGGAATTCGTCCTCAGTCGGTTGGCTATAGAATTCTTGGTCGTCCTCATCCAAATCTAAAACATATTCATCAAATATGTCAGAGGCTTCATCGTCTTGGATTTTATTATCTCCAAAATCATATTGAGCACTTTGATGTTTTGTGCCGCTTGGGACACCCGGATATTTTGTGCCGCTGAGGACACCAGTATAGGTTGTGCCGCTAAGGACACCCGTGCAGTTTGAGGTGCGAGGACCTCTGTTAGTACTTGAGGTGCTAAGACCTCCAGAGTTGGTTGAGGTGCTAGGACCTCCCATAGTGCTCCTGGGGGTTAATTGTTCAATATTTTTATTTTGCCTTTTCCCCCTTGTTTCAGTGAGATCGAACCCCTGGTTCCCTGTAGAGTCATCCTCCTCAGTAGGGAAGGACCTCTTTGAAGCCATGACTTGGCTCAAAGTCTCTAGCATGCAAGATCTCATCTCCTTATGGATAATTTTTTTAAATGCTTCATTGTCCATATTAGGAATGGGGGCAATAGCGTCATCAGAATCTATGTCAGACATTATGCTGATAGTTAGTAGGGTGGCTTAGAGACAAGAGGGTTTAGACTCTTGGGGAGCTAGCACTCGTGAGAAATCCACTCTAAAATAATAGGGGTTTTGACACTCGAGGACAAACCTTATCAAATTAGAGAAGCCACTGTAAAGCAATATAGGGGCTTAGACACTCTGTTTAGACTCTTATATAGATGCAAAAAACCAAATCTATCTCTAGGAAGAGTTTCCTCCTATAATCAAAATATCCCCTTTTTTTTTTAAGCAGAGAAAGACTTGCGAATTGTAGTGAAGTTGGCAGCAACTGATCGCGATCAAAAGCTGAGCAACTGATGCTCAGGGGCTCGAGCGATCAGCTGCTGCCAGTTTCCATGGAAATAGCACGCCTCTAGCGCGATCGCATCAGACGATCAGCTGGGGCATATTGCGGGGAAGAATAGGCGGTGAAATGGCAGAAAAATAACCCTTGGCAACGGGAGGACGTAACACTCCCGTTGCCAAGGCACATTCCTCTAAAGGTGTCCGCCTTCCGTAATAATGCGATTCGGAGCCGGAGCCATGCACCGATGTGCTCCTCTAATGGCCCCGTAACGGAATGGAGACGGAGCCGGAGTCATGCGTCAGGTCCCATTGTGAGGGTAGAGAGGAACCGAGATTGGTGGAAAGTGTCTCTCTCTCCCTCAGACGCGCGACAGTCCCACAGTGGATCGGGTAGGTCCCAAACAGATTTGGTCCACAAATCCAAGTTTAGGAAAGAGGGACATAGTATAGGAAGGGAGGGGTGAGCTCCGGTGCAGAGGAGGCTTGAGCTCTGATGATTGAGATGAAAGGAAGGAAGTGGTGAAAGATCTCCGTAAACTGGAGATCGGTAGAAAAGTAGTGACTAAAGAAATGGGATTAGTCCCAGAAAGGTTACTTTAAAATTATAAGTATTAAGAAATAAGCTTAATAGGTTTGTAAGAGAATAAATAAGTAATAAAGGTTGAACTTATCTGCTTGGAGCCGCATTTAAAAGAGGCAGATTGTTGTGGGCTCATGCCTTTTGTATGTTCCTAATGTTCTGTTCTGGAACCTTCTACTTTATGATGTTTGCGGCTGCTTGGACTGCATTAAAATAAATATGCATAATGGTAGCCTCCGGTCTTGTAATGAAATCTACAGATGAACCTAGAAATATTACTACATGCACTTACTTCAATAAAACAAACCCAGAGCAAAACACAAAACTTTATTTATTAGTTACCTTTTAACATTTCAGCACCCTCTTGTACAACACAGCTACAGCATATCTCACTTTTCAGTTTTCACTTATACATGGTGAAAGAACAGTTTATCCCTTCTGCAGTAAATTTTAAAATGAATATCCAGGCAAGGAGGCATATTTACAAGCCCCATGCACTTACCAGAGCGTCTTTTTTGACACAACTGTGCCGTAATGTGCTGCTCCATATTTACAAAGCCACGTAAAGCCACTCTGTGTAGCTTTTCATGAACTTATAAATACAGGCGCTTTTCAGGCATCACTTTGTATGAAAGAAGCATGCCATGGGTGTTGCTTTGGGTGTTCCCATGCAACACCCATGGTTTCTGCCACATACCCAAATGTACAACAATTTGTAAACCTGGCAATGCGTCAGAATCCTACACCTCCCCAGGGAAGTCATAGAGAGGTGCTATGAGGAGATATACTTTTCTTTCTCCTCATTTTTTCTTATCTGTATGCATGCTGCATTCTACAGCACAAATACAAAGAGGAAAATATCTCTTGTGATTGGTTTTGTACAGGAAGGTGTCCCTTCCTGCACAAAAACAATCATCTCCACTACACAGGGACCCTTTCACACTGTATTACTGTCTTCTACATTTAGCCCCAAGTGTACAACTACATTCAGTGTCTCAACACTATAAATACAAAAACACAACATAAGAGCTATTGTATGCCTCTCTACCAGTGTGTTAGTGGTCTATTTACTATCTCAGTACAGTTCTACTTAAATGTATCAGATTTAAATTTCAGTAAACGGTGCATATAACAATCTGCACGTTAATGTCTATCAAAACATATACCTCACTAATTCTTCCAACTACATCAAAAGAGTATGTCACACCTTGCATATATAATTCACCAGATGGTTTTAAATTACCACATATTCTTCAGTAAAACTTGTAAAAACATGTGTTTGTGGCTGAATACATGAATACTCCCTGGATTATTGAATTGGTGTATACATAGTACCTACGTGATTCTTTGAGAATACACATACTGCCTAGATTATTCCCTGAGTATATCAGAACTCCATGGGTCATTCCATATCTGCATAGTTACTGCCTGCATGTTTACATGAGTACATCACTGCTATCTGGGTGTTTGCATGAGTGCATGAGTAATGGCTGAATGATTAGATAAGTGCATGACTAATGGCTCAATGATTCAATACATGTATAGATTCTGGTTGGATGATTAAATGAGTGCAACATTAGTGCCTGGATGATTGCAGGAGGGCATAGATAGTATATAGATGATTTATAGAGTGCATGGAAAGTGCATACATGATTGTTAAAGTACATGCATAGCACCTAGCAGATTGCAGATTACATGAGTGCATCACTAGTGTTTCTGTGATTGCATGACTACTTGGTTGCTGCCCATGTATTTTTGGTTCAGTAAACAGGTAGGGCCTGTGTGTTTAGATAACTACATGGGTAGTGCCTGGATAATTCAATGAGCGCATCAGTAATCTCTGGCTGATTACATGGGTGCATGACTAGTGTCTGAGTAATTCCAGGAATCCATTGTTAAACCTTGAGAGATTGGATGAAAGTAAGTGTACTGCTGGTTTGATTGTATTAGTGCAAGAGTGTTCCCTCAGTAATTAAATGAGTACATAGCTACTACATGAATTACTACAATAGTACTCTCTACGTAATTAAATGACTGCATGATTAGTACCTGAGTGTTTGCATGAGTTCATGCGTGTGCCTCAGTATTTCAATCACTGCATGGGTTGTAAGTGTGTCCTTAGATGACTGCATAGCTTCTGAGCAAGTGTTCCAATGACTGCATAGGTACAGCCTTGTTAACGGCATAAGTAAATGGTTACTGTCTGGATGGTTTGATGACTGTATGAGTAGTGCCTCCATAGTTGAAAGAATACATAATTTCTGCCTGCCTGATTGCAAGAGTACATGTGTGGGGTCTAGGTAATAGAATAATTACATGGATACTGAATGATTGATTTGATGACTGCCTCACTAGTGGTTGGGTGATTGCATGAGTACCTGACTACTCTCTGACTGACTATGAAAGTATCTTCATTATTGTTAGATACATAACAGTTGTGACTACATATCTGACTCATTGGGTATCTCCTTCTGTCACTATCAAACTACCTGTTTTACAATATATATGCTTTTCTACTAAGCTATGTGTGACTGAAGTCTAGATATGACACTTAGTATATAATTGCATACATAGCTCTCTAGCAGCAGACATTGCTTTGTTACTGAGCATCCACATCATTCAGTAAGTTTCTAAAACAGAAAACATTTAAAAAAAATTCAAAGCACAAAATCTTTTGTGAATGGTATAGCTGCATCCTTTCTCAAATACTTCTTCTGCCACTAAAACATATATTCAGCATTTTCCAAACAAAAGTTACACACCAAATGAAGCTAGCACAAGAACTATCAAGGCATTCTGCACTATTAATCATTCTCAATTTCAAGCAAACCATGTTTAAAGAAAAAACACCACCCTCACTATATACATGAAATTTTCATCAGCCTTACTGAACATAGATCACCATGTAAACATATATGCGATTTCTTAATAGATGTACACCTTCAAGCAATCTTTCCAAAAATATATACCTCTCTGCATCTTTATGTAAACTCAAAAGTCCCACCGTATATATAGCTATGTGAAACCACAAGAACCATATCTCACCATCTAAGCATATGCAAAGCTGTCATATAAGTTAAAAAGCACATTGACAAACCCTCCTCAATACATACCTAACAAGTATTACTTCTTTCTAATTTATATACATGCGGACAACATGTTCTCATCTTTTAATTGTGACTACACTACTCCTGTGATATATCTTTTCATGTCACTGTGATACTCTTTTTTATCAAACTCCCATATACATCTTCTGTTCTTATGTAATTTATATAAAGAATTAAAAAGTGATGTACATACCAACGGATTCAGCTTGTAAACTATATTGTTGTTTTAGCTCTTTGTGAATAGTTTTGACACTGTTAGGTTGTCTGAAAACTAAGCACAAGAATGGTACACCACTCTCATACAAAGCAACCATAAAATGGCAACCTCTTCAACTTTGCACTCTGTGATCATGAGAAAGGCAGCAAATGAAATCATGTCTTTAATTTTAGACTACACTATCCCCTCTTGTCAATGGTTAGTATCTCTTAACTCTTTCCCTCTCTTTCAAAAAGATATTCCTATCTATGTGTGTTCATGAAAAAACCAGGAGTCCAAACATATATCTAGCTTCATTTTCAAAAAATGTAGATACTACACAACAGTTTATTACATAGTCCTGAGTTGACTCAGCGACAGCTAGCTGATTTCATCGAGGCGAACTGCCTCCTTCATGATACCCAATCTGGTTTCCGCACTGGAGATAGCACTGAGACAACCCTGGATGAAGTAGCTGAGTCTGTGAGGATGACTGTTGATGGCGGTGCATCGGCCATGTTAGTACTGCTAGACCTATTGGCAGCATTCAACACGGTTTCACACCCAATCTTACTGGAAAGACTAAATCAGTCCGGCATTCAGGGGGTGGCTCTCTCCTGGATCTGGTCTTATCTTGAGAATCGTTCACAATAGGTTTTTCTACGGCCATTTCAATCTACTCAAAAACCTCTAGTGTGCGGAGTGCCTCAGGCTCTGCCTTGAGTCAGCTGCTTTTTAACATCTAAATGGCCACTGTCGGCACTCATTGCATCAGGGGGTGAAGGCAGTCTCTTACGAGGACGATACCCAGCTGGTGTTCTCTTTTAAAGAACAATCCGCTGACACCTTCCACAATTTAAAGGAATGCCTGATAAATATCGCAAGTTGGATGAATAGTAACTGCTTGAAATTAAATGCAGATAAGATAAAGGTCCTGATTTTTAGTCAGATACCCCCTCCCGCATCATGCCTCTGGTGGCCCACAGATATGGGACCTCCGCCAATTCCTACAGATGCAGCAAGAAATCTGGGCATCAAGTGGGAAACAGATTTATCTTTTACAGCACAGGTATGTCAGATTTCGTCAGCATGCTTTGGGAGGCTGCGTAGCATAAAGAAATTCCTCCATTTGCTCCCGGAGTAGAGCCGCAGGATAATAGTCCATGCACTGGTGACTTCACAGTTGTTTCTGGGGCTGCCAGCCTACCTGATACATAGACTACAGATGGTTCAGAATGCTGCGGCAAGGCTGATATGCCTGGTCCCTTTCCGCCATCATATATCCCCCACTTAAGACAAATACATTGGCTCCCTGCGGCTAAGAGGATTGAATTTAAGGCGTTGACCTTTGCTTTCCGAGCCATTGGCAATATGGGCCTAGGTTATCTCAAGCTTCGGCTCAGCCCATATCGACAGGAACGGACGCTCAGATCCAACCACCAGCGACTGCTCTGCGTCCCTCGATATATGCCAAACCTGACAAGGGGGTAGGTCCTTTTTGGTCAGGACCGCAAGTCTGCGGAACTCTATGCCATTGTACTTGCGCCAGCTTGAATCAGAACATGAGTTTAGGAAGGCCTTAAAAATCTGGCTCTTTAAGCAGGGATAATATCTGTTTGTTGCTAGGTCGCTGATGCAGTCTGTGTAGCACCGGGAAACCTCTGTTTGAGGTAGCTGTCTGCTTTATAAATGCGCATTGTATTATATTGTATTGTATACTGACAGCATCCAATGAAATATAGCTTTAAAAAAAAACACCTCCATTTTGACAGGTTTTATTTTGGGAAACTACCTTATTCAGCTCCAGCCTTCTCCTGAGTGCTGTTGCTCCTTCACTTCAAAATGCTAAGAGTTTGGATTGTGGGCCACAGCTATATCTAATGGGCTAAACAGGCTGCAAAAAAGAGAGGTATTGACAGAGTCTTGGGTTTGCCAAATGTGCACATTACTTGGTTCGGCCAGAGAGGGTTAAAGTTTCATCAGTTGCATCCTTTGGTTAAATCCATTCTGGATTCCCAAGCTCCTCACCTAATGATTGTGCACTTTGGTGGCAATGACCTAGGCACATTGACTGGGGTAGGGCTGGAAATCCTAATGAAAGAAACATATGCAGAACTGATGTCGCTTTTCACTCACACTGTCTTGGTGTACTCTAATATATGCCAAAAACAGAAATGGAAGTGGTCAAATCAATTCTTTCCACAGATTGACAAAGCCAGGAAACATGTTAATAAAACTGTTTCTGCATTCCTCAGAGACCATCGCATGGGCTGTATCTATAACAACCATCTACATTTTGACATGCATGAAATTTATAGAAATAGCACTTTACAGATGAAGGCAACAAGGTGTTTCTAACTAACCTGAAACTCTTATGTGTAGCAGCCATATACACACAACCAACACAACGGCTCTTGTCAGAGCCACCCTAGAACCCGAAATATTGTGAAGTGTTTTTCCAAAGGTTTTATTTTTCCTTTAGTTTTTGGGGATCTTTGCGACGACTTCGCCATCCCTGCAGACACGTCGCAGAAACAGTATACAAAAGCAGACATTCAATGACCACCAACACATCCAAAAATAATTTGTAAAAAATTATTTGGGACGTCGCAACGACATTGTTAACTGCGATGATCACACCTTTCCCATAAACTGAAAACACATATACATCACAATACTTTACACACTAGGGGTTTATTATTGTACACTTCAAACTCTTGTTTTTCTACTGTATTTCTAGTACAACCATCTCTAAAACCTATTTTCTGTTTTCGCGGTGACTCCGGACATCGCGATGACATCGCTCATCGCGTACCCTGCGGTTACGTCCCAAAAGCGGACAGCAAAAGCAGGATTTCAATGGCCACCACCACATTCAAAAATTATAACCATATAATTAATTCTAACCATCATAGTAGATAACTCACTATATAAATAACTCTATAAAAACATTCATCAGAATCTCAATATCTCTATAAGAATGAGCATTAATGATTCACCAAAATACTTGATGACGTCGGTAGTCGCGATGTCCCTGCACGGTACACGGGGGGGTCGCACTACCTCCAGCGTCGTCATCGTGAATATCGCGCGTGATTAAAAAATCAATTTTGGAAACATAACTTGTGTCACTAACACCTCCATCTCTCAACCGTGGGGTCAAGTATCTCCACCCTGACCCCTTATGTGGTCTTTCACACACATTTTCAGCCCATGTAACCATTCCCGATAGCTAAAATAGCGGCCACAACTTTCTATTCAGGTTTTGACCAGCCAATCAGAGGATTCCCGTTGGCGTGTGCATTCGTGATTCATCGCGAAACCACCGCAAAATATCCGAGGCAAGAGATATCACTATAATTTTAAACTTACATTTCTCAAAAACTACTGAAATGAACTAATTCCACTTTACTCATGAGGGCCTCAGGACTAAAGTGGACTACTCAAATGACATCACTATTTGTTTTATGTTGTTACAGGTTTTTAATTTCAGGCATGCTTATGTTAAGTCCTGATGATGATCCTTGTATTTACTGTATGGATCGAAACGCCGTCGACACCCATCACACCTTATACACTCCCTTAAATGTATTATTAATTGTGTAAGGGTGTAAAAAGACGATTTGTTGGCCCTATGTGTTATTGCCATATATGACAAATCGACAGCCGTGCCTGAGCCTTCTGTTTTGCTGTCACATTGTATGTGTTCTATGTATGTGTAGTGAGGGCACAGGCTTGTGTCCCGCTTACTCTTATTTTTGTTTTTGAATAAGTTTTTACTCTGTTAAATATAACATTAAAGTAGACCTCTGTCCGGCTGGATAAGTCCTTTTCAATATAGAACTGATTGAGTCTATATTCAGAGACTTAGACATCCACTGACAGAGTCACAGAGACACTGATGCATTTGCTCACAGACCCACTCAGAGACTCAAGCACTCACTCACAGACCCACTCAGACACTGAGACACCCACTCAGAGATGCATGCAAATACTGATGCACCCACTCACAGACCCATTGAGACAGTCAGACATCCACTCAGACCTTGATGCACCGACTCACAGATCCATTCAAAGACTGAGACACCCACTCACAAATGCATGCAGACACTGATACACCTACTCACAGACTCACTGAGACTTAGACACCAACTCAGAGACCCTCTCAGACACTGATGCACCCACCAACAGATTCAGTCAGAGACTCAAACACCCACTCACAGACCCACTGAGACAGTTATGCACCCAGTCACAGATCCACTCAGAGACTCAGACACCCACTCACAGAACTACTGAGAGAGTCATGCACCTGGTGAAACACCTACGCAGACACTAAAGCACCCAGTCACAGACCCACTCATATTCTTATTGAGTGACTCAGAGACACATAGAGACACTTATGCACTCAGTCACAGACTAATTCATATTGTCACGCAGTGACTGAGACACCCTACTGAGACACTTATGTGCGCACTCACAGCTCCACTGACAGACCCACTCAGATACTTACACACCCACTGAGAGATTTACTCAGTGACTGAAACACCCACTCTGAGACCAACTGACGCACTAACGCGCCCTGTCCTAGTTGCCAGTCAAAGAGTCATACACACTGTGACAGACAGATTGAGAGAGTCATACATATTTGTTTATAGTTATTTAGATAGTAATGTATGTAGTGTGATGGTTAGAATCAAATTTTTAGTTATGCATTTCGAAAGTGCTGTTGTTTTGCAATTTCTCGATGTATTTGCGATTATCTCAACTTTTTCGTATATATTAAAACCATTAAAAATATGTTTTTAAAGAAAATTAACAATATTTTTGGCACTAGGGTGGCTCTGACAAGTGCCTTGGTGTTGATTGTGTGTAAATGACAGCTACACATAAGACCGGATGCAGAGTTTTAGGTTGCTTAGAAACACCCTGTTGCCTTCATCTGCAAAGTGAACTCCATCACTTTTATAGATTACATGCATGTCAAAACGCAGGTTGTTGTTGTAGGTAGAGTCCATGTTATGGTATCTGTGAAATGCAGAAACAGTTTTATTAACATGTTTCTTGGCTTTGTCAATTTTTGGACAGAATTGATTAGACCACTTCCATTTCTGCCTTTGGCATATGTTGGAGTATACCAAGACAGTGTGAGGGAAAGAGTCATCCATTCTGCAAAGGTATCGTTCATTAGGATTTCCAGTCCTACCCCAGTCAGTGTGCCTAGGTCATTGCTACCATATTGCACAATCATGAGGTTAGGGGGTTGGGAATTTACTATGCTTTTAACCAAAGGCAGAAAATGATCACACTTTAACCCTCTCTGGCCAATCCATTTAATGTCCACATTAGGCAAACCCAAGTCTCTGCCAATATCACTCTTTCTAGCAGCTTCTTTAGCCTCTAACCATTTGGAAGAGAAGTAGCAGTAGCAGACAGGAGAAACCTGGAGCAAAATGATGCAGTTTTCCAAATGAAAGGCAGCTAAAATTGAGGTGCTTTCCCTGTTTTTATTAAAACACAAATTTGATTGGATGTTGTGAACATGTAGGTGAATAAAATTAGGTAGTGTTTTGGGAGGATTAGTAACTAGATGTGTGGTTGGCTCTGGTAAAAACAAATGTAATACAGACATGTATATGCTTTTTAATGTGTACAGTAAACCACACCTGCTGCAGTTGATTTTGTAACAAATATGGTCCTTCTAGAATGTGGTGTGACCTACTGGTTCTAGTGGGTTGGTATGGAGACACATGTCACTATTTGTTTCATAATTCTGAGGTGTTTAGAAATGTTTTTACTATAAAAAGGATTTAATTTCCTACTGAGGGTTTGCAGAAAAAAGTGTAGTGGACTCTTAATGTCACAAAACTATGATGGTAAATATATTTTTGGACTTTTGCGTTGATCGCGAATACGTCGTGATTATACACAAATAGGCATCCATTTGGGTGGTCTTTGTAAAAGTGAGTGACAGGGTTAACACATACTAACCATTGAGAAGTGCAGTTGCAACACTAAAAGGGAAAAGGAATGTTTTCATTTGCTTCCTTGTGCAGTATTAGACAGTGCAAAGCTGAAATGGTTGACATTTATGGTTGCTTTGTATGAGAGTGGGGTGCCATTTCTATGCTTAGTTTTTACAAACCCTGAGACTATTGCACCTGTCTAATAAGAGCAAAAAAAGCTATTTGATGAACAACACAATCTTTTGGTATGTGAATTACATTACTTTTCAACACTAAAAAATTGATTAGGAAGGTATATGTGTATGTGAGATTGTAAAAAAAAGAGTCTGGAAATGATATAATGGTTTATGACTGGTTGTATGAGTGCTTTTATATATTTATAATTAGGAGACTAAGATACAGTTCGAGTCAGGTAAAAACTAGGTGTCTGTGAAGTTAGTGCACAATGTGTTGCCATGGCGGTCCATATTCCCTTGTGCTCATTTACTTAATTCTCTAAAGAGTAGGAAAAAACACTGTCATCTAATTGTTAAAGTTATATGCAAGAGTGTATTTGAAGATGCAAAAGTTTTATATGTGTATACACAATATACTGGTGATATGGAATGTTTTTCTTTGCATTCTGAGACTTGCAGTCCTATTTATTCCATTGTAAAAGAGGACAAGAACACTCAGAATTGAAAGATGAAAAAATGCACTGTAGGTATATATGAATGATGAACTTGTGACACCTTTGTATTTTATATAGTTTAGTGTAGCTGTTTCTAAAGTATAAAGCAGGTTTGTAAATGCTCGGATGATGTTGTTTTACCTTGTCCAAGGTTTCATGTGTTGTATGAGGCTGGTAGGCATAGTTAAGCAAGCATTGTTTGAATATGGGTTTGCAAACACACTTAAATAACCCAATCTTCACTGGCACACCCAGGAGCCAATTCATGCACGCCCTTACAGACACACTTAGAGAAGCATACATGTCATAAAGAGAGGCAATGATTTAGTAAGAAACTTACTTACACTTTCAAGACTACTATGCAGAGAAGTAGCCATTGCATCATATCTTCTGCCTGATACATTTGTGTATGCAGTTTTACTGCTAAGGCAACCTTCACATTTCAAAGTCCTAGAGAATGTATAAACTCCTCTTTTACCATGTATACATCACCACTGAGGTAGGCTGCCACTAGGCCATAGAAAGAGTGATATGTCCTTAAAAGGTAACTCATGTACTGTGAAGTTTCAGTGAACTATTATATAGATATATATAAATATGCTGTCGTCGATTGGCGTCAGCAAAGACACGCAAAGCGGCAGGGCTTCAAACGCGACCGGACTAGCCGCCTTTAAATCCACAAACAGGTTGCCCTTGTTGAATGAAGCCACACAGCCAGAGGTAAAATTGTAGCGAGCGTCACTGAACACAGGTGCTGGTAATGGACTGCGTGACTGCCTTTAAGAAACCAGCCCGTGATCAAGTGCTCAAGAAGCACGAAACGCATTGGGCAAATGAGGATGACACTGTTCTGGCTTTCAGGCTGCTGCTTTATCCAGAAATAAATCGCTACAATTTTACCTCTGGCTGTGTGGCTTCATTCAACAAGGGCAACCTGTTTGTGGATTTAAAGGAGGCTAGTCCGGTCGCATTTGAAGCCCAGCCGCTTTGCGTGTCTTTGCTGACGCCAATCGACGACAGCATCTAAGGGCCAGAGGAGCGTGGATGTTAGCAACAAGGTGCAACCTCCCAGCACAGGACTGTGTTTTCAACCCACTGGGGTTTTTTATGTTCTTTTCTTTATTGGGCATATCACGAGCCACTCACTGAAGCAACACTAGCCCAGCACTACCATGACCATCAGGCAGTTCTTGCTGCCACGCCCACTGAGGTGAGCGTCACTGAACACAGGTGCTGGTAATGGACTGCGTGACTGCCTTTAAGAAACCAGCCCGTGATCAAGTGCTCAAGAAGCACGAAACGCGTTGGGCAAATGAGGATGACACTGTTCTGGCTTTCAGGCTGCTGCTTTATCCAGAAATAAATCGCTACAATTTTACCTCTGGCTGTGTGGCTTCACAACAAGGGCAACCTGTTTGTATATATATATATATATATATATATATATATATATATATATTCCAAACGAAGTTGACGCCTTTGATAAATGCCTCAGCCTCTCGGGTCGGGGCCTGTAAAGCAAAGCGTCATCGCTTAAATATTCCAAAGAACACCACTCATTATTTCAAAATGAAATTAAACAGGCCACATCTATCCGCTCGTAATTATCAAGTGTTTTAATAGCATAGAGTCCATCACCATGACGCGTTTCAACGCTCCTCGTGTCTTAATCATATGGCAAGTATTGAACAGATGAGTTACTTTGCTTTTTAAAACGTAACGTGCATAAACATTGAAAGGAGACTGTTCATGAGCTACCTGCAAACACCAGTTCGTTTTCATGCACATCGTGACAAAAAAGGAAATAACATGGGAAATCAGAGAAGAAACTCTTTTGCCTTGTATGCCTGGTTGTAATCTTTTACTTTTCCTTACAAATCCTAATAAAGTCATTTTTCCTACTAGTTCGTTTCTCTGTTTTATTCTCCCCTTCAGATTGTTTTCCGGACTTCATTGTCCATCATGCACTGTCACTGTGCAATTAGTCCCGTTATCCTGTTTAGTTTAGATTCTCCAGCCTCATTCTAGTATCTCAATATATAGCAATCCCATTCCGTGTCTCGAGGAACAATTCCAATTAGGGCACAAGGATCACATATAAAAAAATATTATTTACAAAGCCTCAAAATCTGTGTTCATCTGTAAGTTTTATTTGAGACTTCCATCACTATTTCTTACTTGAAAAGTCACGGTGTGTGCTCCGGGTAATTCCCTCAGCAAACCCTGGCAACTTCGATGTATTCCAAATAAATAATTCCTGGCAGGCCTCCCGTAGATTCACCGTGGCGCTTCGGTTGTATTTCCCTGATTCCATCAAAAGTAGATGCCGGCGGGCAATTGCTGAGGGAATTATCCTACTAGCCCATCAGGTACCTCCAGTAAGCGCCACACAGCTGGATTGCAGAGAGGTGGTCCGAGGCCATGCCCCTTTTTACACCACTCTGCAAACACGCCTCTTGGCGCACTGCTGGTGGGGCGATGTGGTCCTCTTGTGTCCTGAGGCCCTCAGGACACAAGTGGACTTCATCCCCCGAGCAGCAGTATGCCAGGAGGTGCGTTTGCAGAGTGGTGTAAAAAGGGGCGTGGCCTCGGACCACTCTCAGCAATCCAGCTGCATGGGGCTTACTGGAGGTAACAGGAGGGCTAATTGGCCCCTAGGGACCCTCAGGAGGAAAGGGGAGTTAATCCCCCAACTTAGAACGCGTTTGCAGTGTGGTGGAGGAAGGGGGCGTGGCCTGTGTCTACCTCTCAGCACTCCCACTGTGTGGGGCTTACTGGAGGTAAGAGGTAGGCTAGTTGGCCCCTAAGCACCCCCAGCAGTGAAGGGGACTACAATCCCCATCGAAGACCGAGTCAGGGAGCACGTTTGCAGAGTGGTGGGCAAAGAGGGCGTGGCCTGTTATGAGAACTTAGCAATCCTGCTGTGGGGTACTTACTGGAGGTAATAGGAGGGGTAGTTGGCCCCCAAGGATGTCCTTGGGGGACAAGTACCCCTATTGTTAATCCCAAGTATGTCCCACACAGTAGGATTGCTAAGACGTCTTCGGAGGCCATGCCCCCTTTCTCCACCACTCTGCAAACGCGCCTCCTGGCAGACTACGGGATGGGGGATGAAGTCCACTTTACACCTGAGGGACTTTTGGGGGCCAAGAAGCCTTTCTGGTACCTCCTGTAAATCCTATGCAGCGGAATTCCTGAGCACTGGTCGGAGGCCCAGCACCCTTTCTCCACCACTCTGCAAACGCGACTACTAGTTAAAGAAGTGTTTGCAATGTAATAGGTTTCGCATTTGCGAGAGTTAGAGCTATTGGCGTTGTAAAGGTTTTTTACCAATGTTTTTGGAGTGGAGTGGATGTGATGGAGCAAGGACTCGTAAATGAGACTTGCTCGGAAGCAATCCTTTCGTTTTAACTCATTAACGAATTACTAACTATGTGTTTGTAATTAATAATTCGCATTTTAGAAAGACACGTGGGACAACGAAGATTGCATATGTGTTTACTAACTTTAACAAAATGAACAAAGGACTAAAACGCACTCTAACAAGGGATCTTTACTGCGCATGCGTCTACTGCATCTACGTAGTATGACGTCTCAACGCTTGGAGGGAAAATCCTGCGCATGCGCAAAAGGCATTAAAATGGCAACTTGAAAGCTCACATGCATGGCACCTGCTTGGCTAAATAGAAAATAAGTTTTATACTAACGCAAATGCAGAAAAGGGTAATAATAATTAAAGTGGGTTAGAGTAGAGGTTGGTGGTATACAGTGAAACTATTTATTTTTGAGAATAACATTTCTTCTTTTGACTTTATTATTAGTGCGCATTTAGGCCTACCACACTTGTCTGAATTGAGCTGACTGACTTGACCCCGCACATGCGCAGATGAGAAAGAATAAGGAAGGATGATTAAGGATTTGTCACGCGTCCAAGGCCAGAGAAGATGTGCCCTGGGAACATGAGGGTGAAGAGTTCATATGAAGAAGCCTTATTCATAAAGTTGAAACATTTTGTATTAATAAAGTTGGAGATGTATGGGAAAGGAAATGATTTAATAAAGTTTAAGGGGATGGGTTTGAAAACAATGGTTCAATGAAAATAAGTGAAATGTAAGCATGGTGTGACGATCATCCCCCCTCGCCTGACCAATCAGAGTTAGTATTTTATGATATTGAAACATTAATGGGTGGTACATGAATATAGAAAGGTATAATTGAGGTAGTTTTTAGTTAGTTAGAGAGCTGACATGGGAGCAGAAGCGGGAGCAGAGGCGACGCAGAGCTCGGGATGCTGTCAGTGCTGGGGGTGGTGCTGATGCTGTGAGACGCTGATGAAGAAACTGAATGCAGAGAACCATCTATTTTAACTTAATTGGGTTAGAAAGAAGATCGCGGAAGAACCACGAGGAGGAAGAGAGTGTCAGAGAGGGGTGCGACGCAGTCGTCATTATTTAGAGAGGTGAAGTATCCTGTCCTGATTCCTGTCCTGAAGTCTTTGTCTCCTGACCTATACCGGGGGACCCTTACCAGCCCTTTGGCCAGGGGGTTGGTCTTCACACCATTCTAGGTAACTATAAATATATCGTATTGATAGATGTTTCTTCTCTCTCTGTCCTCTCCTTTCTGAAGCATAGTTATTGTGTGAGTCTGAAATATTTTTGATTATTGATTGAGTTGACACTCTTGTGAATGAGGGTGTTTGTACTGAGACTTTGAGATGGTTCACATGCAATTAATTTAGATAAAGTTTTTAAAACTTCCAGAGTCTGTGATTATTTACTTTAATTAAAGAATGTTTAATAAGTTAGGTTAATTATCACCATCAATTAGTTCCAACTAATGGTCCATCGACCAGAGGAAAGAACTTTTGATCAGTGAAAGGTTTAGTTAGAACAGAAATATAACTATTCCTGAAAATATGAAATCTATAAACTACAAGCTCCAGTGGTCTACTTGGTATTTGTGAAAGAGGTTATATGGGCCCAGGTGAGTATATGGTAGTGGAGTATCTGTTGTTAGTACACCGCTGGATCAGTTTTCTGGTAGCAGAGTTATGGTTATTATTGACTAGTTTGGTGATAAGTATAGATTATTGATTATTAATTTATGTTTTAACAGAAGAGTTAGCGTCTTGTTTTATGTTGTCTGGAAAATTCCCGGGGAATGAATAGCGGGTGGCGATAGAAACCACACTGCAGTGAGGTTACTCGTCTGTTGGAATAACACTGAGAAGCTAGGTAGGGCTGGCAGTGTTAAAATAGGGACTATTTTCTGCGTAAAAGTGAGAGTGATTGATAGCAAAGGGTTCGCTAGTGAAACTTTAGGCGTTATATCACCTAGAAAGGGTAACCCTGAAGGAGTAGCAGGTTCTTAAAAGCTAGATTGACAGCAAAAGGAGTTCGCTGGTGAAACTTTGGTCTCAAATTTCCCAAAACGGGTGACACCGGAGGAGTAGCAGGTTCTCT
Source organism: Calotriton arnoldi (assembly GCA_963921515.1). NCBI lineage: Eukaryota > Metazoa > Chordata > Amphibia > Caudata > Salamandridae > Calotriton > Calotriton arnoldi. Next base: position 71,377 of record CAWUFW010004938.1, on the reverse strand, counting down.
GGAGCTTGAATGAAGGGTAAGCGGAAGGGTTTTACTCGTAGTATATGAAGAGTAAGCGGAAGGTTTTACTCGCAGTGGAAAGAAATAAACTATCCTTTGATTTGGGAAACATCCTTTACCACGAAACCATTACAACGCGTTATGGTTACATCGTGAGTTTCACAACGCAAGTCGTTACATCGACTTGCACTGGAAGGCGCTCTACACTAAGGAATAGTGTGAAATACTATTCCAACACCTTCCCTACTGTACGTAGACTGGAGTTGGAATAGTAATTCACACTATTCCTAAATCCAGCGCCCACCAGCGCAAGTCGATGTAACGACTTGCGTTATCAAGACCGCGATGTAACATACCGCGTTGTGATGGTACGCGTTGTATCATCATACATTCCTATGATTTAGTGGAACAGACAGAGTAGCGAATGTTTTTATGTCGTTTATAACAAAGAGATTTTAAAGAAAATTTTGAGAAATAAGTTTTCGTATTACCTTGTGAAGGGAGGGTCAGTTGCTGGAGTTATACTGACGTCACAGTGAGCCGCACTGGGATTGGTAGAAACAGCGGACGTGTGACAGGAGCAGCCTTGTAAAGGAGGGGTCAGTAGAAAGGAGCAGAACTGATGTCAGAAAAAGGCTGCGCTGGCCTTGGTCAGATCACGAGCGTGAGCCTGATTTTAATTGGATAGCTAGTTAGAAGCCGCGTTAGGATTGGTGGAGAGAGAAATTGTATGAGGGATTTTGATTTGACTGTTAGTGCAAGGCGTACAGGTAGAAGATTTCAAGGGTTTGCAGTATACAATTTTATACATCGTTCCTCAAGGATGTATGGAGAGAAAAGAAAGATGTCATTTGTAAAGAAAATTAAGAATTTCTTTATAAAAGATAAGCCTGTGTTGACCAGAGAGAAAATTCCTATTCCACCGAAAACACCAGCATCTTTCATGATGATGGAAAGAGGATATCATACTTGCGTGTGGTTGGAAAACTGGATAGAATATACGAAGGATGATGGAGTGTTAGCATTTCCTAAAGATGGTACGTTTAATGGGAGGATTCTTCAGAATTTGAGATTGAAAATGAATGATTTAGAACCTAGACCTAGGTTAACTCAATACGAGGCTTTGGAAGAATGGGAGACTGAGTCATATGAACGAGAGAGATGCAGAGGTGGGAGATATAGAGGATTCTTTCCGAGACACTTGCATGAGTCGCGCGAAGGGCAGATGAAACAATGGAGGAGAGCTATGGTATCAGAAGGTTTATATCCAGTATTAATGGCTGAGGAACAATCTGGAGGAAAGTGTAAGGAGAAAACGAAACACATGAATACAGCAGGATATGGTGAATCAGATGACGAGTTATTAGAGGATATTTTAATTAAAAATCCACCGCCGTATCAAGAAGCAACTAGTAAGGTTACCCCAAGTGCACCAGTAATGGGAATGCCACTGACCCCACAGATTTTACATGATACGTCATATAACAGAGTGTTACAGGATAATGAAAGAGATGTTTTAAAGCAAAACTAGAGAAGAACTAGTTCAAAAGATAAGTCAATTAAATCTGAATACTGAAGCTTTGACAGTACCAGTGACCATTGGTCCAGTAATCCCATTGTATGGAGATAAAAAGATTTGCCAAAGACCACAACCTGTGACAATTCCATTAAATAGTCCTAGGAAAGAGATAATAATTACAGATGATCAGGTTAGTGAAAGTGAGTCAATTATTTCATTAATGGATCTCCCTAATGTGGAACCTTTGACGGAAACTCCAAAGAGAGTTACGCCCATGAATTTGAGAGAAAGAAGACCTTTGGTTCATACAGGAACTGAAGGCGCAACAGTAGTTACCTCTGAAGATATAGAAAGATGGGCACAGGAAAGAGATAATCGGAACCCAACACCAAGGATTTTAGACATCAGCAGATTGAAAGTGAAATTGGAAGAGATGATGACAGGATGAGCGGGCACAGAAAGATTGAATGCTTACAATGAAGAAGAATTATTATTTTTATGTAAGAGCATAACCAGGAGAGCAAGGGTATTTCATGAGAAATTGACTGAAGTTGCTTCAGAGATTGGAATAGACATAGGGAAATCAAAGTTGTTACAGAAACCATATCGAGTGGACTTTACTGATAAAGATTTAGAAAGTGTAAATGCTTCTGGAAAGAGACTACAGATAAAGGAATTAATGAGCATTTTGCGAAAATGGGGAGACATTGATAAATGGAGAATTAGATGGATAAGAAAGAAAGAGGAAGTACAAGCAAGAGAAGCAGCAGCTGCATTTCCAGTAAGAGAATCAAGCAAAATGGAAAAATTGTGTCTAATGAGAGAGGATACCCGAGGTGGATATGTTCATGTTCCTTGGAGTAGACAAGATATTTTGTCATTTACAAATGATTTTCCAAAGCTGAGAGAAAAACCAGTTGAATGGTATAAACAGGTAGAGAGATTTTTGAAGGTTTCAAAGGTTTTATTGAAGGATTTGGATGGTCTATTTGATATAGTGGTACCTGCTGATTTATGGACGGAATGTAAAATTACAATTGACTGGCCTAATGAGGAGTATGCTAGAGACGCAAAGACAGGAGCACCCTCGGAGGAGGTGATGAAAAAGTATCACCAAGTGATTACGTATTTGAAAGGGAAAATTCCTCCTAAAGAAACAGATTCGGTAAAAATAGATATAACAACTCAAGAACTAAATGAATCTGTACATGCATATTATGAGAGGTTACTACAGGTGTTTAAGCAGTATAGTGGTTTGAGAATATCGGTGATAAGGATATGGGACATTTTGTGTATTGGTTTGTATATGGTTTGAAACCAGAGATTAGTCAGATGATTCAGCAGCACATGTTGTGTTGGCAAAGCAAGACAGTGGATGAGATTTTATTTTATTTTAAATATTGCGGAGATGATATTGAGGCTAGGCGTAGGAAGCTAAAAGAGAAAATGATGTGGGCACAAGTAAAATTGGCAGAACAGCAAGAAGAGAAAACAAATGCCCAAAATAACAATCAAGCGAAAGAGAAGAGTCAGAATGATCAAGGAGCGAATGGTAATAAATATAGGGGACGAATGGACAGAGAAGAAGCGAAAAATAAGTTTCATTGTCACGCGTGCGGTAAGCTTCGACATTGGAAGAACGAGTGTAAGAGTACTCAGAATAATAAGAGTAATAATGGGCCAAATCAAAATTTAATCCCACAGATGCAGAATGAAGTACATGTGAATCAGCAGCAGCAGGTAGTTACTCCACAATATCAGGTGCCACCAGCTCCTATGCCAAATTTGTGAATCATCAAAGTTTCAGTGCAAACACCGGATTTCAAGGAGAAAGTGATAAGAATAATAGAACAATTACACAATATTTGTTGCAGAATGATGAGGAAAATTCGGATTTTACACAATGACGGTGCCTGAGGGGGGGGGGAAGAGGAGTGCGTGCTTGGCGAATCCTTGCCGGTAGATCAGTCAGGTCCATTTGTTGATGGGAAAGTAGAAGGTAAAGACATTACTTTCCTATTGGATACTGGTGTACCAGGTCTACTGTGAGAACAGCAGACATCCCAAACCTACCCCTCTCGGGAGAATCAATCCAAGTTGTAGGCGTGTCTAACCAACAGATTAGAACCCCAATCACAAAACCAATGGAGGTGCACATTGGAAGTTTTAAAGAAATGCATCGGTTTGTAGTTTGCGATTCCAGTCCTGTAAATCTGTTGGGAAGAGATCTATTGTGCAAGATGAACTGCACAATCTATTGTACACCAGATGGTGTCCCTTTCCAAACCCCTGATGAAGACGTTGTATACAAGATGATGTTTGCCAAACAGGGGACGGAAGTAGATGAAATGGTTTCACTAATGACTGAAAATGAATTACCAGAAGAGTTGAGAGTAACAGTTAATCCAGAAGTGTGGGATTTTACAGGAAAAGTCATTGGGTTAAGGACAAATATAGACCCAGTTAAAGTGACAGTGAAAGAAGGTTCAGTGTATCCAAACACCCGACAGTACAAGATAAGTCCAGAAGTAAAAGCAGGAATTATTAGAGAAATTGAACGAATGGTTAAACCAGGTATTTTAAAAGAAGTGATGGGTAGTCCTTGTAATTCGCCAATAATGGGATTGAAAAAGCCTAGCGGAAAGTACAGAATAGTGCAGAATTTACGAAAAATAAATAAAATTGTAGTGCCATGTTGTCCAATAGTGCCAAATCCAGCAGTGATCCTTTATCAGATACCTTGGAATGCAGGTTGGTTTACAGTAATTGATCTATGCCAAGCATTCTTTTCTATTCCTTTGCACCCAGACAGCCAGTATCTTTTTACGTTTCAGTTTGAGGATCGTATTTAAGCATGGTGTTGAGTTCCTCAAGGGTACACAGAGAGTCCCTCAATTTTTAATCAGATTTTGAAAAAGTGTCTAGAATCATTGATTATGCCTTGAAAATTTGTTCTGGTCCAGTATATTGATGACCTACTGGTGGCATCAAAAACACGGGAAGACTGTGTCACTGACACAATTGCATTACTGAACCATTTGGCTGAAGGAGGACACAAGGTGTCTCCAGAAAAGTTACAGTTCTGTCGACAAGAAGTTAGATATTTAGGGCATAAAATAGAAAGAGGAGTTAGAAAAGTGACACAGGAAAGATAAAAATAATCAAAGTAATGCAATTGCCACAGACTCAGAGAGAAATGAGAATGTTCCTGGGAGTGGTTGGGTACTGTAGGCAATGGATTAATGGTTTTTCTATGTTAGCAAAACCATTAATACAAATGACCCGAAAAAGAGCAAAAGATCCGATTGATTGGAATGATGACTGCATAGAAGCATTTGTGAAATTGCGAAATTGTTTGTGTGAGGCTCCTGCCTTGGGCATGCCTGATTATTCAAAGGATTTTGCATTGTTTTGTTGTGAGAGTGAAAATTGTGCACTTTCAGTCTTAACACAGAGATATGGATTAAGTCGACGTTCAGTAGCATATTTTTCAGCTACATTGGATCCAGTGGCTTCAGCATTACCTGGCTGCTTAAAAGCAGTAGCTGCTACTTGTATGAGTCTGGAGCAGAGTGAGTCGATAGTGATGGGACATCCAGTAAAGGTTTATGTTCCACACTCAGTTGAGATTCTTTTGACAAGAACAAGAACACAACATCTCACCCCTAGTCGATTGACTAAGTATGAAAGAGTGATTTTGGGAGCTGAGAATGTGACAGTGATAAGGTGTACGATCATGAACCCAGATACCCTACTGCCAGACCCATGCAATGAAGAAGTGAGAGATGAAAGTGATCATGATTGTTTGGACGTAACTGAATTATGTACTAAGCCCCGCCCAGACATAAAGGAGTCACCTTTGAAAGAGGCTGACCATGAGTTATTTGTAGATGGGTCCTGCCTCAGGACACAAGAAGGAGGATTAAGTGCTGCATATGCTGTTTGTAAGATATCTGGGGTAATTGAAGCATCCTGTTTACCGGGAGTCAAATCTGCACAAGTAGCCGAATTGGTAGCCCTAACTGTGGCATGCAAAAAGGGGAAAAATTGGAGAGTAACCATATTTACGGACAGTCAATATGGGTTCGGGGTTGTGCACGATTTTGGCCAGCTCTGGATGCAGAGGGGATTTCTGACTTCTTCAGGATCTCCTATTAGAAACAGCAAAAATGTGAAGGATTTGCTGGAAGCATTACAATTGCCAAAAGAGATAGCAGTTGTAAAATGCGCTGCACATCAGTCAGGAAATGACTATGTGACTGCTGGCAATAGATATGCTGACCAAGTGGCTCAATACTGTGCCAAAAATACAGTGGCCATACACAGAAAAATTGAAACGGGTGAAACCAGATGCCAACTTATGTTTTTCTCAGTACCAGAAACATGGGACGAGATTAGAGAATTGCAGGAAGAAGTTGAGGAAAAGGAAAAAGGAATTTGGATAAGGGCAGCTTGTACAAAGAGACCACACGATGAGTTATGGGTGTATTTAGATGGAAGACCAGTCATGCCAGATTGTTTGCTTTCAAAAATGGCAAGAGTTTATCATGGAGCAACACACATAGGGAGAGACTCAATGATCAAGCTATTCAGACAGAGTTGGTACAATAGGAAGTTCAGGGTAGTCGCAGAGAGCCTTTGCCTAAGATGCCTAACCTGCCCGCAGCAAAATCCAGGTAGGAAGACAGTGGTTAGCTGGGGAAAGATTGGAAAGGCAGAAGGACCTTTCACCAGATTACAGTTGGATTTTATTGAGTTGCCCCTAGCAATTGACTGAAATATATACTTGTCATATTATGCCTTTTCTCAAGATGGGTGGAAGCGTATCCCACTCGAAGAAATGACAGTCTTACAGTTGCTAAGTTGTTGTTGAGGGAGTTAATACCACGTTTTGGTTTTCCAGTCACTTTGGAATCAGATAGAGGCCCTCATTTTAATAATGAAATAATTCGATTAATCTGTGCTGCATTTAACATCGAACAAAAACTGCACTGTGCTTATCGTCCAGAGGCTTCTGGAATAGTTGAGCAGCTAAATGGCACAATCAAGTCAAGACTAGGGAAGGTGTGTGCATCCACAATGCTGAAATGGCCAGATGCATTACCTCTTGTATTGATGGGTCTCAGAAGTATTCCAGACAGAAAAACAGGAATGAGCCTACATGAAGTTCTCATGGGAAGAGCAATAAGACAAGCATTTATTCGTGGAAATAAATTAATGAATATAACTGATGATCTGGTATTGGACTATTGCAAAGGATTGGCTGAAATGGTGCATTCTGTCTCTCACCATGTTGGAGAAGATGCAGTTGAAAGACAGCCAGACCAAGCACATGATTTGAATCCTGGAGATTGGGTGCTAGTGAAAAAACACGCAAGAAAGTCGTGCCTAGCACAAAGGTGGGAGCGATACAAAAGGGGATGATGGATGGAACGTTTGAGCCAATCAAACACTCACCCCCAGTCAACTGATCTGGGTTTAATCCATCATCATTCTTTAGCTCACTCCACCACCCCAGTTCAGACATGGCCATATGCAAATCAGTCTGACCCTGTGCCTCATGGGAACAGTCCAGCCCGAACTGCCAAGCCATGTCTTCCCTGGACCGGAAACAAGCATCCTAGGACCTGTTTCTGGCATTTCAGCCATCATCAGCCAGGCTTGCTTGAATCCAGTGGCAAAGTGAGCAAGGGACCCACGTCTGGGCATACCCCGCCAACTTAGGGCGAACAAAGCGATACAAAGGGGATGATGGACGGAACGTTTGAGCCAATCAAACACTCACCCCCAGTCAACTGATCTGGGTTTAATCCATCATCATTCTTTAGCTCACTCCACCACCCCAGTTCAGACATGGCCATATGCAAATCAGTCTGACCCTGTGCCTCATGGGAACAGTCCAGCCTGAACTGCCAAGCCATGTCTTCCCTGGACCGGAAACAAGCATCCTAGGACCGGTTTCTGGCATTTCAGCCGTCATCAGCCAGGCTTGCTTGAATCCAGTGGCAAAGTGAGCAAGGTACCCACGTCTGGGCATACCCCGCCAACTTAGGGCGAACAAAGCGATACAAAGGGGATGATGGACGGAACGTTTGAGCCAATCAAACACTCACCCCCAGTCAACTGATCTGGGTTTAATCCATCATCATTCTTTAGCTCACTCCACCACCCCAGTTCAGACATGGCCATATGCAAATCAGTCTGACCCTGTGCCTCATGGGAACAGTCCAGCCCGAACTGCCAAGCCATGTCTTCCCTGGACCGGAAACAAGCATCCTAGGACCGGTTTCTGGCATTTCAGCCGTCATCAGCCAGGCTTGCTTGAATCCAGTGGCAAAGTGAGCAAGGGACCCACGTCTGGGCATACCCCGCCAACTTAGGGCGAACAAAGCGATACAAAAGGGGATGATGGACAGAACGTTTGAGCCAATCAAACACTCACCCCCAGTCAACTGATCTGGGTTTAATCCATCATCATTCTTTAGCTCACTCCACCACCCCAGTTCAGACATGGCCATATGCAAATCAGTCTGACCCTGTGCCTCATGGGAACAGTCCAGCCCGAACTGCCAAGCCATGTCTTCCCTGGACCGGAAACAAGCATCCTAGGACCGGTTTCTGGCATTTCAGCCGTCATCAGCCAGGCTTGCTTGAATCCAGTGGCAAAGTGAGCAAGGGACCCACGTCTGGGCATACCCCCGCCAACTTAGGGCGAACAAAGCGATACAAAAGGGGATGATGGACGGAACGTTTGAGCCAATCAAACACTCACCCCCAGTCAACTGATCTGGGTTTAATCCATCATCATTCTTTAGCTCACTCCACCACCCCAGTTCAGACATGGCCATATGCAAATCAGTCTGACCCTGTGCCTCATGGGAACAGTCCAGCCCGAACTGCCAAGCCATGTCTTCCCTGGACCGGAAACAAGCATCCTAGGACCGGTTTCTGGCATTTCAGCCGTCATCAGCCAGGCTTGCTTGAATCCAGGGGCAAAGTGAGCAAGGGACCCACGTCTGGGCATACCCCCGCCAACTTAGGGCGAACAAAGCGATACAAAAGGTGGGACAAACCGCGTCAAGTCTTACTAGTCACTACCACAGCAGTGAAGTGTTCAGTTTTGCCCAATTGGATTCATGCCAGTCATACCAGAAGAGTTCCGAGATCATCAGAACAACAAGAGCAACTACTGAATGAACAGGCTGAAGCGTCAGGAGTTGTAAGCTGTGAAATTGAAGAATCTAGAGTAATAGATTCTGAAAGTCAACCATATGACAAATAGCCAAGTCCAGGTCAGGAAGAGTGGATACTAGTGATTGAAGTAATTGATGATGCTATTGAAACAAGAAGAAGAACAGAACTGAAAAGACAAGAAAGTAGTCAGGAAGAGACAGGGAAAGAAGAACACACTCAGGTGGAAATAGAAAAAGACTTTCAGGTACCTGAGGAGGGAATATTAGAAGAACACGTTCAGGCAGAAGAAGAAAAGTTTGAAATAAGACCTGAACAGGATCAGATAGAGTTAGAAGAACAAGTTCAGGCAGAAAAAGAACAATATGAAGTAAGACCTGCACAGGGTCAGATAGAATTAGAAGAACAAGCTCAGGAAGAAGAAGAACAAAGTACAATAAGAGTGGGACCTGAGCAGGTGGAAGCAAAAGAAGGTTCAAACACAGAAAACAGAGAACGAGAACAGATTGTGACTAGATTAAGTGAAATTAAAAGAACTTTAAAAGGAGATAAAGAAGGTGAAAGTGCAGTACAGATCAAAAGAATCAGAAAGGAGACAATTGGCCTACTGGAGTAAAGAAATTAAGATATCATTTGAGAAAATCAGAAAAGAAACCAGAACAAGTAAATGAAATCACAAGTCAAACACGATCTAAACAAACCTTAGCGAAAATAACTCGAAGAAGTCCAAGATTGAGAAATTTAAACAGAAGATACAAGGCTCCTGAATGGACCTATGTCATACTTGAAGAATTTGAATCTCTAGATCTGAGTGATGAAACAGAAGAGGTTTATGTTGCACAGATTGATGAAAGCAAATTGAGGCCTCCTTAAGAACGAAAAGAAAGTCAAATTGACAAAGAAAGGATAAGAGAAAATAAATTTTCTCGGAAGTAAAATGGCAGAAATTGAAGTTACCGAAAGACCAAAACGTGGATTGAAAAGAAAATGTTTTAGATTTTGTTTTTGTAGTATTTTATTAGTAGCATTAGTATGGTTATTCCTAACAGTAGGAGTACCTTTGTTAATGAAAACAAGTGACAAGAATAATACAGATACTAATGATAAGATAGATAGAATAAAAGGAACTAAAATAGAAATAGGGGTAGAAGATGAAGCAAATTATCATAATGAATCAGACTATAATACGTCCTCTAATGTGTTTATTAAATTGTTATTTCAATATGTTAGTACTATGGAGATTAATAATTGCTATGTGTGTATGAAGTTACCCTCATCAGTATCAGAAGGGGTGACGTATCACCATATACCTTTAACATATGGTGTGTCATGTAATATTTTATCAAGTCAATTTTATGCTACAGGGAGACTTCAGTATTTTTATTCAAATCTAAATGTAGTATTTTCTGATTTACCTATTAGAAAGAATATGAATCCAGTAGTTAGTAGTAAAAATGCACAGTTTATGGGTGAATTTTGTAGGAGAGTAGGATCTGCTTCACATTGGGTACCCCCACTTTTTGCTGATGCTTCACTGGTTTTCGACATTAGTCTGGCTGGGGCCCTGCTATTCAGAACCCCAGCCTAGCTGTTTCCTCTTTAAAAGGGTCTCCATGTGCCTTAGGCACATCACTGATTGGGATCTGGAGTGCCCTTATAAGTCCCTAGTATATGGTATACTATGTACCAAGGGCATAGGTACCTCAGAGGCCTGCCAGGGGCTGCAGCATATATTATGCCACCCCTGGGAGGCCATCCAAACTGACACCACAGGTCTGCTACTGCAGCCTGGGTAAGGTGGTGCATGCACCCTTACTGTGGTATAGGTTACCTATATCACTAAAAGCATACACACATATAAACCTATAAGTCACTCCTAAGGCAGGCCTTATCAATCCTAAAGGCAGAGTGCATGGTTCCTATGTGAGAGGGTGCCCCTGCATGAGCAGGGCCCCTCTGCAGTGTTCGGAGACCATCTCTGATGCTGTTTGTAGTGCAGCCTGACCATATACTCTTAAGCGCATTATATCCTCGCGGTAAAATGCTAACTTTGGAATCGCTGCACCTAAACATGTCGTGTTTGGTGTCAAACATCTTGGAATACTACCCCCCGCCAATCCTGGCGGCGGGGGTAGCATTCCACTCTTCTAGAGGAAAGGCATGTTAACTCTGACGAGTCCGGTAACTTCTTTCCAGAGCCCTGGCATCACAAAATGGATGCTGCTGCCACAGACACGAGTCTGGCCTCCTGCTGCTGGACGAAACTCCGGCAGGGGAGGCCTGGATAATAGGTTTCCTGTCCCAGGGAGGTGTGACCACCTCCCCAGACAGGACAATGTGTATTGGGGCTGGGCGGGAGCACTTTCGGGTGCTTTGAAGTCCTGCACTGGAGGCACATTTGGTGTCCCTGTGCATACCCCAGTTCAAACCGGATCAGGGGCTCGCAGTCCCTGCTTTGGCGCGAACTGGACAAAGGGAAAGGGGTGTAGCCACCCCTCTGCCCTGACCCACCCATAGGTGGGGCCACAGAGTAGTCCATCCCCTATTTTTAGAATAAAGGTAGGAACCCAGTCCTTAGGACTTTAGATTATACCTGGACGAAACTCTGACACTGAATCCTGGACCTTCGACGCTCTACGACAAGATTAGAGGACTGAAGACACTCCATTGGGGTCAAGAAGTTACTCCCCTGCTTGGCAGGCACCAAAGAAGCATCTGTCCAGTTCGCATCACTGAAGCTCCCGTCGGACGCCGAAGTCATCGCATCACCAGAGGTGGATTCTCAGACTTCCCCGAGGCTACCCTGAGTTCCCAGCAAAGCTGAGGCCCGTGGCTATCGTGGGTGACTTGAGACCGTGACCCCTGGACACCAAGCACACTTGCAAGTGCACCATCTTCTGGGTCTCCCAAGAAGTCGTGCTTTGGGCTCCGAGTAGCCCTAGCCTCCAGCACCACCTGCACCGAAGATCACTGGCCCCCACTCCACGAGTGTCCTGTAAGCCAGCTCCACGTGCGGCGTCATGAGGCTCCTTCGCGGTCGCTAGCCCGTTGGCTAGTAGCCCTTGACGAAGGCCAATCTTTTCTTTACTTGGCATCCTGGTTGCTCCAGGACTGCCCTCACTTACCCTCGCTGGGTGAGTTCCCCAGACCTTGCTGGTCTGCATCATCGACGATCTACATCTTACTCGAGACTTGCCGTTGCCAAGGCTTGTTGGGTCCAATCCGGTCGCCGACACCTCAGCACTCGACAGACATCAAGTCCCAGCCCGAATCCTGCTCCTGGTCACCGACAACGCCTCCCGGACCTCGTGGCTGAAGAGTCAAGACGACGGTCACCGCACCTGAAGCACTCGACATCGGTGGGCATCTGTCCATCGCCTTCCTGGTCACTGGCTAGTGACCCAGACTCTGTCTCCTCTGCTTTCAGGTTCTTCAGAACTCCGATCCACTCTTGGATCCACCCGGACACTTTTCTCCTGGTCGCCAGCAGCACTTTGCAGCAGATCGCCATACGAAACGATGACGAAACCCGACCCCGAAAGGCACCTATGCACCCGGCTTCCCTGGGTGAGGTAACACGAGTACTCCGGTGCTCCCGTGGGTAGAGACTCTTCAAAGTCCTAGATCTCAAAGGGTTTTGTCCTAGTCCTATTTTAAGTGTCCCTTTCCTCTATTTTCCCGATCCCGACTTTCTCCATAGAAGTTAACGGCGTATCGCGGTTGTGTATTTACACTGCACGCGTCTCCCGTGGGTCCCCTGTGTCACTACCTTGGGTGGTTCCTTGTGGTCCAAGCACTTCTAGAGGCTCTAGGCCTAGTGTCTAGTTCAGTCGTGGTTCGCATACCACTTTATTGGTATATGGTTTGGTACGCCCCTAGGGCCCAAACGTGTATTTGTGCTATTACTGTGACTTAAGATCTTATAACCTATGTACTTGAACTCTAGCCTCATAAAGAGACTAGAGGGGTGTGTTTAGTAATAAATACATATATTTTGAATATATACCTGGTGTGGTGCTCTTTCATTTGGTCACTCAAGAGATTATAGACTGGTAAAACAAGCTGCTTTACATTCCTTCAAGACTTAGCCTGAAGGCTGCTCTCCATAGCTACCACTAGGATAGCTTTCAATAAGGTTGTCTTTAACCTACCTACCATAAGAGTCGATTTGGACTGGTGCAAGGTGCCCACTATAATTAGTGGACAGCATATGCCAGGCCAACTTCTCACATTAATTTTTCTTAACAATGAGTTCAATAGATTTAGTTCAGGCACATAAAAATAATCTAACATTTGCATTGAGAAAAGAAGAAAAAGATTTTTGGATTTAGTAGAAGAAAGGAGACAGGATTTAATAAAGAAAGCAACTGAACAGAAAACCCATGTACCTCCATGGGCTGGGAAAGAGGAATCTATGCAAATGGCAAGGCTCATGCTGCGATGTCCCTGGATTTTGTGAAAAGGGGGAAATGTTGCCTCCATAGATTAAAGACAAATTATAACAATAATGACATTGGCTCCAGTGAATGTGAACACAACTTCCTAATTTTAGGAGGATGGGACTAAAAGGGGGAACTGATCCTGTATTTCCAGGAGTTTATTATGTTTGTGGGAACAATGCATATTATAGGTTACCTGCTAGATGGTACGGGAGCTGTTACTTTGGAATAGTTTTTCCAAAAATGTATCATGTGGACAGAATCAGTGGAACCAATGGAAATTCTAATGGACTAACACGTAGAAGAAGAGCTAGTTTTTCTGAAATTGTAGGAGATATATTTAGTGCATTGATACCCTCAGTTGGAGTCATTCTTAATTCACAGAAAATTTGTAAGTTATCAACCATAGTTGATCGTCTTTCTACAGATACTGCAGGAGGATTGTTAATGATTTACACAGAGATGGTTGCAATCAGGTCTATGGTTTTACAGAACCGTCTTACTCTTGATGTATTGTTAGCAAAAGAAGGTGGAGTTTGTGGCATGTTGAAAATTCAACATTGTTGCACTTACATTCCAGACAAGAGCAGAGAAATTAAAGGATATATTGAAAACATTACAAGAATGCATAAAGACTTGACCCAACTGGAGGTTGACAGTGTATGGGGAAGACTAACAAAAGGTATAACATCAATAGGGAAATGGTTTGCTGATTTTGGGAAAAGTTTCCTAGGTCAAATAATAATACCATTAGTCATGATAATAACCGTAGTGATGATAATAATGATTACATATAAGTGTTGTAGAAAAGGAAGGAGGGGAAAAATACATTTTGAAAGAGAAGGAAAGGGAAAGAAACGAAAAGAAAAATATGATGAAATACAGTTGGAAGAATTGAAAGGCAAATTATACAAGAAAATGAAGGATTTAGAAGGAAACGAGTTGATTGATGGAAAATTGAGAGGAGAAATAGAGAACTGAGATGTGCTAAAGTTGGTATCTGGGATGGGATGGGTAATTTTGTGATGGCTTAAAATGCCCTCAGAGAGGGGATTGATGGAGCAAGGACTCGTAAATGAGACTTGCTCAGAAGCAATCCTTTCGTTTTAACTCATTAACGAATTACTAACTATGTGTTTGTAATTAATAATTCGCATTTTAGAAAGACACGCGGGACAACGAAGCTTGCATATGTGTTTACTAACTTTAACAAAATGAACAAAGGACTAAAACGCACTCTAACAAGGGATCTTTACTGCACATGCGTCTACTGCATCTACGTAGTATGACGTCTCAACGCTTGGAGGGAAAATCCTGCGCATGCGCAAAAGGCATTAAAATGGCAGCTTGAAAGCTCACATGCATGGCACCTGCTTGGCTAAATAGAAAATAAGTTTTATACTAACGCAAATGCAGAAAAGGGTAATAATAATTAAAGTGGGTTAGAGTAGAGGTTGGTGGTATGCAGTGAAACTATTTATTTTTGAGAATAACATTTCTTCTTTTGACTTTATTATTAGTGTGCATTTGGGCCTACCACACTTGTCTGAATTGAGCTGACTGACTTGACCCCACACATGCGCAGATGAGAAAGAATAAGGAAGGATGATTAAAGATTTGTCTCGCGTCCAAGGCCAGAGAAGATGTGCCCTGGGAACATGAGGGTGAAGAGTTCATATGAAGAAGCCTTATTCATAAAGTTGAAACATTTTGTATTAATAAAGTTTGGAGATGTATGGGAAAGGAAATGATTTAATAAAGTTTAAGGGGATGGGTTTGAAAACAATGGTTCAATGAAAATAAGTGAAATGTAAGCATGGTGTGACGATCATCCCCCCTCGCCTGACCAATCAGAGTTAGTATTTTATGATATTGAAACATTAATGGGTGGTACATGAATATAGAAAGGTATAATTGAGGTAGTTTTTAGTTAGTTAGAGAGCTGACACGGGAGCAGAGGCGACGCAGAGCTCGGGATGATGTCGGTGCTGGGGGTGGTGCTGATGCTGTGAGACGCTGATGAAGAAACTGAATGCAGAGAACCATCTATTTTAACTTAATTGGGTTAGAAAGAAGATCGCGGAAGAACCACGACGAGGAAGAGAGTGTCAGAGAGGGGTGCGACGCAGTCATCGTTATTTAGAGAGGTGAAGTATCCTGTCCTGATTCCTGTCCTGAAGTCTTTGTCTCCTGACCTATACCGGGGGACCCTTACCAGCCCTTTGACCAGGGGGTTGGTCTTCACACCATTCTAGGTAACTATAAATATATCGTAATGATAGATGTTTCTTCTCTCTCTGTCCTCTCCTTTCTGAAGCATAGTTATTGTGTGAGTCTGAAATATTTTTGCTTATTGATTATTGATTGAGTTGACACTCTTGTGAATGAGGGTGTTTGTACTGAAACTTTGAGATGGTTCACATGCAATTAATTTAGATAAAGTTTTTAAAACTTCCCGAGTCTGTGATTATTTTATTTTAAAGAATGTTTAATAAGTAAGTAAATTATCACCATCAATTAGTTCCAACTAATGGTCCATCGACCAGAGGAAAGAACTTTTGATCAGTGAAAGGTTTAGTTAGAACAGAAATATAACTATTCCTGAAAGTATGAAATCCATCAACTACAAGCTCCAGCGGTCTACTTGGTATTTGTGAAAGAGGTTATATGGGCCCAGGTGAGTATATGGCAGTGGAGTATCTGTTGTTAGTACACAGCTGGATCAGATGTACGTTGTGTGTAGTGGAATTATGTGGTATGTTGTGCAGTGAAATTATGTGGATAGAAAATATGTGGTATTTAGTGTATAGGAATTATGTAGAGTGGGATTATTTGTTATGGAGACTAATTATGTAGTATGGTAGTCTGTGTTGTGGAGTGGTATCCTCAGGTTTAGTCTTCCTCGTTTCCATCGAAGCTCAACTATGAACTCAGTGAGACAAAAAAAGAAGGAATCACTGAGGAGCACTTGTGGACCTAGTCAGAGGTATGAGCAGGGCCACTGGAATTATGCGACTGTTTGGCTGCACCGAGTTTCGCACAATTATACATTTTCTGCATTAGCCACATAATTCATCATCTGCTCCCTAATCTGCAGATTTGAACAAACAAAGCCTTGTTTCTAGCTCAAACGGCTCAAAAGTTACCAAAAATGCAGCGACAAGTGTTAAAGCGTGGTGGAAGGCCCTTTGCAAACGTAGAATGGTCACCTGTTACTTATTGTTAAATGTGGGTGTTATATTGGTACTAATGGTGTGCAAGCCACTCTTGTTTTCTTCTGCACCTCTCTTGCCTCTTTCTGCATTTCTGTTGCTTCTTTCTGCACATTTCTTTTTCTGCACTTCTCTTGCCTCTTTCTGCAAATCTCTTCTACTTTCTGCACCTCTCTTCCCTCTTTCTGCATGTCTGTTGCCTCTTTCTGGTCCTCATTTTCTTCTTTTTGTACCCCTCTTGCCTCTTTCTGCACTCTTCTTCCCTCTTTCTGCGCCTCTCTTGCCTTTTTCTGTACCCCTCTTATGTCTTTCTGCACCCTTTTTGCCTCTGTCTGCACCTCTGTTACTTCTTTCTGCACTTCTCTTCCTTCTTTCTGCACCTCTCTTGCTTCTTTCTGCACCTCACTTGCCTCTTTCAGCACCTCTGTTGCTTTTTTCTGCAGATCTCTTGCATCTTTCTGCACCTCACTTGCCTCTTTCAGCACCTCTGTTGGTTCTTTCTGCACTGCTCTTGCTTCTTTCTGCACCTCACTTGCCTCTTTCTGCACTTCTCTTGCTTCTTTCTACACCTCTGTTGCTTCTTTCTACACCTCTGTTGCTTCTTTCAGCAATTCTCTTGCCTCTTTATGCACTTTTCTTCCTTCTTTCTGCACCCCTCCTGCCTCTTTCTGTACCTCTCTTGCCTCTTTTTGCACCCTCCTACCTTTTTCTGCACCCCTCTTGCCTCTTTTTGCACCTCTGTTGGTTCTTTCTGCACTGCTCTTGCTTTTTTCTGCACCCCTCTTGCCTCTTTTTGCACATCTGTTGGTTCTTTCTGCACTTCTCTTGCTTCTTTCTACACCTCTGTTGCTTCTTTCAGCAATTCTCTTGCCTCTTTCTGCACTTCTCTTCCTTCTTTTTGTACCTCTCCTGCCTCTTTCTGTACCTCTCTTGCCTCTTTGTGCACCTCACCTACCTCTTTCTGCACCCCTCTTGCCTCTTTTTGCACCTCTGTTGGTTTTTTCTGCACTGCTCTTGCTTCTTTCTGCACCTCACTTGCCTCTTTCTGCACTTCTTTTGCTTCTTTCTAAACCTCTATTGCTTCTTTCAGCAATTATCTTAGCTCTTTCTGCACTTCTCTTGCTTGTTTCTGCACCTCTCTTGTGTCTTTCTGCACCTCTGTTGCCTCTTTCTGCACCTCACTTGCCTCTTTCAGCACCTCTGTTGGTTCTTTCTGCACTGCTCTTGCTTCTTTCTGCACCTCACTTGCCTCTTTCTGCAATTCTCTTGCTTCTTTCTACACCTCTGTTGCTTCTTTCAGCAATTCTCTTGCCTCTTTCTGCACTTTTCTTCCTTTTTTCTGCACCCCTCCTGCCTCTTTCTGTACCTCTCTTGCCTCTTTGTGCACCCCTCCTACCTTTTTCTGCACCCCTCTTGCCTCTTTTCTCACCTCTCTTGGTTCTTTCTGCACTGCACTTGCTTCTTTCTGCACCTCACTTGCCTCTTTCTGCTCTTCTCTTGCTTCTTTCTACACCTCTGTTGCTTCTTTCAACAATTCTCTTGCCTCTTTCTGCACTTCTCTTCCTTCTTTTTGCACCCCTCCTGCCTCTTTCTGTACCTCTCTTGCCTCTTTGTGCACCCCTCCTACCTTTTTCTGCATCCCTCTTGCCTCTTTTTGTACCTCTGTTGGTTCTTTCTGCACTGCTCTTGCTTCTTTCTGCACCCCTCACCTTGCCTTTTTCTGTACCCCTCTTATGTCTTTCTGCACCCTTTTTGTCTCTTTCTGCACCTCTCTTGCTTCTTTCTGCACCTCACTTGCCTCTTTCAGCACCTCTTGTTTTTTCTGCAGATCTCTTGCCTCTTTCTGCACCTCACTTGCCTCTTTCTGCACTTCTTTTGCTTCTTTCTACACCTCTGTTGCTTCTTTCTACACCTCTGTTGCTTCTTTCAGCAATTCTCTTGCCTCTTTCTGCACTTTTCTTCCTTCTTTCTGCACCCCTCCTGCCTCTTTCTGTACCTCTCTTGCCTCTTGTTGCACCCTCCTACCTTTTTCTGCACCCCTCTTGCCTCTTTTTGCACCTCTGTTGGTTCTTTCTGCACTGCTCTTGCTTTTTTCTGCACCCCTCTTGCCTCTTTCTGCACTTCTCTTGCTTGTTTCTGCACCTCTCTTGTGTCTTTCTGCACCTCTGTTGCCTCTTTCTGCACCTCACTTGCCTCTTTCAGCACCTCTGTTGGTTCTTTCTGCACTGCTCTTGCTTCTTTCTGCACCTCACTTGCCTCTTTCTGCACTTCTCTTGCTTCTTTCTATACCTCTGTTGCCTCTTTCAGCAATTCTCTTGCCTCTTTCTGCACTTTTCTTCCTTCTTTCTGCACCCCTCCTGCCTCTTTCTGTACCTCTCTTGCCTCTTTGTGCACCCCTCCTACCTTTTTCTGCACCCCTCTTGCCTCTTTTCTCACCTCTCTTGGTTCTTTCTGCACTGCAATTGCTTCTTTCTGCACCTCACTTGCCTCTTTCTGCTCTTCTCTTGCTTCTTCCTACACCTCTTTTGCTTCTTTCAGTAATTCTCTTGCCTCTTTCTGCACTTCTCTTCCTTCTTTTTGCACCCTTCCTGTCTCTTTCTGTACCTCTCTTGCCTCTTTGTGCACCCCTCCTACCTTTTTCTGCATCCCTCTTGCCTCTTTTTGTACCTCTGTTGGTTCTTTCTGCACTGCTCTTGCTTCTTTCAGCACCCCTTACCTTGCCTTTTTCTGTACCCCTCTTATGTCTTTCTGCACCCTTTTTGCCTCTTTCTGCACCTCTCTTGCTTCTTTCTGCACCTCACTTGCCTCTTTCAGCACCTCTGTTGCTTTTTTCTGCAGATCTCTTGCCCCTTTCTGCACCTCACTTGCCTCTTTCAGCACCTCTGTTGGTTCTTTCTGCACTGCTCTTGCTTCTTTCTGCACCCCTCCTCCCTATTTTTGCAACTCTCTTGCCTCTTTCTATACCTCTCTTCCCTCTTTCTGCACCACTCTTGCCTCTTTCTGTACCTCTGTTGCTTCTTTCTGCACTTCTCTTGCCTCTTTCTGCACCCTTCGTGCCTCTTTCAGCACCTCTGTTGCTTCTTTCTGCACTTCTCTTCCTTCTTTATGCACCCCTCGTGCCTCCTTCTACACCTCTGTTGCTTCTTTCTGCACTTCTCTTGGTTCTTTCTGTACTGCTCTTGCCTCTTTCTGCATCGCTCTTGCCTCTTTGAGCACCTCTTTTGCTTCTTTCTGCACTACTCTCTCTTTCTGCACCCCTCTTGCCTCTTTCTGCACTTCTGTTGCTCCTTTCTGCACTTCTATTGCCTCTTTCTGCACCTCTCTTGCTTCTTTCTGCACCTCACTTGCCTCTTTCAGCACCTCTATTGCTTTTGCTGCAGATCTCTTGCCCCTTTCTGCACTCCTTTTTTCTCTTTCTGCACCTCTCTTGCCTCTTTCTGCACCCCTGTTCACTGTTTCTGCACCTTTACTGCCTGTTTCTGCACATCTCTTGCCTCTTTATGTACCTCATTTACCTCTTTCTGCACTTCTCTTGCTCTTTCTGCACCCTTTGCGCCTCTTTCAGCACCTCTGTTGGTTCTTTCTGCACTGTTCTTGCTTTTTTCTGCACCTCACTTGCCTCTTTCTGCATTCCTCTTGCTTCTTTCTACACCTCTGTTGCTCCTTTCAGCAATTCTCTTGTCTCTTTCTGCACTTCTCTACCTTCTTTCTGCACCCCTCCGGCCTCTTTCTGTACCTCTCTTGCTTCTTTGTGCATGCCTCCTACATTTTTCTGCACCCCTCTTGCCTCTTTTTGCACTTCTGTTGGTTCTTTCTGCACTGCTCTTGCTTCTTTGTACACCTCACTTGTCTCTTTCTGCACTTCTCTTGCTTCTTTCTACACCTCTGTTGCTTCTTTCAGCAATTCTCTTGCCTCTTTCTGCACTTCTCTTCCTTCTTTGTGCACCCCTCCTGCCTCTTTCTGTACCTCTCTTGCCTCTTTGTGCACCTCTCCTACCTCTTTGTGCACCCTTCTTGCCTCTTTTTGCACCTCTGTTGGTTCTTTCTGCACTGCTCTTGCTTCTTTCTGCACCTCACTTGCCTCTTTCTGCACTTCTCATGCTTCTTTCTAAACCTCTGTTGCTTCTTTCAGCAATTCTCTTAGCTCTTTCTGCACTTCTCTTGCTTGTGTCTGCACCTCTCTTGTGTCTTTCTGCAGCTCTGTTGCCTCTTTCTGCACTTCACTTGCTTCTTTCTGTACCTCTCTTGCCTCTTTGGTCACCTCTGTTAATTCTTTCTGCACCCCTCCTGCCTCTTTCTGCACCCCTCTTCCCTATTTGTGCAACTCTCTTCCCTCTATCTACACCTCTCTTCCCTCATTCTGCACCACTCTTTCCTCTTTCTGTACCTCTGTTGCTTCTTTCTATACTTCTCTTGCCTCTTTCTGCACCTTTCGTGCCTTTTTCAGCACCTCTGTTGCTTCTTTCTGTACTTCTCTTCCTTCTTTCTGCATCCCTCGTGCCTCTTTCAGCACCTCTGTTGCTTCTTTCTGCACTCCTCTTCCTTCTTTCTGCACCCCTCCTGCCTCCTCTGCACCTCTGTTGGTTCTTTCTGCACTGCTCTTGCTTCTTTCTGCACCTCACTTGCCTCTTTCTGCACTTCTCTTGCTTCTTTCTAAACCTCTGTTGATTCTTTCAGCAATTCACTTGCCTCTTTCTTCACTTCTCTTGCTTGTTTCTGCACCTATCTTACATCTTTCTGCACCTCTGTTGCCTCTTTCTGCACTTCACATGCTTCTTTCTGCACCTCTCTTGCCTCTTTTGGCACCTCTGTTGCTTCTTTCCGCACCCCTTCTGCCTCTTTCTGCACCCCTCTTCCCTATTTGTCCAACTCTCTTGCCTCTTTCTACACCTCTCTTCCCTCTTTCTGCACCACTCTTGCCTCTTTCTGCACCCTTTGGGCCTCTTTCAGCACCTCTGTTGCTTCTTCTGCACTTCTCTTCCTTTCTTTCTGCTCCCCTCATGCCTCCTTCTGCACCTCTGTTGCTTCTTTCTGCACTTCTCTTGGTTCTTTCTGCACTTCTCTTGCCTTTTCTGCACCCTTCGTGCCTCTTTCAGCACCTCTGTTGCTTCTTTCTGCACTTCTCTTCCTTCTTTCTGCACCCCTCCTGCCTCTTTCTGCCCTCTGTTGCTTCTTTCTGCACTTCTATTGCCTCCTTCTGCACCTCTCTTGCTTCTTTCTGCACCTCACTTGCCTCTTTCAGCACCTCTGTTGCTTTTTTTCTGCAGATCTCTTGCCTCTTTCTGCACCTCACTTGCCTCTTTCAGCACCTCTGTTGCTTTTTTCTGCAGATCTCTTGCCTCTTTCTGCACCCCTCTTTTCTATTTCTGCACCTCTCTTGCCTCTTTCTGCATCCCTGTTCCCTGTTTCTGTACCTTTCTTGCCTGTTTCTGTACCTCTCTTGCCTCTTTCTGTACGTCTGTTGCCTCTATCTGCACTTCTGTTGCTCTTTCTGCACCCTTCATGCCTCTTTCAGCACCTCTGTTGGTTCTTTCTGGACTGCTCTTGCTTTTTTCTGCACCTCACTCGCCTCTTTCTGCACTTCTCTTGCTTCTTTCTACACCTCTGTTGCTTCTTTGTGCACCCCCCTACCTTTTTCTGCACCCCTCTTGCCTCTTTTTGCACCTCTGTTGGTTCTTTCTGCACTGCTCTTACTTCTTTCTGCACCTCAATTGCCTCTTTCTGCACCCCTGTTCCCTGTTTCTGCACCTTTCCTGTCTGTTTATGCACCTCTCTTGCCTCTTTCTGCACCTCTGAGTTAGAGGTAGTTTTAATCCCTCTGCCCTATTATGTACTAGGGCCTTACAGGGGAGGTCATGCCAATCACAGGGGTACCCCAACCCATAATGTACCCTAGTGTATGTAGGTGTTTTCACTGTATTCCAAGTGTCTTTCAGCATAGCACTGGCTCTGGGCCTGGTTAGTCAGAGTCAGTTACCACCAGTACCAGCCAGTAAAACGTTGGGGGCACAGGATGACTTTGCAACAAGGCCTTTTTCTACACCTCTGTTGGTTCTTTCTGCATATCTCTTGCTTCTTTCTGTACTTTTCTTCGTATTTCTGGACTTCTGTTGCCTCTTTCTGCATTTCTCTTGCTTCTTTCTGCACCTTTCTGCACCTTTCTTCCTCTTTCTTCACATGTCCTACCTCTGTAGGCATAGTTAGAAATTAGCATTTAAAAAACCTTTGAAATTCACTGAAAAAAATATAGGTTTTAGGGACGTTATAGTTAGAAATTATCATTTAAAAAACTTTTGAAATTCAATGAAAAAAACATAGGTTTCAGGGACGTTATAGTTAGAAATTAACATTTAAAAAAATATAGAAATTCACTGAAAAAACCATAGGTTTCAGGGACGTTATCGTTAGTTGGACATTCCACTCGTACAAAACCAGAGAAATTCGGCCGTTATAGTTAGTTGAGCTAACTATAACTCGCGTAATGCACTGCTGATGACGTCACATATTACATCATTCATGACAGGGTCAGTGACAGCACTGATGACATCACTGATGACATCTCAAATGACATCACTGATGACATCACTGATAACATCATCCACGTGATAATCTGATGCACCTCCTCACACCCTAATATAACCTTTGATACACCCACTCTAAAATACAGACTACCATTTTCGAAACCATAGACACACCAATACCAGTTACTACATACCCACTCACTGATTCCTAGGTCTACACACACATCCACTCATTCATCCATAGTCACTCATACATGCAATCACTCATCAATACAGCACTATCATTTGCACTCATATACCTATACAGATACTCACACATCGCCACTCATCCATAGAGTTACTCACACACCTAGTCAATCATGCAAAGAACATTAACACTCCCATTTACTCACCTATACAGTTATACACACACCACCTCACTTATTCATACATATACTAACACATACTTACTCTCTTATACAATCACTGATACAAGCACACACTCATCCATACAGCCACTCTCACAATCACTCACTCTCACATATAGTGATTTATATACTCCAACACTTACAGATACTGCCTTTCACATATGTAGTTACTCACACATGTACCACTGAGACATCATTCACTCACCAACACACCCATATGCATACTCAACCACCCATACAGCCCTTCACAGATGCACTCTTGAACCAATACACCCAGTGAATTACCCACTCACACATCTATGCACAGAGTCACACACCCCCTACCCACCCACACAGACACTCAGGCAGCCATACAGATACTCAGACAACCAATCAATAACCCATATAGACACTCATTTCGCTACTCACCAACCCATGCAGCCGCTTACACACCAACTGACAGACTGATACAGATATTTACACAGTTTACTCACTAACCCTTGCATTCAGTAAGACACGTTTAATCACTCACTTATACATTCAGTCACGCACCTACTAAATCATCTATTCAGACACTCATACACCCACTCATACTTCAATATACATTGGCAGATATATATATATAAAGCATATATAAACTTTACAGAAACACACAGTCACTGGATGATGTCATCAGTGACGTCATTTGAGATGTCATCAGTGATGTCAGTGACCATGTCATGAATGATGTAATATGTGACGTCATCAGCAGTGCATTGCGGGGGCGCGAATAATAGTTAGCTCAACTAACTATAACGGCCGAATTTCTCTGGTTTTGTACGTGTGAAATGTCCAACTAACTATAATGTCCCTGAAACCAATGATTTTTTCAGTGAATTTCTATGGTTTTTTAAATGCTAATTTCTAACTATAATGTGCCTGAAACCTATGTTTTTTTCAGTGAATATATATATATATATATATATTTTTAGTGGCTACTGATGATGTCACTGATCACATGGTGTGAATGTGTCCTATTAATAACTTGAAACTACGTAGCGTGATCATGTGATCAAGGCCACAGACGTGGCTGAAATGCGTCATAATGGACAGCACTTATTGAATAATAAACTTTAATTATTTTGGCACCAGCAAATACCGAAGTCCATACCTGCTTTGTGTTTCACTGCACTAGGACTGTTGGATATATATATATATATATATAAACAACCGCCAAACGGTGCTCACGCACCGTAATCGCCTTACCCCTTCCTCTCCTCAGCGGCGGTCCACAGCAAGGGGGCGAGCCTCTTAACGTACGAACCAACGCCGTTTACGATGAAAAACAGCTACTGTGGACACAGTTTCCTTTTAAAAGCAGCTTTAATACAAATCAATAACCAGCTCAATGCGTTTCGGGAAACACTCCCTTGCTCACGAGTACTGTGTGGCTTTACTTCCTGACTTTTAAATAGACGTGATTGCATTCTAATAGCAAGTGACAACAGACTTCATGGCGAGTTAATTCACTCTTAGTCACAATCATTTTTACAAACTAAATAATAAGTGTCAAAACAAATTAAACATGTTTAAACTAACAGAACTATGAGCGCGGTGTTACAATAATCCCTGAATGCAAGGCTGAAATAATAAACATCACATTGAAATTACTCGGCAATGTCAAAAAATTCATCATTATTTTCAACGTGTCAATTTCATGGCCCTTACTCATTCACAGTGCAAATAAGATGATTTCTGCACCAAAAATAAATCAAGCTGTAAATAATAAACAGCACCACATCAATTAGCCCCAGTGGGCAAATACATTGCAAAAAATCCATAATATTCGATCACTGTGATGACATTGTTATTACGTCGAAGATTCAATAAAACTGTTACGCATGAACAGCATTACGTCGATTCGCCCCAGTGGGCAAATAGCAATACATTGTGGACAAATCCAGTAATATTCAGTCATAATGGTGACTCCACCAATTAGAAAGATAATCTAGCTCTCTTGCCTTCTTCAAAAGGACCTTCACTCAAACGTTCTAAACTGTAACAAAAAAAAAAAACACAAACACAAAATTAATCCCTTCACATTAAAAACACACAATATTGAATAAAAACAGTCATTGCAATGGCTATACTTCTGGGGAAAAACAAGAAGACTCTCCTTTTAGTTATAGTAAGGACCTATTTTCCATAGGAAATTCACAACATTCTATTTGAAATAACTTTGGCGCCGGTTGACGAATCTTTGTGAAATTCTCAAAACTCGTGGGGCGCTCCGGTCCGCTCCTATCCTGAAAGTTTCGGGGTGATTCGGCAAGCGGAGGCCGAGAAAAAGGGAGTCCCAAAGCGTGTTTTCTCCATGTTAATTCCATAGGAAATTTTAGACACGGCTACAGCCCGAACTGCTGAACGGAATTACACCAAATTTGGCAAAAGGTAGCGCTTGGTTCAGAAAGCGACCTTTTTTTTTAAATGGTGTAAATCCGTTCAGTAGTTGCGGGAGAAATTAAAAATAAGAGTCAAAAATTCAATTTCCCATAGGAAACTTTAGACACGGCTACAGCTGCGAACTGCTGAACGGAATTACACCAAATTTGGCAAAGAGGTAGTTCTTGGTTCAGAAAGAACCCTTTTTGTTAAATGGTGTAAATCCGTTCAGTAGTTGCTGAGAAAATCAAAAGTAAAACCACATATATATCTATGGCAGCGGAGGATCCGCGCACCCTCCCGATCACGAGCTGTATGCTAATTGGCTGTCAACACTCCAAACCAGGAAGTGTTGGCAGCCATCTTGTTCCTTGGTAGAACCGAGGCACAGAAACAAGTGCGCAAAAAGGGGGCAGGGTAGAAACACCCTGACCCCCTAGGCCTGCTTAGGGGGTCCCACAAGGACCCCCAGGGCCCCCCCAAAAATTATAAAAAAAAAATTTAAATCGGCGGGATGCGCTTAGGATGCGCGGAACCCGCCGTGAAAAAAAAAAACAAAGCGCGGACTCCGCGCTTCGTTGTTATTTGGCCCCGGGTGGGCCAAGTCCCGAGGGCATGCGGGGGTTAATAAAAATAATGAGTGGGGGCCTCTAAGGCCTCCTAAGCCCAGGGTCTGCCACCCCCGGGCTTTCAATTAAAAATGGTGCGGGAGGGCACTCGGCCCTCCCGCAGCCCCGGGACCGCCACCCCAGGGCTTCTTTTGTTTAATTAAAATTACCTGTGTGGGGGGCTCGAGCCCCCACATGCCCTGGGACCGCCACCTCCCCAGGGCACTAAGAATTTGAATGTGGGGGTCCGTTTCGGACCCCCGAGCCCTGGGGACCACCACCTCCCCGGGGCTTTGCACATGTTGGGAGGGGGGCCACGTGGCCCCCCTCCTGGAGCCCTTGATGGCCCTGGGGACCGCCACCCCCAGGGCCGGCTCCTGCAGTGTCCCGGGGTGCTCACCCCCGGGACACTGTAGTTGCTATGGCAGAGGCGGGAGCCTCGCGGCTCCCGCCCTGCCATAGCAAACTGCTTGGTTTTGGAAGAGAGGCAGGAAACCTGCTCTCTCTTCCAAAACCAAAGATGACTTTTCCACACGGGGAGCTGCATCTTAGCAGCTCCCCATGTGGAAAGCAATGCCGGCTCCCGAGGGACGCGAGGAGCCGGCGGGACCGTGGGGATTGGGAACCCCCACAGTCCCCAACGAGAGGCCAGGCCCGGGGGATGGGGTCCCCGGGGCTACAAGTGGCCAGGAGGGGGCCACGCGGCCCCCTCCCAAAATTTAAATAAAAAAAAACAAAGGCCGGCCCCGGGGGATGGGGTCCCCGGGGCCATAAGTGGCCTGAGGAGGGGGCCACGCGGCCCCCTCCCCAAAATTTAAATAAAAAAACAAAGGCCGGCCCCGGGGGATGGGGTCCCGGGGCCATAAGTGGCCTGAGGAGGGGGGCAACGCAGCCCCCCTCCAAAAGATTTAAAAAAAATAAATAAGGCCAAGCCCCAGGGGATGGGGTCCCCGGGGCCGATTAAGGCCTCGGGAGGGGGGCCACGCGGCCCCCTTCCAAAGTTTTTGATTTTTAAAAAAATATTAGGGGCAGGCCCTGGGGGATGGGGTCCCCAGGGCCAATAATTTAGAAAGAAGGGGGCCACACAGCCCCTTCTTAAAAGAAATAAAATAAAAGACCGGCATCACGCCGGAGGCCACGCCCCCTCCTTGCAGCACTCTGCAAACGCGCCCCTGGTGCGTTTGCAGATGGGAACGAATTCCCCTTGAATACTGGGGGTCCCTGGGGGCCAACTAGGCCACCAGGAACCTCCAGTATGCGCCATGGGGCTGCGCTGCAGAGAGGTGTTCTGAGGCCACACCCCATTTTACACCTCTCTGCAACGCAGCTCTGTGGCGCTTAATGGAGGGAGCTGGCGGGCTAGTTGCACCCCAGGGACCCTCAGGATTGAATGGGAGTTAATCCCCCAACTTAAAACGCTCCACGGGGCGCGTTTGCACAGTGGTGAAGGGAGGGGGCGGGGCCTGAGGTGACATGTGTGCAAACATGCCCTGTGGCGTGTTTTAAGTTGGGGGATTAAGTCCCCTTGAATCCTGAGGGACCCTGGGGTCCAACTAGCCCACCAGGTACCTCCAGTAAGTGCCACAGAGCTGCGTTGCAGAGAGGTGTAAAAGGGCGTGGCCTCGGACCACCTCTCTGCAACGCAGGCCTGTGGCGCTTAGTGGAAGTACCTGGTGGGCTAGTTGGGCCCAGGGACCCTCAGGATTCAAGGTGACCTAATGCCCCAACTTAAATCACGCCACAGGGCGCGTTTGCACAGTGGTGAAGGGAGGGGGCGGGGCCTCAGGTGACATGTGCGCAAACACGCCCTGTGGCGCGTTTTAAGTTGGGGAATTAATTCCCCTTCAATACTGAGGGTGCCTGGGGGCCAATTAGCCCACCAGGTACCTTCAGTAAGCACAACAGAGTTGCGTTGCAGAGAGGTGAAAAAAGGTGCGTGGCCTCGGAATGCCTCTCTGCAACTCAGCTCTGTGGTCCTAACTGTAGGTACCTGGGGGGCTAGTTGGGCCCCAGGGACCCTCAGGATTCAAGGGGAATTAATCCCGGAACTTAAAACGCGCCACGGGGCGCGTTTGCACACATGTCACCTCAGGCCCCCCCTCCCTTCACCACTGTGCAAACGCGCCCTGTAGCACGTTTTAAGAGGTAGTTTTAATCCCCCTGCCCTATTATGTACTAGGGACTTACAGAGGAGGTCATGCTAATCACAGGGGTACCCCAACGCATAGTGTTCCCTAGTGTATGTAGGTGTTTTCACTGTATTCTCAATGTCTTTTAGCATAGCACTGGCTCTGGTTAGTCAGAGTCAGTTACCACCAGTACCCGTCTGAAAAAGTTGTGGGCACAGGATGATTTTTCAACAAGGCCTCTTTCTGCTCCTCTGTTGGTTCTTTCTGCACATCTTTTGCTTCTTCCTGCACTTTTCTTCGTCTTTGTGGACTTCCGTTGCTTCTTTCTGCATTTCTTTTGCTTTTTTCTGTGCGTTTTTCTTCTTTCTTCACATGTCCTACCTCTGTAGGCATAGTTAGAAACTAGCTTTTAAAAAACCTTTGAAATTCACTTAAAAACCAGAGGTTTCAGGCACGTTATAGTTAGAAATTAGCATTTAAAAAACCTTTGAAATTCACTGAAAAAACCATAGGTTTCAGGGACGTTATAGTTAGAAATTAGCATTTAAAAAACCTTTGAAATTCACTGAAAAAACCATAGGTTTTAGGGAAAGTTATAGTTAGTTGGACATTGCACTCGTACAAAACCCGTGAAATTCCCCGTTATAGTTAGTTCAGCTAACTATAACTCGTGCCCCGCAATGCACTGCTGATGACGTCACATATTACATCACTCATGACATGGTCAGTGACATCACTGATGACATCACTGATGACATCTCAAATGACATCACTGATGACATCATCCAGTGACTGTGTGTTTCTGTAAAGTTTAAATATGTTTAATATATTTAGGGAAAGGCGTATTGAAGAATGAGTGGGTGTATGTGAGAAGTTGGCCTGGTATATGCTGTCCACTAATTATAGTGGGCACCTTGCACCAGTCCAAACAACCCCTTATTGGAGATAGGTTAAAGACAACCTTATTGAAAGCTATCCTAGTGGTAGCTATGGAGAGCAGCCTTCAGGCTAAGTCTTGAAGGAATGTAAAGCAGCTTGTTTTACCAGTCTATAATCTCTTGAGTGACCAAATGAAAGAGCACCACACCAGGTATATATTCAAAATATCTGTATTTATTGCTAAACACACCCCTCTAGTCTCTTTATGAGGCTAGAGTTCGAAGTACATAAGTTAGAAGTTATTTAAACACAGTAATAGCACAAATACACGTTTGGGCCCTAGGGGCGTACCAAACCATATACCAATAAAGTGGTATGCGAACCACGACTGAACTAGACACTAGGCCTAGAGCCTCTAGAAGTGCTTGGACCACAAGGAACCACCCAAGGTAGTGACACAGGGGACCCACGGGAGACGCGTGCAGTGTATATACACAACTGCGATACGCCGTTGACTTCTATGGAGAAAGTCGTGATCGGGAAATTAGAGAAAAGGGACACTTAAAAGAGGACTAGGACAAAACCCTTTGAGATCTAGGACTTTGAAGAGTCTCTACCCACGGGAGCACCGGAGTACTCGTGTTACCTCACCCAGGGAAGCCGGGTGCATAGGTGCCTTTCGGGGTCGGGTTTCGTGCGTCGATTCGAATGGCGATCTGCTGCAAAGTGCTGCTGGCGGCCAAGAGAAAAGTGTCCGGGTGGATCCAAGAGTGGATAGGAGTTCTGAAGAACCTGAAAGCAGAGGGGACAGAGTCTGGGTCACTAGCCAGTGACCAGGAAGGCGATGGACAGATGCCCACCGATGTCGAGTGCTTCAGGTGCGTTGACAGTTGTCTTGACTCATCAGCCACGAGGTCCAGGAGGCGTTGTCGGCAACCAGAAGCAGGATTCCGGCTGGTACACGATGTCTGTCGAGTGCTGAGGTGTCGGCGACCGGATTGGACCCAACAAGCCTTGGCAACGGCAAGTCTCGGTGAAGATGTAGATCGTCGATGGTGCAGACCAGCAAGGTCTGTGGAACTCACCCAGCGAGGGTAAGTGAGAGCAGGCCTGGAGCAACCAGGATGCCAAGATAGAAAAGTATTGGCCTTCGTTAAGGGCTACTAGCCAACGGGCTAGCGACCGCAAAGGAGCCTCGTGATGCCGCACGTGGAGCTGGCTTACAGGACACTCGTGGAGTGGGGGCCAGTGATCGTTGGTGCAGGTGGTGCTGGAGGCTAGGGCTACTCGGAGTCCAAAGCATGACTTCTTGGGAGACCCAGAAGATGATGCACTTGCAAATGTGCTCGGTGTCCAGGGGTCACGGTCTCAAGTCACCCACGATAGCCACGGGCCTCAGCTTTGCTGGGGACTCAGGGTAGCCTCGGGGAAGTCTGAGAATCCATGTCTGGTGATGCGATGACTTCGGCGTCCGACGGGAGCTTCAGAAATGCGAACCGAACAGATGCTTCTTTGGTGCCTGCCAAGCAGGGGAGTTACTCCTTGACCCCAAGGGAGATTCTTCTGTCCTCTAATCGTGAGTAGAGCGTCGAAGGTCCAGGATTCTGTTTCAGAGTTTCGTCCAGGGATAATCTAAAGTCCTAAGGACTGGGTTCCTATCTTTATACTAAAGATAGGGGTTGGACTACTCTGTGGCCCCACCTATGAGTGGGTCAGGGCAGAGGGGTGGCTACACCCCTTTCCCTTTGTCCAGTTCGCGCCAAAGCAGGGGCTGCAAGCCCCTGATCCGGTTTGAACTGGGGTATGCACAGGGACACCAAATGTGCCCCCAGTGCAGGACTTCAAAGCACACAGATGGTGCTCCCGCCCAGCCCCAATACACATTATCCTGTCTGGGGAGGTGGTCACACCTCCCTGGGACAGGAAACCTATTGTCCAGGCCTCCCCTGCTGGAGTTTCGTCCAGCAGCAGGAGGCCAGACTCGTGTCTGTGGCAGCAGCATCCATTTTGTGATGCCAGGGCTTTGGAAAGAAGTTACCGGGTTAGTCAGAGTTAACATGTCTTTCCCTCTAGAAGGGTGGAATGCTACCCCCGCCGCCAGAATTGGCGGGGGGTAGTATTCCAAGATGTTTGACACCAAACACGACATGTTTAGGTGCAGCCATTCCAAAGTTAGCATTTAACGCGAGGTTATAATGCGCTTAAGAGTATATGGTCAGGCTGCACTACAAACAGCATCAGAGAAGGGTCTCCGAACGCTGCAGAGGGGCCCTGCTCATGCAGGGGCACCCTCTCACATAGGAACCACGCACTCTGCCTTCAGGATTGATAAGGCCTGCCTTAGGAGTGACTTATAGGTTTATATGTGTGTATGTATTTAGTGATATAGGTAACCTATATCACAGTAAGGGGTGCATGCACCACCTTACCCAGGCTGCAGTAGCAGACCTGTGGTGTCAGTTTGGATGGCCTTCCAGGGGTGGCATAATACATGCTGCAGCCCCTGGTAGGCCTCTGAGAGTACCTATGCCCTTGGTACATAGTATACCATATAATAGGGACTTATAAGGGCACTCCAGATTCCAATCAGAGATGTGCCTAAGGCACATGGAAACCTTTTACAGAGAAAGCAGATAGACTGGGGCCCTGAATAGCAGGGATCCCAGTCCAACTAAGTCATAAACCAGCAAAACACCATTAAAAAGTGGGGGCAACCATATAGTCAGATTCCACCTTCCTACATAACCCCCCAAACGAAAGGAGATAAGGCTAACCTTGGCCAGTTGAGCCTTCAGTTGACTAAGTGGTCATATAAGGAAGCACCTGCACTAGCATGGTTGCCCCCTGTCTTATGGCCCACTAAGCAATCCCTCACCCTAAGGGTATGAGAGGGTCTCCACCATGGGGAATCACTACCTGTGGTGTGCTTAGGTAAAGTACAAGGCTGGTGAGGTGTCTGAGTAGGGAAGTGAGGCCCTAGGAATGTTGGCCTCAGCTTCCTCAGATCACTGGTCACCATGTATGCCTGTCTTTCCATGACTGAGTTGCACTTTGCTCTAAGGGTCAACCTTTGGCTGCCTACAGCTGGGGGTTGGGTCCCTTGGATGGACTACTGGGAGGGACAGGGCAGGTTTGGAACCTTCAGGTCCCAGGTTTGCCCTTGCCTACCAGAGTCCTTCTGGGCGAGGTCCCTAAACAAAGGCATGGGGGATGCCTCAGTGTGTAGAGGAGTTTTCACCTGGCTAGGGCTACTAGGACGGGGTGCCCCTAATCTGCTGATGGGGGGTTCCTCTGGACAGGGGGCCCTGGGGGTCCACTGACCTCCCTGACCTATGCAGCCCTGGGCTGACTGAGGCAGGGTAGAGAGGGGCAGGTTACCTGCTCCAGACTGGGTACCACCTTGGAAGGGTCGTCTGCCATCAGGGGTGTGGCCAGGCCAGGCCTGACTACCTCTGGGGCAGTTCCTTCACTAGGGGTAGGGTCAGTTCCTTGAGGAGACTGACCCTTACCTACTGTCTGGAGGTAAGAAGACTTTTCTTCAACCCTTGTGCTCTCTTTTGTGGGAGAGTGGGCCATTCTTTCAGGCTCCATCTCCTCCAAATTCTTGGAGCTGGGGCTGTGGCCATCACAGCCCCACTAACCTTTACAGGGACGCCCAACATCCTAAGATGGGTTTGGTGTTCAACTTCAGCCCAGGCTGAAATTTCCAAATCATTGCCCATCAGGCAATCTACAGGTAAGGTGGGGGACACTGCCACTCTCTTTGGGCCTGTGACCCCCTCCCAGCTGAGATTGACTATGGCTGTGAGAAGTTGGCCTGGCATATGCTGTCCACTAATTATAGTGGGCACCTTGCACCAGTCCAAACAACCCCTTATTGGAGATAGGTTAAAGACAACCTTATTGAAAGCTATCCTAGTGGTAGCTATGGAGAGCAGCCTTCAGGCTAAGTCTTGAAGGAATGTAAAGCAGCTTGTTTTACCAGTCTATAATCTCTTGAGTGACCAAATGAAAGAGCACCACACCAGGTATATATTCAAAATATATGTATTTATTGCTAAACACACCCCTCTAGTCTCTTTTATGAGGCTAGAGTTCGAAGTACATAAGTTAGAAGTTATTTAAACACAGTAATAGCACAAATACACGTTTGGGCCCTAGGGGCGTACCAAACCATATACCAATAAAGTGGTATGCGAACCACGACTAAACTAGACACTAGGCCTAGAGCCTCTAGAAGTGCTTGGACCACAAGGAACCACCCAAGGTAGTGACACAGGGGACCTACGGGAGACGCGTGCAGTGTAAACACACAACCGCGATACGCCGTTGACTTCTATGGAGAAAGTCGGGATCGGGAAATTAGAGAAAAGGGACACTTAAAAGAGGACTAGGACAAAACCCTTTGAGATCTAGGACTTTGAAGAGTCTCTACCCACGGGAGCACCGGAGTACTCGTGTTACCTCACCCAGGAAGCCGGGTGCATAGGTGCCTTTCGGGGTCGGGTTTCGTCGTCGATTCGAATGGCGATCTGCTGCAAAGTGCTGCTGGCGGCCAAGAGAAAAGTGTCCGGGTGGATCCAAGAGTGGATCGGAGTTCTGAAGAACCTGAAAGCAGAGGGGACAGAGTCTGGGTCACTAGCCAGTGACCAGGAAGGCGATGGACAGATGCCCACCGATGTCGAGGGCTTCAGGTGCGTTGACGGTCGTCTTGACTCTTCAGCCACAAGGTCCAGGAGGTGTTGTCGGCAACCAGGAGCAGGATTCGGGCTGGTACACGATGTCTGTCGAGTGCTGAGGTGTCGGCGACCGGATTGGACCCAACAAGCCTTGGCAACGGCAAGTCTCGGTGAAGATGTAGATCGTCGATGGTGCAGACCAGCAAGGTCTGTGGAACTCACCCAGCGAGGGTAAGTGAGGGCAGGCCTGGAGCAACCAGGATGCCAAGGTAGAAAAGGATTGGCCTTCGTTAAGGGCTACTAGCCAACAGGCTAGCGACCGCGAAGGAGCCTCGTGACGCCGCACGTGGAGCTGGCTTACAGGACACTCGTGGAGTGGGGGCCAGTGA
The DNA here is from genome assembly GCA_963921515.1 of Calotriton arnoldi. Taxonomy (NCBI): domain Eukaryota; kingdom Metazoa; phylum Chordata; class Amphibia; order Caudata; family Salamandridae; genus Calotriton; species Calotriton arnoldi. The sequence continues at coordinate 37,004 of CAWUFW010004938.1, read as the reverse complement.
TCTTCGGTGCAGGTGGTGCTGGAGGCTAGGGCTACTCGGAGCCCAAAGCACGACTTCTTGAGAGACCCAGAAGATGATGCACTTGTGTGAGAAGTTGGCCTGGCATATGCTGTCCACTAATTATAGTGGGCACCTTGCACCAGTCCAAACAACCCCTTATTGGAGATAGGTTAAAGACAACCTTATTGAAAGCTATCCTAGTGGTAGCTATGGAGAGCAGCCTTCAGGCTAAGTCTTGAAGGAATGTAAAGCAGCTTGTTTTACCAGTCTATAATCTCTTGAGTGACCAAATGAAAGAGCATCACACCAGGTATATATTCAAAATATATGTATTTATTGCTAAACACACCCCTCTAGTCTCTTTATGAGGCTAGAGTTCAAGTACATAAGTTATAAGTTATTAATTCACAGTAATAGCACAAATACGCGTTTGGGCCCTAGGGGCGTACCAAACCATATACCAATAAAGTGGTATGCGAACCACGACTGAACTAGACACTAGGCCTAGAGCCTCTAGAAGTGCTTGGACCACAAGGAACCACCCAAGGTAGTGACACAGGGGACCCACGGGAGACGCGTGCAGTGTAAATACACAACCGCGATACGCCGTTGACTTCTATGGAGAAAGTCGGGATCGGGAAATTAGAGAAAAGGGACACTTAAAAGAGGACTAGGACAAAACCCTTTGAGATCTAGGACTTTGAAGAGTCTCTACCCACGGGAGCACCGGAGTACTCGTGTTACCTCACCCAGGGAAGCCGGGTGCATAGGTGCCTTTCGGGGTCGGGTTTCGTCGTCGATTCGAATGGCGATCTGCTGCAAAGTGCTGCTGGCGGCCAAGAGAAAAGTGTCCGGGTGGATCCAAGAGTGGATCGGAGTTCTGAAGAACCTGAAAGCAGAGGGGACAGAGTCTGGGTCACTAGCCAGTGACCAGGAAGGCGATGGACAGATGCCCACCGATGTCGAGTGCTTCAGGTGCGTTGACGGTCGTCTTGACTCTTCAGCCACGAGGTCCAGGAGGCGTTGTTGGTGACCAGGAGCAGGATTCTGGCTGGTACACGATGTCTGTCGAGTGCTGAGGTGTCGGCGACCGGATTGGACCCAACAAGCCTTGGCAACGGCAAGTCTCGAGGAAGATGTAGATCGTCGATGGTGCAGACCAGCAAAGTCTGTGGAACTCACCCAGCGAGGGTAAGTGAGGGCAGGCCTGGACCAACTAGGATGCCAAGTAAGAAAAGGATTGGCCTTCGTTAAGGGCTACTAGATAACGGGCTAGCGACCGCGAAGGAGCCTCATGACGCCGCACGTGGATCTGGCTTACAGGACACTCGTGGAGTGGGGGCCAGTGATCTTCGGTGCAGGTAGTGCTGGAGGCTAGGGCTACTCGGAGCCCAAAGCACGACTTCTTGGGCGACCCAGAAGATGGTGCACTTGCAAATGTGCTCGGTGTCCAGGGGTCACGGGCTCAAGTCACCCACGATAGCCACAGGCCTCAGCTTTGCTGGGAACTCAGGGTAGCCTCGGGAAAGTCTGAGAATCCACCTCTGGTGATGCGATGACTTCAGCGTCCGATGGGAGCTTCAGAGATGCGAACCGGACAGATGCTTCTTTGGTGCCTGCCAAGCAGGGGAGTCACTCCTTGACCCCAAGGGAGATTCTTCAGTCCTCTAATCTTGTCGTAGAGCGTCGAAGGTCCAGGATTCAGTTTCAGAGTTTCGTCCAGGTATATCTAAAGTCCTAAGGACTGGGTTCCTACCTTTATTCTAAAAATAGGGGTTGGACTACTCTGTGGCCCCACCTATGGGTGGGTCAGGGCAGAGGGGTGGCTACACCCCTTTCCCTTTGTCCAGTTCGCGCCAAAGCAGGGGCTGCAAGCCCCTGATCCGGTTTGAACTGGGGTATGCACAGGGACACCAAATGTGCCCCCAGTGCAGGACTTCAAAGCACCCGAAGAGTGCTCCCGCCCAGCCCCAATACACATTATCCTGTCTGGGGAGGTGGTCACACCTCCCTGGGACAGGAAACCTATTGTCCAGGCCTCCCCTGCCGGAGTTTCGTCCAGCAGCAGGAGGCCAGACTCGTGTCTGTGGCAGCAGCATCCATTTTGTGATGCCAGGGCTCTGGAAAGAAGTTACCGGACTAGTTAGAGTTAACATGTCTTTCCCTCTAGAAGGGTGGAATGCTACCCCCGCTGCCAGGATTGGCGGGGGGTAGTATTCCAAGATGTTTGACACCAAACACGACATGTTTAGGTGCAGCCATTCCAAAGTTAGCATTTTACCGCGAGGATATAATGCGCTTAAGAGTATATGGTCAGGCTGCACTACAAACAGCATCAGAGATGGTCTCCGAACGCTGCAGAGGGGCCCTGCTCATGCAGGGGCACCCTCTCACATAGGAACCACGCACTCTGCCTTTAGGATTGATAAGGCCTGCCTTAGGAGTGACTTATAGGTTTATATGTGTGTATGTATTTCGTGATATAGGTAACCTATATCACAGTAAGGGGTGCATGCACCACCTTACCCAGGCTGCAGTAGCAGACCTGTGGTGTCAGTTTGGATGGCCTTCCAGGGGTGGCATAATACATGCTGCAGCCCCTGGCAGGCCTCTGAGGTACCTATGCCCTGGGTACATAGTATACCATATACTAGGGACTTATAAGGGCACTCCAGATTCCAATCAGTGATGTGCCTAAGGCACATGGAAACCATTTTAGAGAGGAAGCAGCTAGGCTGGGGTTCTGATTAGCAGGGCCCCAGCCAGACTAATGTCGAAAAACAGTGAAGCATCAGCAAAAAGTGGGGGTACCCATGTGAAGCAGATCCTACTCTCCTACACAACCCCCCAAACGTAGGGACATTAAACTAACCTTGCCCAGTTAAGTCTTCATGTTCTAAGTGGAAATACCTAGAGAGTCCATCTGCATTCGCATGGTTACTCCCAGGCCTATGTTCCACTGTAAAGTCCATCCCCTGTAGGGAAATGGACCACCTAAGCAGTTTGGGGTTTTCACCCTTCATTTGTTTTAGCCATAAGAGGGGCTTATGGTCTGTCTGAACCAGGAAGTGTGTACCAAACAAGTATGGCCTCAACTTCTTCAGAGCCCAGACCACAGCAAAGGCCTCCCTCTCTATGGCTGACCAACGTTTCTCTCTAGGGGTCAGCCTTCTGCTAATGAAAGCTACTGGCTGATCCTGACCTTCTTCATTCAATTGTGACAGTACAGCCCCTACCCCCAATTCAGATGCATCAGTTTGAACAATGAACTTCTTGGAGTAATCAGGACTCTGCAGAATTGGAGCAGTGCACATGGCCTGCTTGAGGTCATCAAATGCCTTTTGACAGCTAGCTGTCCACTGAACCTTTTTGGGCATTTTCTTAGAAGTTAAGTCATTCAGGGGTGTCACTATTGATCCATACCCCTTGACAAATCTCCTATAGTACCCAGTCAGGCCTAAGAAGGCTCTCACCTGAGTCTGGGTAGTGGGAGCAGTCCAGTCCATGATGGTCTGGATCTTGCTCTGCAAAGGTTGAACCTGGCCTCCACCCACAAGGTGGCCCAGGTACACAACCTGACTCTGCCCTATCTGGAACTTAGTGGCCTTGATAGTCAGGCCTGCCTTTTGCAGGGCCTGTAAAACATTCCTGAGGTGGACCAGGTGATCCTCCCAGGTGGAGCTAAAGACAGCAATATCATCTAGATAAGCTGCACTATAGGCTTCCAGTCCTGTGAGAACTGTATTCACTAGGCCTGGGCGGAAAACTACGCTACGCCCGCGTAGTTTGCGAAGTTTGCGCTACTTCGCACAACGCGAATTGCACGTAGCACAGTGCAAACACGCGTAGCATAGCGTAGCGTAGTGCAGCGGTCATTTTGCTTGCTCGCGGTCCTCAACGTCAAGTTGGCGACCGCGAGCAAGCTAAAATGACATCCCGGCGAGACTTTTTCGTCGTTCGCGATCAGCAACACAAGCTGCCGATCGCGAGCGTGGAAAATAAACCTCCGGCGAGATTCTCAACGCGGGAGGTCAGGTTTCTCATTGCGAGTGCTCACGTATGCTCGCGACCGCTCGCGATGAGAAACTACCAGTCCGCGTTGAGAAAGCTGCCGCTCGAGTAAAAATCTACTTCGAGCGGCAGTAAAAGACAGCTCGCACTGTGCAAGATGCCGTTTTCAATGATTGCACAGTGCGGACAAGCATCCGGCACTGTGTAATCATTGCGAACACGCACTCCGCAGTTCGCGTAGTGCTACGTGGCTCGCGTAGTGCGAACTCACTTTGCGTAGCTTCGCGAGCGCTACTTCGCGAACTACGCCCAGGGTTAGTATTCACCAACCTCTGGAAAGTGGCAGGTGCATTCTTCAGACCAAAGGGCATCACCACAAATTGATAATGCCCACTAGGGGTGGAGAATGCAGTTTTGGGCTTTGCAGTATCAGCTAGTCTGATCTGCCAGTAGCCAGCTGTTAGGTCAAATGTGCTGAGATATTTGGCAGAGGCCAAAGTATCTATGAGCTCATCTGCCCTGGGTATTGGATGGGCATCAGTCCTAGTGACTGCATTGAGACCCCTGTAGTCCACACAAAACCTCATCTCTCTTTTTCCACCACTGGTGTGAGGTTTCGGTACTAGGACTACTGGACTAGCCCAAGGGCTATCTGAGGGTTCAATGACTCCCAATTCCAACATTTTCTGGACTTCAGTCCTGATACAGTCCCTGACATGGTCAGGTTGCCTATAAATCTTGTTTTTAATAGGCAGACTGTCCCCAGTGTCCACTTCATGAGTGCACCAGGTGGTCTGACTGGGTGTCAGTGAAAACATATGTCTAAACTGATTGAGGACTTGCCTGCAATCAGCTTGTTGCTGGGTAGTGAGGCTGCCTGCCAAGGCTACACCATCAACTGACCCATCGTCAGGGTGATGTGAGAGTAGGTCAGGGAGTGGGTCACTCTCTTCCTCCTGCCCTTCATCAGTAGCCATGAGCAAGCCCATGTCTGCCCTGTCCACATATGGTTTTAACCTGTTGACATGGAGAACCCTGTGGGGACTCCTGGGTGTTCCTAGGTCCACTAAATAAGTGACCTCACCCTTCTGCTCAACAATAGTGTGGGGTCCACTCCATTTATCTTGGAGAGCTGCTGGGGCCACTGGCTCCAACACCCACACCTTCTGTCCTGGCTGGTAAACAGTCAGAACAGCCTTTGGTCATGCCAGGCCTTTTGAAGTTCCTGGCTAGCCTCAAGGTTTTTGGTTGCCTTTTTCATGTACTCAGCCATCCTGGAGCGGAGACCAAGTACATAGTCCACTATATCTTGCTTTGGGGGCTTGAGAGGTAACTCCCATCCTTCCTTCACCAAGCACAGTGGACCCCTCACAGGGTGGCCAAACAGAAGTTCAAAAGGGCTGTAACCAACCCCTTCTGAGGCACCTCCCTATATGCGAATAAAAGGCAGGGCAAGAGTATGTCCCATCTACGCCTAAGCTTTTCTGGGAGCCCTTTAATCATGCCCTTCAAGGTTTTGTTGAATCTCTCAACTAAACCATTGCATTGTGGGTGATAGGGTGTGGTGAACTTATAAGTCACTCCACACTCCTTCCACATTGCTTTTAAGTACCCAGACATGAAGTTAGCACCCCTGTCTGATACTACCTCCTTAGGAAAGCCCACTCTTGAGAAGATTCCCAGGAGGGCCCTTGCCACCACAGGTGCTGTAGTGGTCCTGAGGGGAATAGCTTCTGGGTACCTGGTGGCATGATCCACTACCACCAGGATAAACCTGTGCCCAGAGGCTGTTTGGGGATCCATGGGACCAACAATGTCAATCCCTACCCTTTCAAAGGGCACCCCCACCACAGGTAGTGGTATCAGGGGGCCTTTGTAGTGCCACCTGCCTTGCCACTGGCTTGGCAGGTTACACAGGAGCGACAAAACTCCTTGCTGTCTTCAGACATGTGGGGCCAGTGAAAGTGAGGGACAATTCTGTCCCAAGTCTTGTTCTGGCCCAGGTGACCTGCTAAGGGAATATCATGGGCTAGGGTCAATAGGAAGCCCCTGAACTTCAAAGGTATTACCAACCTCCTGGTAGCACCAGGCTTGGGGTCTCTACTCTCTGAGTACAGGAGTCCATCATCCCAATACACTGTATGGGGACCACTAGCTTTCCCAGCAGCCTCAGCAGCAGCTTGCTGTCTGAGGGGTTCAAGGGAGGGGCAGCTCTGCTGCTCCTGGCTCAGATCTGCCCTAGAAGGTCCCCCTGTCCCCAAGAACTCAACCTGGTCAGGTTCAAGTTCCTCTGGGACAGTTCCTTCTTCAGGGCTGAGATCATCTCCCTCAAGGGACTGATCCTCCTCCTAAGCCAAGGGGGAAGGCACTGCCTTAACCCTACTGCTCCTCCTCTTGGAAGGCACTTGGTCCATTCTTCCAGAATCCAAGGCCTGTTCAGTGCTAGACATTTTGGCTTGTGACCTGGTCACAGCAAACACATCTGCAGGGATCCCCAGCATTTCTGCATGGGTCCTGAGCTCCACTTCTGCCCAAGCAGAAGTCTCTAAGTCATTGCCAAGCAAGCATTCGACTGGTAGGTTTGCACTTACCACAACCTTCTTAAGGCCAGTTACCCCTCCCCAGGAGAAGTTAACAACTGCCAGAGTATGGTCTGTTCTGACATTGCTAGCATTGGTCACTTGGTACATCTCACCAAGCATAACTTGCCCAGGAAGCACAAGGTCTTGTGTCACCATTGTGACACTTGCCCCTGTGTCCCTAAATGCCAAAGCCTCACGTCCATTGATTAAAGGCTGTTGTCTGTACTTGCCCAGATTACTGGGACTCATAGAGGAGGGCACATCCATGCCTCCATCACAGACTAACACAGCCTGAGTCAGTTCTCTGACTAGGTCAGAGCCCAACTCAGTACCCAGGGTGAACCCTACTAAACCCTTGGCTGGAGCACTCCCACCAACTGTACTAGGGGGAACAGGTGCCTTAGGGGCATTGGTGGGTGCTGGACTGGAGTCTTTGGACTTGGTGCAATCACTGGTCCAGTGGGTCTTTTGCTTACAGACCTTGCACCATGGTTTTCTTTGGCCTTTCCCTTTGGTAGACTGTGAATCCCCACCAGAAGAAGATTTTTGGGGGCCTGATGAAGACTTTTGATCTTTACCCTTCTCCCCACCCTTTTCAGAGTTCTTAGCATCTTGCTTCTTGGTTTCCCCACCTTGGTTCTGTACCTTCTGCTTCACCCTGGTTCTGACCCATTTGTCTGCCTTCTTTCCCAATTCTTGGGGAGAGGTCAGATCAGAGTCTACCAGGTATTGATGCAACAGCTGATTTTGACAGTTATTAAGAATCTGCTCCCTCATTATCAGATTGTATAATCCTGAGAAGTCACACACCTTACTGCCCATCAACCAGCCTTCCAGAGCCTTGGCAGAACAATCCACATAGTCTACCCAGTCTTGAGTCTGTGCTTTTTGGGTATCTCTGAACTTCAACCTGTACTGTTCAGTGGTTAGGCCAAACCCATCAATAAGAGCACTCTTCAAGACCTTGTAATTGTCAGCATCCTCCTCTCTAACAGTGAGGAGCTTATCTCTACCTTTGTCAGCAAAGGAGAGCCACAAGATTGCTGCCCACTGCTCCTGAGGGACCTTCTGTACTTTACAGGCCCTCTCTAATGCAGTTATCCATTTGTGGATATCATCCCCACTCTGGTAGGGAGGGACAATCTTGCTCAGGTTCCTATGGTCATAGGACCTTTCCCTATCTCTAGGGACATGGCTGCCACCATGGGACTCTAGTCCCAACTTTCTTCTCTCTCTAAGGAGATCTAGGGATTCCCTATCTAAAGCCAGTTGCTTTTTCTGATTTCCAGCTGAGTTTCCTCATACTGGACCAGTCTGGCTCTCCTCTCATGAGAGGATTCCCTCCTGTGAGAGGAGACAGAGCTCCCTATAGAGGTGCCAGAGTGGTTAGACTCCTGAGAAGGAGATCTAGACTTCCTGGGCACACTCTTAATCCTTCCTGGGGGGACAAAGAGGGCATCATTTTGATCATCCTCATCATCATCCACAGGAGGGATTGGGTTTTCCAGGTCAGGGTCATTGTCACCCTCCTGGCCAGTTTCAGAGGGGGCTGGGGTATTGGTACCCCTGGCCTCCTCCTCTTCTTCTGCCCCACCCTCAGCTCCTACCCCTTCAGTCCCTACAGGCTTACTAAGGTCATAAGCCACCAACAACTCCTTGAGGTGTTGGGTGGTGGGACTTTGGCCTGTCCTTATTTTTCTCAAGTTGCATAAAGCTCTCAATTCCAAGAATGGGAGTGTATCATACTTGGAGGGTGGAAGCTCAATGGCTTCCTGCAAGGATTCTTTGGATCCTCCCCTTAAAGACATTACTAGTGTGGTGTGGTGTATGCACTACCTACTCTAGTGTGGCCTACTAAACTCTCTTGAGTTGTAGAAAGGGTTGTGCTATCCCTTAACACACAACTCTAAGTTCAGTAGAACTTACTGTATTCTAAGCTTATTATATGTACCTTAGGTACCTTTAGTGGTTTTCAGTTGATCAATTCAATTGAGATTATCTGGTAAAACAATAGCAAGCTGGAATCCCACACGCTGCACACCAATGTGAGAAGTTGGCCTGGCATATGCTGTCCACTAATTATAGTGGGCACCTTGCACCAGTCCAAACAACCCCTTATTGGAGATAGGTTAAAGACAACCTTATTGAAAGCTATCCTAGTGGTAGCTATGGAGAGCAGCCTTCAGGCTAAGTCTTGAAGGAATGTAAAGCAGCTTGTTTTACCAGTCTATAATCTCTTGAGTGACCAAATGAAAGAGCACCACACCAGGTATATATTCAAAATATATGTATTTATTGCTAAACACACCCCTCTAGTCTCTTTATGAGGCTAGAGTTCGAAGTACATAAGTTATAAGTTATTAATTCACAGTAATAGCACAAATACACGTTTGGGCCCTAGGGGCGTACCAAACCATATACCAATAAAGTGGTATGCGAACCACGACTGAACTAGACACTAGGCCTAGAGCCTCTAGAAGTGCTTGGACCACAAGGAACCACCCAAGGTAGTGACACAGGGGACCTACGGGAGACGCGTGCAGTGTAAATACACAACCGCGATACGCCGTTGACTTCTATGGAGAAAGTCGGGATCGGGAAATTATAGAAAAGGGACACTTAAAAGAGGACTAGGACAAAACCCTTTGAGATCTAGGACTTTGAAGAGTCTCTACCCACGGGAGCACCGGAGTACTCGTGTTACCTCACCCAGGGAAGCCGGGTGCATAGGTGCCTTTCGGGGTCGGGTTTCGTCGTCGATTCGAATGGCGATCTGCTGCAAAGTGCTGCTGGCGGCCAAGAGAAAAGTGTCCGGGTGGATCCAAGAGTGGATCGGAGTTCTGAAGAACCTGAAAGCAGAGGGGACAGAGTCTGGGTCACTAGCCAGTGACCAGGAAGGCGATGGACAGATGCCCACCGATGTCGAGTGCTTCAGGTGCGTTGACGGTCGTCTTGACTCTTCAGCCACGAGGTCCAGGAGGCGTTGTCGGTGACCAGGAGCAGGATTCGGGCTGGTACACGATGTCTGTCGAGTGCTGAGGTGTCGGCGACCGGATTGGACCCAACAAGCCTTGGCAACGGCAAGTCTCGAGTGAAGATGTAGATCGTCGATGGTGCAGACCAGCAAGGTCTGTGGAACTCACCCAGCGAGGGTAAGTGAGGGCAGGCCTGGAGCAACCAGGATGCCAAGTAAGAAAAGGATTGGCCTTCGTTAAGGGCTACTAGCCAACGGGCTAGCGACCGCGAAGGAGCCTCGTGACGCCGCACGTGGATCTGGCTTACAGGACACTCGTGGAGTGGGGGCCAGTGATCTTCGGTGCAGGTGGTGCTGGAGGCTAGGGCTACTCGGAGCCCAAAGCACGACTTCTTGGGAGACCCAGAAGATGGTGCACTTGCAAATGTGCTCGGTGTCCAGGGGTCACGGTCTCAAGTCACCCACGATAGCCACGGGCCTCAGCTTTGCTGGGGACTCAGGGTAGCCTCGGGGAAGTCTGAGAATCCACCTCTGGTGATGCGATGACTTCAGCGTCCGACGGGAGCTTCAGAGATGCGAACCGGACAGATGCTTCTTTGGTGCCTGCCAAGCAGGGAGTCACTCCTTGACCCCAAGGGAGATTCTTCAGTCCTCTAATCTTGTCGTAGAGCGTCGAAGGTCCAGGATTCAGTTTCAGAGTTTCGTCCAGGTATAATCTAAAGTCCTAAGGACTGGGTTCCTACCTTTATTCTAAAAATAGGGGTTGGACTACTCTGTGGCCCCACCTATGGGTGGGTCAGGGCAGAGGGTGGCTACACCCCTTTCCCTTTGTCCAGTTCGCGCCAAAGCAGGGGCTGCAAGCCCCTGATCCGGTTTGAACTGGGGTATGCACAGGGACACCAAATGTGCCCCCAGTGCAGGACTTCAAAGCACCCGAAAGTGCTCCCGCCCAGCCCCAACACACATTATCCTGTCTGGGGAGGTGGTCACACCTCCCTGGGACAGGAAACCTATTGTCCAGGCCTCCCCTGCCGGAGTTTCGTCCAGCAGCAGGAGGCCAGACTCGTGTCTGTGGCAGCAGCATCCATTTTGTGATGCCAGGGCTCTGGAAAGAAGTTACCGGACTAGTTAGAGTTAACATGTCTTTCCCTCTAGAAGGGTGGAATGCTACCCCGCCGCCAGGATTGGCGGGGGGTAGTATTCCAAGATGTTTGACACCAAACACGACATGTTTAGGTGCAGCCATTCCAAAGTTAGCATTTTACCGCGAGGATATAATGCGCTTAAGAGTATATGGTCAGGCTGCACTACAAACAGCATCAGAGATGGTCTCCGAACGCTGCAGAGGGCCCTGCTCATGCAGGGGCACCCTCTCACATAGGAACCACGCACTCTGCCTTTAGGATTGATAAGGCCTGCCTTAGGAGTGACTTATAGGTTTATATGTGTGTATGTATTTCGTGATATAGGTAACCTATATCACAGTAAGGGGTGCATGCACCACCTTACCCAGGCTGCAGTAGCAGACCTGTGGTGTCAGTTTGGATGGCCTTCCAGGGGTGGCATAATACATGCTGCAGCCCCTGGCAGGCCTCTGAGGTACCTATGCCCTTGGTACATAGTATACCATATACTAGGGACTTATAAGGGCACTCCAGATTCCAATCAGTGATGTGCCTAAGGCACATGGAAACCATTTTAGAGAGGAAGCAGCTAGGCTGGGGTTCTGATTAGCAGGGCCCCAGCCAGACTAATGTCGAAAAACAGTGAAGCATCAGCAAAAGTGGGGGTACCCATGTGAAGCAGATCCTACTCTCCTACAACTTGCAAATGTGCTCGGTGTCCAGGGGTCACGGTCTCAAGTCACCCACGATAGCCACGGGCCTCAGCTTTGCTGGGGACTCAGGGTAGCCTCGGGGAAGTCTGAGAATCCACCTCTGGTGATGCGATGACTTCGGCGTCCGACGGGAACTTCAGAAATGCAAACCGGACAGATGCTTCTTTGGTGCCTGCCAAGCAGGGGAGTCACTCCTTGACCCCAAGGGAGATTCTTCTGTCCTCTAATCGTGAGTAGAGCGTCGAAGGTCCAGGATTCAGTTTCAGAGTTTCGTCCAGGTATATCTAAAGTCCTAAGGACTGGGTTCCTACCTTTATTCTAAAAATAGGGGTTGGACTACTCTGTGGCCCCACCTATGGGTGGGTCAGGGCAGAGGGTGGCTACACCCCTTTCCTTTGTCCAGTTCGCGCCAAAGCAGGGGCTGGAAGCCCCTGATCCGGTTTGAACTGGGGTATGCACAGGGACACCAAATGTGCCCCCAGTGCAGGACTTCAAAGCACACAGATGGTGCTCCCGCCCAGCCCCAATACACATTATCCTGTCTGGGGAGGTGGTCACACCTCCCTGGGACAGGAAACCTATTGTCCAGGCCTCCCCTGCCGGAGTTTCGTCCAGCAGCAGGAGGCCAGACTCGTGTCTGTGGCAGCAGCATCCATTTTGTGATGCCAGGGCTTTGGAGAGAAGTTACCGGGTTAGTCAGGGTTAACATGTCTTTCCCTCTAGAAGGGTGGAATGCTACCCCCGCCGCCAGAATTGGCGGGGGGTAGTATTCCAAGATGTTTGACACCAAACACGACATGTTTAGGTGCAGCCATTCCAAAGTTAGCATTTTACCGCGAGGATATAATGCGCTTAAGAGTATATGGTCAGGCTGCACTACAAACAGCATCAGAGATGGTCTCCGAACGCTGCAGAGGGGCCCTGCTCGTGCAGGGGCACCCTCTCACATAGGAACCATGCACTCTGCCTTCAGGATTGATAAGGCCTGCCTTAGGAGTGACTTATAGGTTTATATGTGTGTATGTATTTAGTGATATAGGTAACCTATATCACAGTAAGGGGTGCATGCACCACCTTACCCAGGCTGCAGTAGCAGACCTGTGGTGTCAGTTTGGATGGCCTTCCAGGGGTGGCATAATACATGCTGCAGCCCCGGGCAGGCCTCTGAGGTACCTATGCCCATGGTACATAGTATACCATATACTAGGGACTTATAAGGGCACTCCAGATTCCAATCAGTGATGTGCCTAAGGCACATGGAAACCTTTTTACAGAGAAAGCAGATAGACTGGGGCCCTGAATAGCAGGATCCCAGTCCAACTAAGTCATAAACCAGCAAAACACCATAAAAAAAGTGGGGGCAACCATATAGTCAGATTCCACCTTCCTACAATGGCCATGGGGTGATCTGTTCTGACACCATCAATGTTGGTCACCTGGTATTTAAACTCAGGTAAAAACTGGTGAGGGGGGACTAGTTTCCCTGCCACCATGGTGACACTAGCCCCTGTGTCCCTAAATGCCACAGCTTTCTGACCATTAATTATTGGCTCCAATCTGTACCTGCCCAACGCTGTGGGACCCATGGTAAAGGTGGCAAATCCTATACCACCATCAGAGTCAGAGGAGTCTGTTGAGGGGTCCCTGTCTAAACTAGGGCTCACCTCTGTTCCTCTTGCAAAAGCACCCAACTTTTTGGGTGCACTACTCCCAACTGGAGGATTACTACTGGTAGTACCAGGAGGGGTGGTAGTAGTTGTGGGAGGAACATTTTCTTTATTGCCAATCCTGGGGCAACTGGAATCAGTTTTCCAGTGCCCAGGCCTTTACAGACATGGCAATATGGTTTCTTTTCAGGAGAGGAAGGAGTTTGGGACCCACCCCCAGAAGAGGAATTTTGGGGCCCTGTAGGGGACTTATCCTTAGATTTATCCCCACCTTTCTCTTGGGACTTAGTAGAATCTTTCTTCTGGTCACCACCCTGATTTCTAGTTTTTACTCTGGTTCTGACCCATTTGTCTGCCTTCTTTCCCAATTCTTGGGGAGAGGTCAGATCAGAGTCCACCAGATACTGGTGCAAAAGCTGGTTTTGACAATTATTAAGGATCTGCTCCCTCATAATCAAATTGTACAATCCTAAAAGTCCTGCACTTTGTTGCCATGTATCCAACCTTCCAGAGCCTTTGTAGCACAATCTACAAAATCAACCCAGTCTTGAATCTGAGCTTTTTGGGTGTCTCTGAACTTCAACATATACTGTTCAGTGGTTAGGCCAAACCCATCTATCAGAGCACTCTTCAAGACTGTGTAATTGTCAGCATCCTCTTCTCTTACAGTGAGGAGCTTGTCTCTACCTTTGTCTGCAAAGGAGAGCCACAAGATTGCTGCCCACTGCCTCTGGGGGACCTTCTGAACTTTACAGGCCCTCTCCAGTGCAGTTATCCATTTGTGGATGTCATCCCGACTCTGGTAGGGAGGGACAATCTTGTTTAGGTTTCTATGGTCATAAGACCTTTCCCTATCTCTAGGGATATTGCTGCCACCATGGGACTCTAGTCCCAACTTTCTTCTCTCTCTAAAGAGATCTAGGGACTCCTGTCTATAGCCAGTTGCTTCTTTTTGATTTCAAGCTGAGCTTCCTCATATTGAACCAGCCTCTTTCTTCTCTCATGAGAGGATTCCTCCTATGAGAAGAGACAGAGCTCCCTATTGAGGTGCCAGAGTGGTTAGACTCCTGAGAAGAAGATCTAGACCTTCTGGGCACACTCACAATCCTTCCTGGGGGACAAAGGGGCATCATTCTGATCCTCCTCTTCATCTTCCTCAGGAGGGGTTGGATTATCCAGGTCAGGGCCATTGTCGCCCTCCTGGTCAGTTTCAGAGGGGGGCTGGGGGTACTGGTACCCCTGGTCCCATCCTCATCTTCTGCCCCACCCTCAGCTCCTACCCCTTCAGTCCCCAAGGGCTTACTAAGGTCATAAGCCACCAACAACTCCTTGAGGTGTTGGGTGGTGGGGCTTTGGCCTGTCCTTATTTTTCTCAAGTTGCATAAAGCTCTCAATTCCAAGAATGGGCGTGTATCATACTTGGAGGGTGGAAGCTCAATGGCTTCCTGCAAGGATTCTTTGGATCCTACCCTTAAAGACATTACTAGTGTGGTGTGGTGTATGCACTACCTACTCTAGTGTGGCCTACTAAACTCTCTTGAGTTGTAGAAAGGGTTGTGCTATCCCTTAACACACAACTCTAAGTTCAGTAGAACTTACTGTATTCTAAGCTTATTATATGTACCTTAGGTACCTTTAGTGGTTTTCAGTTGATCAATTCAATTGAGATTATCTGGTAAAACAATAGCAAGCTGGAATCCCACACGCTGCACACCAATGTGAGAAGTTGGCCTGGTATATGCTGTCCAATAATTATAGTGGGCACCTTGCACCAGTCCAAACAACCCCTTATTGGAGATAGGTTAAAGACAACCTTATTGAAAGCTATCCTAGTGGTAGCTATGGAGAGCAGCCTTCAGGATAAGTCTTGAAGGAATGTAAAGCAGCTTGTTTTACCAGTCTATAATCTCTTGAGTGACCAAATGAAAGAGCACCACACCAGGTATATATTCAAAATATCTGTATTTATTGCTAAACACACCCCTCTAGTCTCTTTATGAGGCTAGAGTTCGAAGATACATAAGTTAGAAGTTATTTAAACACAGTAATAGCACAAGTACACGTTTGGGCCCTAGGGGCGTACCAAACCATATACCAATAAAGTGGTATGCGAACCACGACTGAACTAGACACTAGGCCTAGAGCCTCTAGAAGTGCTTGGACCACAAGGAACCACCCAAGGTAGTGACACAGGGGACCCACGGGAGACGCGTGCAGTGTATATACACAACCGCGATACGCCGTTGACTTCTATGGAGAAAGTCGTGATCGGGAAATTAGAGAAAGGGACACTTAAAAGAGGACTAGGACAAAACCCTTTGAGATCTAGGACTTTGAAGAGTCTCTACCCATGGGAGCACCGGAGTACTCGTGTTACCTCACCCAGGAAGCCGGGTGCATAGGTGCCTTTCGGGGTCGGGTTTCGTCGTCGATTCGAATGGCGATCTGCTGCAAAGTGCTCCTGGCGGCCAAGAGAAAAGTGTCCGGGTGGATCCAAGAGTGGATCGGAGTTCTGAAGAACCTGAAAGCAGAGGGGACAGAGTCTGGGTCACTAGCCAGTGACCAGGAAGGCGATGGACAGATGCCCACCGATGTCAAGTGCTTCAGGTGCATTGACGGTCGTCTTGACTCTTCAGCCACGAGGTCCAGGAGGCGTTGTCGGCAACCAGGAGCAGGATTCGGGCTGGTACATGATGTCTGTCGAGTGCTGAGGTGTCGGCGACCGGATTGGACCCAACAAGCCTTGGTAACGGCAAGTCTTGGTGAAGATGTAGATCGTCGATGGTGCAGACCAGCAAGGTCTGTGGAACTCACCCAGCAAGGATAAGTGAGGGCAGGCCTGGAGCAACCAGGATGCCAAGTTAGAAAAGGATTGACCTTCGTTAAGGGCTACTAGCCAACGGGCTAGCGACCGCAAAGGAGCCTCGTGACGTTGCACGTGGAGCTGGCTTACAGGACACTCGTGGAGTGGGGGCCAGTGATCTTCGGTGCAGGTGGTGCTGGATGCTAGGGCTACTCGGAGCCCAAAGTACGACTTCTTGGGAAACCCAGAAGATGATGCACTTGCAAATGTGCTCGGTGTCCAGGGGTCACGGTCTCAAGTCACCCACGATAGCCACGGGCCTCAGCTTTGCTGGGGACTCAGGGTAGCCTCGGGGAAGTCTGAGAATCCACGTCTGGTGATGCCATGACTTCGGCGTCCGACGGGAGCTTCAGAAATGCGAACCGGACAGATGCTTCTTTGGTGCCTGCCAAGCAGGGGAGTCACTCCTTGACCCCAAGGGAGATTCTTCTGTCCTCTAATCGTGAGTAGAGCGTCGAAGGTCCAGGATTCTGTTTCAGAGTTTCGTCCAGGGATAATCTAAAGTCCTAAGGACTGGGTTCCTATCTTTATACTAAAGATAGGGGTTGGACTACTCTGTGGCCCCACCTATGGGTGGGTCAGGGCAGAGGGGTGGCTACACCCCTTTCCCTTTGTCCAGTTCACGCCAAAGCAGGGGCTGCAAGCCCCTGATCCGGTTTGAACTGGGGTATGCACTAGGGACACCAAATGTGCCCCCAGTGCAGGACTTCAAAGCACACAGATGGTGCTCCCGCCCAGCCCCAATACACATTATCCTGTCTGGGGAGGTGGTCACACCTCCCTGGGACAGGAAACCTATTGTCCAGGCCTCCCCTGCTGGAGTTTCGTCCAGCAGCAGGAGGCCAGACTCGTGTCTGTGGCAGCAGCATCCATTTTGTGATGCCAGGGCTTTGGAAAGAAGTTACCTGGTTAGTCAGAGTTAACATGTCTTTCCCTCTAGAAGGGTGGAATGCTACCCCCGCCGCCAGGATTGGCGGGGGGGTAGTATTCCAAGATGTTTGACACCAAACACGACATGTTTAGGTGCAGCCATTCCAAAGTTAGCATTTAACGCGAGGTTATAATGCGCTTAAGAGTATATGGTCAGGCTGCACTACAAACAGCATCAGAGAAGGGTCTCCGAACGCTGCAGAGGGGCCCTGCTCATGCAGGGGCACCCTCTCACATAGGAACCACGCACTCTGCCTTTAGGATTGATAAGGCCTGGCTTAGGAGTGACTTATAGGTTTATATGTGTGTATGTATTTAGTGATATAGGTAACCTATATCACAGTAAGGGGTGCATGCACCACCTTACCCAGGCTGCAGTAGCAGACCTGTGGTGTCAGTTTGGATGGCCTTCCAGGGGTGGCATAATACATGCTGCAGGCCCTGGTAGGCCTCTGAGGTACCTATGCCCTTGGTACATAGTATACCATATAATAGGGACTTATAAGGGCACTCCAGATTCCAATCAGAGATGTGCCTAAGGCACATGGAAACCTTTTACAGAGAAAGCAGATAGACTGGGGCCCTGAATAGCAGGATCCCAGTCCAACTAAGTCATAAACCAGCAAAACACCATAAAAAAAAGTGGGGGCAACCATATAGTCAGATTCCACCTTCTTACAGTGTATAAGTGTCTGAATGGATGATTAAGTAGGTGCGTGACTGACTCTAAGTGAGTGATTAAACGTATCTTACTGAATGCATGGGTTAGTGACTAAACTGTGTGAATGTCTGTATCCGTCTGTCTGTTGCTGTGTAAGCGGCTGCATGGGTTTGTGAATAGCTACATGAGTGTCTATATGAGTTATTGATTGGTTGTCTGAGTATCTGTATGTGTGCCTGAGTGTTTGTGTGGGTGGGGTGTGTGTGACTCTGTGCATAGATGTGTGAGTGGGTGATTCACTGGGTGCATGGTTTCAAGAGTGCATCTGTGATGGAATGTATGGGTGGATGAGTGTGTGTATGGGTGTGTTAGTGAGTGAATGTATATCTCAGTGGTACATGTGTGAGTAACTACATATGTGAAAGGCAGTATATATGTGTGTTGGAGTATATAAATGGCTATAAGTGAGAGTGTGTGATTGTGAGAGTGGCTGTATGGATGTGTGTGTACTTGTATCAGTGATTGTATAAGAGCATAAGAATGTGCTAGTATTTGTATGAGTAAGTGAGCTGGTGTGTGTATAACTGTATAGGTGAGTAAATGGCAGTGTGATTAATTATTTGCATGACTGACTAGGTGTGTGAGTACCTCTATGGATGAGTGGCGGTGTGTGAGTGTCTATGTAGGTGTATGAGTGCATATGATAGTCCTGTACTGAGTGACCGTAAGTATGAGTGACTGTCCGGGTGAGTGAGTGGATGTGTGTGTAGACCTAAGAATCAGTGAGTGGGTATGTAGTTATTGGTGTTGGAGTGTCTATGGTTTTGAGAATGGCAGTCTGCAATTTAGAGTGGGTGTATCAAAAAGTTATATTAGGGTGTGAGAAGATGCATGAAATTATCACATGGATGATGTCATCAGTGATGTCATCAGTGATGTCATTTGAGATGTCACTGACCATGTCATAAGTGATGTAATATGTGACATCATCAGCAGTGCATTGTGAGGCGCGAGTTATAGTTAGCTGAACTAACTATAACTGGGGAATTTCATGGGTTTTGTACTGAGTGCAATGTCCAACTAACTATAACTTTCCCTAAAACCTATGGTTTTTCAGTGAATTTCAAAGGTTTTTAAATGCTAATTTCTAACTATAACGTGTCCTGAAACCTATGGTTTTCAGTGAATATATATATATACATATATATATATATTACCTACAGGCGGTCGCCAGTAGGTAGTTATAGTTAGGACCTAGTTTTCATAGGAAAAACGTTTTTTGTTTTCCCAATAACTTTGGCGCCGGTTGAGGAATCTTCGCGAAATTTTCAAAACTAGTGATCAGCTCCGGTCAGCTCCTGTGTTGAAAGTTTCGGGGTGATTTGCCAAGTGGGGGCTGAGAAAAAAGGAGGGTCCCAAAACACGTTTTCCCCATGTTATTTTCCATAGGAAACTTTAGACAAAGCTACAGCCCGAACTGCTGAACGGAATTACACCTAAATTGGCAAAAAGGTAGGTCTTAGTTCAGAAAGAGTCCTTTTTGTTAAATGGTGTAAATCCGTTCAGTAGTTTTTGAAATATTACAGGAAAAAGAAAGGAAAAATAAATATCTATATCTGGGCGGAGCCTAACCACACATGTCATCGTGAAATCTGATTGGCTGTCAGCACTTCATCCAGGAAATGCTGGCAGCCATCTTGGGACTAGGTTGAACCAGAGTCATAAGAAAACAGTTAAACAAAGATGAAAAACAAGAAAAGGGGGCAGGGTAGTAACACCCTGACCCCCTAGGCCTGCTCAGGGGGTCCCACAAGGACACCCGGCCCAAAAACATTTTAAGAAACGTCCAAATTCACGCTGGGAGCGCGAATCCGGGAGAAAAAAGGTCGCCAATTGGTCTCGCCGTTGGGACCTTATAAGTGTTTAGCCAGAGATATTGGCAATGTTTCTAAGGTATGTTGTAGAGAGAGAGAGACTGACTGACTGAGAGAGAGACTGACTGACTGAGAGAGAGACTGACTGACAGAGAGAGACTGACTGACAGAGAGAGACTCACCGAGAGAGAGAGTGGAACTGACAGAGAGAGAGAGAGAGACTGACTGAGAGAGAAAGACTGACAGAGAGAGACTGAACGACAGAGAGAGACTGACTAACAGAGAGACTGACTGACTGAGAGAGAGAGACTGACTGAGAGAGAGACTGACTGACTGAGAGAGAGACTGACTGACTGAGAGAGACTGACTGACTGAGAGAGACTGACTGACTGAGAGACTGACTGACTGACTCAGAGAGACTGACTGACAGAGAGAGAGACTGACTGAGAGAGACTGACTGAGTGAGAGAGAGACTGACTGACTGAGAGAGACTGACTGACTGAGAGAGACTGACTGATTGAGAGAGACTGACTGAGAGAGAGACTGACTGACTGAGAGAGAGACTGACTGACTAAGAGAGAGACTGACTGACAGAGAGAGACTGACTGACTGAGAGAGACTGACTGACAGAGAGACTGACTGACAGAAAGAGACTGACAGAGAGAGAGATTGAGAGAGAGACTGACTGACAGAGAGAGACTGACTGACAGAGAGACTGACAGAGAGAGAGAGAGAGAGAGACTGACAGAGAGAGAGAGACTGAGAGAGAGACTGACTGAGAGAGAGACTGACTGACTGAGAGAGACTGACTGACTGAGAGAGACTGACTGACTGAGAGACTGACTGACTGACTCAGAGAGACTGACTGACAGAGAGAGAGACTGACTGACAGAGCGAGAGACTGACTGAGTGAGAGAGAGACTGACTGACTGAGAGAGACTGACTGATTGAGAGAGACTGACTGAGAGAGAGACTGACTGACTAAGAGAGAGACTGACTGACAGAGAGAGAGACTGACTGACTGAGAGAGACTGACTGACAGAGAGACTGACTGACAGAGAGACTGGCTGACAGAGAGAGAGATTGAGAGAGAGACTGACTGACAGAGAGAGACTGACTGACAGAGAGACTGACAGAGAGAGAGAGAGACTGACAGAGAGAGAGAGACTGAGAGAGAGACTGAGAGAGAGAGAGACTGCCTGACAGAGAGAGACTAACTGACAGCGAGTCTGACAGAGAGAGAGAGAGACTGACAGAGAGAGAGAGACTGACAGAGAGAGAGAGACTGACTGACAGAGAGAGAGATTGAGAGAGAGACTGACTGACAGAGAGAGACTGACTGACAGAGAGACTGACAGAGAGAGAGAGAGACTGACAGAGAGAGAGAGAGACTGAGAGAGAGACTGACTGAGAGAGAGGCTGACTGACACAGAGAGACTGACTGACAGAGAGAGACTGACAGAGAGAGAGAGACTGACAGAGAGAGAGAGAGACTGACTGACTGAGAGAGTCTGACTGACTGAGAGAGACTGACTGACTGAGAGAGAGACTGACTGACAGAGAGAGAGACTGACTGACCGAGAGAGTGAATGACTGACTGACAGAGAGACTGACTGACTGAGAGAGAGAGAGACTGACTGACAGAGAGAGAGACTGACTGACTGACAGAGAGACTGACTGACAAAGAGACTGACTGAGAGAGAGACTGACTGGCAGAGAGACACTGACTGAGAGAGAGAGAGAGACTGACTGACAGAGAGAGACTGACTAAGAGAGAGAGACTGACTGACAGAGAGAGAGACTGACAGAGAGAGAGAGACTGACAGACTGAGAGAGACTGACTGACTGAGAGAGACTGACAGAGAGAGAGAGAAACTGACTGACAGAGCGAGAGACTGACTGACTGAGAGAGAGACTGGCTGACAGAGAGAGACTGACTGACAGATACTGACTGACAGTGAGAGAGACTGACTGACTGAGAATTACAGAGAGAGAGACTGACTGAGAGAGAGACTGACTGACTGACAGAGAGAGACTGACTGACTGAGAGAGAGACTGATTGACAGAGAGAGAGACTGACTGACTGAGAGAGACTGACTGACTGAGAGAGAGACTGACTGAGAGAGACTGACTGACTGATAGAGAGACTCACTGACTGACTGACTGAGAGAGAGACTGACTGACAGAGAGAGAGACTGACTGACAGAGAGAGAGACTGACTGAGAGAGACTGACTGACTGAGAGAGACTGACTAAGTGAGAGAGACTGACTGACTGAGAGAGAGACTGACTGACTGAGAGAGACTGACTGACAGAGTGAGAGAGACTGACTGACTGAGAGAGACTGACTGACTGAGAGAGACTAGGCCTGCTCAGGGGGTCCCACAAGGACCCCCAGTCCAAAAACATTTTAAGAAACGTCCGAATTCGCGCTGGGTCGCGAATCCGGAAGAAAAATAAAAAAACAAGCATTGGCATCGCCAATAGGTCTCGCTGTTGGGACCTTATAAGTGTTTAGCCAGAGATATTGGCAATGTTTCTAAGGTATGTTGTAGAGAGAGAGAGACTGACTGAGAGAGAGACTGCCAGACTGAGAGAGAGACTGACTGACAGAGAGAGACTGACTGACAGAGAGAGACTCACCGAGAGAGAGAGAGACTGAAAGAGAGAGAGAGAGACTGACTGAGAGAGAAAGACTGACAGAGAGAGAGACTGAACAACAGAGAGAGACTGACTAACAGAGAGTCTGACTGACTGAGAGAGAGAGACTGACTGATAGAGAGACTGACTGACTGAGAGAGAGACTGACTGAATGAGAGAGACTGACTTACTGAGAGAGACTGACTGAGAGAGACTCACTGACTGAGAGAGACTGACTGACTGAGAGAGACTGACTGACTGAGAGAGACTGACTGACTGAGAGACTGACTGACTGACTCAGAGAGACTGACTGACTGAGAGCGAGACTGACTGACAGAGAGAGAGACTGACTGAGTGAGAGAGACTGACTGACTGAGAGACTGACTGACTGAGAGAGACTGACTGAGAGAGACTGACTGAGAGAGAGACTGACTGACTGAGAGAGAGACTGACTGACTAAGAGAGAGACTGACTGACAGAGAGGGAGACTGACTGAGAGAGACTGACTGACAGAGAGACTGACTGACAGAGAGAGACTGACAGAGAGAGAGATTGAGAGAGAGACTGACTGACAGAGAGACTGACAGAGAGAGAGACTGACAGAGAGAGAGAGACTGAGAGAGAGACTGACTGAGAGAGAGACTGACTGACAGAGAGAGACTAACTGACAGAGAGACTGACAGAGAGAGAGAGAGACTGACAGAGAGAGAGAGACTGACAGAGAGAGAGAGACTGACAGAGCGAGAGAGAGAGTGACAGAGAGAGAGAGACTGACTAACAGAGAGAGACTGACAGAGAGAGAGAGACTGACAGAGAGAGAGAGAGAGAGACTGACTGACTGAGAGAGTCTGACTGACTGAGAGAGACTGACTGACTGAGAGAGAGACTGACTGACAGAGAGAGACTGACTGACAGAGAGAGAGACTGACTGACCGAGAGAGTGACTGACTGACTGACAGAGAGACTGACTGACTGAGAGAGAGAGAGACTGACTGTCAGAGAGACACTGACAGAGAGAGAGACTGACTAACTGACAGAGAGACTGACTGACTGACAGAGAGACTGACTGAGAGAGAGACTGACTAGCAGAGAGACACTGACTGAGAGAGAGAGAGACACTGACTGACAGAGAGAGACTGACTGAGAGAGAGACTGACTGACAGAGAGAGACTGACTGACAGAGAGAGAGACTGACAGAGAGAGACTGACAGAGAGAGAGAGACTGACAGACTGAGAGACACTGACTGACTGAGAGAGACTGACTGACTGAGAGAGACTGACAGAGAGAGAGAGAAACTGACTGACAGAGAGAGAGACTGACTGACTGAGAGAGAGACTGGCTGACAGAGAGAGACTGACTGACAGAGACTGACTGACAGAGAGAGAGACTGACTGACTGAGACTGACAGAGAGAGAGAGAGACTGACTGACAGAGAGAGAGACTGACTGAGAGAGAGACTGACTGACAGAGAGAGACTGACTGACTGAGAGAGAGACTGATTGACAGAGAGAGAGACTGACTAACTGAGAGAGACTGACTGACTGAGAGAGAGACTGACTGAGAGAGACTGACTGACTGAGAGAGAGAGACTGACTGACTGACTGAGAGAGAGACTGACTGACAGAGAGAGAGACTGACTGACAGAGAGAGAGACTGACTGAGAGAGACTGACTGACTGAGAGAGACTGACTGAGTGAGAGAGACTGACTGACTGAGAGAGAGACTGACTGACTAAGAGAGACTGACTGACAGAGTGAGAGAGACTGACTGACTGAGAGAGACTGACTGACTGAGAGAGACTGACTGACAGAGTGAGAGAGACTGACTGACAGAGAGAGAGGCTGACTGACAGGGAGAGAGACACTGACTGACAGAGAGAGACTGACTGAGAGAGAGGGACTGACTGACAGAGAGAGAGACTGACAGAGAGAGAGAGACTGACATACTGAGAGACACTGACTGACTGAAAGAGACTGACTGACTGAGAGAGACTGACAGAGAGAGAGAGAAACTGACTGACTGACAGAGAGACTGACTGACATAGAGAGAGACTGGCTGACAGAGAGAGACTGACTGACAGAGACTGACTGACAGAGAGAGAGACTGACTGACTGAGACTGACAGAGGGAGAGAGAGACTGACTGACAGAGAGAGACTGACTGAGAGAGAGACTGACTGACTGACAGAGAGAGACTGACTGACTGAGAGAGAGACTGATTGACAGAGAGACTGACTGACTGAGAGAGACTGACTGACTGAGAGAGAGACTGACTGACTGACTGAGAGAGAGACTGACTGACAGAGAGAGACTGACTGACAGAGAGAGAGACTGACTGAGAGAGACTGACTGACTGAGAGAGACTGACTGAGTGAGAGAGACTGACTGACTGAGAGAGAGACTGACTGACTGAGAGAGACTGACTGAGTGAGAGAGACTGACTGTCTGAGAGAGACTGACTGACAGAGTGAGAGAGACTGACTGAGTGAGAGAGACTGACTGACTGAGAGAGACTGACTGACTGAGAGAGACTGACTGACAGAGTGAGAGAGACTGACTGTCAGAGAGAGAGACTGACTGACAGGGAGAGAGACTGTCTGACTGAGAGAGACTGACTGACAGAGAGAGAGACTGACTGACTGAGAGAGAGACTGACTGACAGAGAGAGACTGACTGACTGAGAGAGAGACTGACTGACTGAGAGAGACTGACTGACAGAGAGAAACTGACTTACTGAGAGAGAGACTGAATGACAGAGAGAGATACTGACTGACTGAGAGAGATACTGACTGACTGACAGAGAGAGGAAAACCTGCTCTTGCTACAATGAAGCAAAGCAGGATTGCATGTCAGCAGCTCCCCTTGCCCGGAAGCAATGCCGGCTCCCCAGGAGGCGGGCAGCCGGCGGGACTGGGGGGAGCATTGGGGCTCCCCCCACGGTCCCCAACACAAAGGGCCGGCCCCGGGGGATGGGGTCCCCGGGGCCAGAAGTGTAAAAAAATTAAAATGTAAAAAAATAAAGAGGCACAGCCCCGGGGGATGGGGTCCCCAGGGCCAATAGAGGCCTAAGGAGGGGGGCCACGCAGCCCCCCTCCTTAAAAAATAAAAAACAAATAAAAAAAAATGTGGCCAAAATTGGCCTCAGGAGGGGGGCCGCGCTGCCCCCTTCCCGTTTTTTTTTAAATGTAAAAAAAGAGCAGGCCATGGGACATGGGGTCCCCAGGTCCCCAAATACTGTAAAAGAAGGGGGGCCACACAGCCCCCCTTGTAAAAAAAAAACCAGCATCGCGGCCGGAGGCCCCGCCCCCTCCCTGCAGCACTCAGCAAACGTGCCCCCTGGCGCATTGTAAGTTGGGGAATTAATTCCCCTTGAATACTGAGGGTCCCTGGGGGCCAACTAGCCCACCAGGTACCTCCAGTATACACCACAGAGCTGCGTTGCAGAGAGGTGTTCCGAGGTCACGCCCCTTTTTTCACCTCTCTACAACGCAGCTCTGTGGCACTTACTGGAGGTAGCTGGTGGGCTAGTTGGCCCCGAGGGACCCTCAGGACTCAAGGGGAATTAATCCCCCAATTTACAACGTGCCAGGGGGCGCGTTTGCACAGTGGTGCAAGGAGGGGGCAGGGCCTGACATAGAAAGTGTGCAAACGCGCCCCCTGGCACATTGTAAATTGGGGGATTAAATCCCCTTCAATCCTGAGGGTCCCTGGGGGCCAACTAGCCCACCAGGTACCTCCAGTAAGCACCACAGAGCTGCGTTGCAGAGAGGTGGTCTGAGGCCACACCCCTTTTACACCTCTCTGCAACGCAGCTTAGTGGCGCTTAATGGAGGTACCTGGTGGCCTAGTTGGCCCCCAGGGACCCTCAGGATTCAAGGGGACTTAATCCCCCAACTTAGGGGGCGCGTTTGCAGAGTGCTGCAGGGAGGGGGTGAGGCCTGATATAACAAGTTAGCAATCCTGCTGTGAGGGACTTACTGGAGGTAATAAAAGGGGTAGTTGGCCCCCGAGGTTGATGTTGGGGGCTAACTATCCCTCCAGTTACTTCCGCTAAATCCCACACAGTGGGATTGCTAAAAGGTGTTTGAAGGCCACGCTCACCTTTCTCCACCACTCTGCAAACGCGACTGCTATGTTAGAAATTAGCATTAAAAAAACCTTAGAAATTCACTGAAAAAACCATAGGTTTCAGGGACGTTATAGTTAGTTGGACATTTCACTCGTGCAAAACCATAGCAATTCCGCCGTTATAGTTAGTTCAGCTAACTATAACTCGCGCCCCCGCAATGCACTGCTGATGAGGTCAAATATTACATCATTCATGACATGGTCAGTGACATCACTGATGACATCTCAAATGACATCACTGATGACATCACTGATGACATCATCCACGTGAAAATCTGATGCACCTCCTCACACTCTAATATAACCTTTGATACACCCACTGTAAAATACAGACTACCATTTTCGAAACATTGACACACCAATACCAGTTACTACATACGCACTCACTGATTCCTAGGTCTACACACACATCCACTCATTCACCCATACAATCACTCATACATGCAGTCACTCATCAATACAACACTATCATATGCACTCATACACCTATACAGACACTTACACACCACCACTCATCCAGAGTTACTCACACACCTAGTCAGTCATGCAAAGAATCAATCACACTTCCATTTACTGTCCTATACAGTTATACACACACCACATCACTTATTCAAACAGAAACAAATGCACACTTACTCTCTTATACAATCACTAATACAAGTACACACTCATCCATACAGCCACTCTCACAATCACTGACTTTCACGTATAGCCATTTATATACTCCAACTCTTACATACACTACCTTTTACATATGTAGTTACTTGGACATGTACCACTGAAACATCCATTCACTCACCAACACACCCATACATACACTCACCCACCCATACAGCTCTTTCCACATGCACTCTTGAACCCATACACCCAGTGAATCAACCACTCAAACATCTATGCACAGAGTCACACACCTCCCACCCACCCACACACACACTCAGGCACCCATACAAATACTCAGGCAACCAATCGATAACCCATATAGACACTCATGTAGCTACTGACCAACCCATGCAGCAGTTTATACAACAACAGACAGACTGATACAGACATTCACACAGTTTAGTCACTAACCCATGCATTCAGTAAGACACATGTAATCACTCACTTAAACAGTCAGTCACGCACCTACTAAATCCTCCATCCAGATACTTATACACCCACTCATTCTTCAATACACCTTGGCATATATATAATACATATTTAAACTTTAAAGAAACACACAGTCAATGGATGATGTCATCAGTGATGTCATCAGTGATGTCATTTGAGATGTCATCAGTGATGTCACTGACCATGTCATGAATGATGTAGTATGTGACGTCATCAGCAGTGCATAGCGGGGGCGCGAGTTATAGTTAGCTGAACTAACTATAACGGCGGAATTTCTATGGTTTTGTACGAGTGAAATGTCCAACTACCTATAACATCCCTGAAACCTATGGTTTTTTCAGTGAATATATATATATATATATACATACATATATATTCACTGAAAAAACCATAGGTTTCAGGGCCGTTATAGTTAGAAATTAGCATTTAAAAAATCTTTTGAATTCACTGAAAAAACATAGGTTTCAGGGACGTTATAGTTAGTAATTAGCATTTAAAAAACCTTAGAAATTCACTGAAAAACCATAGGTTTCAGGGATAGACACCTCTGGTGTGCTTCGACGCCTGAATTACCTGCTGTGCTATAATTCAGGCGTCGAAGCACACCCGAGGTGCACTCGGCACCTTGGGTGGGACCGATGATGAATCATGCCACCAACTAGGTTGGTGGGTGAGGGTTTTCATAAAAACCGAATGGTTTTCCACACAGACATTCTAGCTCCTAATTTTGTGAGCCAGTTCTTCTTGATATCTCTAGCATTACTTTAGGGGAAGTAAACTAGCCCCCACATTAACTCCTCTCTCTCTTTTTGATTGCCATTCTCCTATTCTACCACAGGACATTCCTGCAGAAGAAGAAGATTTGGAAGAACCAATTAAGCAGTGCAAGGAAAGTGTTGTGTGGTAGAATGAGAGAATGGCAATCAAAGAAGGAGTTAATGTGGGGCTGGTTACTTCCCTAAAGTAATGCTGAGATATCCAAGAAGAACTGGCTCACAAAAATTGGGAGCTAGAATGTCACAATATGAGAAAACCATTACAGTTTTATAAAACCTCACACCAACCTAGTTGGTAGCATGATTCATGTGGTCCCACCCAAAGTGCAGAGTACACCTGGAGTGTGCCAGCCTGCCTGAATTATGGCACAGCATGGCGTCAGCACGAGGTAATCTATCCTGAGAGCCTATGAACTTTTTTTCAGTGAATTTCTAAGGTTATCTTATTATAACTATAGCATTGAAACCTATGTTTTCAGTGATCAAAGAATTTAAACTATAATTTCTAACTATATGGCCTGAAAACCTATGGTTTCGGTGAATATATGTGTATATATATATATATTCACTGAAAAAAACCATAGGTTCAGGGATATTGGACATTTCACTCATGCAAAACCATAGAAATTCGCGTTATGAATGATTCAGCCCCAGCTTCTGCTTCGCGCTATGCACTTGCTGATGGCGTCACATACTATCATTCATGACATGGTCAGTGACATCACTGATGACATCTCAAATATTTTATCACTGATGACATCACTGATGACATCATCCATTGACAGTATTTCTTTAAGAGATTTAAATATATATTATATATATGCCAGGCTATTGAAAAAGAATGATGAGTATAATATCTGAATGGAAGATTTAGTAGATGCGTAACTGGCTTTGTTACATGTGTGCTTACTGAGCTCATGATTAGTGACTAAACTCTGTGATCTCCCTCTTCAATAGCTATCAGCCTGGACATGTTGACTACTAAATTATTGATTTGATAATCAACTCTGATAAGTGGAAATATATTCTGTCTGTCGTAGTGAATTATTTAACAGTGCTATGGAAGTGCATGTGAAGCATGGAAATGTATAGGTAGCTGTTGGTGGTGAAAATGAATGTTTCAGTATTACATGTCAAGTAATACATATGTAAGGTAATTATTATGATTGGAAGGCTATATAAATGGCTATGCGTGAGTCGGTATTTGTATGGGCTGATTGTGTACTATATTAGTGATTATATAAGAAAACAAGGGAATGTGCGATATTCTGTTTGAGTAAGTATTAGCCGTAGCTGTCGCATAACAGTAGAACGTAAATGAAGTGCCGTTGTTACTGACTGTTCATTCTTCTAGATGAAATGTATTATATAGTATGTAATGCATATAATAATGTTATTGATAGTGACTGCATGCTGCTGCGTGTTCTTAGCGAGTAATCATCGGAAAAAAATCGAAACAATCTTGTATGCTGTAACTGTGTGTCTGTTCGAAAATGTCTATTTGTGTAAGTCGTTATCTTAGTCGAAGTCTCTGCTGAATATGTCGATGACTGTCATCGTGATGTCATTTGGGTAATAAATGCTGACGCCATGTCATGAATGACTCATCAGCGAATTGCATTCGCCGAAGGGCGCAATTATGAATTAGCGGGCTAACTATAACTTGATCATTGCTATGTGGTTACGCAGTGAATGTCCAACTAACTATAACGTCCTGAAAACCTATGGTTTGTGAGCAATAACGCTAATTTAACATAGCGTGTGCAGTGTGGAAAGGAACGAGCGTGACCTTTCAAGCCTTGCTGCTGATCACTGTGGCCAGAGTTAGCGGAGGAAGGCCTTTGAGGATAGATTAGCCTTCAGGTAACCTCTTTTGCTATTACCTCAGTAAGCTGCTTTGAATTGCTAACTATTGCTCGAGCCTCACCCCTCGGCACTCAGCAGCGCCCCTGGGCAGAGATGGGAGTCGCAGATCCTGAGGTCCTGAGGGCCAGCTATGAAATGTTGCCAGGTACGTTAAAGCGCCACTAGCATGGGCCAGAGGGTGTAAAAAGTGTGACTCAGACCCTCTCTGCAACGCAGCTCTGTGTGCTACTGGAGGCCTGTTGAACAGACGAGGAACCTCACGAATTTAATGTGCCGAAACGCATTTACACTCCCCATGTCCTGCCCTGTGCCACTGTGCCAGCCAGCGCCCCTGTACGCGTTGTAGAGGTGGGATTAATTCCCTTGAGTCCTGGTCCTCGAATAGCTAATATTACCTCAGTAAACCAGAGCTGCGTTGCAGAGAGGTGAAAGAGCGACCATAAGACACCTCTGCAACGCAGCTCTGTAGTATTATGCTAGGTACGCAATGGCTAGTTAACCCAAAGTTCCCTCGGTATTCAAGGAATTAATTCCCCAACTTACAATGCCGAGGCTTGCGTTGCTGAAATTGCTACGAGGAAGCGAACCTCCATGTGATGCTAATTTACAGAGGGCTTTGTGTGAAGCCTTCTTTTGTATTTAATGGGAACTTATGTCCCATATTTAAGCGGGGAAGGGGGTAATCCCACGAGGCAATTTTACAAGCCATTTACTCTTTCTTTTAAGGAGGGCTGCGTGGCCCCTCCTGCCCCTCTATTGGCCCTGAGGACTGCAATGCCTCTTGCATTTAATTTTTACACTTCTGGCCGAGGACCCATCCCCGAGGGCAGCCTGTGTTGAGACGTGAAATTGTCTCCCAGTCGCCGGCTGCCACGCCTCTGAAGGAGGCGCGGCATTGCCTGGGCAAGAAGTGCGCGACATGCAATCTGCTTTGTCGTGCTTTGTTTCTCTCTGTCGGTCAGTCGTGTCTCTGCTCGGTGACGTTCTGCTCTCGGCTCGGTCAGTCTCTCAGTCCATCAATCATTCAGTCTCGAGTTCTCATCGATCAATCAATCCTCGGTCGGTCGATCTCTCTCTCGGTCGGTCTCTCTCGGTCGGTCGATCGTCTCTCGTGTCGGTCGGTCTCTCTCTCGGTCAGTCGGTCTCTGCGTCGGTCGGTCGGTCTCTCTGCGTCGGTCGGTCTCTCTCGGTCGGTCGGTCTCTCTGCTGTCGGTCGGTCTCTCTCTGCTCGGTCGGTCTCTCTCTCGTCGGTCGGTCGGTCTGCTCTCGGTCGGTCGGTCTCTCGCTCGGTCGGTCGGTCGTCTCTGCTCGGTCGGTCGTCTCGGTCGGTCTGCTCTGTCGTCGGTCGGTCTCTGCTGCTCGGTCGGTCTGCTGCTCGGTCGGTCGGTCTGCTGTCGTCGTCTCTGGTCGGTCGGTCTGCTCTGCTCGGTCGGTCAGTCTCTGCTGGTCGGTCGGTCAGTCTCTCTGTCGGTCGGTCTCTCTCTCGGTCGGTCTCTCTGTCGGTCAGTCGTCTCTGGTCGGTCGGTGCTGCTCGTCGGTCGGTCTCTCTGCTCGGTCGGTCGGTCTCTGCTGTCGGTCGATCTGCTCTGTCGTCTGCTCGGTCAGTCGGTCTCTCTGCTCGGTCGGTCTCTCTCGTGCCGGTCTCTGGTCGGTCGATCTCGGTCTGCTCGGTCGTCTCTCGCGTCGGTCTCTCTGTCTGCGTCGGTCGGTCTCTCTGCTCGGTCGGTCTCTGTCGGTCGTCGGTCGCTGCGTCGGTCGTCTCTGCTCGGTCGGTCTCTGCTCTGTCGGTCGGTCTGCTCGGTCGGTCTCTGCTCGGTCGGTCGTCTCTGCTCGGTCGGTCGGTCTGTCTGTCGGTCGATCTGCTCGGTCGGTCTCTGCTGCTGCTGTCGGTCGGTCTCTGCTCGGTCGGTCGTCTGCTGCTGCTCGGTCGGTCGGTCTGCTCTGTCGGTCGATCTCTCGGTCGGTCGGTCGCTCTGTCGGTCGGTCTCTCTCGGTCGGTCGATCTCTGCTGTCGGTCGGTCTCTGCTCGTCGGTCGGTCGATCGTCTCTCTCGGTCAGTCGATCTCTGCTCGGTCAGTCGGTCTCTGTCAGTCTCTGGTCGGTCGGTCTGCTATCGGTCGATCGTCTCTCTGTCGGTCGGTCTGCTGCTCGGTCGGTCGGTCTCTCGTCGGTCGGTCGGTCGTCTCTCGGTCGGTCGGTCTGCTCTCGGTCGATTCTGCTGCTCGTCGGTCGATCTCTCTCGGTCGATCGCTCTGTCAGTCGTCGATCTCTGCGGTCGGTCGGTGCTCTGCTGCTCGGTCGGTCTGCTCTGTCGGTCGGTCGCTCGTCGTCGTCTCTCGGTCGGTCGATGCTCGGTCGGTCGTCGTCTCTCGGTCGGTCGATCTGCTGCTCGGTCGGTCGTCTGCTCTCGGTCGGTCGATCTCTCTGTCAGTCGGTCGTCTCTCTGTCGATCGGTCTGCTCGGTCGGTCTCTCGGTCGGTCTGCTGCTCGGTCGGTCTCTGCTCGGTCGGTCTGCTCTGTCGGTCGATCTCTCTGCTGCGGTCGGTCGGTCTCTCGTCGGTCGGTCTGCTCTCTGTCGGTCTCTCGGTCGGTCGTCTGCTCTCGGTCGTCTGTCTGCTGCTCGGTCGGTCGGTCTGCTCTGCTCCGGTCGAGTCTCTGCTGTCTGTCGGTCGGTCTCTCTCGGTCGGTCGTCTGCTCTGTCGGTCGGTCTGCTGCTGTCGGTCGGTCTCTGCTCTAGTCGGTCGTCTCTGTCGGTCTGCTCTGCTGTCGATCGTCTCTCTCGGTCGGTCGTCTGCTGTCGGTCGGTCTGCTGCTGCTCGGTCGGTCGGTCTGTCGCTCGCTCGGTCGGTCGGTCTCGTCTGTCGTCGGTCGATCTGCTGCTCGGTCGATCAGTCTGCTGTCGGTCGGTCTCTGCTCGGTCGGTCGTGTCTCTCGGTCGGTCGGTCTGCTGCTCGTCGATCGGTCTGCTGCTCGGTCGGTGCGGTCTCTCTGCTCGGTCGGTCTCTCGTCGTGTCTCTCGGTCGGTCGGTGCTGCTGTCGTCGGTCTCTGCTCGGTCGGTCGATCTGCTCGGTCGGTCGGTCTGCTCGGTCGGTGTCTCTCTCTGGTCGGTCTCGCTGTCGGTCTGTCTCTCTGTCGGTCGATGCTCTGCGGTCGGTCGATGCTCTACTGTCGGTCGGTCGATCGGTCTGCTGCTCGATGCTCGTCGGTCTGCTGTCGGTCGGTCGTCTCTGCGGTCGGTCGGTCTGCTCTGTCGGTCGGTCTCTCTGTCGGTCAGTCGCAGTCGGTGCTCTGTCGGTCGGTCTGTCTGCTGTCGGTCGGTCGTGTCTCTGCTCGGTCGGTCTCTCTGCTGTCGGTCGTCTCTGTCAGTCGGTGCTGTCTGCGATCGGTCGGTCTCTCTGCTGCGTCGGTCGGTCTGTCGATCGGTCGGTCTGCTGCTCGGTCGGTCGATGCTCTGCTCGGTCGGTCTGCTCGTCGGTCGGTCTTCTGCTCGGTCGGTCGGTCTCTGCTCGGTCGGTCTGCGTCGGTCTGCTGCTCTCGTGTCAGTCGGTCGTCTGCTGCTGGTCGGTCGGTCGTCTGCTGCGTCGGTCGATCTGCTCTCGGTCGGTCGGTCGGTCGTCGTGTCTCTCGGTCGGTCGGTCTGCTCTGTCGGTCGTCGGTCGTCGGTCTGCGGTCGGTCGGTCTCTGCTGTCGGTCGGTCGATGCTCTCTCTGTCGGTCGGTCTCTCTGCTCGGTCGGTCGGTCTCTGCTCGTCGGTCTCGTCGATCTGCTCGGTCGGTCGGTCGTCTGCTGCTCGGTCGGTCTGCTCGGTCGGTCGGTCTCTGCTGTCGGTCGGTCTGCTGCGTCGGTCGGTCTCTGCTCTGCGTCGGTCGGTCTGTCTGCTGTCGATCTGCTCGTCGGTCGGTCTCTGCTGTCGGTCGTCTGCTTGCTCTGTCGGTCTGTCTCTCGTCGGTCGGTCTGCTCTGTCGGTCGGTCTGCTCGGTCGGTCGGTCTCTGCTCGGTCGGTCGATCTGCTGTCGGTCGGTCTGTCTCTGCTCGGTCGATCTCTGGTCGGTCGGTCGTCTCTCGGTCGGTCGGTCTCTGCTCGGTCGATCTGTCGGTCGGTCTCTCTGCGTCGGTCGGTCTGCTCGGTCGGTCGGTCTCGTCTCTGTCGGTCGGTCGGTCTCTGCTCGGTCGGTCGGTCTGCTCTCGGTCGGTCATGCTCGGTCGGTCGGTCGTCTCTGCTCGATCGGTCGGTCTGCTCGATCGTCGGTCTCTCTGCTCGGTCGGTCTGTCTCTCGGTCGGTCGGTCTCTGCTCGGTCGATCTGCTCTGTCTGCTCGGTCGGTCGCTGCTCGGTCGGTCGGTCTCTGCTCGGTCGGTCGTCTGCTCTGTCGATCGTCTGCTCTGCTCGGTCGGTCGATCGTCTCTGCGTCGGTCGGTCTCTCTGTCGGTCGGTCTGCTCTGTCAGTCGATCTGCTGTCGGTCTCGGTCTGCTGCGTCGGTCGGTCTGCTCGTGCTGCTCTGGTCGGTCGATCTCTCTGCTCGGTCGTGCTCGGTCGGTCGATGCTCGCTCGTCGGTCGATCAGTCTGCTCTGTCGGTCGCTCTGCTGCTCGGTCGGTCGGTCTCTCTGTCGGTCGGTCGGTCTCTGCGTCGGTCAGTCGATCGCTCTCTGCTCGGTCGGTCTCTGCTGCTGGCTCGGTCGGTCGGTCTGCTGGTCAGTCGGTCGTGCCGTTCGGTCGGTCTGTCTCGGTCGGTCGCTGCTCGGTCGGTCGCTATACTCTCGGTCGGTCGATCGGTCTCTGCTCGGTCGGTCTGTCTCTGCTGCCGTCTCTGTCGGTCGGTCTCTGCTCGGTCAGTCGTTCTGCTCGATCTCTCGTCGGTCGATCTCTCTCTGTCTGTCGGTCAGTCTCTCTGTCAGTCGGTCGATCTCTCTGTCGGTCGGTCTCTCGGTCGGTCTCTCTCGGTCGATCGATCTCTCGGTCGGTCGGTCTCTCGGTCGGTCTCTCGTCGGTCGGTCTCTGCTCGGTCGGTCCGGTGCATTCTCGGTCGTCTCTCTCAGGTCGGTCGATCTCTCTGCTCGGTCGGTCGGTCTCTCTCGGTCAGTCTCTCTCGATCGTCGTCTCTCAGTCGGTCGTCAGCTCTTCTCGACTCCCGGTCGGCATACATACATGCGTCGGTCAGTCTCAGTCGATCTCTCTCTCTGTTCGGTCTCTCTCGATCTGTCAGTCGTCTCGATCTCCCTGTCGGTGATGCACTACTCTCTCGACCAGTCTCTCTGGCGGTCGCGCTTCTGTCGGTCAGTCTCTGTCGTGCGGTCAGTCTCTCTCAGTCGATCAGTCTCTCTCTACAACATACTGTAGAAACATTGCCAATATCTCTGGCTAAGCATAGGTCCCAGCGGCGGGCGCAATTAGCGTCTTTTACTCACGGTCGCTCCCAGCGTGGTGAGCGTTTCTAAAATGTTGCAGGCGTGTCTTGTGGGGCCCTGAGCGAGCCCTGCGCTGCTGCCTTGTTTTTCATCTTTGTTTGCTCGTACATGACTGCAGTTCAACCTAGTCCCAAGTAACTGCCGTATTTCGCGGATGAGCTGACAACAATCAGTTTTCCATTATTTGCTCTTCAATGTTAGCTCGCTACGAATGTAGATATTTATTTTTCCTTTCTTTCACTATGGCAAAACTACTGAGCGGATTTGCACCGTACAACAAAGGGCTCTCTGAAACAAATGCCTTTTGCCAATTTGGAAATGTAATTCATGCAGTTAAACTAACCTTTGTCACAAAGTTTCTATGAAATAACATGAGGAAAAGCGTGTTTTGAAACTCTCTGCCTATCAGCCCCCTTGGCAAATCACGACTTTCAACACAGGAAGCTGACAGGCTGTCACTGAATTTTGAAAGTTTAGAAAATAAAGATATTGAAGAGCAAACGTTTTCCCTATGAAGCTTCGTCCTAGCTACCTGCAGACATGTAAGTAATATATTGCTGTATGTATATATATATTCACTGAAAAACCTGAGTTTCAGGCGATGAACCAAATTAGCATTTAAAAAATTTTGAAGTCACTGAAAAAACCATGATTTTTAGAAGTTATGGTGGTGAACATTACGCTTTCCCCGCGTTATAATTAGTTCGCTAGCTAACGCCCCGCAATGCGTGCTGATGATGTCATAACCATCGCTGTGCAGATAAGCCATCTCAGAATGACCATGAGAAGCATCACTGATGATGCTCATGTGACTGTTTCATGCATCTTCTCACACCTAATAACACGACACACCCACTCTAAATGCAGACTATTAACCCCTACCAAAACCATGGTACTCAGCATAACTTATGCCCACTCACTGATTCTTAGTCTACACGCATCACTCACTCACCCGAACAGTCACTCATACTTCTGATGCACTTTCAGCTGCAAATTCCTCGCATGCATCTATTTTCTATGCTCTGCGCCGCTCATCTTAAATGCTCACACACCCACAATCAGTGTGCAAATGTTAATGCACTGCCGATACTGCTGCATTATACACCTGCCAGCTCACTTGCTCCATGCAAATGCTAACCTCTTATATGCTTATACAATCACTGATACAATGCATCATGCAGCCACCTACAATGCTCACTTATAACCGACCTATGCTCCAGCTTTTGCTGCTATACTTTGCCTTTCACCTTAATAATAAATTACTCACATGTACCACTGAATACATTCATACTGCACTATTTACACCCATACACACATCACCCATACATTCATCGCGAATGCACTCTTGAAAACCATGCACCGCTCACATCTATGCACAGAGTCACACGCACCCACTTACAGTACTCAGGCACACATACCTGCTCGAACAACCAATCAACATAACTCATATATAGTTTACTTTCATGTAACTATTCACAAACTTACATGCGGCGCTACGGCAACAGACAGGCAGTACGAACATTCCTGATTTGTCTTGCTTATGCATTGTGGAATGCGTTTGTCACTCGCCCAGAATGATCAGCATACTACTAGCTCATCCATACACTTGTAAGAAAGGTGAGTCTGACTTTATATGGTGCCCCCGCATGGTCTTTTGCTGGTTTTACTGGCCCAGATGG